>VBSM01003157.1:16228684-16314389 GCA_008086735.1 Cheirogaleus medius | reverse complement strand
TCTAGTCTGGGCAACAGAGTGAGACTCTGTCTCAAAAAAATAAAAATAAATAAAAATAAAAATAAGAAATTGTGGAATGAATGATTTTATAAAACGTTAAAGTGAGATGACTTGTCTCCTTGTTTTTTTACATGAAAATTAGAACAGAATTCATCAAAGTTTAAGATTTGTAAATGTTTTGGGAGTGTAATGTCCGATCACTAATGTAGATACACCAACTGTGATACTGTTCTGTAAAGAGTGGATTTAAGTATCAAATAGGTCATCTTAGATGTCATCTGAGGCAGGTTAATAATGGAATTAGCAATAAAACTCTAACCTGGAGTGCTTTTAAGGTAAAATAATAAAGCATTATTTCAGTAATTGTAATGCTGGAATTGGGTACTATAAAAGCTGAAAAACCTTACTGACCAAGGAGTGAAAGTTAAAAAAAAAAAAAAGCATAAAAACTTGTGTATGAAAAAATAAAAAACATCAATTGTTCTAACTATATAATAGTACTAGCAGTTGTAAGTTTCCTATGTTTATGTTGTTAAAAAAAACTTAAGAATAAAATGTATTAGTATAATCTACATCATGCTAATAAAAAGTGCTTATTCAGTTTGCATTTCAAATACACCAATTATAACTTTTATATTTGCTGTTTTTATGGGTGATGACTTCCCTCCTAATATAGGGCTATTTCTCGGTGGCAACTACAAACAAAGGGCGTAATAAAAATTAACAACTATTTAAAGGGAAAATCATTTCTGGGTGTGTTAATTTGTTTCTTTCATAAAGAAATTACATTTAAATGAAATCAGGGCACAATTCTTAAAATAACTGGGAACATTCCATTGGAATGGTATGCTTCAGCATATGCTTAGAAAATAAATGTATATTTCTGTCCATTCTTATGTTATTGAGAACTTAATATATAAATTGTTTTTGACTTACAAGAAAATATTTATCACGTAGGTTGTTGAATAGTGGCAGCACTTAGAACATAAGTCCTCTATCAATTCAGGAACAGGTATAAAAATGATGTCGAGGCAGGTCCATCCTTCCTGCAGTGCTTCTTAATTCTGTTAAGAATGATTCTTCTGAAAGAAGGAAGGAAAGAGGTAGATTGATCGGAAGGCTAATTCTATCCTAATCTGTTTGAGTCTGCTAACAGTGTTGCTTGCGCTGCTATGGCATTTTTTCCTGTTGTCATGGACACTTATCTTTTGAAAACACGCAGTCGCCTGCTGACTGTCCATCTTTGCAGGTTGCCTGGTGAGACTTGAGTCTGATTTCAGGCTTTGATTAAAGTAGAAAGTATTCAGTAGAAATCCATTCCTTTTTTTTCCCCCATATAAAATTCAGTGTGTGATCCTAATGAGAAATTAAGTGAATTCTGATTTTTTTTTCTAAAAAAGTCAAAAATATTTATGTAGCCCTTGTGCCTCTGTATACCTTATTTTAAACTAAAATGGACAAGTTTTCACTGCAGAAAACCATTTTTACAAATGTCAATTAAAAGAGATTATTTCAAGAATGTAGCAAATGATTTCATTATTTTGTAAATTTATAATCCAGTGCTGTTCCTAAGGAAAATATATTTTTATTCATAAAGATATTAACTCATGGCTCAGTTTTTTACTCTCAACTTGTGCTCGTCGTGAACTCCTCTCCCAGTAACTGAAAGGCAGTGTAGCATTTTAGAAAAAGCATATGAGGTTTTGGAATCACACAGCAATGTTCAAATATCAGTTCTGCCATTGTGTGATTTGGGGCCTGGTACTTTCCTTGTGACTCAGTTTTACCAAGTTACTCAGGTGTAACATCTACTTTTTAGAGTTGTTCTTAGGATTAAATGAGACAGGGTGTGTAGTGTCTGGCATCAGTGGACCAGAGATCTTACAAGGTGAGAATAATGAACTAGATTCATTGGTATTTGTAGTGCTCTCACTACACTGTGAGTCTCTGGAAAGCCAGGACTGGAGTTATCCATTCTGTGTTTAATATTGTTGCAAGTAATAGGGCAACATTTATTGTAGGAGGGTTTGCAGAATTCTACACTGACTCTTGGCTGGACTCTGTTGGTACACCTTCTCCTTTGTATCCTTTTCTCTGCTCTCTGCATCTGGTATTTCTCAAGTAGTTGCCACCTTTGCTATGTATGGATAATTTTGCTTCTGACACTTCTGTTAACAGGAGGCAAACCTAAGAGTTTTTGTGTTGAGTAGAGATTGTCGGAACATAATTTTTATCAGGATGCTGACCAGAGAAAATTAACATTGTTCATCACGGAGTTTTAGCTACTTGGAAGTGAGTTTAATCACTTTGCTGATGTGGTAGAACTCACTCCACTGGCATACAGTTTTTGGAGTACTGCCATATCCGGAATTATAATTGGCCTTCTGCTTATATGAAAGCAGTTTTGCAACATTAAAAGTGCAACATAACTACAAGGCAGGGTACTACTACTGTCTTGATCAGACAGTAAATCTGGGATAGTTCTCTTTCCTAAAGAATAGTGTCTTAGCTGTAAAGCAAAGTGAGTGGTGAGGACCAAAGCGTGCCACACACTTGTTTGGATACTTAACTCTCCCTGTGCACAAAGGCCTGGTCAACTTTCAATAAATGTTGTTGGCTCTAACTAAACAAATAATTATTTATTCGTTGGTGGCATCATTTTAAGATATCATAATAAAACATTTTGCAGACTTTATGTTCAATTAGTCAAAAAGAGATGTGCTTCTCTTTTTGGCCTTGCCTGTCAGTTGTTGCCTGTATTGATGTATGCATTATCATCAGTATATAATTTAAAAGAAATTGACTATTTATTGATTGTCTTATAACTTTCCTTTTCTTGAACCATAAGTGTGGACTGACCTTTGCTTTCTCTGTGTGTATACTATCCCTGTAAATATCAAGATTTTTTTTCATAGCTATGCAGACCTCTAAATTGTGTGGAATTGTTTAACCCCACAACTCGTGAAATTGGAGAAAAATTATCCTTACAAATTAGTGGTGAGAAGAACTTGACTTGACCAAAAACACACACAATACAGATTAGGAAATCCTGACTCGGCACTGGTAGAGCAGAAAATAGGTTATTATAACAAGCCATAAACTAAATGTGAGCTAGAAACCTATCATTATTTATAGTTCATTTGGTCCCTAATAATGGCAGTTTGTTCTGTTTGACAGTTGTGGGACCTAGGGGCAAGTTGCTTAATCTCCCTGAGCCTTAATTAATTCATTTATAAAATGGAAATATGAGTTGGTGCTGCTTATTCAGGCTGGAGTTGTGAGGATCAAATATGTGAAATCAGTGAACTATCAATACCAGTCTCCTCAACCCAAGAGCAGACTGGAAGGAGTATGGGAAAACTGCAATCACACAAAGAGCACCCACATGCCAACCTGCCCCGACCTCAAACACGGGATGTCCCAGGCATTGTGGGTCCCAGCCCTCCCCTCCACCGCAGGATCCACGGATGTCAGAAATGTGGACTCACACTAGAGGCCAGGCAGTACAGGTTATGTGCTTTCCAGAAAACAACTTTTAATGACTGTGGAAAGAGAAACAAAAGAACTTGCATGACATTAGACCCAATGTAGTGGTCGGGCATGAAGCAAGGCACCAAGAATCTAAAGGAAGATTAATAGAGGGCACTGTCCTGTGTACAGTTCCAGAAATGGGACATGGATTGCTCAGTTATCATTAACACATCCAAAGATTTCTAAACTCACAAGAAATTGCCAAGTCTTCATGGGAATTACAAAAACTGGAAAGTATTTTGCATTCAGTAGGTATTCAGACGTTGTGATGGTAGTGATTTGCACCAGCAGCCGTGCTCTTCACAGTGATTTATACGTTTGAAAAAAGAGAGTTGCAAATTAGAATATGGTGCAGAAGACAGACAAATTATTAAAGGCCCACAAGTAAAGAAACTAATAAATTCAATAATAATAAGAAAAAACAAAATGAGCATTGAGATCAGTACTATTTTTATATCTTTTTGAAGAAATGCCTGCATATGAGATGGCTATCAGATGTTTTCTGTCAATAGGACAACTAGACAAGGTAATCTATGCAGGAAAATGTTAGATTAGACATGACTTTCTTCCTGAGAGATCTCACCTCGTTCCTGAGACTTCAACTACATAAAATATGTGTGTGTTGGTCTCTATGATCAGACTGCTAGAAACTCCTGCAGAGTAAGGCCTGTGGGGTAGCTTATGAATCCTCTCTACATAGCTCAGTGGTAAGCACTCAGAAGATGCACGATGTGTGTATATTTTTAATGCTAAATTAAGTCAGCAGTTCTGTAAAGCAGTCTTTCATAAAGCTATGTCCTCCTTTATATTGAACGCATTTCTATTCATCTTTTTACCAGTTAACTAGACTCAAACATTGGAATCCTTTTTTAACTCCTTACTTTCCTGCCTTAGTTATTCCCTATCCCCACATCTGATTAGTTACCAATTCCTATGGATTCTTCCTTCACAACCTCTTTGTATATGAATCTTCTTCTGAGATTCCTACTCCCATCACACTGGCTCAGATCCCTAGTTCATGGTCAACTAACCTTCTCAGGGCTTTGCCAGTCTTTGGGTTTTCATTCATAATTTCAGCTTGTATGTTTAAGTTGGGTCACTTGTCCCAAAATGCTACTTTCACTTCTCCTACCCAGAAACCTTCAGCACTTCTCTCCCAAGTTCTTGCAAGTTCTCTACTGTTTGCCCATACTCAGTTTGTAGATGTAGCTTCCACTATATTCCTGTGTGATTTGTATATTTTAAGCAATGGTTGGCTTCGCCTTTCCTTGGACATGCCATTGTATCCTTTCTTCTGCTCTGGGTTTATTTCTGCTACTTACTGGAACTCTCTTTTCCTAGTCTCACCTCTCAAAATCCTAAGGTTCAGCATTATCTCCAAGTATTTCTGTAGGCTTTCTCACTGCTTCCCACAATGTTCTTATGCTGTACAAACACCTTAGCATATGGTGCGAACCAGAAAGTTGATTGTTGAAAGGGAGATGTTTAAAAGCAAGACATCTGACAAGCCATTGTTAAAAGTAACTCTAGCTTCATGCTGGCAGCTTATCTGAGTCCTCATAAGGTTTCATGGTGTGTTTAACATCTGCAGAAATCTAGGAGAGGCAGCACTCGTAGAGACTCTTGTATCTACCCATTAGCAAAATTATTTTTAAGCATGGTTTGCACTTAGAGCATCTTTCATTTTACATGGAGTGCATTTCTTTAATTATGAAATTTTGCATTTTAACAAGTATTCTCAGATACACTCATTTTGACATACAATCTTGGATTCATACCCACTTTAGGGTGTGAAACCAACAATTCCTTACCAATTTTAATTATCTTGCAAGCACTTTCAGTGTTTCTGGGTACACAAAGCACATTTATTACTGACTTTTCACCCAAATTGCTTTTTTGGAGAAAGCTCGAACAGCCATAGGTGTTTTTACTTAATAAATTGCTAAATAACTAGTGATAGTTACTAGCTGAAAAAACTAGATAGAATATGCGTCTAAGATAACCAAACGGGAGCAATTTGTCCAAATAGAAATGCTGTTTTACCCCCTGAAAGTTTATTCTTATGTCCTATTTTGTTTTGCAAACAACAAAAGGACCAGCAGAGCTCAGGAAGGTTTTGTGTTGCGCCCAAGGTTGGGGGCAAGAATTTGAAAGGGATCAGTGAATCAGATGTAATATGGGCTCTGTTTGAGCCACCCAATCTCTGTTTTGCTGACGGTCAGTATTCCAGTTATAAAAAGCTGCCTAGGCATTTCCGTCAGCTCAAAAGAACTTTATCCCTGCTTTCATTCTGACATACCTATTATGACTTTGTTCACTAAGCAGAAAGAATTATGGGAAATGGAAACTCCATGGCATGTTTTTATTAAGGAGCTATGTGTGTATCTTCCCTGAGAAATTAAAGAGCCAAGCAGAATTGTATGTTTTCCTTTCAGGTAACAAAACTTACCTTATTCATTCCTCTCATAGTGATTTAGTTCACTTGGAAAACAAAGTACCATAAAATAAGACTTATGTACAAAGCATATTTTGTATTTTAAACAAGGAATTCCATGATTCTATGAATTTCTGTTATTCTAAAATTAACCAAAAACATAATCGCAAGAAACTCTGTAAATATATTCTCTGAGGATGGGGTAGTGGTGGTTTTAAAAAATGCAATGTTGAAAAAACTGTATTTCTCTCTTGCCTGTCTCTAAAACTGGAGGCTTAGAGAGTTGTGTCTTTGTGTTCAAAACAAAGTACACATTTTCAAATGTAGCTAGTAATACTTAGCAACAGAAATTTTGCCCCTTTCTTTATAGCAGACATTTCCCTGCAAACTGCAAGTAAATTAAAATTTTACAAACCCAGTATATTTTGTGGCAAATTTTATAATTTTTGTAATACCCATTAAATTATGCTATTACATGTCAATTTCAACTTTTATATTTCTTGGCCTGATTTCCCTAATCTCCACTAAGTAGGTCTTCATCTTAATTCACATAATTTGCTAGAGAAATTCTCAGATAAGATGATCACTTCCTTGATGGTAAAATACTTGCCCCATTCACTTTTATATTTCTAGCTCTCTCACAGTGCAAACCTTGTAGTGAGAGTGAGATACACACAGATTCATGGAATGGAGCAGGAAGGCAGACTACCATGGGGTATGACAAGCAGCTTTATGAAATGAAAAATGTTATTAATATCTATTTAAATTTTAGTTCAGAGATCTTTATTTTCATAAATCTAATTCATTATAACTGGAATTAACCTGCATTTAGTTGCCTCACAAATGTGTTTAAGATTAAGAAAGTATTAACATACTTCTGTCCTTTTCAGTATCTACTTTGAGCTTAATAAGTTTTCCTAAAAGTAAAGTCAAACTTGAAAGCCCTTGAATATGAGTCATCTTTAAATGAGAAGTCTGTGTTAGCATGAAATAACTTTGAAAGTCTGAAAAATGAAGGTTAACCTCATTAATTTTGTAAAAATTTGCCAAACATCAAGGGGTTTGGAACTGCCTAGAAAAACAATAAGATATTCTGCGAAGTTGCTTGTTTTAAAGTCTAAACTGTAGTTCATGAAAAGAATTATCAAAAGGTAGTGTGTGCATATAAAATAGGCTGGTGATGAAAATGACTTTGAACCTGAGAGAAAGAATGCTACTCATTAGAAACTAAAACTTGTGGTGGAATGTCTATGTATGGCCATTCTGATAAGAAAACTGAATATAGGATGACTCTTTTATAACAAATACTAAGTTTGGGTTTTTTTCTTTAAAAAAGAAAATGTGTCACATAAAATTAAAGGAGCACCTTTTCTGTCATAATTTAAACCTGAAATAGAGTTGTACTGGTTTTTCTCCCAGAAAAACCAATGTATTTTCATAATGACTACCCAACAACAGCAAAAACAAGCAAAACTTGAGTACAACTTTTAGTGATGATATTCACTCAGGGGTTTGTTACAATATTGAATTTTAGACTGTGGTGTATGGATATTTTTAGTGCTTTAAAGGTATTAGCAGGATAGTCATCTCGGAAGACTCTCACATGTTACAGTTGAAGAAATGAAGATCCAAAGCCCTTTAGAGATTATTCAGTAACAGTAGAACCACCACCAGAACTGTGTTCATTGGCTTGTAGTTTGTTGCTTTTTATTATTTTTTTTTTGCACCAAACAGGAGAGAAATGATAAAAAATATCATCAATGCAATTTCTTCAATTTAAAGAAAAGTCCACTGTATCAGACTAGTTGAGAGTATAGTTCAATTGAGTATAAAATGATAGTGGCTTATTGAAGATTGCTTGTAAAATATATGAGATTAGAGTTGGCCTTCACAAAAGCAGAGTATTTTTTTAGTATCTTTTAGCATTTATTAATAATTCATCTCATTAGATAGTGAGGTTACTTCTGTACAGTACTCCAAATTAAAGTGCGTATTTAGTGCCCCTGTTGGTTGAACTATAATTTATACAAGGCGTGACTGTTACATAATGAATCTGATTTTTCTGTGTGACTTGAGGAATCAGTCCCATTTCTGTATAATCACATCTTGCATATTATATTGTGTATTTTTGAATAATTCCTGTGTTTAAAAAAATGCCATTAATGGTCTTCCTCATATTAATAGGTCAAACTCATGGAATCAGGAAAAGTGGAAATGTTAAGCCTTTTTACAGAAACTACAGTGGCATTTAAATTTTAACACTTAATCCTACTGTCAAATATGTATGCCACACACACACACACACATACACACACAGCCACTAAATTCAGTGAACCAATTCATGTACATCAGTAATTAGATCTTTTGTTTGTGCCTGTGTTGACATTTCTTTTTTCAAGACTGATGGATTTCAGTGTACCTGGAGATTTCTTTTCTAAATAAGAGACTTTAGTCCATACAAATCCCTCCCCCGCAAAGATAGTGTGCCCTAGAAACAACTTGCTAAACAAATTTGCCCTAGGAAACATCCTTCCCAAATACTCATTATTAACAAAGGCACTGAGGGAGGAACAATTGTGCTGATCCTGGCACTGCGCTTTGTGTGCATATTGAGACCTCTGTGAGTGCACCCTCACTGGCTGGTTTCCATGCTCCTGTTTGGGTTGAAACTGCCACCTCTTGCCCGTCCTCTCCTGGGATCACGCTTGTCCTGTGCTCAGATCAAAAGCTGCCCGCCATTTCCATCACATCTCCAGTGATTTCCTTCCTCACTTCCAACATAATCAAGCACTTCGGCTTTGCTTTATATATTGTTTACTTTGATTCTTAAAGGCCTTTCCCCCTCAATTTAAACTCCTAGAGATCAAGGACCTTGCCATATCCTTTTCTATATTCCCCTTAAATGGGAGATTAGGAATCATGTGGTTAATTGTCCTTGAGTGTGGACAGTACATTCAATAAGAAATGGAAATTTCCCTTGATCCTGAAATGTAGAGGGTGCTTCCTAAGATACCCCCAAGAGTTTCAGGCATCACTGCCACCCATTACTTTTGGTCTGACCTGGTTACTTACACTGTGTGGCCTTTTGTCTTCCTATATGTCAAGGTGAGAAAGTACACGAAAGTATTTGGATCAGTATAGGTGATATCCAAATGAGATAATATATCACAAACATTCTGGACTCCAACTTTGAAACAGTAGTAATGAGAGTAATATTTTATTCATTCATTCACTGATTTATTTACTTATTTATTTTTTATTTATTGAGATAGATTCTCACTTTGTTGCCCAGGCATGAGGGCAGTGATATGATCATAGCTCACAGCAACCTCAAACTCCTGGGTGCAGGTGATGCTCCTGCCTCAGCCTCCTGAGTAGCTAGGACCACAGGTGCTCACCACCACGCCCAGCTAATTTTTCTATTTTTTGTAGAGACGGGGGTCTCACTATGTTTCTCAAGCTGGTCTTCAACTCCTGACCTCAAACCATCCTCTCGTCTTGGTCTCCCTAAGTGCTGGGATTATAGGCATGAGCCACCACGCCCAGTCTTGATTACTAATTTTGTTCAGAGTGTAGTGCTAGTGCTAAATGCTACAATTTTGTACTTACATGCATAGATGAATTCATACATATATAGAAAACACACAGTCAATGTAATATTATTCACAATGCTGTTGGATCTGAGGAAGTGGGTGCAATCTCCATCTTTGTCCCTTGCCTCCTCATGTTATGAGTCACCCTACATATGTTTTCATTGAAATAGGGTTATAATTGACAGATGAGATGCTGAACCCACAAGTTTCTTTATGCTTATTCTTACTAGTCTCCAATATTGAGGAGACTCAATGCATATATGAATGAACACTGGCTTGAAGCTGGACTGTTACTGTTTGCCTTGTATATTGCTGCTGAGAAGCTAGCTCCTTCTTCCTGCGAGTTCAAATTCCAGTGTTGTTGAGAGGCAATGTGATGCACAGTCATAGTTTGGACTCTGGGTGATCTGGCGCTTCTCAGCCATGGTCAGTAGACCAGTAACTAAATTGCAAACATCAAAACACTTTTATTTGCTGCCTGTTTATTTCGTATTAAATTGCATAGTGTACTACAGCCTTCCCCTATGCATTTTATGATTTGCATCACTCATTTCTAATCATACTAGCTAATAAATAAAAAGAGGGACTCATATTCCTTTTATTCATTACCTGGTTTAACTGAAAATGTCAACTCTAATCATCCATTGAATACCAGTGTCACTTAAAGAAGAAAAAATGGATGGAAGTTGGAAAATTAAGCAAAGATAACTTTAACCATAAAACCTACAAATTATGAAAATGAGCCTAATGATTTTTTTTAACCTGGATTTCCTCTCCTGCCTGGTTTTCCAAATTTCCTTACTTCCTGTCATCTTCTATTCTTTCCTCTACCCTCTACTCCACTGTGTAATATTTCAAATATACAGACAAGGACTTGAGGCAGGAATCACAAGAAAGCTTTTGTGACTCTGCTGACCCAATGAGTTAGGAGAAGAGGAGAGAAGGATTAAGTTACAGGCCCAGGGGATTTGTTAAGGATTTTGTTTTGTGTGTGATAGGAACCCTTTGAGAATAATCCAATTGTTTATTTTTGAAAGGCCACTGCAGATATTGTCAACAGTGGGAATGGACGATCAGTTAGAGGTTCTCTCTGTGACTTCACCAGATAGTGATTGATAACATGGTAGATGTGGACATGATGAGAATTGCTCACATTGGTGATGTGTTTTGAAAGTGGGAGCTGATAAGACATGCAAATAGATTACATTTAGGATAAGACAGGAGTCAAGCTGGGCTCCTACACTTGTAGTCTGAGCATTTGGGTGGAGGGTGAAACTGTCTACCTTGGAGTTGGTTGTGCTGGAGGAAGGTGAATGGAGTTGGCTTTCGTTTTGTTCAGTTTGAGTTGCTTAGGGGACACCCAAGTGGGATGTAACGTAGGCAGTTGGATATAGTCCAGATCTCAGAGAAATAGTCAAGGTTTAGACTTACATATTCAAAATTCATCTTGGTACAGGTGATTTCTAAAACCTTACAACTTGTTGAACTTACCTAGGGTGAGAAAGTAGAGTAGTGAAGGTGATGGGCTAAACTGTAAGGCACTGAAGGAGATGGTGAAGGAGCGGCCAGTGGGATGGGGAAACCAGAAGAGTACTCCATGGAATTAATTTCATTTGGAGCATGTTAGGTTCTGATTGCTGATTGTGTTGGCTTTCCTTAGCATTAGATTTTTTTGATGCGTAATAATTTGGGAATTTCAGGCTCATTGTGAATGAGATTTTTTGTTTTCATCTCTGATTCTGCCCTTGCACAATTCCAACCTCGGTTGCAGTACCAGCCCCGTTCCTTGGAGTCAGGTGGCATCCCGGCTGCTGTACCCAGCTTCCTGTCACGCCCCCTTTCCCTGTAGAGGCCAAGCTTCCAGTCAGCCCTGCTTGCTCCTTATTCAGATGCTAGTTTATACTGGTTCCTTTCTGATCCATAGAGATATTTATCTTATATTTGAGCCTGGCTAGTTTTTTTTTTTCTTGACTCTATATTTTATTAGCATTGCTGTGTATTTGGAACAAGGTGGTACCTCAAAAACGTGAACCCACTGTGCCATGCCATGTTATCCAGAAGTCTTCAAACCTCAAGTTTCTCTCTGTCCTTGGTTTTATATCCCTCCTTTAAAAAATGTTACATTTTTAGACAAAAAAATTCACATTTAATAGATCTTTCAACATTCCATTTAAGTGTGTATTTTTTCTGTCATTATCTCAATTATTCACATCTGTTGTTTTCTTTCACTTTTTATGCTGTGGAAGTCAAATGTCTACCGCAGGTTAGTTTTCAAACAAATAGCATTCTTAATATGTTATTCTGAAACATTAATATTGCTGGGGCTTTTAGGCAAAAGGATATAATTCAGACTAGTTTGCTTATTGCATCTACTCATCAGGACAGGATAAGGATATTGTTTTAGCCTAACTCGATTTATTGTAGCTAATTCATACAGATTGGGTAATGGTAAGTGGGAAGCAAATCATATGTGCACAGGATACTTGCCTTGACATCATCTTAGTTAATGTAATGAAAATCCTTTAATACATGTTTGTGTATTTACACGGGGAGAATTAAATGTGAAAAATCTTTATCTCTGGAATATTTAAGTATACCTTGACCCTTCATAAGTACCCCTAACAGCAGGACTAAGAGTGCTTAGTGGCATTCAGCGAGGGGTGTGAGTGGGATTAATTCTCCTAGGCACAATTCAGGAGTGCTCATGTACCAAAGATGTTTTCCAGATGAATCACATGATGTGCGGCCGGAGCATACCTGAGATGGCCATCCTATTACAGAGTATGGCAACGAATCCCATTCACTTTGGTTATAATTAATGAGAATGGCGAAATAGAGGTGCAATCATTTCTCCAAGAGGAAATGTCAGCCCATTAATGAGGATAAAGCTTATTATTGTCAGTTGAAGCAGCAGCTATTCAAATTGCTGAGTTGGTGTGTTCACAGAGGTAGATGTTCATTTGGGGCTGTGACGAAGGGAGGGAACATTTTTGAAGAGGATTTTGTTGTTGCTGTTTCTTTTCTTTTTTTTTTTTTAAACCAATGATGGCATTTTGATTCAGCTGTGTTTCTGGACACTAATAAAAATTTAGAAAGAGCTGACTTGTAATTTCTAAACATAAACTGGCATTTTAAAAGAGTATTACCCAACTTAGGTATTTATAAATGTGTATAAAATCAAATAAACTTTAAATGGCCTTTTATTGCTGTTATGTTAATACAGTAAAAGTGAAACCTATTTCTTATTATGTGTCATAGATGATAACTTGCCCTTGTTTTGCTTGTGACTCTGTGTGTCAGACCAGAGTGAGCTGAACTGGATCTGAGAAATACTGTCCTTTAAGTTGTTGGTAAAATACTTTCCATTGCCAGAGCAGCTTTTTAGGGTTTATGCAATAATTCTTCAAAAAGTTGGAAAGTGGTGACCTAACACGATCATAAAAGGTAGATTGTGAGGCCATGATTTTTTTCTACATTATATGGTGATGTTTCCCAAATAATAATACATTAATGAATTTGTAGTAGGATTTATTCATTACTTTTAGTACTTAAATTCTATTGGCAACTTAGAGATTTTATGTAATTACTTTGAATAACTTCATTTCCTTTGTGAAAGAAACAGTAACATTGCTGAAATTCTTATGAAATTCTGCATTTATTAAATACTTACTACACATCAAGTCGCTAATGTTCAGAAAATGTACACAGCCTTCAGAAATAACGGGGTTTTGTTATTGTTTTTATTAAATGTTTATAGTTTGCTTTCTGTGAACAGTCCAACTTTGCTATTTACAAAGTTCTTTCTAGCAGTTAGTCAGCTGATATATCTTCTTGGTGGATTGGCAGTAAACATTGGGAATTCAGTTTTTAAACTATGAGTTATATATTGTTATGGTAAGTTTCCAAAAGCTGTTTATATACTTTGTTATTTCTTCATGTATGGTCATGATCTTTTTCTCCTAAGGAATAAACACTTCTTAAATTGTTTTAAGTGTTTAGGATAAAGTCTTACCCTTTTGCTTGTTTCATAACTTTACTATCAGTGATGAGTTTGGATTTAATAGTTTAATAGCTTGATGGATTTTACTTTCAGTTAATGTGGTATCACATCATTCCAGTAGTGCTAATTTGCTTAATGAACATTCTGTTTTATGTACATCTTTCTTTTATTCGGTTTCGTAAACCATATAACTGTTTTGTTCCTTGGTCTACCTGTGTCTTTATAAGTTGGGAACTCTGGGGACACATTTACTCTTACTGGTCTCTGTGACACATTTTGGGACTACATTGTGGAAATTGATTGAGACACAGGTTTAGTTTAATTTTATTCAATTTTTCCTTTTATAGTGGTGTTTTTGAAAACTCCAATTACCAAGGGTTTCTGTTTTTAGTAAAATTTATGTTGAAACCCCTTTTTTTCTTTAAAAACTAACAAAACTCTCTTATAAAAAATTAGGAATTAGGTTTTCTTCTTGTTGACGTAAGTAGCCTGAAATGTGGAGCTAACTAAATTGCATCAAATTTCAGAGACTAATAACCATATAGTTGGGGAAAAGGAGCTTCTATACCACCTGTACTCTGAGAGAGTAATTTAATTAGAGGTAGTGATATTTCAGTGTAATTTGTTAATGGGCACATTGTATGAAAAAGAAAATAATTCTGCCTGAGCACTGTTAATTTTATATATATTTTAGCTGTCAAAAGAAAGGGTTTTCATTGAATTTCACTGCATAGAGATGCCTGGAGGAAGAATATCAATGAAGTGAAGAACAGTTTAAAATTTTTTGAGTTATTAGAATACACACAAGGGAAAATGAATAATCTTACTGGTTTTCCAATAGTTTAATATATAAAATTGTATGCATAGCATTATTGGACTATAGAAAATCTAAATTTTATATTTTTGATGTCATAATCATTCTTCCATATCATCCCTACTGCTGTTTTGATGTTTTTCAATTTCATATCAAGAGTATCATAGCACATTATTCTTTCTTTTATTTGTGGTAACTTGTGTACAGGTGTTAGTTAAGTATTACATGACTTTCCCAGGAAATGAAATTGAAATAACAACTTTACTAATAGATTTCATAACATTTAGGAGAACATTAAAATAAAACTTTTCTTTCAGTGGAGAAATACCAAGACTTTTAGAAATAAAAAATAATTTTGTTTTATGAACTTAACCTACAATAAGATTGATTCTGATTTATTTCATTTTTATAGACATTTCATCCTAATTTTACTGTCTCGAGAGTGCTTTAGGTCACTCAAGTTGAAGCCTTATCAGACATGCTAGGCTGGGATATGTTGCACTAACAGTTACCACCTGTTTTCTGTGCTTAACACAAAAACATTAATTTCTCATTCATGCAAAGTCCATTGTGGGTGCAGATGACTCTCAGAGAAGTTCTGCACGGGGTGGCTCACTCAGCCTGGGGGCTTGATCTTGTATTGCCTCCACGGGACACGTTCTTTCATAATTGCCACTGCAGAGGAAGAGGGCATCAACTTCTAAATGCCTTTGCTGAGAAGTGGTATGTGCCCCTTCAACCTCCTGATTTTATTGGCCACGTGATCATGTCTAATGTCAAAGGAGGTGAGAAGTGTAATCTTTCTGAATGTCTAGGAAGGTGAGAAAACTGAAAATATTGCTGATCATTATTTATACCTCCACAAGGCTTAATGTTTCAGCAGTTTGGTAAAATATTAATAGATCAGCATTTCCCAGCCAGAATGCCATGAATATAGGTGTGCTACCAATACTCATTTTATCTTTTTTTTTTTAGTTTTTAAAAAACACTCCCCGCCTCCACTCCCATTTTCAAAAGACACTATCAAGATTTCTCAACTGATTCAGGCTCCCACTGTGTTTTGGTCCAAATAGCCACTACCCTGTAGATGAGAAGGAGAGTTAGGTAGTTGAAAGTCAAAGGACAGTAGTGGGACAAGATTTTAGCTAGCACTTCTGAGCACATTGAAGCCTTACATGTATCATCTGACTTCTCACAAGAGGTGGAAGAATCAGAAGAACACGAAATTACTTTATTGAAAATGCTACATGGCTCAAAGCAAAGCATGTCTGAAAACTGGACTAAGCCTACCAGCATGTGACCTTTTCTCTACAGTTTAAAGTTTCACACAAAAATCCAGGTTTCTAGTTTTTTAATAACACTGCTTATTGGCCCCCAACATTCATTTGTCAGTGAGGTCTAGTGACATCGGAATCACTGGAATCCACAACCCCCACCCCAATGATTTTAGTACCAGTTGGTATAATACTAAACCCCTCGAATTAGAATTCATGTACCTTTGGACTTTTTTATAGTGATAAAAATATGAAGATATTTTTATAATAAAACATAAACATTAGTTTACAAAAGTTAAAA
This sequence comes from Cheirogaleus medius, assembly GCA_008086735.1. Lineage (NCBI taxonomy): Eukaryota > Metazoa > Chordata > Mammalia > Primates > Cheirogaleidae > Cheirogaleus > Cheirogaleus medius. Next base: position 16,298,442 of record VBSM01003157.1, on the reverse strand, counting down.
TAATATTTGAGATGATAACATTAAAATTATTCTCTACTAGCTATATTAAAATATACATACACTACATTGTCACCTTACCACATAATAAAACACCAAAATTTATTCTTCTTGTCTAACTGATAAACATTTAAAGTGATGGACATGGTAATTACCCCAATTTGATCATTATATTATGTACACATGCATTGAAACATCACACAGTACTCCGTAAGTATGTACAATTATGTGTTAACTATAAATTTAAAAATTAAATTAAAAAATAAAATAATATTTGAATGCTCTTTTATGGCTCTCTCTCAAAACTTCCAGCAATTAGAAATTTTTATTATTTTTATTATTTTCTGTTATTTTTCTGAATAAGATGTGTGTAGACCCATTGCAAGAGATGGGTCTACACAGCATCTCCCCAGATCATCTCCCTGACTCTGAACTTGCCCATGGAGTGAGCACCACAATTTCTCAACTTTCTCATCAAATCCCTCTGTTAATCTGATCACTAATCAATGTGTTTATCCTAAGTGAATATTTTATGCAAATATTGATTTTATTATACTTTCAATTTGCTTGTATTATTTACTAATATTTTTCACAAATTCTAAAATCAAAGATGTGTACATTTTATCTTTTAATGTTCTTGTCCAGTAACGGAAAATCATTAATTTTATCAATTTCGTCAATTGTTTATTTCTTCTTCACTCCCTTTTTCTTTCTTTTCCACCTTTTCTTTGTTTTCTTTCCTTTTCTTCTTCCTATTGGACTTTAAGGTTAATGATTAGTCAAAGCTATTACTCTTGATGGAAATGAATAACTGATTTTGTGTGTTTTAGAATTACAGTATTTATATCATTTTACATTTATATTACTTTTTAGAAATAAACTCATTTCAATCAAATTAGTTGGTTTCTCTGAAATTTACTATATTACCAAAGAGGACTATAAGTTCCAGAAATTGATTGTTTTCAAAATATTTTTTGATGATCCAGGAATATAAAAATGATATTTTGTATATTTTTAAACTTTTAGTTACTAAATTAAATTAAAATTATTCAATTAGCTTAATTTTGATTACTATATATTTAATTTTCAAGTTTCTCATGTGCTTTACTTTAAAGCATTTTAAAAATCTTTAGGTTTCATATTAACAGATGTTTACTTCCCTTAATGCAATGGATAGTTTGAGACTGAAAGCTGAAAAGACTTCATTTTCACTAGAATCCACCCCTAAATGATTAAGATACTTTGATAATCTGATGATGATCCTCTCATGTTGGAATTCATGTGCCCTTATCATTATTCTCACACATGGGCTAAACATTTTATGTGCATATGAAAGTGATCAAGTGAAGCTACCTGCGTGACAAATTTTCATGGGCACTATAACCCAAAGCCGCCATCTTGGGCAGTAGTTTTGAATTCTCTTAAGCAGAAAATTAAAAAAAAAAGTTCCTTTATGAGATTAATTACAGCATTATATGGTCAAGCTTTAAAAGCCATTTTTTAATAAAGTTTCACATTTAATACTTTAAGCCAAAATGTCTCCTGCATTTGTGGAATTTCTTATTTCACCAGCCAATGTGTACATCATCAACAGTATACTGGGAACCAGTTAAGCAAGAGAAATAGAAAAGGAGCCAAGTTTGCATAGTACTGTTAGGACAGGCAGTGATGGCATGTCACACACCATAGCGATAGCACTAATTGAACAAATTATTACATCAAAAAAGTTATTATACATTGATGATTAAGGCATTAAAAATCTGCTCGTTAATAGCACTTGTTAGAATCCTTGAAGATCATTATTTATTCTGAAAAAAATCAAAACAGTCTTATGTAGAGTATATATGCAAGGAAGCAAAATTAATAAAGTATTCACATTCGTACATGAAGCTGTTGTATGTCAATTTTAAATCTTATTTTAAACCATGACCCTTGGATATCTTTTCCTCCCTTCCAAATGGTTTCTGTTCACTCCTATTTTTTTTAATTCAGACACCTTTTTGAAAGGCTATAAACTACATAAAAATAATTGATAAATTATAAATATATATTAGTTGTATAACTAAGATTCTATAACAGTTTTAAGTTTCTATAACATCTGGCCCTAGTGGCATAAGGCTGTAAATGATATGAAGGTATAGACATCAAGAACTTAATCCAGGATGAGTTTTACTCCCAAAGAAGCACTTAAAGTTTACTCATAAATCTTAACTCTACATGAATTGATACAAAAATATGAATCTTAACAAATGGCTACAGCTTTACGCAAAGATAAGGGATTACTAATAATATATGCCAAAGTATACAAGCTGTCCAAAAGACAGTAAAGTTTTACTTATTATTTTGAAATACTTAACAGGAAAAAATTTGAAAAACATTTGCATTTCCACAAGGACTTTCAACATTGCAATTGTCAATGTAAGAAAAAGAAGGAACATGAAATTAAATAAATTTATCCCTCATTCATCATGCCAAGAAAGAATGCTCTGGCATTTGGAGAAAAAGTGATAAATACTGTGCTACCCTTTCTTCCTACCAATTTTTGTGAATAAAATTTTTATTGGTGGTAATTATCAAGAATTTGATATTTCAATAATTAAACTTGTTACAAAAAAGAAATATCATGAATGCAAGATCAAATTTATCATTACAGATTTTAAAAACATTTTAGTTGGAAGTTTTCTTCATGTTAAGTAGTTAATATATTCCCTAATATTCTGTATTTCATTTTTCTTATCATAAATATATGCTATAAAGAAAATGTAATGACTTTTTTCATTATTCCCAAACTATCTCTAAATTTATCCCATTGTACATGTGTGAAAGGATTGGTAGTCCTTGGAATGGCTACTAAATTACTGTAGGAAAAAAATTGTCTCTCAAATTAATACTTAGAAAGGGCCTAGGGTAGCAAACTAAGGTTTTTCAGATTTATGAGCAAACCTGCTACGTGGTAACCATTCTCCATTGGAATCTATATATAAAAACACTGAGAAATACTGTTAAGACAGCTCCTCCCTACCTTCTTCTATTATATGTCTTTATTAATAGATATCTATCTAGTTCATTAATAAATATTATTCTATGCCTTTGGAAGGGAAACTTCGTGTAACACTGTGAAACTATTTCTATTTTCCCAATATAGCTTCAAAAATAGCAATTAATGTAGAAAAAAAATACAAAGTCAAAGGCATATTTAGGCATGACAATACTTTAGTGTTCTCTTATAATTGTTTCTAAATATGGTATGATTTTTTTACTTGAGCAAATATTATGAAGCGTATGTAAGTATTTGCACATTTTCATTCATATGGTTTATGTAGTTCTATTAACTGCTAATACATTTAATATATAAGATCTGTAGTTTCCTGTTAATATTTTATGAGGATATTATGGCTTTATGGTTAACATTAATTTGAGATATTGCTTTAAGAGTAAAAAAGTACTTTAAAATAATTATTTCCCTAGTGTTTAATTTTATATTAATCATGTTAACAAAGTTTTATGTGGGCTAGAACACAGTAACTACATATTATGTATGGAAACTATGCAATAGCTCTAATAATAAATTTCTTGTTTAATATTACAGTGTTTTTAGCCATAATCATTTAATGGTATGTAGATTTGTTTTAAATTTGATTAATCCAGTGGATCAAGCCTGTTCTTTCAATTGTGTAAGGAAATGTATTTTCTTTTCTCTAATGTTATGGCAAAATTAATGTTTTGTTTTTTTTTTTGAGACAGAGTCTCACTCTGTTGCCCCGGGCTAGAGTGAGTGCCGTGGCGTCAGCCTTGCTCACAGCAACCTCAAACTCCTGGGCTCGAGCAATCCTTCTGCCTCAGCCTCCCGAGTAGCTGGGACTACAGGCATGCGCCACCATGCCCGGCTAATTTTTTCTATGTATTTTTAGTTGGCCAATTAATTGCTTTCTATTTATAGTAGAGACGGGGTCTCACTCTTGCTTAGGCTGGTTTCGAACTCCTGAGCTCGAGTGATCCGCCCGCCTCGGCCTCCCAGAGAGCTAGGATTACAGGCGTGAGCCACCGCGCCCGGCCTAAAATTAATGTTTTAATGTAAGGAAGATTCTTATGTCAGAAAACCATTTTAAGTCAAGTTCTTTGATTATTTTTAAAATAATAGAATTCCATATACATGTGTCTGATAAAATAGTATGACTTTCATTAAACACCAACTCAGTATCTGCATACTTAGGTTAATTACATAAAATTATTGATTCAGTTATATTTTCCAGCTCTGACAAATACCAGCTTGAGGCAATTCACTGGAAGTCATGTTTAGGAAAGACTGAGGATATTGACAACTCCACAGCTATCCATTTCCTTTCAGATATCTTACAATTAGCAGGTTTGACCATCATCTGTAAGGAAACGTGTTAGTTTTAATCAATGAACTTTATTTTTTTAGACCAGTTCTATATTTACAGAAAAATTGAGTCGAAATTGGTGATTCTTATATCTCCCTCACATCTACTGTTTCCTCTATTATTAATGTCTTGCATTAGTATTGTACACTTGTTACAAATGACAAACCATTCATTAATGATGCATTATTAACTAAAGTTGGACTTGAGTTAATAGAGTTCATTCTCTGTGTACAGTTATGTGGATTTTACCAAAAATTTAATGTTATGTATTCACCATATATAGTATATGGAATAGTTCCACTGCTAAGCATGTATTTTAATTTAAGATAATTTGTTATCAGCTCTTCTTGAAAGCCCATATATTTAAAAAATGATAAAACTGCTTCATGTTTTGAAAATTAAAAGTTAAAAATATTTTTCATGGCCAGGCACAGCTCACACCTGTAATCCTAGCACTTTAGGAGGATCACTTGAGGCCAGGAGTTTGAGACCAGCCTGGGCAATAGCAAGACCACATGTCCACAGAAAAACAGAAAAATTAGCTACACATGGTGGCATGTGTCTGTAATCTCAGCTCCTTGGGAGACTGAAATGGGAGGATTGCTTGAGCCCAGGAGTTTGTCGTTGCAGTGATCTAAGATGATGCCACTGCACTCCAGCCATAGATGACAGAGTGAGACCCTGTCTCAAAAACAAACAAACAAATATATATATATAGAGAGAGAGAGAGAGAGAGAGAGAGAGAGTTAATTATGTTTCTCAGAGTACTTTACCTACCATCCATAAGGAAAATGTTTAATAAAAACAGGTTGGTTCCAATGAACTATGTGTTTCTTCTTACAAAAGTCAAATGTCCATGATATTTGCTTTATTTTCATCTTCAAAGTTCAATTTTAAATCTAATTTTAATAATTCAACCATGTGTCTTTGATATCTTTTTCTCCCTTCCAAATGGTTACTGTCCATATTCATTTTTATTTTTAATCTGAAAACTGTTTTTGAAAGACTATAAACTATAAATAAGTATAATTTATAAATTATAAAGATATGTATTAGTGGTGTAACGAAGATTCTATAACATAGCAATTTTCCACTTTTTTCCCATTAATGTCTTTTCCTATTGACTTTTAAGTTTCTATTAAAAAAAATCTTCTTGAGTAAGTTTTAGTGTTTGGTCCTAGGGCAGAGGTGAATCTTGTCATATTTGAGAAAATATTCCTAGCTCATCTAAGTCATAAGTGAACGAGACAACAGGCAATAACAGTTGAGCAGTGGATAATAAATGGATTTCACATATTATCCATTGAAATGAGTAAACTTTTTAATTTGTGTGACTTGAAAATAATAAAACATGGTTAACTTGATGAATCCCATGAGTGTAACCATGAGCCAGGCACTGTTCATGGATTACTTCACAACCACAGGATGGAGTCAGGACTAACATTTCACTGAGAACTGTTTCAGTTGACAATTGGCTTTATTTTTATCTAAGTTATTGATTCAACTGGTTGCATGTACAAAGGGAATTATGTAATACAACACATTTTGTTGAGCCTGAACAAGCAAAATAATTTTGCTTATTTTAATATTCAACCAAATGAAAATTAGTTTTTGTTTAAAGGCCCAAAAAATGTATATAGCTATATTAAAGCAATTCATATCGGTTATAGGTTAGGGGCTGGGGTGCTAGAAAAACTAATCAACTTTAAATAACTGACCTTTATGCACTTTCCTCAAGTGTTTTCTCTAGTGTCAGACTCTGTGAGGTCAGCCCCTTCTCATTCAAGGGTATGCAGTGACCCCTTGTAGAAAAAGGCTCATTTTTTTCTACTTTGCAAATGCTTTTTTTCAAAGGTCTCCTTCTTTCCCTCCGAGCACACTGACATCTGAATCCAAACAGGTAACTGAGTGCCACATTAACAGAACAGGCCCCACAGTACCAGTGGGTACTGATCCTTCTGCCTGTCACACCCTCACCCCACCTGAAGGGGCTCCAGCTACTGCCCTCTGTAGGACATTTAGGGAATTCTCTAAGAATTACCTTTTAATATATTTACTATGGTACTTTCAGAGGTCTAAATTTGGAATTATTCTCTTCATAAACATTTATCAGGCCTCTTGGTTACTTCTTCAATTTTATTGTCTCTTAAAGCTTTAGGTTTCAATAACTTTAGTCCTGAATTTAATTAGATGATTTAGCGCTTTTTGTAGGGGGGAGAAAGGCAATGGAGTCAAACAGCCATGGGCATAGATGACTCTGAGTTTGTTTCTTATCTATAGAACGGAAGTAATGATTCCCACCCCAGGAGGTTATTTGTTAAGGTTAACATCAATAATATAATGCTGAGCGTTTTTTTCCAATGCCTCCCATTCCACAAATACTAATTCATTTTCTTCTACTACCAACAACCTAATACAAAGTCGGATTATTTGAAGTCCCTGGGTTGTTTTTTTTTTTTGTGGTTTTGTTGCTGCGAGTTGCTATAGTGGGCCTTGCCTACTTTTAAGTTTCCAGTCTGTTTTCTAGTTTTTTGAAAAACTGTAAGATATTAATGGATATTTAACGAGCATTTATACTTTCTGTGTAACTGTTAAGTGTCACAGGAATCAAAAGTACCAAGGCTCACTCTCAAGAAGCCAAAGTTAGTTTATAGTCTGCTTAGGGAAAGAAAATCTAGTCACATTAAATTATTAATAAATTAGCATTACTTGTTATAATAACAATTATAATAAAATAGTGTTCACATGTTTCAATGAATAGGAAATGCAAAATTTAAATAAAATAAAAAATTCAGAGCAGTCCCAAATCAGGGCATAAACTAGCATGATTTGAAGGGCATGACGGTGGAGTCTTCCCCCAGAATGATGGAGTGGCGCCAGGGCTCTGGGGTGGAAAATGGGTGAGTTTCCCAGACAAAGCCATGGGCCTGGGGCGTGGGCAGCAGTGAGGTGGAGGAAATGACTGTGGAATCTGTCTCACTGGGCAGAATTTGTTTTAGAAAACGATATAAGTAAAACTAAAGACCCTGGGTGACCAAGAATTAAGAGAGAGCATTGTACACTAGGATAAAGAGTTGATGGATAATATTACAGATATTAAGGAGAAAATCACAGCAGAGGTCTAGTCTAGCAGTGGGTGCTCCATGACCAAGAGCTGGGGGGAAGACCACCCAACCCGGGAGTAGTTGCAACAATCCAGGTGAGAATGGATGAGGATTAATGCTAGAGTGGTAAAAGTTAACAAAGCAGTGTGCAAAAGAGCATATTTTTTTTTTCTGATTCAGATGGCATGTTTTTAAGTATCATGAATTCCTTTTGTGATATAAAAAAAGTACTTTTTATACAAAAGTTGGCCGAAGTCTCTCATTTTGACTTCTCAGTGGGCTTCCAAAAAAAAATTTTTATTTTTTGTTTTGCTTTCTTTAATAAAAGATAAATAGTAGATGACATTGCTCTATAGAAAAGATTTCCATTTTTTTACTTATAAACCACATGGCATTGGAAGATGGGATAATTAGATATCTTTTGGTATACTTTTACTCCAAAGTATAATGTTTTGATTTAACATAATTTAGTTGAAGATATTTTTATATTCATTATGAAATGATTGAAATATATAATATGATATATGTGGCATTATATGGAAAATAATATATTCAGTAGTTAAAGTATCTTATTACTTTTATCAAGGATTTTATAGCAACTGTGGGAAAAAGCATGTGTGTTATTTGACTGTGGTCTTATGCATGTTTCAGTGAATTTTTACTAATGAAAGCAAAAGAACTGTCGTAAGCTCATATATAGGTTGGGGAGGGTTCATAAAACTTGACTTAGATCCTTGAGAAATGCAAAAGGTGTGTATGTGAGTATATTTTTTAATGTGTACCTACTAATTGCATTCCAAAGAATATCCTATGTAATCGTGGTCAGGATGTAGCATTAGATGTTTACAGAAATAAAAAATTGTTTTTTATTTGGTCTCTTTGATGTTTCCATAGAATTTTCTTCAAAAAAGAACAATTAAGGACTTCAGTGGAGATACTCTTCCTCAGAGAATATTTTTATTTTTATTATTTTATGTCTTGAATATGTCTAGTTCCACCACATAAATGCATGGTTTAACTTTCATTTTATTATCTATTGAGAAATAAGCTGCACAGCATTTAGGAAAGCATTAATTTTTGAAATTTGAAGTCATTGCATCTAAGATAGAGATACGACACTTTGATTTTTCTACTTCTAAGCCATAGATCTTTTTCAATTTAAAATTTATTTTGAGGTACATGTTTATTTTTCATTTGTTTGAAAATTTATAAAGTTATTAATTGCTTAATACAACTATTATAATGACCAGGAGGGATAGAAATTGCAAATTATTCACCTTTTAATTAACATAAGGTCTTACAATGCTAGAGCGTAGTAAGCATTCAACATTAGTAATTGCATTGCTTTTCTTCCTTTAGGCATTTATTCAAAAAATTATATATTAAGATCCTGTGTCAGGAAATGTGTGCAGGGTATACAAGATAAGTAAGAATATTTGCCTGGAGTACCTCACCCAGTGAGTGTCAGGAATGGTAAAGAAACTGAGGTAGTACAGCTCACATTGCTACACAAAGACTGGGAACAGTGGGTTTGTTCTGCCTTCAGTGACTTTGGAGCTGGGACCGAAGCATTTGTAAGGGAATGGGAAGCAATATCAGTAAAAGGTGTCAGTGAAACACACCCAAGCTCCCAGTGTCCAGGGTAGTGTGAAAAGCAGGGGAGGCTGTGAAACAAGGATTTGCTGGGGCATCACTCAGAATTGCCATTTGGCATTCTATAGAATGACAGTGCTTGTGACAATATGAAAATAAAACATCTGTGTTTCATGCTACTGCATTTTATTCTTGCACCTAAGCAGGATATAGGTTTAGGTGTTAGTTGTTTTTGCCTCTGTATTCTAATCAAATGGATACCTTTGTTATCTTTTACAGTGAAGTTTAGCAACTGCAATGGAAAAAGAAAAGTCCAGTATGAAAGCAGCGAACCAGCAGATTTTAAAGTGGATGAAGACGGCATGGTGTATGCTGTGAGAAGCTTTCCACTCTCTTCTGAGCATTCCAAGTTCCTCATATACGCCCAAGACAAAGAGACCCAGGAAAAGTGGCAAGTGGCTGTAAAACTGAGCCTCAAGCCAACCTTAACAGAGGAATCAGTGAAGGTATAATATCCAGATATGGCTTTGGGGCTGTTGCTTAACAATCAGAATTATACAGTTTCAACTAAATGTATACTTTGCTTCCCATCACATTAATGGATGGCCAATATTCGAACTTTTAGCACCTCCAGTCATTTAACAGTATTTTGTTGTGTTTTTAATCTTTTAAGATACTTAGACTAAATATATTTTGAGCAACCAGAAATTGTATTTGAAAGGTTTGTTTATACTTTGAGATTTATAACTTAATCTAAATTAGAAGTAGTTGTTTGTTTTAAATTTCTTAGAAGCTTTACAAGCTATTAAATATAACCACAAAATAAACAATTCTTTGCAAGATGTCATCAGTCAAATTTATTAGATTAGAAGAACAGATTTACAGTAGTAACTGAAAAGCATTTCTGGCAATGAGTATTGAGTTTTTGTCTTTTCCCCTAATAATCAAATTGGGAGGGCATGAATTATTTATACCATCAATATGACTTTTAGGAATGATACACTCCCTCTGGTGGAAGCTACTATGAGCCAAGATAAAATAAATGAGGTGTATTTCTAACAGAGTACCATTCAATTCAATTCAACAAACATTTCATTGAGCACTTACTTTGTGTAAGTCACTATGTTAGGAATTTTAAATAAAATATAACTTCTTCAGTAAAGGTATGATATTTTCTAAATAGTCTAATTATTTGAATTCAAAACAAATATGTGGGGACACACCCGTATATTTTTAAGTCCATGATTTTATGAACTATGACTATTACATTTTATATATTTATTGTACTGTGAGAGATAGAAACACATGTATTCATTTCTTGTATTTAATTGTAAGTGTGATATACACACCCCAAATCAAATATGAATGAATATATCCAAGGAAAATATATAATTCCTCTCATATTCCAGTTTGGGGGTTTCATTATGTGAAATTTAATTTGTTAATCTATTAACTGTTAAGGGTAGCCATGTCATTTGGGTAATATAATGTGAGAAACTGGTAACTAATGGAGTGAAAAGATGCTTTTGTTGTTGATTCACTGTGTTCCAGAAAACTAGCTTGGATATTTGCACTGAAGCAGCAAGGGCTAATGGCTAAAATGTCTACAGATAGATGGAGAAACAGAAGAAAGTGTTGACATCCAGCAGAGATTAATACCTAATGTGCAAAGTGGGTCATCTATAGCATCCATCATGGCTGACATAGGTTTAGAATAATTACAGCATTAATTCTGTGGGATTTAATAGGCTCATAAATATTTGAGACATTCCTTAGCAGTATGTATTAAACTTCTCTTGGAATTCAAATTATATTTTAGCACATCAAGATCTAAATTTAATGTACAGTAGCACATTACCTGAACTGTGGTTTTAAACTAATGAGAAATGTATAAAAGGGTACTATTAAATTTTGCTCAGCATTAACTGCTATCTAAGGAGGTTTATAGAAACTGCAAATAGTTTATGCAGTTGAGCCATATAATAAATTGTTTAGAATGCACTTTTTCAATACATAGTATTACCCCAGCATTTTATGGTGTTTTCTATTATTTTAATAAGGGGACAAGGAAAGATCCTCCAGCCTCATTTTGTTCATAATAAACTGTGACTCGTACACTTTCAGGTATTCATTAATATTGATGTACTTTCAGAAAATGTTTTTCCTAGTACTCAGGAATGTCTTGTGTGTTTTATGCTAAGGAATCACCGGAAGTTGAAGAAATAGTATTTCCCAGGCAAGTGGCTAAGCACAATGGCTACCTACAGAGACAGAAGAGAGACTGGGTCATCCCTCCAATCAACTTGCCAGAAAATTCCAGAGGCCCTTTCCCACAAGAGCTCGTCAGGGTAGGGTGGCACAGTTCTAATTGTTTCCATGGCACATGTGGCAAATGTATGTTAGAAAAGGTTTTGTCTGTTTTTTTTTTTTTTTTTTTTTACAAAGTAGAGTTTATGACATGTATGTACTAAAAAAAAAAAAAATTCTGTATAGGTAGAATTTCTACCATGTTATAAAAAACCTCTTCTCATTTTCCTTTGTTATCTCTTGGAGGATTTATAGGTAGGATTTATAAGGTAGCTCTCTGTAGGTCTTGGGCACTGTGGATGGTAAAGCTTGTTCAGTTTGTGAGCACACAAGCCCTGACACCAAGGTACATTCCTATCCATACCATTCCCACGCTCACAACGCACATGCACCTAAGCTTCCCTGTCTGAAAGCTGGGCCGTCCGTGATGATCTTTGCCCTCTACAGACCGCTTTGGAGCCAAAGAAAAAATATAGGGCAATTATTGCTAAAAATGCCAACACCACGTGCATTTGAAAGTTTTTTAAGAAAAAAAAAATGACCTCTGATACCATTAACAGAATCCCTAGGACAGGGCAAAACCATAGGCCTTCAAATCTGAGAAGTACATTTTTTGCTTCTCAGATATATACCATCAAATACAGAAAAAAATTACAGATATTTTTGCATGTTTAGTAAAATTAGCAACCCATTATTTATTACAAAAGGACAATAAGACAAAAGTTTTTGGATTCCCATTTATTAAAATATAAATGTTTCTTTATATGGTTATTTTATCATTCCAACACATACTGAAAGCTGTTTTTTTTAAGAGGCCACTTATTTGTGTTGTATATTCTGTCTTACTGCACATTATAATTCAGTTTAACAATGAACATAACCCCCAAATAAAGGTGCTTTCTCAATGGAGTGTGGGTAAAAAAGAGAATGTGTGCCTTAACTTAAAAAAACACAACTAGATTCTATTAAAGCTATTAAAGGATTACATATAAGTACCTAATAAGTAAAGGTCTCTTATTATTATCTCCAGGCAGTGTTGCTCAGTCCACACTATCTCTGTGCCTGCCTGTATTCTTCCCCTTCCGTAGCCTGTTCTGCCTCCTGTGACTACTTGTACATGGACTTAATTTTCCTGAGAGTAATTGTTTTTGGAAAAGGCAGTGAGCCTATGATGGATATAATGTTTGCTAGTACAAAAATATTTTTTAAAATCCTTTCTTGTATGCTTTATTATTAATGAAGAATTTTAGTATTAGGTGTCACCTTAAAATGAGATGGAAAGGCGTTGGTTGTAATGAATAGCGTTAGCAAAATGCAAGTACAGAAATCTGACATCCAAGCTCAATCATAATGTTAGAGTTCCATTAGAGGATATTTCGCACTACGGTTAGACAATGATTTCTTGATGTAACTGATGCAAAAAGGTAAACAACGTTTATTTTAATTCAGTTGGACACCTGGTACTATGTTAAATAGTCTAACCTAGAAACTCCCAGGGTAGAATTTGACTGTTTAAACACCGACACTCCTAAATTGTGACTTTTTGCACTGCGCCTAGTGAGTATTCTTTTAGATGTTAATGTTGCCCCCAGTCTTTCTGGTGTTGAATGACATCTCTTTTGAAGCCTATGGCCAAGAAGCAAAGAGGAAGAGCAGGTACTAGGAGAGTGTGAGTGGTTTTCTGGGAAGAGATAGTGTGAGTCTGTAACTGGAAAAGGGCATGAAGTGTGGCGTGCCCCGTCTCTGATAATGAGCTCATTTAGTCTCTTGTTTAATGTGATTGTTTTCTTGATCCTCAGATCAGGTCTGATAGAGATAAAAACCTTTCACTGCGGTACAGCGTGACTGGGCCAGGAGCTGACCAGCCTCCAACTGGTATCTTCATTATCAACCCCATCTCAGGTCAGCTGTCTGTGACAAAGCCCCTGGACCGCGAGCTGATAGCCCGGTTTCATGTAAGATTCCGACCAGCTGAGAATTCTCTGTATTAATACTCTACTAATCCTAAATGTCTGCAGAGTTTACCATTGCCTCTTCTTTAAGTCTGAAAGCCTTAATACTGAGAGTTTTAAGAGATGCATTTGTATGTAGCCTCTTTGGTTTATTTGAATAATATTATTGTTTTTATAGAATTGATGAATGTTCTTGATAAAAAAACAAAGAGTGCCCAGAATGAACAAACAAGAAAGCGAAATTGCCTAAAATCTCATTACTCTTTACATGTTGATACTTGCCTTAAGTATGTGGCTAAGAACACATTTTTATGAATGGGGTCACTGTTGTGTGTAAAATATATAGAGATCACAACATTGTTAATGGATACATAGTATTCCAATCAAAGTGAATTCCCTATTCCTATGATATGTTGAATTTTCTTTTGGATTGTTTATCTTTTTCTCTTATTGTTATTAATAACCATTTATCTGTTAGGGATGTTAGTACAGTTTGATATTTTCTTCCTCTGTTGTTTATAATTTTTGCCATAGTAAAACATAGTTTTTGCACTGAATAATTCATTTGTTTAAATTCATACATTCTGGCTTTCCAGAGTCGTTGATAAAAGCCTTCCCCACTCCAAGACCTCCATCTCCCCAATTTTATCTGTTGTATTTACTTTTTACACTTAAATTTTTTAATCTCTGTGTAGTTATTTTATTATTTTTAATTTTTATTTTATTTTATTATTTTTTATTTATTTTTTTAAGACAAGAGTCTCGCTCCATTGCCCAGGCTAGAATGTAGTGGCATCATAGCTCACTGCAACCTCAAACTCCTGGTCTCAAGCAACTCTCCTGCCTCAGCCTCCCAAGTAGATGGGACTACAGCTGTGCACCTCCATGTCTGGTGGCTAATTTTTCTATTTTTAGTAAAGATGTGATCTCGGGGTCTTGCTGTGTAGCTCAGGCTGGTCTGAAACTCCTGGCCTCAAGCAGTCCTCCCATCTCAGCCTCCCAGAGTGCTGAGATTACAGGTGTGAGCCACCATGCCCAGGTTAGTTATTTTAATAAAAGGAGAAATGGATATAGACTTAATTTGTTCTTCCTTTATGGCTAGCCTGTTGTCCCAGCAGCATGTATTGAATTAGTGGCCCCATTGATTTATCATGGACACTTAGTCATTAAAACTTTTTGTTTCTAGACTCTTATTTTTCCCATCGACATATTTGTTGAATTCTTGCACTTGTACAAGCTTTTAAAATTATTGGATTTTTTTAACTATAATAGATTCCCCTAGACCTAAACAGACAAATAAGCATATGAGAAATTTAAAATGTTTTAAGCACTGAGTATTATTGAATACTCCCTCCTCTCAAAGGCTTTGATTGCTTCATCAGCCCATTCTTTTAAAATCCTTGAAGGAACAGGTTATTTGAATGCTTTTTACATTGTTCTGAATCACAGAGAAAGAAGTAAATCTCCCAAACCTTGTACAAAGACAACATAGCATTAATAGGGAAACTTGATAAAGGTAGCTTACAATAGACCAAGCTTTATTTTAGACTACTCTCTAATTTATGAATATAAATAATATTAATACAGAAAAAACTTCAACAGCTCTTCCGATATGAGTTTTTACTATCTGAACTCCTGTGGTTAAAACTCTGCAAATAAATATATTCAGGTCAATTTTGGGGTAAACAATTGCTCTCCAAATGCTTGCTTACTTGCACATTAAAAGAGCAATACCCATAACAAAATAGAATTAATTGCAGAATTGCAAGCATTAAAGCTCAGTATTTAGATTCAGTATTTGGTATAATTATAAGTCTAATTAAGGTTCAGTATTAAGAATCTATTAATGTAATATAAAGTATTACATAAGTCAAGGAGGAAAAGATTATCTCCATAGGTGTTGAAAGGCAATAACATTGTTTCATGGGTTTAATGACCTCTAAATAAAAGAAAGATATGTTGAAGCTTCTTTAACTTAATCGAGCATGTCCAACAGAAACCAACAGCCAGCATCAGACTTGGGAAAACCGTAGAAGCATTCCATTTAAAAATGTACAATCCAATGGAACACTACACAGACATTGAAAAGAATGAAATGGATCTCTATGTGCTGCATGAAAAAATTTTGAAGATACTGTGCCAAGAGTAGATGAGTAATTATATTTATTTAAGAAGGAAAATAAGATAAAATTCCTAAAAGAATATCTATGAAACTGAGAACTGGGACTGGGGAGAGGAGCAGCTATCTTGTATATATGCATGTCTTTTCAATGTTTATGAGTAACTTTTACAATTAAGAAAAAAAATATTTGTGTCAAAATTTTCTATGTGCATTTAACTCCTTCTAGATTTTTTTCTGTTCTCTTGATCTCTATGACTAGTCTGTTAGTCTCGTATTTTTAATTACCGTGACTCTGTCTTCTCTACTAGTTTAGCAAAAGGATTTTGGAGCTGGACAGAACTGGTTTGGGAATCTGAGTTCTGTCAGCAGAGAACAGTGACCTTCATAAGTCTCCTAGCCCTTCTGAAGCTCAATTTCCTCATCTTCAGTTGCTGACAGTTTCTGCCCCACTCTTGTATGTGGATTAAATGAGTTAAAATCCATTGTGCTCTGAGCATAATGCCTTGTATGTAGTCAATGGTGGCTTTTTGCTCCTATACCTACCCTAGTTACATGGACTTGGACTAACTTAAATTTGGATGGGAAGAACAGCTTTTGTTTTTCAGCTGTTATTAAATTTATTCTTGCTCTTTTAATAGCGCTGTGATTATATATATTACCTTCTCACAGACACAAATCTTTTAAACAGTTTTATCTTCTAATTACTTTTGCAGTTGAGGGCACATGCAGTAGATATTAATGGAAATCAAGTGGAGAACCCCATTGACATTGTCATCAATGTTATTGATATGAATGACAACAGACCTGAGTTCTTACACCAGGTTTGGAATGGCACAGTCCCTGAGGGATCAAAGCCTGGTAAGTTTGAAGATAATAATTTAGAGACAACTTGAGGAAGTGTAGTGTAACTGCTACTATTGGATAAGCCAGAAAAGAAGAAATCATTTCATGTCATTTTCTTTGATTCATAATGCTTTTAGGGAAAAAGGAGGGTAACTTAGGGAAAAACTGATTGAAATGAGAAAAACAGAAAAATACACTTCTTACTCCCCATGATGATTTTTCCCACCTTTGAAAAAAATATGCACTACAGTATTTGATTCTACCCTGTAGAATCTATAAGATTCTTTCATTCTGCTTTAGTTGATTACAGTCAGTGCGGCTTGAAAGGGAGCCCCAGGAGACTAGCGGCTTTCTGTTTATAAAGTACAGATCTAATCATAGGAGACACAGCAGCCATTAAACTATATTAGAAATCCTTAAAGATACCTGGTGTTCCTGGGACCAGGTGGTGAAGTAAAACCAAGAGCAAGGAAGGAAGGGGCAACTGTGATTGCTGCCCTCTAGCTATATAGGAGAGTTACTTTTAGGGTGGCTCTTATGTTCTCTGCAGCCCTCTCTCTTCAACCAGCATAATGGAAAGTACCCTGTCCTAGAAACAGCACTTGCTGAAAATCTCCTACCATTAAAAAGTGGTATTTGACCAAGATTTTAGGTTCTTACTGAAAACACTGTTGGCTTCGGTCACAGTAGATGGCCAGGCCAGAAAGGCTTATTTAGTTTGAAAAACTAGTGGACAAGACGGTTGGTTTAGAGATGGTAAAAGTAAATGTTTGGCCAACCTTCCTGTGATGATTTGGTATTTTAGAGAGATTTGATTAGCTAAATTGTTTTTCTTTTTTTTGTATTTAAAAAAGTTTCAACATTTAAAATTGTACTACATAATACTTATGTCATCTATATGCGTTTACATAGCTCCCTTATGCACATGTCAACTTAACGGCTATAACAAACTATGCCTTAAATGCATTTTTTTTTTCTTTGGTCCAAGTGCACCTCTCTGCATCTTCAGAAAAGACACAGCTCTGGGGCGAGGGGCAGCTGGAGGGAGGGCAGGGGTTGTGCAGGAAGTTTGGCTCTCCCTGGCTCCTTGCCTTCTGAGTGACATTTTCAGAGTAGCTTTCATCCGTGTTTTAAAACACGGTAAAATTGAAGCAAGTTAAACATATCCTTACTAAAACACAATTATCACACAAATATTCCAAAGATAAATAAACACTGGGCTGTTTTGGCTGAAGAAGTTTTTCTTTTTTGTTTTTTTTAAATCATTTCTTTTCTTTTTTTCTCTATTATTTCAAACTTTATAAAAACACTGTTCACAAAAGTTGTGAAAAGTAAATTATTAAAGCTATATTTATTATCCATTTGACCATGAATTTCCATATAAGTCCCCCATAAACAAGATTCTCACTCCCTGGTCAGATAGATCTGTTAAAAAAAATAAATAAGTAAAGACAGGTTCTCAGTGATCACTAGAAGTAAGAACATTTCTTGAGTGTATTTCCTGTGATTCTTCTGTTAAGTTTGAAAATATGGCTCTAGGCAAGGTTTGATAATGTGATGAATCCAGTTAAAATGTGTTGTGATCTGTATTTTGGCTCAAGGTTCTGAAATATGATTTTGGTTTTAACTGTACATTCATTCATTCAACAAATGTTTATAAAGCATGGGCTGTGTATTAAGCCCTGTTATGGCACTATGGATACAGCAGTGACAAGCTAGTACTGCTAGTTACAAGCTAGTTCCTGCCCTATTGGAGCTTAAATTCTAGTAGGGGGAGGAAATACAAAATAAATAAATAAATAAACAATCAAATACACAAAGAAAGTTTTGAAAAATAAGGGTGTAGGGATGGCACATAATCAAAAAAGATGAATTGGTTAGAGAGACAAGTTCTAAAAAGAGATTTGAATAATTCGATGAAGCCATGCTTACTTCTGAGCCCCAAGTATAACACGTAGAGAGAACAGCCTATGTGCATAGGCTCTAAAGTAGAACTGAGCTTAGAAAGCACTCAAGAGGAAGATAGGAGATAGAAAATTTTGTAAATCAGTTCGTAAAAGGATCCCATAGAACAAGCCATCCTAAATAGCAACTATTTCTCACTCTTCTTCTAAATTACAGTTCAGCTAGCTAGTTTGAACTAATTTGATCCTAATGCTTTCTAGATTTCTTTTCCAAAATATCTAATAAATTGAAGTCCCTACGTTGGTTACAATGTTCTTTTAATCTCCGAGGAAATAATGAACCACAATGCCAAATCTCTATTCAATGTACCAAAACAGTAATGCATGAAATGGCTTCTTATGACCTGAGGAAATGGAGTATGCCTCGTTATGCACACAGCCTACTTTCAGAAAGGGACTGAGGCACTAGGGAGAATCACACTCAGCATGTCATTTTAGACATTATCACACAGTGGAAGAAAATATGACAGAGGGAAGGCATCAGCAGCCATAAAATATGTTTCTAACGGTACCCATATTACCTATTATTTGCATTTTATATAAATTAAGGTCTGACCTAAGGTGAACCTTTTTGGAATCATAAAGTGAATTTGTCTTCTAAGTTATGGAAAAATGGAGTCTTCATACATATGTATATTGTATCATATTCCTTTCAAGTATCTCTAGACCATGTTTTATATTATTTTTTGAAGTGAGTACTGTTCTTATCAGTAGGATTTTTAATCAAGTCTAAATGATTTCAAATGTTTGTTTTGAAAAATGCAAATAAGACAGACCAAAACAGTAAGTATACACTTGCTTTTTAGGGGACCCTGAAATGAAGGGTAACCATTCATCTTCCATGTACTCTGTCTCTAGGAACATATGTGATGACCGTAACTGCTATTGACGCTGATGATCCAAATGCCCTCAATGGGATGTTGAGGTACAGGATTCTGTCTCAGGCTCCAAGCACCCCTTCACCCAACATGTTTACAATCAACAATGAGACGGGGGATATTATCACGGTGGCAGCTGGACTTGATCGAGAAGTAAGCCAATCAAAACCTGTATTTGAATTTATTTTTATTCTTTTTTTTATTTCAGCATATTTTTTTCAGCATATTATGGGAGTACAAATGTTTAGGTTACATGTGTTGCCTTTCCCCCTGTCCCCCCTGGAGTCAGAACTTCAAGCGTGTCCATCCCCCAGATGGTGTACATTGCACTCATTATGTATGTATATACCCATCCCCTCTCCCACCCTCCCGGATAAATGTTATCCCTATATATCTATCCACTTAAGTGTTGATCCGTTAATACCAATTTGCTGGTGAGTACATGTGATGCTTATTTTTCCATTCTTGGGATACTTCACTTAGTAGAATAGGTTCCAGCTTTTATTCTTAAAGTTGCACAGTATCGCATACACTTTATCTCCAGGTAATAATATATACACAATATTATTCAAATGCTAATAATTTTCATTAAGAAATCTGTGGTATGATTTTCTACAGAACTTCAGGCTGGTTAAATAGTGTATGTATACCAATCCTTCATTGTTAGCCTGTGTCGTATTTAATGTGATAATTGACTAAGTTAAACCAATCCTCTGTATCTAACTTTGAAACTGCTTAACATTTCCTCAGTTTTCCCTATTGTCAAAGATTTTTGTGTCGAGTTAATTAAACGTCATGGCAAAATGACGTGTGCATAAACTTAGAGTAATTTTTAACACTTGTATTTTTAGGAGGCTGCAAATAACATGGATGAGATTAGGATTTTTGTAGCCCCTGTGGATAGGCTGGTATAAGGCACAGGAGATCATGTCCTTTATTAGAATTAGTCCCTTAACTAAGATTAATTTACTTAGATTTCAACAGTAGTAACTACATTAATTCTGCTGACAAGCATTTTAAAAGGCAGAGAAACACATTTCTGATATCACACTTTCTTGAAAAGGCATAAAATGTTGAAGTCATTGAAAGACTATGTAGTGTCACAGTCTGAGAGGGAAGGGGTACTTTGGTTAAGTCCAGCTGGTTCATCTCAATGTGACAGTCCTCAACTCACTGAGCTTCTGTGTACCTCTGTGTTACTGTTCATGTGAGTTCTTCTGCCAAGAATGCCTTGCACCTCTTTTTTTTTTATCTTGGACCTTCCAGTTTTTCAGGTTCTGATTTAAGATCTATTTATATCCTTTCCTGAAAAGTCCAGTCCTAATGAAGCTCTTACATCCTTTCTCTATCCTGTCCTGACCGTTTTCTTATAGATTGTCAAGGTCATTATTTTGACCACCATAATCATGGTTTGAGTGAATTATCAAAGTGCCAACTCACAGAGATTTGTGCATTATACGTTTCTGGCTGAGCCAGCTTTTACTGTAATGAGACTTCTGATTATATATGTCAAAAGGAAACATTATACCCACTGCAATAAAATATTATTGACAAGGATTTTAGGGGTTGGGTTTTTTCAACGCTTTGTCATAGTAGCATTCATTTGAATTGAATCGAAGAAAACATTACTAACGCAATTAATTATATACACAAGATAGTGTTAAAAGCACTACAGTAAAGTAATATGAGCAAATCAAGATGACTTTATTCTGAGCTGAAAGCCTTGCTTAGAAGTTAGATATATGCCCATGACATTAAACCTATTAACTTCCAGGTGTCAGCGAATTCTTTTTAGGAATGTTTTGCATCAAAGATTGTCGAAATGTATTTAGTTTTTGCAGTAGTACTTTTAGTGTAGTGATATTTGGAACATGTATGTCTTTTCGCCTCTTCATTACTGTATGAAATGCTATTTTTATATGCCAATAAACTCAGCGTGAATGCCGTAATTTATTTGAGAATATGGGGTAATTTTCAATATTCTCTCTTGAGTGCCAGGTTGCTCACATACCAAGTAGATTTAGCTCATTTCATAATCCTAATCTTTCTCTTTCATTCACACTGTCATTGTGAGATACAAAAATTGGGTTTCATCCTGTTTTTATACAGTAATACTCCTGTCACATTTAGACTGGCTGTTTTACGGCAAGAAAGAGACAGGGAGAATTAATGATAGTTTTTACTAAAGCAGACCAACCGTGTTTAAAAATCAAAGAGTCCATATTTAGCGTAGAGGATGAAAGCCTGCAATGAGGCCATAGTCGTGGTGAAGTTTATCTTCCAGTGGTTGGAGAAGCTATTCGCCACCCCTTGATGAAACTAATACAGAAATGGATTTGAAACTAAAGAATTATGGGTTAGATACAGTATGAGAAATAGCTTCTTGACAGTGAAATTATTAAACACAACAATGAATTACTAGGGAAATTATGGAAAACCTTCCTTTTCTAAAAGTCATTTAACGTACAAAAAAATGTATCTATCTCAGATGGTTTATGGTAATTCTTCCTGAGGCCGAGGATAAATTACTTTGACTTTTTCAGGCCTCTTGCAGGCTTGAAATTCTTTTATTTCTATTAGAATTCACAGTTTCCTTTCTGTCAAAAGTAATTTTAGTTGTCCTTCTCCCAGGATGTATGACTCCTTTAAGTGATTGAACTCCTAATCATCAAAATGCTTACTGAGATTCAGCTTTTTATTTTTCTTTAATCTGCAAGTTTAGAAAATATCAATTCTTCAGGTTCTCCAGGCCTAAAGCTATAGCCACCACATTATCTAGTCTTCGATTTTTTTTTTAATCTCTGTCTTACTTGTCACGTGACTTGGTGGTGGCTATTCCTGGCATTTTCTTCTTTTTTTTTTTTTTTCCCCAGCCTTTTCTCTTCATGTCCATCTGCCCTTTTTGCACAGGACTGCTGATGACTCACCCCTGCTTCCCCAGGTTTGAGTTCTGGCTCTCCCTGTTATGTGCTGTTTGACCTTCAGGGTGTTAATCTGGAACCTCAGCTCCCGAATCTGTAAATGGGGAGAGTAGCAGTATAATGCCTACCTCACAAATGGCAGCCTCAGCATCTCCTGATTGAACACTATCGCTTTACTTCTCTTCATAAGAAGAAAGAATTATTCTTCCTGTTTTCCAAGCTTAATAATCCTTTGATTTCTACCGTCAACTACTAGTTCTATTCTGAAGGAGTGTTCTGTTTGCTATTGTGGCTCCATTCTCCCCTCTCTATGGGTTCCTATCTACAAAACACAGTGAGTCTTCCCTGTGGTAAAATGGCTCACCATGCCCCATGGGATGAAGTCAGAGCTCTTTAATGTGGCATTCCAGACCCTCTACGACCTTGGCCTCAAAGCCTTCTCTAGCCTAACCCTCCAGAATTCTTGCCTCCCCCTTACAGCCAAATGACACTCAACCACTCGTAGCACCACATGCAATTCCTTATACAATAGACGTTTTCTATTCTTCTGTTTCTGTTTCCTCTGCCTAAATATTCCTTTCCCATCGCTATATAATAAGCTAATCCTCACCCTTTGACAACCAGTTCTCAACCCCTTCTCTGGGCATCCACAGTAGTCTGTGCCCGTCTCTCTACATACAAAGACTATGTTACATAGAAATTATAGCTAGATTCCTGGTCTCGACACGTCCAGCGGGGCAGATGTTCCTTATCTTTTTACCCTGAACATGAACCCTGAAGCAATGTTCAAGTTATTCGACTTTCTCCTTCAGTTCAGCATCAGACTTCTCCAAAGGGCAGCCCAGACTCTGCTCAGCTCCCACTTCTTCATCGTCTGTTTGAAATCTGGCTTCCTGTCTGCTTCCCCCACTCAAGATGTGCACATGCTGCACATACACAGCATTCTGACTTTCTTAGAGGGCACTGATCTAGTGGAATGATTAATGATACAGACTCTCGACTCAGAGAAACCTGGGTTCAAGCCTTGTCTCTGCCACTCATGGCTGGGTGTCCAAGGCAAGTTTCCTTACCTTCCTAAGCCTCAGTTTCCTCATCTGTAAAATGGTGATTAAAAACGCCCTCTTTATAGGATATGGTGAGAATTAAATAAGATAATGTATAGTGTTTAACACTGTGCCTGGTGCATAACGCTCAACCTCAGTGAAAGTTATTGTTTTTTATTATCAAGTCCCTTAGAACAGTATTAGCATACAATAAGCATGCAAAAAAAATTCTAGACTACAAATTTACAAGGTAGGTATTACTTTCAGCCCCATTTCATGGATGAGGGAACTGAGGCTTAGCAGTTAAAGATTTGAACAAAGTCACAAACCTGTGCTTCCCTACTGTGATCTGGTGACATTATTACTCAACCGTCCATCCCCTAACTCAGTCTATCCAAAAGCAAGCCTGTCATCTGCCAAAATCTGTGATTTATGACGAATTTCCTATTTCATGTGATCAGTACCTTCCTCCCTATCTCCCAAGGTTGTGGACTTATTGCTTTTACCATGCACTGATATCCATCCACCCCCAATTTGTTTAGTCATCAAGTTCTTCTCTGTTTACCCCCAAAATATCTCTTGCATTTATTCCACCTTCTAGGCTTAGGGGGTTAGTTGCACCGCCCATGTCGAAGCTTCCTTGCATCTCTTCGTTTTCCCCTTACCACAGTTGCATGATACATTTGGTCCTGTGGTCCACTACTCTCTGGTCCTTTACATAATGAAAGCCATATCTGGTTTTGTTCACTATTTTTTCCAAGTAAATACGACACTGCCTGGCATCCAGTAGACATTCAGTAAACTTGTGCCAAATGAATGACTGAATGTTCTCCACTCCTCATTTACTGATATCACTCTAGTCCATCATTTCAAAAGTGTGCTACATGACATGTATAATGATTTTAATTGGTACATGCAGAGAAGTTTCTAGGATAGCAACAGAGCATGGCCTTTTAGATGCTACTCCATCAAGTAGAGACTGAAGGAGTCCAAGAATTGATGTTGTTTATTTTTTACAGTTATATTTATGGCAAGTGATGCTAGTACCATTTGTGGCACTTTTACAATAAATTCATTTAAGCTTTAAAAGAGGGTGTTAATGTTAAGATAAATAGGAAGTGACTCATGGTATAGAAATATGAGGATATGGCAGAATTGGGAAGATTATGTATGAATCACTGCAGTTTAGGAAATAGTGAGCTAGTTTATGCTCCCAGAATATGTGTTAATAAGTAAATTATAGCTATCCATGAAATTAAAAGTTGTTTTTGTACTTAACCTGAGATGATTTTTATAAGGCAATACAAGGCCCAAGGTTTCTCATCCATTCATCTCTACAGCCACAAAGTCAACAGTATTTATTGCTTGATTACTCTGTGTCAGGCACCATGATATATACCAGCAACATAAACATGAACAAAGGGCTGTGGGGATGGCTGTGTGTGTCTGTGTGTGTGTGCACACACCCATGTATGGAATGGAGCAAGGACAGACATACGACTGATACCAGCCATATAAACTATAAACAGTGACAGGGATATGTTGTGAGGGCACAGTCCTGAGGACAACAGCTCCGCCTCTTAGGACTTTCAGATGTCATCTCTGAGGTGACTTTAAGCTGCCAGTTGGCCAGGTTCAGATTGATGAGAAGGGTATTCTAGGCAAGGGTTTCTCAACCATGACACTCTTAACATCTTGGGTTGGAAAACTGTTTGTCATGGGGGCCTGTCCTGTGCATCACAGGACATTTAGCAGCATCCCTGGCCTCTACCCATTAGATGTGAGTAGCACTCCTAGTTGTAACGACCAAAAATGTCCCCTGGTGGGGCAAAATCACCCCAGTTGAGAACCACTGGTTCTAGGCAGAGGGAAATGCCACATGCAGTGACGTAGGGTCACAACGGGGATTTGCAGATAAATACAAAAAGCTCCAGGGGTGGCATAAGGCAGCAGTCCCCAACCTTCTTGGCATCCGGGACCAGTTTCATGGAAGACAATTTTCCACCAGGGTTGGGAGGCAGGTTCAGGTGGTGATGAGAGCGATGGGGAGCGGCTGTAAATAGGCTGTGAATACAGATGAAGCTTTGCTCACTCACCTGCCACTCACCTCCTGCTGTGCGCTCCACCCCCACCTGTTCCTAAATTTTGTGGAAGACAATTTTAGACAATTTTACTATGGACAGGAGGAGGGAGAGGCAGTGGAGCTCTGAGGCCCAGTCCCTAACAGGCCACAGACCGATCCAGTCTGCAGCCCGGTGGTTGGGACCTCAGGCATAAGCGAATGAGAAGGGATATCTTTGGTGAAATAGGCGAGTGTACCTATTTTAGAGGAAATCGTGAGGGAAGGATTGACAGCAAGCAGATGAGTTGAGATTTGATCCCATCTAGAACAGGAAATGTGGAGAAGTTTTTAAGCAGAATTCCCTTAATCAGCTGAGGATTGTGAGGGTGACAAGTCAAATTCTTATGGAATCTAAATGTCAGTCGTTCGGAACCAGATGCCCAATGACTAAATGACGCAAGAAGCTCTAAATAATTCGGTTGTTGAAAACATAAGCTGTCAAGGCTTCCTTACTAAATGTAATATGAAAATGGAGATCATATTATTTACCAAGTGGATTTTTTTTTTACTTGAAGAGACATCATATTTTAGAAATAACAAATATTCTTTTGTAACCTAAAGATTTCAAGAGTAGCTTGAAGCAATTGGGAAATTTCAAGTAGTAGCTACTGATCCCAATATTGCAGCTCAGTGGAAAATTATATATCATATCCCTATACAAATTTTAAAGATTTTTGTAGAATAAACATTAGGAAAGAATTGTACCTTCATATAATACCTATTGGGCTTTTCTACCTTCTTAAAAAAATAAGCTCCAATTTTTTTCTTTTTTTCTTTTTTTTTTTTGAGAATGATCATCTGTTTCTGCAAATAGCAGCTTTCAAAAGTCATAACGAATTTTTATTTTCATGGTTTTCAGATGGGAAGCTGGACTGAATGCCCTGCAAAATTCTCTCACTAAAGTGACACTCTTAATTGGGGGAAGGAAACCATTGAGAAGTGTTGTAGCCTACGCTAGCATTATAGTGAAAAATTATTAAATAAAATGAATCAACCAGCACTATTTCTTTGTAGTTTCTTTTTTATTCAAAAAAAATTTGGCATTTTCTCTTTGAGGAAGATAAAAAATAACTAAGATAAATAACTGCCAGAGATTGGCAGTTGGGTGGACAGAGACTTAAAATCTAATGTGGGAGGTGTGGTTTTCCCTCCTACTCCTTTCTTTCCTGGGCCCCTCCCTCTGACAACTAAATCAAAAGCTACAATTTGTGTCTGTTCCATCCAAGCTCCAGAAATCCCTTAAGAATGGCTATTCATAATGTTAGCTATATTTAGAATCAGGGAAAACCACACTTTGCAGTGACAGTTTATTTTTGTATGAAGAAGTGGATTTTGTTGTTCAGAATGTTTTAACATTTATGAAAATGATCTATAGTTCTTTTATCTGTGCCAGTTTCCACAGAGATTCCAAATGATTTTAGAGATTGTTTTTAGCTAGGTTTTCCTGATATAAAACTTTGTCAGCAAGTGTCTGACTTCTTAGACAATCTCAACATTTTCTCCGAGATACATTACAGCTTAATTTGGCTCCCTTTTAAAATAGTCAACCTGGGATTTGAAAGTAATGGATGCCTGTTTGATAATGACTGAAAATGTATTCGTATCTGTATGAATTAAAGGTCTGTGCTCAAAGCATTATACACAATGAACATTATGCCCAAATCCCTTGAATATGCAATTATTCAGTACCTACTATGTTCCAGGACTAAGGATATAACCAAACCCTTTAATTAAGTTTGACTTTGTTTAAGAATATTGTATATCTTCTCTGTATAGTTTTGAATAATATATACTAATGGGAATTAGGGAAAAATATTGTATCAACCCTGTTGTAATAGAAAGAATATATTCATGAATGCATAAAAAGAAAGCTTGTATACTCTATAAATTATATATGCTTTCTTCTCCCTCTTTTGAGATTCTTCATTGTCTTTAGTATCCTATACTGGGTAGAAATTAACACATGAGAAAGCAAATATGAACCAAATGACTTGAATACTTGATCACAGTCTTGTGAAGTGAAGGGAAAGGTTGCAACCAGATGGAGGTTTCAGCTTAGCTGTGAATTTCACACATCTGTAAAGCGTTCCTTTCGGGGAGCACAAGTGAATATACACAGTTAAATCTCTCTAGACAAGGACCAGACCTGTGCTTTGTAAGTTAAAGTAAACTCCACTTGGGAAATTTCAAGTCGTGTTAATCAGAATGAATGATGTTGTGCTCTGTGCGTGTAATAAAGAGCCATTTACGGAACAACTGTTATGTCTTCGTGAGGAATTAGTTTCATTTAAGTTGTTATCTTTATGTCTTTTTAGAAAGTGCAACAGTATACGTTAATAATTCAAGCTACAGACATGGAAGGCAATCCCACATACGGCCTTTCTAACACAGCCACGGCCGTCATCACGGTGACAGATGTCAATGACAATCCCCCAGAGTTTACTGCCATGACAGTAAGTACAGCCTGTCACTCACACAACTTTGGGTCTGTGGTCCATTACCGAGAAGTTTTGTCATGAATAATAAATGTATTAAACAGAGGTGGAACTTGCTTCATCTCATAGTAGAATGACTACTGACTCAGACATTTCTGTCACCAGGGCTTTAAATAAGGCATCCAAGTAATTGCTTTCCTCATAGTCCCCAAGTCCACTGTTAAAGTTATTGAAATATGCCGCCTGGAAAAAAATGTCCTAAAAAGATTTTGTGCTGTTATAACAAAATACTTACAAATATTTTCAGATGCGTGAACTATATGACTGATTAATGCTACTTTGTCAGCGTATAACTATCTATATCTGGAGTAAAAACATGTCCCGCAGACAAGTCCTTTCCCCGACCTCACATGAATCACCCAGATACTCACAAATGGATGCTAATTTTAATATTAATGAAATAGTAACATAATTTGGAAAAAAATGGACTACTGAAAAATGTTATAGTATTTTTAAAGCCAAACATAAACGCTGTGGGTACCTGCATTCCCAATCTCCTCGTTTAGGTTAGATAGCAAAGATTTAATGGGGCAGTAAAATTGGGCAGTGTGGTCATCAAGACAAGCTGTCTTGCGTGGTCCCTGTCACTCTTCTGACAGAGTCTTGTATTTCTCGCAGTTTTATGGTGAAGTCCCTGAGAACAGGGTAGATGTCATAGTAGCTAATCTAACTGTGACAGACAAGGACCAGCCCCACACGCCAGCCTGGAATGCGGTGTACAGGATCAGTGGTGGAGATCCGACAGGACGGTTCGCCATTCAGACCGACCCAAACAGCAATGACGGGCTCGTCACTGTGGTAAAAGTAAGTGTTCCTTGGGCCATTGATCTCTCTGACAGCTGCTCAGCAAAGACCAATATATGCCTCCCTACCCCATTATTTTGGCATTGAATCTCAGAACTTTTTTTTCCCCCCAAACATGTCTAGATGTGGAATTCATGTATATTGGAGAGGTTATGTGCTGTTTAATTTATGTTGAGGTTCTCACATTATCATTGACATATGATTGTTTTTAAATCATTTTGGACAGTTTTAGCAATCTGAAGACAGGACTGACCTCAACAATGTTAACTAACTGTCAGTGTAGTTGATATATTAATGCTATATCGCATTCTGAGGTTTTGATCACCATTGATAGCAATTAAGAATGAGGCATCACACCTGCTGTGCTCATGTCTACAGCAATTTAGGTAGTGACCAAACCATAAAATATCGCAGAAGTAAAATGGAATGAGTAGGCTAGAAGAGGACCTACATTTTTAAAAGGTTTTGTATTTACAAGGCTATTTTTAAATGCTATTTTCAAGACTTTAAGAAATTGGTTCTTCTGATCTTTAATTGTCAAAAAAGGACCAAACAAGACAAGTGAGTGCTAGAAACAAAGGGAATGTTCTTCAAGTATAATAAATGCATAGCTATAATGTCAAAGCCCTTGAAAGTGAATGCCCCTTCCTTTTAACCTCCTAGTGAAGATATTTCCTTCTTTGCCTCCCACCCACTCTTGATTTGTAAGTGAACCCAAAAGTTGGCCTTACTTAGAAAGATACACTATGGTGCTAGTGCCAAGAATTATGTATATGGGTGAGTAGAATGGGATGGGTGTTAGAAAATCTCTGAAGAAACACAGCAAGGTGATCAGAACACCAGCCCAGAGCCCAGCTATCCGTACTGGAATCCCAGCTCTGCCCTTGAAGCCTTGTGTGATCATGGCTGGCTATTTGACCTCTATAAATCTCAGGTTCCTCATGCAGAAAGTGGGGCTGATGACAGTACCCAAGCCATAGCATTGCTGTGAGATATAAATGAGCTTCACACATACTAAAGGACTTAGAGCTGTGCAGATACCACTTAGCATAAATAAATGTTACAACCGGTGTGTTTAATGTGGCTAATGAAACCACTCAAAATATTACAGTCTTACTTCCTGGCATCTCTCCTGTCATGTTTAAAATACTTGAGAAAGGGAAGTTGAATTGGGGATTTTAGAGCAAGAAGAAAAAATGATGTGTTTGAAGATGTCAGGAGGTGGTCTAGGGTAAGAAACTGGTGCGGTTTGTGCTGATAACATGGCTTTCGCTTGAGCTTCACCCCTGATCGTTATCAGGCTACCAGTGATGGCACAAGAGCCCTGGTTGCTCTTTTTTTCCCTATTATTACCGCACAGTAATGCTTATTTGCACCTCCTCTAGAAGGTGACCAAGTGAAATCAAGAGTGAACATCTGGTCATTTGACTCCTGGTAACATTTCTAGGGACAGCAGGAGTCAGTGAACTTTGGAAGTTAACGTTTACATGAAGGGTTATTTGTACATTGCATTTATCTAGGGTGGTGTTCTTAGATTTGGGATTTTTACAGACCAGCAAAATACCCAGAATTTTTTTTGAAGACAGCAGAGCTTTATAGTTTGCTAACTAAGAAAGGGAAAGTGAAAAACATCTGTCATGTGAAAACACCATTATTTTAAAAAGGAGTGTGTTTGTGTGTATATGTTTGTATTGCAAATGTGTACTCCAGATTATGAAGGTATTTTAATATCAAATAAATTTGGCTTTATTTTTAAAAAAAATCACATTTTTTGGTTTTGTTTTCTTCAATTCCTCACAGACTGATAAAAGCTTTCCTAGATGAGGAGTGATCTTTATTTATACCAGTGTTTGAGAGTATGAATTTAGACTATCATGTTCTCACTTGACTTTACAATTTTTAGTATTTGGGGTCAACAGTGCTGTTTTAAAGAATACTCAAGTTTTTATATGTATTTAAATAAGTAGATCTGTGCGGTAATCATGTGCATTATTTTGTGAACCTAAATCTTTGAAGGACCCAAGATTTATAAATAGGTTAAATGGGATAAATATTTTGATCACTGACCATGTTAATGCACGTTTTCCAGAAATTTGAGAGAAGCCTTATGTAGTGAATGAAAAAAATTAATGTTTTGGAAATGGGGTTGATAGAATAAACTACAGACTGCAAATATTCTTATTTCCTGCAAAAATATGGTTTCTCTTTTTTTTGTTGTTGCAGCCAATTGACTTTGAAGCAAATAGGATGTTTGTCCTTACTGTTGCTGCAGAAAATCAAGTGCCATTAGCCAAGGGAATTCAGCACCCACCTCAGTCAACTGCAACTGTGTCTGTTACAGTTATTGATGTGAATGAAAACCCTTATTTTACCCCAAACCCTAAGATCATTCGCCAAGAAGAAGGCCTTCACGCCGGTACCATGTTGACAACGTTTACTGCTCAGGACCCAGATCGATATATGCAGCAAAACATTAGGTATGAAATGCCATTTATGGTGTGTTTTTATCATTTACATCATGTTCTATGCTGTACATGAAATTTTTTTCAATTTACTATTTGAGTAAGAAATTTTCATTGGAACCAAAACTACTTATTAAAAGATAATTTAAAATTCTCTGATGAATTTTCCTCTCAGTAAATTCATGACTGTATTAGATAGAAAATACAAGAATGGATCATACTCATGTATCATTTGAAGAAGAAAAATTGTCTCTTGCCTCTTTGTTTCTGCCACCTTTCCTTTTTTAAAAAAAATATTTAATAATTATTTAGCCTCTGCCTTTATACCAAACACCACAAAAGGTTCTACAGTGAGTAAATGAGAAACTGTCAGAGGCTTATAACATTTATCTCTCCTCCACGCATCGTGAAGAAAAGAAAGCTCTTGCCAAAACCAAGATCTAAGAGCTAATTATTTTCATCCCTTACCTGTACAGTAGTTATTAGACTTATAAAACATATCTATAAAGATTTCCAACCTCAGCAAAATCTAATTTATCCTTCCTGATACAGGAGTAAATGGATGGCAGAGCACGCCCCACACGACTGTTATCCATAGCTAGTGATGATCATTTTTACAATGAGCTTATATTTTATTTAACTTCTTACAGAACTGCTGCTAACAGATACCTGCATATATTCTCCATTTCCCTATACATCGAAATCAAGATAGTTAAATAGCCAATTAATAGGTGCATTGAAATCCTACAACTTTTACCTCTCAAAACATAGCATGTTTTTTTCCAGTCTATAAATTGGTTATCCAAGCTTGAAAAGTTTACCCTTAGCCTGAATAAAAAAGGAATTTAAGCTAATAAATCCACTGATACAGACTCAGGACTGGGACTTCCTTGGAAAGGGTGTAGATCTGAGGCTTGGCCCAGTGGAATGGCCCAGTGGAACCCAAGTAGGAATGGAATTATGGAGGTCTCTTTCCGGTGTGGCTTCATCTCTGCAATGACAAGGTGGTAAAATGCTTTAGGAGTGGTCTGTCATATGAAATCCAACTTCTATTATAATTTCTCTTAAGTCTTATACATTATGGCTACTATTTATTTATGTGTATTTGAGCTATTTTGTCTGCATCACTGATATCTGTTGGCCTGGACAAGAGCCTAAAGAGATCTGTCCAATCTGCCTTAGCCCACAACTGGGAGACTGTGCCCCTCAGACACCCATAGAATCTTTCCTGTGTGTCTGACCAAACACAACCTTCACATGCCTCCCAGATCACTGTCATGGAAAAAACTTTTCTATGCTAAAGCTGTATTTCCAACCGTCATCTACAAATATGTGAGTTAATGAGCCGGTTGCATTTGGAATTCAACCTGTAAAATATGCTTTATTTTTTAGGTCTCATATCAAAAAATTAAACTTACTGCACTTTCATTTTATAGATACACAAAATTATCTGATCCTGCCAATTGGCTAAAAATAGATCCTGTGAATGGGCACATAACTACAATTGCTGTTTTGGACAGAGAATCGCCAAATGTGAAAAACAATATATATAATGCCACTTTCCTTGCTTCTGACAATGGTATGTAATTAAATATATTCACTGTGTTATCCTGTATGTTGATTGAAGAGAGTAGATGCACAGGAATGCATGCGCAGGAGCTGCGGTTTTCTATAAAATTCAATTGCCTAGAAAACTGACCTTTATTACTCTAAGGGCTCAACTTTTATTTTCCATTTCCAATGGGCTTTTTATGACATACTTCCCTGTCTTCTGTAATGAAAATTTTCAATGTCCATACACTTTCCCTCTTAGCCTGGCACTGTGATTATAAACCTTCGTCGTCTTACTACCCTGCTACACTTCGATGCCTTGAGTCTATCATTACTGGCCCTAAGACACACTGTTTTTTGAGTTGGTCCTTTGATATTTCTTCTAGTCAGTCTGTTTGCTGCCATCAGTATGTGCGTCTCTAGAAATCTTCCTTTTTCTAATCCCCTGCTTCCGTCTGCTGTGGGCTAGGAAACTCTTAATTTTGTGCATAAATTGAGATAAGTGAGTAGAGAGCTTTAGGGTGTTGGTTTTGGAACATATACTTTGGCACTTTATGTTTTGTTTTTTTTTTTCCTTTCTGAGTCTCTGCTGGGTTTTAATTGGTTGAGATTAATAGAGGAGCACTTTCTTTTTCACCTATGTAAGATAAAAGAGAATTATGTAAACTTGGTGATGGGCATATTTTACTTTGTTAGCTCTCAGTGTGATGTGTGTTTAATTGTGCAAGCTCTAGAGTTCTACCTGACCCGCTGGGTCCAGACTTTAGCTCTACTACTTTTTAACTGTCGATTGGCAATGAAGTTTTAAATCTCTTGGTTTCCTTTTTTATTAAATAGAGATAATGCTATCAGTACCTAACTCATAATGTTTTGAGGAACATATAATGGCTTCTATATAAAGCATTTAAAACAGTGCCTGGTACTAACTAACCACTCAAATATTTCTATTATGTGTTCATCATTTCAAAACTGAATCATTTATATATATATATATATATATATTCTTTTTCTTTTATTTTGAGACAGGATCTTATTCTGTAACCCAGGCTAGAGTGCAGTGGCATCATCATAGCTCAGTGCAAGCTCAAACTCCTGTGTTTAAGCAATCCTCCTGCCTCAGCCTACCAAATAGCTGGGACTATTGGTGCACACCACCACAGCCAGCTAATTTTTCTATATTTAGTAGAGATGGAGTCTCGCTCTTCCTTAGGCTGGTCTTGAACTCCTGATCTCAAGCGATCCTCCCAACTCGGCCTCCCAAAGTGCTAGGATTACAGGCGTGAGCCACCATGCCCAGCCCACATCTATATTTAAAAATATTTTTAGTGTTAAACTATGAATGTTAGCATTTAATAAAATAGGCTTCCATTTGGTAGTTAAGATATGCAGTTTGAGAAAATTACCTATCAGCACTTTTTTTTATTTCAGCATATTATGGGGGTACAAATATTACAGTTACATATATTGCCCATACCCCCCCTCCCTACTCGAGGCAGAGCTTCAAGCATGACCATCCTCCAAACGTTGCACATCTCACTCATTATGTATCAATACTTTTGATAAGAACAATTTCAATGAAGCTATCCAAATCCCTTACAAGATTCAGTGAGATTATTATCTGTAGTAAATCTACGTGGTGACAGGGCCAAAGCAATATTTCTTAGAGTTTCTAATGTAGAACTTCCTGTTAAAATGTTTAGCATTGAAACTTTGCAGGAATAGCTTCTGACATCATACATCAAAGCATACCATTAGTATCTGTTTTATGCTTTTTTGAGATATATAATATTAATATAAGCAGTAGCTTTCCTCTACAGTGGAACTTAAAGTAATACATCTTCAACCATGATGTTGAGATTTAAAGAGCCATAAAATTATATGTATGTATGTTGGTTGTGAGTTACAACAAGATTTCTCATTCATCAAGGTGGATTGTTTTCTAATCAAAAGAGCATTTGATATGGGAGAGAAGTGAGCTGTTAAATCTATGTAGCTGTGATGCTTTGCAAATGCACTTGACTTTATATCACAAGGCTGAATTTGGAGGCCCAGTTCTGCTTCTTGATGACTGGGCAAGCTCTTATACTCTCTGTACCTTAGTGTCATCATTGATAAATCGTTTTGCTGGTTGCCTATTCTATAAAGTTGTTATAAGAGTCTAGAAATATTCACTGTGATAACAAATGTGAAGGTCGCTTAAATTATCGAGTATCATCGTGGTCATGGTGGTAATAGAATATTATAACAGCCACTGTACCCCTCCACTTTAACTCTCCCTGCTCTCAGGACCATCGTGTTCCTCACAGCTTGGTAGAGATTCCTCCTGATCCCATCCTTAGGTCCGTGTGTGTGTGTCTACCTTTCTAGTTGCATGACTTTTGGTAGGTCAGTTAAATCTCTGGACTTCACTATGCATCATTATTTATAAAATATTTATAATATAGCAGAAGCCAAATCACTTTGGGTGGATTATCATATAATGTGGTAGAGATAACATTTCATACTAGAATGAGATTGGATTTGGGGCAGACCAATCCTTAGTTACAGTCTATCACTTCTAACAGTGTATGGCCAATAGCAGTTTACAGACACTCAGATTCCTCATCTGTTTAAACCTGCTAATGGGATTACAATGAAATAAAGTATGTAGAGCAACCTAATACTTTCTCAAGCAGGTAGTTGGTTGGTCAATAAATATCATTTCTTTTCCCCATGGTCTTTCTTCCCAAGATAAGGTCTGTGGGTTCACTATAATATCACTGGTCTGGAGACTCTTTCAATAGGTTGTAGCTGTGCTGGAGCTTTAAAAGTATTCTTATGTTCTTTCACACACACACCGTGGTTCTCCATCAAGAGTAGGGTCCATAAGATCATGAGCCCTGTGTTCTCCATTTCTGAAGGACTGTGGCCTACACGGGCCCTGAGTGATGGGCAGCATGGCGTGGAAACCCACAGCAAGGGCATTCTTTGTCACCATGCTCAGCTCCTCCAGAGCAGCAGTGGCAGCTCAGGGTCAATCTAGAAGAGAAGCAAGAAGTACCTTTGCTCTGGAAACAGTTTGTCCAGATGCTGTGGCAACTAGATCTTTCCAAAGTTACACAGTGATAAGGGCAAGAAGCTTTGAGAATTTCATCCTAATTGAGGCTCATCGGAGAGAACTGTTCAGCACTGGTTTGTGATTTTTCTCCCTTTTAAGGAATTCCTCCTATGAGTGGAACAGGAACGCTGCAGATCTATTTACTTGATATTAATGACAATGCCCCTCAAGTGTTACCTCAAGAGGCAGAGACTTGCGAAACTCCAGACCCCAATTCAATTAACATTACGGCACTTGATTATGACATTGATCCAAATGCTGGACCATTTGCTTTTGATCTTCCTTTATCTCCAGTGACTATTAAGAGAAATTGGACCATCACTCGGCTTAATGGTAAGAACAGGTTAATTATTTGGATATATGTGCAATTGAGGGGCATGAAGCCTGGTATGAAAAGTTAATTTTTATGTGCTTCATAATCTTCTCATTAAACATATTTTAAAATCTACTTAAAGTTTAAATAAGATATTAAAAGCCTTTAAAGCCCAAAAGTTCTTTACAATGCAGCATGGTTGCAGTCGACTTTATGTGTACGATTAGGTAGTAAATACATTCTGGAAAATGCTATGTGTTTTTCATCACATTAAGTATTAACTGTTGGACTGTATTTTTCCTTTTTCCTATAGGTGATTTTGCTCAGCTTAATCTAAAGATAAAATTTCTTGAAGCTGGTATCTATGAAGTCCCCATCATAATCACAGATTCGGGTAATCCTCCCAAATCAAATATTTCCATCCTGCGCGTGAAGGTTTGCCAGTGTGACTCCAACGGGGACTGCACGGATGTGGACAGAATTGTGGGTGCAGGGCTTGGCACGGGGGCCATCATTGCCATCCTGCTCTGCATCATCATCCTGCTCAGTGAGTACCTGAACTGTCTTGTAGATTTCAGTTCCTTTTGCTTCTGGGACGTTCAGCAAAGTCACTTGTGGCTGTTGTCTGGCCCAGTAATCTAACAACTCTCTTTGGCCTCTGAGCATTTTCTTGCCAATCATATGTGGGACAGCCAAGTCCACTTTAGAATGAAAAAACCCCTGAGCATTGTTTCAGGCACTTACAGGCTTGCAGCAAGCCTCATCAGCAGGCCTCCGCCCTGCTCTCTCACCCTTTTCCAACGCTGATTGCTTGGAGCGCGGTAACAAACTCTTTTCATAGAAAAATGTTAAACAGTCCCAAGTTTGAGCACTTATCTTATGATTTGAGTATGAATTTATAGCCCATAGTTGATGATTTAGGAAAATAAGTATATTGCTTTCCTTCACTTTCCTTCATCTAAAGCGCAGTCAGCAACCTGCTCCAGTCATGCGAGCGTCAAGGTATTTGTTTCTGAAGGGCTGCGTAAAATAGTGAGATTGTACTTCACATACAGCACATTGGATAATAGAAATGATTACACAGCTCAATAAATTGTCTGCCTTTAGAGTAAGTGTAGATTAAGGATTTGCTCCTTTTTTAAGGTACTTTGCAATCTTCGGTTCAATGGAATGCAAAAAATTAACCACTGGAAAGTACTTTAGGAACCACTTCTAAGTATGCAGGTTAAAAGAATAAATTGCCTGGGCCCTGAGTTTTATTGTGGAATAGCAGCAGGACTTAGTTTATTGCATGATCATGCTATGCACCAATCACTTTCTTGAAAATGTTGGCCATTTCTTTTATGTTTTCTCCATTTACAAGTGTTCTGGTAATTTAGAATTCTGTCCCTTTATTCTAAGCAATTACTATAGAAGCCTGAGCATTTTTTACTTCCTGTGTGGAGACTACTTTGGCTATAATTTGAAACCTGCATGCTATACTAATAATCCACTTGCTAGATTTAGCCCTGGAACAATGGCAAATGAGATCATGTTATCTGGCTTTAAAAGGAGGATATTTACTTTTATGGCCAATAATAAAAATGTGCTCAAATCGGAGTCATTAAATCTTTTGCTTCAGGATGTAAACTGATACCCCCAGATTTTAGACAGAATTTGTTCATCGATGTGCACTTTGGGACATGCTTCCATTTCAACTGATATGCACCATAGATGCCAATCTTATCAAGAAAGACTTAGCTGTGATGGACGATAGCAATGAAGAAGTGACTTTGGCATTTTGAAGGAAAATGAATCGGTGCTGATTTTAACATCAACTCTCTGGAAAATTTACAGTTCTAGACCTGGCACAAAATGTAAAGCACGAAAGCCTAATGTTATTTCAGTGCTGAAACTAATCCCCTCGCCTTCTTGGCTGAAACATGCCGTTTGATACGGAAGAGAATGCAGAATAGTGAGGCAGAACCACGCTGGCCTCTGGGAGTCAAAAAACCCCAGGATCCAATGGCTGACCCAGTTCCAAATAACTACCCAAGTCGTCTAGGCAAGTCTTGTCCCCCTGGAGAAGTGCCAGCCTCTGTAAATGTGGGAGTATAACAATGACTGACCAACTTGAATAAAACAGCAAGTGACAATTTAACTTACTGCTGTTTTGTGTCCTTAGAATTTACGGAGCACTCTATTAAGGGCATCTGTCCTCTAGCAAGTCGAAGTGAAGATAGAGAAAGCTATTGTCCCCAAGTGGAGGTGATAAAACTGAGGACAGAGACGTTCACCAAGTGAGTTTCCAGTGCAGCAGGAACTGGAATGCACCTTCACACCCTAAACAGTGCTTGGGCCTGGCTTGTCTTCTGTCTCTTAATGTGAGGCCAGAAATAGATAATAGAGTGAAAGATGCTTTACAAGCCTTGGACCCATATAAGGTATTAGTGTTGAATATGATGAGTAGTTAGGTCAGGCTTTAAAAATGACAATATTATGTATTTTTACTGTTCAGTCCTCGTTCTGATGTTTGTGGTGTGGATGAAACGCCGGGATAAAGAACGCCAGGCCAAGCAACTTTTAATTGATCCAGAAGATGATGTAAGAGATAATATTTTAAAATATGATGAAGAAGGTGGAGGAGAAGAAGACCAGGTGAGCAATATTTTAAATCCCTTTAAAAGGAAATTTTATGATCATATAAAATAAATAGCGGGAAGTGTTAATATGCACAGTAAGAAAATGGTATCAGGTTCCCTTTCTGTCCTCAGTCACTTGGTGAATTCTTTCCTGTGTCTGTTGCACATTTCTTGAATTTTTTTTTCAATGTGCCAAATGTCATTGTGCTTATTTTGTAAGAAAATCATTAATATTGTTTCAAGGAGCCTATGATTTAAACCCAATTCCAGTTGTATTTGTACTAATAAAAACATTTTTAACAGTTGTTCTTCACTGGATAACTAAAATAGAACTAAAAGTAGCTTCTGCATTGGATCTAGATATTTATATGGATGATAGAAAAAGCACTAATACTGTTCATTCCACGAATTGTTAAGAAGCAAATCCAGTATTCCAGGCACTATTTTAATCCCCGAAGATATCTTGGTGAGCAGAATTAACAAGTATCTGCCCTCAAGAGTCTTACTTTCCTGAAAAATATTTGAATGTCTAGTTCATCTTTGTGTCTATAATGTTTTTCATGGACCTTGGCTCATAGTGGTTGTTCAATAGATGTCAAAATATCCCTTCTGGCTGTTAAATAATGTGAGCTCCCATATCACTATATACATATGGGACAAGCATACTTGTTCATGGATAAGAATGAGCAATAAATGGAAAACAAAGGTCTCCATCTGCTCTGAAGCAACATTTTAGATGTTATCATAGCTGCCATGTATAAGGTCTGCACCACACGCCAGGCATTCTGCTGAGTACATTAAGTGCTGCTATCTCTTAAATCTTTGAAACCTGTTGCATTAGTACTGTGAATAGTTTCCACGTTTGTAATAGAAAACCCAGGCTGACTTCTACAAAGTCATACACCTAGGAAGCAATAAATGCAGCATTTGAATGCAGGTCTGTCTGACGTTACAGCCTGAATTAACTACTGTGATATAGTTCCTCTTGAAATTTTGTGGAAGACAGTAATATAATCCATGAGAAATCACTATGACAGGTCATTTTTAATATACATTTGATAGTTATCTCATTTCTACTTACTAATGCAAACGTCAGGGGTAATAGGCTGCAAAAGAACCCAGAATTCTTGGGTTTTGCATCATTATCAGTAAATTAAAATGTACTCCATCTTAAGTGCCTTTGTAGACATTAGCAGTAGGGCTGTTAATTAAATAAAAGCAAATTTTCATGAATGTATTTTTTCTCCTCCACTCCTTTCAGGAAATGATATATCCGTTTTTGTTTTACAAAGCGCATTCACATCCATCCATTATTGTTTAATCTTCGTGGCAGCCTGTTAGAGTTTTCCATTTTACATCTGTGGAAAGTTGCGTGATTTGCTTTCAGAGTTTGTAACTGGCAGAGCCAGGACTCGGGCATCATGTTCTGATTCCAGGGCCTGTGCTTGGTTTCTGATACCTCGACTGTCTCATTTAGAAGAGATGCATATTTAAAATATATTGAAACTTGACTCATGTGTGTAAAGCTGTTTTGAATACTGACTAATTAAAGTGGCTCTATAAATATACCTTAGGGTGTTTTGCTTATAGACGTCTTTGACTATTAAAGTTCATGTTTGGATTCATCCTTAAATTAATCTATCCTTTCAGTTTTCTAGGCTGTGTTCAAGATCAACAAACATATATTGATCGTATTCTCTTATAATTCTTCTTCTTTCCGTACTTTATTTTTCATGTCATTATGCATAATTTTCAAGGCAGAAACCTAAATGCGACTCAGTGCAGCTTCAGTAAAAACAGTGATAACTAGAGAGACACCAGTAATAACTAGATGCTGCACAACATTGGAGGCCCAGAAAGGCAAGAACCAAGATAGTTCTCAACATCTTAGGGATGAGGCTAGTTTCATCTTTCTTCTTTCTCCCTACCAATCCCTTCAAGAAATTGTTTAATAACTCTTTATGGTTGCAGTTATTTTAAGAAAGATATTTCATTTATTGACTTTATCCACTTAGATCGATGCTTGAGATCAAGTGGTAAAACTTACCTATTGCAAGATTTGTTAAAATCATCATCCTACGACTTCAACTTCTTCTTTTCCTTATCTCTAAAGGGTTTTGTTTTGTTTATTTGCTTGTTTGTTTTGCCCCCAGCTAAACTCTTGAGCAGGAACCTGCTGTTTCCTACCCACTTGCCCAATAGTCCAAGGATGTTTCTAGAACCTTCTCTGTATTCTTTTATGGGTTTAATATTTTTTTATTTGGTACTCATCTTCCTGTAGTGTCTTTTAGTAGCCCCAACTTGGTTCTTTGATGGCATTTTGGTCTAGATCCAGAGCCTCTGCCCATCTCCGATCCTCTGCTGTGGTTTCCACATGCGCTTCTCATTATAGACAATTGTGACAAAATTACGTAATGGGTTTTTTATGCATCTAATCTTTACCTCATAACAATGGAACAAAGTATGTAGTGTAAGAATGCTACACCAAGGGTTCTGTCTCCTCTACCTCAAAGCGGTTCATGAAATCCATTCACTTATTACCGTCTCCAAGGCCACTACTCTCACTTACCTCCATCCTGCCGGAGCTTCTTATCGGGCATCTTATCCCTACTGTAACACCCCCATCCACTCTCTGGAATTCGTCAAATCTAAACTTCTTTGTTAGCATCACAGCTCTTCAGCCCTGCACCTAGCCTTTGGTGTACCCCTCACGCAGTAAACAAGGCCTGTGGGAAAGAGTTGATGGCAGATACCCTCAGGGTGCAAATTCCTTAAGCCGGTCCACTCATGGTGACTGTTTCCTTCAAAGTGTAGCTGATTTGTCCTCATGGGTTTTAATGGCAGATCTCTTTCTTTTTCCTCTTTCTCCTCCTCCAGGAATAAGCACAGCTATGGGTCTTCTTTCTCCTGGAATCGGCTTGTCAGTTTCTCTATCTTCATCTAGTTAGGCCTCATTTTGTTTTTAGCCTCAGTTTGTTCTTTGGTGTTAGAGCATGAAAAATAGTCTCCTGACTTTCCATATCCCAACCAGAAGCAGAAGGCTTCCTCTTGAACTAGAGTGTAACCACCACTCATACCAGCAAAGAACATTTCCAGCACTATAGACGCTTCCGTTGCCTCCCACAACAGGCAGTATGCCCTCTGCCAAAAGTAACCAGTCCTTTTTATTCCTATCATTGTAGATTAGCATTCCCTATTTTTGAATTTTATGTAAATAAATTTTATGTAAATTTTATGTAGGCTTCTGTTACTCGCCATTATATCTGCAAGAGTCATCCATGTCGTATGCAGAAGTAGGTCATTTTTGCCATCGCCAAACAGTATTGTGTTGTGAGAATTAACCACATTTTATTTATGCATTCTATTACACTTGGACCTTGGAGTTTATCCAGTTGGGTTATCATAAATAAAACTGCTATGAATATTCTTGTGCATTTTTCTGGTGCATTTCCACTGGGGTGTGCACAGGAATGGAATTTCTAGGTCGTGGCATGTGTGTATGTGCTCCTACCAGTTTTCTAAAGTGATGGTACAGTTGACATCCCCCCTCCCCATGGTTGTGTATGTAAGTTCTAACTGCCCTACATTCTCATCTTTACTAGCTCTTGGATTTTTTTTTCAATCTTTTTAAACTTTAGCCACTCTGATGATGTGATTCTAATTACAATTTCATTGGGATATTCCTGTTGACTTATTTAGCCTTTTGATATTTTCTTTCATGAGATTTCTGTTTAGCCTGTTTTTCTGCTTTCCTATTGGGTTGTCTTTGTCTTACTGATTTGTAGAGGTCTTAATTTATTATAGATATGAGTTCTTTGTCAGTTAAATGTATTGTAAATATTTTCTCTCATTCTTTTTTACTGTCTTAATGATGTCCTCAGATGAACAGAAGTTTTTAATTTTAATGTTATCCAATATATCAGATTTTTTTCCATTATGGTTAGTGATCTTGTATCCTAATTTAGAAAAAAAACTTTGCCCCAAAGTAATGAATCCCATCCCCCAAAATTTATCCTCATATTATCTCTTTAAAGCTTTATTGTGTTACTTATCATATTAAGTCTATAATCTATCTGTAATTGATTTTTCATTTGGTATAAAATGTGGATGAGGACTTTATTTTTCTTTATGAATAGCCAGCACCACTTTTTAAAAAGGTAACCCCTCACCACTGCATTGCAGTGGTTCATTGTCGTAAAGCAAGTGATAATATATGCGTGGCTCTGTGGGTTTAGTTGTCTAATGCTGTGTGAGGTGCTACCTGTTCTACTTGTCTATTCTTGGGCCAATACTATGTTGTTTAAGTTACTGTAGCTTTTTAA
Organism: Cheirogaleus medius; assembly: GCA_008086735.1. Classification (NCBI taxonomy): domain Eukaryota; kingdom Metazoa; phylum Chordata; class Mammalia; order Primates; family Cheirogaleidae; genus Cheirogaleus; species Cheirogaleus medius. The sequence continues at coordinate 16,255,546 of VBSM01003157.1, read as the reverse complement.
TGTCTTGATATTTGATAGGTTAAGTTCTGTGACTTTATTCATCAAGATTTTTTTGAGATTTTTGGCAGATTTTCTTTACTTTTTCTCCTTAAGAAAAAGAAACCATTTATTTAATTATCTTATGTTTTAAGTATATTTAATCCAAGGACTTCATTTTCTAAATAGATGTTATCGCTTTAATTCTTAAAATCATAGTCAGTTTTTGAGTTCAGCTTTATCAAATACACTGTATTTATTTTTCATAATTGACATGTAGCTTCCTGTTAGAAATTTTCTTTCTTTGTAGTATGTGTTAAGTCTTTTTTGGCAATGGAATATGATTCATAATTTTCATTAGTTTCTTAAAGATGTCATCTCTTTACAACAATGGATCTTAGAAATCGGACTGGTGCCATTTTGCATTGTGGACATGTTTTAGGTGATTTTTATTACACACATGCTGGTATTTTACCGAGTATGTGTGTTACCTTAAGGTATGGATATGGATTGGGCCTTAGTAGGTGAACATGGCTTGTGATATCAGGCACTGGTCTGGTCTGCTGCATGTCTCAGCTGGACAGCCTTAAAGAATCATTTTTGCCGTTGCTGAATAGTATTCCATTGTAAAAATTAACCACGTTTTATTTACCCAGCTTTAAAAGTTAGACAAGTCTCAGAGTCAGTTTTGGTTGTTGGTAGATACCAGGTAATGACTGTGATTACAGTAAGGGCAGGTCTGTAGCAGCAGTCTCAAAAAGATTAGCCTGCAGCTGATTTAGGCAGGATTCTTATTCTTCCTGCTAAGACAAAATATCCTTCTTACCAGCAGCTAACTGATTAGAAGGAAAACAAAGCAAAGCTGTCCTTTAAGGGAGTTCTTATCTTCTCTGCCTTTGATTAGCATCTCTAGCTGTTTAAGTTGTATGCCAAGGTGCACAGTTTGCTAATTTTTTTAACAAAACAAGAGGGGAAAAGGAAGGAAAGAACCAAGTAAGGGAGGGAGGGAGGAAGAAAAGAAGGAGGACAATCTCTATATCTGTTTTTCTTATCCTGTGTATAGTAGACTTTTATTAGAGCCTGTGGAGCTTTTGTTAGAGCCTTTTAGCATAATGTCCAGTCTCTTTTCAGAGGGTGAGGTTCCTTCTTTATCTGCTTCACTGCTGTAATCAGCAGGGCTTTTGCTGGTTAGTAAGACATGTTTAATTACCCTCATTAGTAAATGTCCTTCAGTGCCCTTTTGGCCAATGGGGTTGGTTGCAGATACACTATCGCTTTCAATGATTTTTGCATCTGGTTCCTTCCATATCAGCATCACTAATAAAATCAGAGTGAATGTACCATACAGCCGATAGCTCACTTTCCCTGGGACCGTCTCCTTTATTAAGCCCTGGAATAGGAAAGAGAAATTGTTAGCTTCCTGCTCTTTAAAGCTTAGGCTTAATTATGATTATTCTGATTATTAAACATTTATCAAGTGTGCATTATGTTTACAACTTTAAAAACGTCTACTGAAATCACCTAACACTAGGCAGCTTCATTCTCTATAATAATAGCAAAAGCTATTGTTTGGTGTACCCTGTGGATTAGACACTGTACTAAGTACTTTATATACATTATTTCATTTGCACCTCACTTTTGTACAGCAAAATAGGCATATATTGTTGGAAACGGCAATGGTAAAGAACCCAAACTCTGCAAAATAATTTAAAGAGGTTTATTCTAAGCTGAATATGTGTTACCATGGCTCAGACAGAAATACCCAAGAAGCCTTGAGCAAGTGGTCCCACCGTGGTTGGGTTACAGTTTGGTTTTATACACTTTAGGGAGACAGGAATTACACATAAAATCATAAATCAATGCATGGAAAGGCCTACATTGGTTGGGCCCAAAAAGGCAGGACATTTTGAAGCTGGGGGCTTACAGGTTATAGGTGGGTTTAAAGATTCTTTGAGTTGTAATTAATTTAAAAAAATGAAGCTTTGTCTAAAGGTTTGGAATGTTTTAAGATAAGGATGTCTGTTAATCAGAGACAAGCCACCAGATATGGACATATATTGACACTCAAGTGATCTATTAAGTAAATCGATGACTTGCAGGTGTGGTTTAACCTCTGTCTTACATGGCTGTAGGCCTGTTAATGATTTTGTATCTTATTGTTACAAAGAATAACTCCAAAAAGGGACAGGGCATAATAGGTCTGACCTCCCTTTTCCTCGTGGCCAGAAACTCAGCTTTCAGGTTTTCAGGGGTCTCCTTGGCCCAGAGGGGGTCCAGTCAGTTGGCTAGGAGGCTTATGATTTTATTTTAGTTTATGGAAAGTAGCAAAGTGTAGTTTAAATCCTTGTCTGCCTGAATCCAAAGAAGATGGTGTCTACCATGTCATATTGCACGCTTGGCAAAGCTCTTGCTCGACCAGGCAAAGAAAACGCTGACTTTCGGGAAGCCACCTGAATTCACCAGAAGGCTCTCCCATCCTCAAGGTAGACCCAGCAGCTTCCTCTGTTCTCAAAATTGGACCTTGAAAATTCACCATTCCCAAGACCTTGGCCTGTTGTGAGAACTCTTGATCTGTGAAAGGAGGTGCTGCTCTTCATGTTGGGGGGTTTCACAAATGACTACCAGCAGACACTAGGACACTTTAGACCACGAATGGTGGCTCAGGGGAGCAATCCCAGACGTAAGGGATCAGAGCTTGTTGTCTCCACAGGCAGAGTTAACTCGTTAGAGACTAAATCTGACACTGAGCAGAGCAGGTCATGACAGGAGGCTGAGCGGCTATTTAAAGGTTCCAGGTCGGTTTTCTTTTGATCACTCTTGGATTCGTAGCCCATGAGATCCACCGGTCCGTGTTCTCAGACTCACTGCTGTTGCTGAGGGCACCATCTACTCTTAGTCTCTTATCACATTTGGCTTTTTAAGTTTTAGAGACTCACCGACCGGGGGCTAGTTTTTTGTGTTTTTTTTGGCATCTGAGATGGTTCTGAACTCTCAGAGAAAGTACCTCAATAGTTTGGGCTGCTATAACAAAATACCATAAACTAGGTAGCTTATAAACAGCACTAATTTATTTCTTATAGTTCTAAATGGTGGGAAGTCCAAGATCAAGCCACCAGCAGATTCTGTGTCTGGTTAGGACTCACTCTGTGCTTCATGCATGGTACCTTCTTGCTGTGTCCTCACGTGGTGGAAGGGGCAAATAGGCTTACTTGGTCTTATTTATTAGGCCACTAATCCCATTCATGAGAGCTCCACCCTCATGACCTAATCACTTCCTAAAGGCCCCAACTTTTTTTTTTTTTTTTGAGATGAAGTCTCGCCACGTTGTCCTGGCTGGATTCAAACTCATGGGCTCAAGCAACCCTCCCACCTCAGCCTCCTGAGTAGCTGGGACTACAGGCACACACCACCGCACCTGGTTAGCTAACTTTTTAATTTATTTTGTAAAGGTAGGAGGTTTCACTATGTTGCTTAGGCTGGTCTCCAACTCCTGGCCGCAAGCCATCCTCCTGCCTCAGCCTCTCAAATGGTGGGATTACAGGCATGCCCCAACCCACCTGGCTCCCAACCTTAATACTGTTGCACTAGGGGTTAAGTTTCAACATGTGAGTTTTGGGGGGACACAAACATTCAGACCATAGCAGTATCTAATACCAACCCGGATGGTTTGGGAGACGTGTCTGAAAGATAGATTCTGTGTCACTTTAAAGAAACAGTTCACAAACTGGGATCTTTTCATACATAGTCCATGGCTGTGTTTTATTTAGCTTGCAGAGTTCAAAAACTAACAATCATCACATAAAATTCTTGATTCCCAATCCTTTCATAAAACTGAAAGATCTAGAAACATGGCCTGCATTCTGACAACATAACAGTTATTGGAAACAAAATAGAGGCTCTGTCTCTTTAAGCGGACAATCATGTTCACATTTTTTTTTTTTTGCCTCATACCAGTTTTATTGTTTATTGATCTATATTATTAGCCTGTACTTTATAGATGCTTATTTTTTGCATACCTTGATTAAATTATATAATAATAATTAGGCTTTGCTATGCTCTTAGTTTGTGTGTCTTATAGTGTGCCTGATGATCCTATGAAGGAGACACTGCTATGCGTCTAGCTTTAAAACCCAGGTCTCTGTGACTCGAGAGTTCATGCTCTTGTGCACTGTGCTGGAGGTCATATGACAGGTCTTTTATTTTGTCTCCCTGGTCTATTATTAGCAAACAGGTGTTTTTGGAGAGGGCCAGCTAGGCTAGGTGCTTGGCCACGGTTTATTAGATGACCACTGGTAAACTGACTTTAGAATTGGCGAAGGCTAAGACATGATTAATTGATTAAGCTTGCAAAATTGACCACATTTTGACATTAACAAAGTTAAAATCTGGAGAAGCAATCTGAGCAGCCAAGATACCTTGCATAAAATCTGGGTATACAATCTGGACAACAGGAAGTAAAATCTAAAATCCAGGCAGCATGCCTAGACAGAGGGAAGGGGCACAGGTACAAGAAAGCCCCTTGAGAGCAAACCAGCTACTTTCCTGAGACAAGAGATCTCTGCTTGAGCCAGAAGATCTCTGTGAACTTCCTGCCAATCTCAGGAGCCAGCCTCAATGTGGGCAGCCAAGCCCAACCACTTGACTCAAGTGGAAAATGAAACTGTATAATTCTACCATGGTATATTTGATTCCTTGAAATAATTGTTTTACAAAATCATTCTGCTTTATAAGCAAACTAACAGATGGCTGAATCTGGACATAACTTTGGAGACCACTTTAGACATTTTTATTGTTGGCTAAAACACATTCTGTTAAATGATACTCCCAAGTTATTCATCCATTTTTATCCACCTGCAAACACTAGTATGTATTAGTTATTGAAAGAATTATTATACTGATTTCAGAAAAGGAAAGTTTCGCCAGGGACTGGGTTAACACATTGTTGTTCCCTTTTTGCATGCTATTTCCAAAACATTTGTGGCCAGATGACATATATTGGTAGGCTGTAGATAGCATGTATTCTGAACCGGTTGGCGTCCATTCCCTCCTGGTTACTAAGTATTTTTAATGTGCACATGACTATTTTGTTTGCTATTTGTTTGCTATTCCTGTCATGTGAATGAACATAATATTTTATGTAATTTATTTTACTGTTCATTTTCCCTGGCGAATTATAAGTTTACTATATTTAGTTTTAGGGGAGTAAATAGTTATCACTATCTTAGTAATAACAATGATAAAAATTTGAATGCCAAGTATATATTAGCATTTTGGGGAAAAAAGCTAAGTTGCTAACATGCTGTAGGCCATTGTTCCACCAGCTGCCAAATCCAGGAACTGCCTATTTTTATAAATAAAGTTTTATTGGGACACAGCCATGCACCATGCCAGTTGTGTACATATTGTCTGTGGCTACTTTGTTGCTTCAGTGACAGCAGAGTTGAGATATTGTAAGAGACTATGTAGCCCAAAAAGCCTAAAATATTTGCTGTCTGGCCATTACAGAAAAAAGTTTGTTGAACTTTATTATAGTCTCATGCCATTTAACAGAGTCCTCATTTAGCTTTTTTGGCCAAATGTTGAATACTATTTTTTAATACATGTATGCTTTTATTTTTAATTGTGGTAAAATATACATAACATTAAATTTGCCATTTTAACCATTTTTAAGCATACAACTCTTACTGGCATTAATTCACAGCGTTATGCAACCATCATCACTATGCATTTCTGGGATTTGTTCATCATCCTAAACCGAAACTTGGTACCCATTAAACACTAACTCATCATTCCTCCCCCAAGTCCCTGGCAAACACTGTTCTACTTTCTGCCTCTCTGAATTTCACTAATGTAGGTACCTCATGTAAGTGGGATCATACAGTTTTGTCCTATTGTGTACATGTTTGGTTTATTTCACTTAGCAGCATAATGTCTTCAAGGTTCTTTCATGTGTCAGAATTTCTCTCCTTCCTAAGCCTGACTAACATTCCATTGTGTCAAAGGTAGAATATTTAGGTCAGCACAGGAAATTTATGTAATCTGCTCAAGGTTACACAGTTAAAATATGATGGAGCCACGGTTTGAATCAAGGTACTCTGACTTCAGAATTCATTTTTAAAAATCAAATGTTATGCTTTCCCTTTCCTGTGCTGATTTTTATGTGTAAATTTATCTTAAACTGAAGAATATTCTTCTTTGGGAATTTCCAAAGTGATATGTCATAAACTAGGGAAGGATTTTGATTCTCTGCTGCCATATTCCCAACCAAATGTTGTGGTTTCTTCATTGCCTATCTTACATTTCCTCCAAGATCAAATAATAGGTCGTACTGAAATAGAGTGACTTTGAACATCATCCGATTGGTGACATGTTGTTTTTGGTAAGGAGAAGTAGGAGCTTAGGGTGAAAACGTGGAAGTCATCATACATTTAGATGGCTATACTTTTGTCTGCCACAACCCACAATGCTTGGAAAGGTTAAGAAATGAGTTCGTCTTTATAGGGCTGTAACTAGATTGCATGGAAACAATAGGAAATTACAAATAATAAGAGTAAAAAGATGTTTCAGATTTCAGGACACTCATAAAATCCCAAAGGCTCTGTGAATCCACATCCTCCCTTCTTCCAGCAGTACCTACTTCACAGCTACTTACACCTTCACTTTCCATATTTTTTGTATTAGTTTAGATATTATATTAAGCATCTATTATTGTTAAATGTGTCCTTTTAAAAGACATTAGACTAAAGGCTCTATGAGGTCAATAACTAAGTCTGTGACCCAAGAGATGCTTAGGAAAATATTTGTGCAATCAAATTGAATTGAATTATGTATTGGTTGAATTTCTCTAAAAGCATAAGCCATAATCTTACAATGGGAAATAAGTTGTGATAAGATTTCAACATTCCCAGTTTCTAAAATAGAAGCACAATTTTACACCAAAGGATGAACCTGTAGCTCAGTCACAATTATGAAAACAGGTAACATTTTAAAAGGACCTGTGACAGCACAACAGAAACAGTAAGCCATGGAGCCAGAAACAGTGCCTGTGTTCCTTCTTCATGGGGGACTCGGCCACCTCCTTTTTGGGAGGTGGAAAACTGGCTACCGGTGAGATTAAAATGCATATGAAAATAGAGACTGCAGGGCCTCGGTCTGTATATTTTAAGTCCCCAAGTTACTTTATTTCTATTAGGTCTATGATTCAATCCAGAAAAGCTTTTAGCAAATCTTTTATTTGGGGGGACTTCAATTCCATGGAATCTACTTAGTTTTCCACATCATTTCGCCTGTGTAGATAGTTCCCATCATAACTATATTTCACTTGGAAGAAAATCAGGTCATAATGTAATTTACATAAAGCTTGCCAGGGTGTTTGACTTACTTGTCAGCAGTTGTATGGTAATGTGTTGACACCTTATCACTATTTTATTCAATTATTTTAATGCCAGGAGCAATAGAGGGAGAGATAATAATGTTCTTCTCTTCTGCCTTCCATTCCTTTTTGTGTCCCTCTGAAGAGTTTCATACCAGTGCCACAGTCAGCTTTTTTCCAGATCCTCTTTTTGTTTCCTCCAGAATTTTGTCCATTTACTTTGATGTGAGTGTTTTTATTTCTCTTTGTCACTCCCTCTTGAAACGTTAAAAATGTATACCTTATTCGTATGGGAATTTGAAGTTACTTGCCTTTGCTATTGTTAAAGGAAAATTTTCCACTCGTACCAGCCCATTCCTGGGAGATAGCAAAACTCTCTTGAGTTTCAACACCGTTCTAACCAGTGGAGGCTGATAAAGGATCATGAACTTTGAGTGCCTTACCCCTCTTCCACGTGCCAGACCCTTGCTGGCCTAAGCGAAGAGTCTTCCTATATAAACAGCAGTGAGTCTTACTTTACCAACTATGCACAGACCTAAGAACGCATCATATCCAGAGTGCTAGAGCCCATTGCCCAATTGGCATAACCACCGCAAATTCTTCCTTCCAGTATTTAAAACCCTCCTGTTTTCCCACTTTGCAAACTATTTGGTGCATTTTTTTTTCGCTAGCAAATGACCAAAAGATGCAGCTTTTTGATTGTTTATTTTGCTTGCTCTGGTGGTCTCTGGTTTATCCTTTGACACTGCTTAAATGAGTCTGTGACCTTGGTCAAATCATTAACCTCTCTGAGCTGCAGTAATCAATAGAGTGGGAACAGTGACACCCACTTGGAAGGGTTTCTGTTTGGATTATGTGAGATAGCACCTGGGAAAGTATCTAGTGAAATTCCTGATGGATGATGAGCACCAGATAAAGGTGTTCCTTCTTTCATGCTCTCGGGCCTAAAAATGACATCTGGCACCCAGTAGTCATTCGGTAAATACTTATGAACTGGTAAGTGAATGTTTGCATCACTCCCTGAAACGGGCTGATTGTGTGATTCTGTAGATTCTATATGAGGTGTAGTTTTTGGAAATATTTGTCTGGGATTCCAGAATTTTAATTTATACCGATATAGTATTTTATTTTATTGTAACATAACCAAATGCCCTAAGGTAGATCCCTGGAATCATTTTTCTGAACCAATTATAAATCATTGCAAATCAGTGGAATTTAGCAAGAAAAAAGCTAGAATCAGAGCTTTAGCTGCTAACTTCTTGAACTCTCCCAGAATTAAGTCACCCTTAAAACATTTTAAATCATAGACCAAAAAAAAAAACGTTATTTGCAATGTTAGTATTCTCAAAACTCTAATTCCTGCCTACTAGTTTTAATGATCATTGCCAATTAACACACATTCCAAACATTAGTTAAAATTAAGATTTTCCTGGGCCTCTATTTGAAAATTAAATTTCTTTGTGAATTTAGCATTGTAAAGGTTGGTAATCATGGGAGAATTTTCAGACCCACTATTTCTCTATAGTTTCAGGAGCCAAATAAAGATTCCCTGTTGGATTGCTTATAATCTTCAGAAGTAAGGCCATGAACACAACGATTTGGAGAATATTTTTAGTCTCTGTAATTCTCTTTATAATTCTTATCCTACATGTTGTAATTTGTGTGTTTAGGTAAATCATTATGGGATTGTAAAGATGTATAATTTAGGAGGTTTGCATAGGGCGACCTTTTATCAAAAGGCCTAAAATTGGATCCTCAGGTCAGGACTTTTGCCATACAACACAGATGGATGTTGACAGAAAAACCCATCCCTGTGACCAGATAACACTTCCACGCGTTCCCTATCACCATCTGATTTTTAAATCCCATATTTGCAATAGACAAGTGGAAAGCATTACAGAGAAACTCTAAGCCATGTGCTTTAACCCAATTTCTACCTTCCTACAAAGGAGTGGTTTTTGGCCTCTTTTTCGAAACCATCATCCTAAGGAATTTAACAGATTTCCATGATGATCGGGGCAGTGATTCTCAGTGATGGGACCAGGGGTCTTTCTCTTCTTCCCCATCGTGAATTATTGCTATGGAATATAATATTATCCAAGTCATACTTCTTAAATCGGCTGCTCTTTTGATACCTGGCATGCATATCATTGTTGAGATTATATTTAACACTTTTTTTTTAAATGAGAACTTTCTATGGAAAGTTAGACACATTGACACACTGATGTCAAAGGACTCAACAGGACCAAAGAAGTTTTAAGACTACCACTGCTCTCTGGTTCTTAAGAGATAGTAGAAGAAGGCTATCAAAAGAAAGACAAAGAACTGTAAATTAATATGCTACCATATAAGTATATCATGTACACATTAATGAGTGAGCAGGCCAGGAGATGCTATCCTTGTCCAAAGGAGAGAGCTGCTATAGACAGCAGCAAATGGCTATGTCAGAATGTGAGCTCTGGTTTACCAGATCTTCCTGTTTTCAGGTGAGATATACCTACGTCTAAATGTTGGTGACCTATTTGAATATTTTTAAAACACTGCTGGCCAATCAAAATGCATTTGTATTTGCAACCTTAGGATATAGTGTGAATTGTATAAAAAGTCAGAGTAAAGGGGTTCTTCCCAGCTAAGGAATAATGCAAGCCTACATGCTTGTTATCTCTAGCTATATGAAAGAAATCCCTCTATATTCTTATAATTGTCACCCTGAGCTATCCAGGACTATCAAGGAATATGTCACCAGGTAAAAAACAGTCCTTAAATGTAAGATTCAATTACCTATTTTTGTGTAACTCAGACTTCTAATAAAAATTTTCACCCTCAGGGTAAAAACATTTATTAACTGTCATCAATACACTTGCCATCTCTTTTCCCCCTTCCCAGGGACAGCTTTGGTAATTGTTAGAATGCACACTTATTCACGATCACCCCACTCTACTCTGCTTGATAGTTATGCAATTAAACATGGCCTGGAAAAACATTCTTCTTCAGATGAAAGCATTTAAAATTCTCTAAATAAATCCCTCTTTTTATCTTGTATAGCATTTTAACATTTCAGAGGCTTTCACATCTGTTATATCATCATGGACCTTTACTTTAAGATAGTCTATAAATTCTATAATAGAATTGTTACTCAATTCTATAACATTGAAAATGGAGCACAGTTGTGCAAGATCAAGGTGTTCTCCCTCAAGTTTTGTATGGATGACTTCAAATACCCTGTCCTGACCCGAGAATGCCTTTGCTCATGCTGTTAGTCCTCCCAAAACAGCATTTTCACCCCAGCCCGTGAATGGTTCAAGGCTCAAAACTAGTTTGGCTCAGCCAATTTTCCCTCTGAGCATGTTGTACTTTGTAATATACCAGGTTTACCACCTGCTCTGCCTCGTGTTACTTTGTGTACCTACGTCGCCTTCCACATCCCCTTGTACACACCTAAGAGGAGGAGTTTTTCTATCAGGGTACTTCAGTGCCTTCACCTGTTAGGTTAGTTGAAGCTCTTGATAAGGAATTATCCAGGGGAAGTGTTGTCAGGATCAAAGTGTCTCAAAGAGCATAGAAGTAACTTTTAAATCAGATGCTTTAAAGTACAACACATCTGGTTTTGTTTTCCATCTTATTCACATACTAAGCTTTGTGACCTTAGGCAAGTTACTCAACCTCTCTGAGTCTGTTTCTTTATCTAAAAAGATGGTAATAAAACATTCTTCACAGGTTTGTTAGAAAGTATTGCTAATAAGGAAACACTTATCAAGAGCCTGGTATAGTACCTGGCACACAGTGGGTATCAAGGTTAGTGACCTGTCTCCCCTTTGTCTCCTTTGTTATTTTAATCATTCCTCACATTCCTGGCCCTCCATACTCATCTACCTAGTTCCTTATTCTCTAAAGCAGGGGTGGGGAACCTTTTCATGTTGGAAGGCCACATTAACTTAGCTGTAATTGAATTAGGCCACATCCAAGAAATTTCAATTAGATATATTTTAAAATGTACATTATTTTGCAAAAATCTAACTACTATGTACTTCCTAATTTCAAAAATGAAAACTATTTGTTAATTTTAAAGTTAACTAGCCTTTTAATAGCTTTGTTGTGTCTGCCTTCTGTTGAAAAGCATTTGAATATTTGGTTGCAGCATGGATGTCCGCAGTTGCAGTTGATCCTCTAGATGGGTATCAGTCATTTGTGACCGTAAGGACGTCTTGATTTGGGTTAGGTAGGACAAGGTAGATTCACAGCAATAAGTGGTTGAAGAGCAAGAAAGCATTTTTCGGGCATATTGCTGAAGGCTTGCATATTCGACTGCATTCTTCTATATTTCAGTTGGATCTTTCTTAGCATCAAACAATGATTTTAAAATGTCATCTACTTGCGAGCTCAATCAATTCCATCTGTAGTTCTTTAGGTGCCTTGTTAGTATCAAGCAGGTGCTGAAATGCTAATTTGAGTGTGATGTCATGATTCTTATGATTCTCAAACCTTTTGAGCCTTTTGTTGTATTCTCCAATTAATAGGTTCATAACAGCTGTGTATTCTTCAAATAATTCGCATATATCATCCTGCTCATCAGTGACCTTTGCTAACTGGGGAAAATGTTCATCCAAAATTTCCTTTTGAAGAAGAAGTGTTTTGAAAAAAGACAGTTTTTTGGAAATGCTTGGATGTTTTGCCACATATCACATATAGACTTAGTTTTAGCTTGCAAAGAAATATTCAAGTCATTTTGATTTGCCATGATATCACACAGAAATGCTGCATTCTTACAGAAGTCTTCTTTCAATAATTCACATTGCTGATTCTGTTCTTCATAAAATTTAACAATCTGTTCTCCCAGAGTTAAAATTTTGGCTGACGCCTGTCCCTGCAATGACAAATGCACTTTAGAATGATATGGCCAATCTACACTGAATACCTCATCGTTCAACTTTAGCATGTTATGAAACTGAGGATTCCATGTTGCATTTGCACAAATATAGATAACAGTACTTATAACTTGTTGCAAAGTGTCACTTAAAATACTAGCTTTAGCACAGATTTTGCTGATGCGAGATACAATGAAATGAGAGCATCTGGATCTGTTAATAATTTTTTTATCTGTATAATAAACTCTTCATGTTTTCTTGTCATGGAAAGTGTACTGTCTGTACATACACTAACTAAACTTACCAAATTCAATCCAACTTCACGATGTTTATATTGAAAGTTGTTGATGATATCTGTTTCCTGTGTTCTTTTCACAAGAGTACCCAAAGCAAGTAACTCTCCATATCAAAGAAACTCTGTCATGACCGAAATGAAGTATAAAACCTGCACTGAGTCAGTAGTATCAGTTGATTCATCCAAAGCGATTGAATAATATATATTTTCCTTTTCAAGTATTGCATGAAGTTGAAAGCTAATTCATGCTGCCAATCAGTTATAGTTCTTCTTGAAAAAGGTAGTTGTTTGTACTTTGAAACATAATTGGGATCTAAGCATCCTACAACTTCGACAGTGCATTCTTTCACAATTTCTACATCACTGAATGGCTTCCCCTTTCCCCCTAGTATATAATCTACTTTATAAGTTGTTTCAGTGGCATTATTTCCAGGTCTTATTGCTGCTTGAAAGAATTTCTTTGCTTTTGCTTTTCATCTCGACCTTTCGTGCCTCTCCCTCTAATATTTGTAGTACTTACAAGTGTTATAATGCTGATGACCATTGAATTTATCTAATGTTCATACTGCAGTATCACAAAGCAAGCAAATCATCTTATCTTTAGCAGAAACAAGATAATATTGCAATTTCCAATCCTCATTTAAACATCTTGCTTTCCTACTTCAGCGTTCTCTTGGTCTTCTTTGACACGATGCGCTGTTAAGCAGACAGAATTAAAAATACTACCGAGCTGTGCAACTATTCACAAATTCCACTTCAAACAGAAACACAGGCACCGTTGTCAAAAGCTGATAACAAACTGGCATACTCGACCCCCATAAACTCTTGCCAACCAGCCTCACGCAGTAGTGGCGCCAGTCTGGCGAGGGAAGTTAGAACTAAATCATGAACGTAGTAGCCATCAATTTAGCCCTTATGACTCATTAATGTTCTAATTGTCCTGGTCTATCTGGGAGGATTATTTCGCTGAAGCTTATTTTATTCTTTGGTATTTAAATATGTATATTTTGAAAATAAAATTAAATCTAAAAGACGAACAAAAATGTATTATTAAATATAAAAGGATTTGTTCTGCAAAATTCGAATTCAGTCAAAAGGCCACATTTAAGGACCTAGAAAGTCACATGTGGCCCTAAGGCTCCAGGTTCTTCACCCCTGCATGAAACCTAACCTTGTCACTCAGTCTTGATTTACTCATACATGACTATGAAAGAGCCAAGCTTTAAAGTCTAATACATTTGGAGTCAGAGTCTATTTCTTAATAGATCTGGGATAATGGACAAGTCACTTGGGTTATTTGAAACTCAGTTTCCGCATCTGTTAAATTGGGACAATAAAACTTAATATTGCATGTGTTGTTAAGAGGATTAAATGAGAGAACATAGGTAAAACACCTCAAACATTGCCAAAACATGGTAAATGTTCAAGTATTGAATAAATCCAAACCACCATACAGATACTGCAGAAGGTTTTAAGCTGGTTTTAGGCAGAGAGATGAAGCCCAAACTTCTTAAGAAGAGTACCAGAAAATCTGTAGTTTCTATAAATGCCAGTGTTGGATTGGAGAAGTTGGGTTAAGCTGGGGATATGACATTTTGTATCACCAAAACTTAGAGGTTTGAAAACTACAGAGCATTTGCCTAAACCTAAAATTTTGATTCATTGCCACATTATAGTCAGTTTCTATATACATTCCCATCCAGCTGGCCGATGGCTTGGCTGAAAATAGTTCTGAGGGCCCAACCTATGCCCGGAGCACCCTTCTTCACAAGTTCTCCTCTGCCTCTCTGAAAGTAGACAGGCTGTTTTTTCCAAGACATTCGCAGAGGACTGCATTGGAAGCAAGTCCACCCTCTCTCTGACCTAGCACCACTATAGCAGACGTTGGCAAACTTTTCCTATAAGGGGCCAGATATTATAGTACAGAGTTTAGGTTTTGTGGGCCACGTATGGTCTCTGTAGCATAGTTTTCTTTGTTGTTGTTATTTTAAGTAACGCTTTAAAAATGTAAAAGCTATTCTTAGAGAAAAATAGGCCACGAGTCAGACTGGGCCCACAGACCACAGTGTGCGAACTCTGCTCTAGACCATAAAAGGACGGGAGGGATGAAGGGTAGCTTTGAAACCTTGATGAACTAATGCCTTCCTTTAGGGAAAAGGAAAAAGCACCTTCATCATCTTTGTATAGTTTTAAAGACATTAAGTTAGTACCTTTGCTTCTGTGGTACAACTACATTGTCTAGTAGGTTTTTTAGTCATTTTACAGTGAGACCTCGTCACACTGCTGTTTTCCATTGGAAACTGATGAGGAACCTTGCAAAGCAGATGGAGCACAGACTGCAGGAATGAAAAGCACAGAAGAAGGAGCTGTGTGAAAGAAATATTTAATCATAACATGAAAAACTCATAGTGGCAACTTTTCCATTATGTTAAATTGTACTCATTTCTGTGTGTTCTGCGTATATGATTTAAAATAGAGACTGGAGTGTTCCATCTTCGTGCCCATCTACCATGGGTTTGGGATTTTGTCTTTGCAGGACTATGACTTGAGCCAACTCCAGCAGCCCGATACCGTGGAGCCTGATGCCATTAAGCCTGTAGGAATCCGACGACTGGATGAGAGACCCATCCACGCCGAGCCCCAGTATCCCGTCAGATCCGCAGCCCCACACCCTGGGGACATTGGGGACTTCATTAATGAGGTACAAAGAGAGACTCACTTTCTTTATAAGGGTTTTTTTTTTTAATTTTATGCCAATGGTTAGATCTCTGTCGGCCACAAATTGCTTGAAATACAACTGTGTAGTTCATTAAAACATAGTTGTTTTTCTCAAGCTTATCTTTGTGTGAAAGCAAATGCGTCTTCATTAACAAAGAACAAATGTAGTTGTTTCGATCAATCAAAAAGAGATCTATCAATTAATATTCTGCATTTGTAAAATGACATTCATCATATGTTATCAGTATTAGTCACACTGTCATCTCCAAGAAGGGCTTTTCCCTTAGATTATAAGTAATAAACAGACTAACAATATTAGAGTGTATTTAATTTCATTTATTAGCATGGATAAATGTAACAGTAGTTCACTTTAATTTTCCTCACACTGTACCCTTTGCATCTCGCAAATGGTGAGAATTCAGTGCCTAGCCAATGACTCCATCAAAAGAGATTAGTTGGAAGAGCTAAATTAAATATTATGTAAGTGATTTAAATACTTGTCTAGTTGAGGAGTTTTAAGAGCTTCTTTAAAGGGAAGCTAATTCTCTGTTGAATATAACAGATATGATTTCCACTGTCAAAATTATTGTGGCATTCATTTCATTACTGACCAAGAGTTCTGCTACATTTAATACCTAAGTTTTAAAGTAAAATGATTTATGCTGCTTCTTTGGATCATGTCTATAGTTTTACTATAATTCTCCTTTTGAAGTTATATTGTATTAATAAGTATAAGAGAAAGATACATTTTGATATTGATGGTGAATATATGGCAGGACTCTTGTTCTCTGGCCGTAGCCTCAGTATCTCCAAGATTGGAATTGGTCCCAGTACATTACAGAGTGGAATATATCTATTGTATATGGCCTTCATTCATGTGCTGATAAGACTCTCATTTCCTGGGCTTCCTTGAAATAGTTGTGTAATATATAAATATAACCAAACTACCTTAGGTTTTTAGATGCACTTAGAGCTTATAGAAGAAGTTTTGGAACAGAATTGGAATATATATCTATCTCTGCAACTGTCCATCACTGTCTATTCCTAAATTATATGCTGCTTTCTGAACATATATATTCACTTCTGCTAAATCGGTAATAGGTTAATTTGTAGTAGACATGGTATAAAAGCAGATGGAAGCCAAAAACAACAGAATGCCAGTAAATCCCTTTATCTACAGGAATATGTCCTGACTTTTCCAGCTCTTAATTTATGTATAGACCTGGGTAGGAAAATTTGTAGAAATTTATATATCTGGCTAGATCTTTTAGACTATATACTAGTGCCTGGATGATTTTATTTTTGATTTAGTGTTTGTCGTTATGAGAAGTTGTTGGGTTATTCCTGTGGTTGTCAGGTTTGAAGATATAGTGAATCTTTTGACTGTAGGTATAGGAACTAAGCAGTATTTATAAAGCTATTCAGAATCTGATTCCTGCCCTCTCCCCACCCCTCAACCTCCCACATTCCCTTCCTGTGTTTTCCCAGTGAACTATGTGCAGACCTTCACAAGCATCACACTTTTGAATGTACTGTAACTTCTGCAAAGCCGTACCCTCTTGACCACCTGCAGGACTCCCACTTGGCCTTCAGAATTCAGCTGAAACGTTACCTTCTCTGTGCAGCTTTCCTTGATACCCCTGAGAAGGAGTAGCGAGATGCTTCCTCTGTCATAGGCCTCTCCAGCTGGGATGTTACCGCCACTGTGTCTTTCTCCCACTCAGCATGCGAGTTCTTTCCAGGACAAGAACTATTTCTTGCTCATGTTTTTATAACCTGAACATCTAGTACGTTGCCTAGCTCTCAGATTTTGTTGTTATTAGGCGTTCAAGTATTTACTATGGCAGATGTGTAGGGCATGAAACTATGGGCACTGCCCAATTTACATTTGAGATTCAGTGGAGACCAAGTCTGAAGCCTTTCACACTGCTGGTGCCGATTACATTCAGAAAATAAGGATATTGATTATTCTTTTCTTTTCTTTTCTTTTCTTTTTTTTTTTTTTTTTTTTTTGCCATAAGTCTCACTCTGTCATTTGGGCTACAATGCAGTGGCGTCATCATAGCTCACTGCAGCCTCAAATGGCTGGGCTCAAATGATCCTCCTGGCTCAGCCTCCTGAGTAGCTGGGACTAAAGGGATGCACCACCACACCCAGCTAATTTTTCTATTTTTTGCTAAGTCTGGTCTCAAACTCCTGGGCTCAAGCAGTCCTCTTGCCTCAGCTTCCCAAAGTGCTAGGATTATAGGCATGAGCCACCTTGTCTGGCAGATATTGGTTATTCTAAGAGCATCTAGTTAATAAGGTTCATTTACCCAACCTTTCTTAGGCCACAATAGAAAGAATTGTAATAGGAATTTCCATTTGGAGTTTTCTTTCTCTGAAATAGTGCTCAGTATGTAGTCGAAAAAGGAGCTTGAAACCAAAACAAACAGGTGTGATTACTTCTGTGAAAAACTTTGTTCCAAACAACTGACTGCAAATTAACTTCTAGGATACAATCAATTCATAATTTGAGGTTTGCCTGCTTGTGTTAAAAATGGCTCATTTGGAAACTATCTTGAGCTTGGTTTAGGATCATCCATTCAGCAAATCACTATTGAACGTCTACTGTGTGTAACATAATTACGCCGGTAATATGCGGATTAAAAAAATAAATTAGACATAGATTGTCTTTGTGTGTTTTCCCCACTTTGCTGTCAGCGCAATCTTTGTACAGTGCAGACGTGCCAGGATCTGAAGCCGTACTTTTCTAGGCATAGGAGGCTTGTTGTGTCTGGTTCTCAGCTGGCATTTCAGCTTCAGCTCAGACCCCTCCCCAGCCAGCATCTCACAGGCTAGCAACAGAGAAATCTGCTTGTACTTTACAATGCCAGCTTGCAATTCTATGCTCCTGCCTATCCACATGCTGGTCTTCCTGCCTGGAATTCCCTTCCTCCTTTTTCTAGAAGTTGGTTCCTTCATTAAGTTTTTATTGACCCAGGAATGATCAGGCATGCAGAATATGGGTTAGGTGCCATCCAGTGGCATCCCACGGGACCTGGAACTCACCTCTCTGAGCCTTGCCATGGTCCTGGGAAGAGGTGCTTCTTCCTGCTTGACAGTAGGAGGCACATTGGTTTGGTGAATAAAGGAGTGGATGAAAAGATCCAATTTGGGAATCATTCCCCAAACGGCAACTAAATCCATGAATTTGAATGTGATTTTGAGACAGAGAAATATGGACGAGAAAGGGAAGCAAAAATGGTACCTAGAAAGGTCCCTATAGTTGGAGAGAGGAAGAAAGTCTGAGAGGGTCAAGCTATCACAGAAAACAACCAAAAGGAGAGTTTCAGGGATGTGATGATCATTTGTGTGGAAAAGTTCAGAAAGATGAAAATTGTCCAAAGGCATAAACCAGTAATTACTCTCCAAAGCACCATATAGATTCTCCCATCCAAGATACCCATTAAGACTTGTTCAATGTCCTTCATTAACTGGACAGACAAAAATAAACACATGTCAAGTTTTGAAACAGTTGAAGGCACCTAGGGAGAACTCATGCACATTTTATAAAAATACTTAAAATGCACACAAATATATTTATCTGCAGGTCTTATTTGATTTAGCAGAGTACCAAATGTTCCAAAGGAAGAATAATGTAGTGGGGATTATAATTGGAGTGCTTTTATGCACATACGGAATAAGAAAACTCATGAGAACATTTTCTAGTTTGTTTATTTAAATAATGAACGAATGTTGCCTTAAATCTCAAAAATTATAACTGATTTTGAGTCTGGTAGGTGGAGAAAACCAAGTCACACGTTTCTGAATTTCAACTTCAGAATTTCATTCTATTTTGAATTTTTAACCATGACCTTAAGAGGGTGAAGAGTTGAAACAAATTTATTTTAAACTCAGCCCGACAGTAGGTATTAGCATACCTCCAATAACTTTACTAATCGTGTATATTTCTTTATATAAAGAAGTATACTCTATATACTATATATATAAAGAAGTATTTCATGATACTTAGAGGTATAAAAACCAAGAGCATACTTCTTTTAAAAGACCAACTTTTGATTAATATTGTCTAAAACTTATGTAAGGTTCTTCTAGATTAATTTGCTTAAAACTACTAACATTTACAATGTTTGCCTTTTTCTCCTATTAATTAAGTTTAATGTATCCTCTTTTAAAATACCTGTTTCCACTCTTACAGGAGTTGGGCATTTATGTGAATTCAAATCCATCTGCCTCACCTACAGCTCTATTACCTTATACAAGGTCAAGATCCTTGGATTTAACCTTTTTTATTTACAGTTTTCTTATTTATAAAATGGGAATAATAATAGAAACTCCTTTTATGATTACAATGAAAACTAAAGGAGATCATCTGTGCAAAGTGCTTGATACAGTGCCTGTCACACAGTGAAATGTCTTAATTATTAATAGTATCATATTATTCTTACAAGTAAATTACCTTTTAAAACTACAAGACTTTGTATTGTACTGTTCTCTGATTATAAATAAAACAATTAAAATCCTCTCCTTCTGAAAAATTGCTTTAAGTAAAGTGAAATTCCCAGACAGTGGGGTAGTAACATAAGCCTTAATAAGTCACAGCATTCTGCTTTAACATAAACATGGCATGCTTTTATATCTATGTGTATATATATATATATATATTTTTTTTTTTTTTTTTGAGACAGAGTCTCACTCTCTTGCTGAGCTAGAGTGCCGTGGTGTCAGCCTAGCTCACGGCAACCTCAAACTCCTAGGCTCAAGCGATCCTCGTGCCTCAGCCTCCCGAGTAGCTGGGACTACAGGCATGCGCCACCATGCCCAGCTAATTTCTCTATTTTTAGTAGAGACGGGGTATCCCTCTTGCTCAGGCTAGTTTTGAACCCCTGAGCTCAAGCAATCCTCCCGCCTCGGCCTCCCTGAGTGCTAGGATTACAGGTGTGAGCCATCACGCCTGGCCTACATATATTTTAAATCTAAACTCTCACTTTTTCTGGAAAGAGTAGATATAAATATGAACAAGATGCTGAAGGGAAAAGCTAAGCCCATGATAGTGGTGCAGAGTTACCTTCTAGGCTAATTGCTGGGTGTCAGGCACAGCTGTTGGACAGCAGAATGGGAACACAGAACAGCCTCTGCAGAAAGGTTTGTCACAATCTTGTGTGACGCAAACATGATAATAGAAGTAGAAGGGACTAGAGGGACCACAGGAATGATTCCCTGTCATGGCTGGGGAAAAATATTGCTGAAGTGACATTTTTAATAAGATTTTGGATGGATGGATGGATGGATGGATGGATATTAATTGAATGAAAAAATATGAGAGGGAACATTTTAAATAAAAGGAGTAACATTTCAGCCAGATGAAATGATTATGTACAAACACGGAGGTGTACAAGAACACGATGCTTTTGAGTTTTGGAGATTCAAATTTGGAGGCGCATAATTCAGTTGAGTTGGTGGAGTTGAGAACAGCTGAAACAAAAAGTGCGGGTGAACAGTCTAGGTTCCCTGAATGCTCTTCTAAAGAGTTTGACTTTATCCTGTAGGTTTCCCAAACAGCAGGGATTTGAGTAACACCTAGTTTTTTTCCATCTCTGCACACCTCTTCTATTATTTTCTTTAAACTTAAACGTTAAGTTAATTTTAACTTAATTTCCTTAAATAAAGAGAATTATTTTAAAGTGATCATGCATCAAGTAAAAATCATCTTTCACACACACCAAGGAACTCCTCCCTTATCTGAGAAGCACTGCTATAGGTAACAGAGAGCAGTTAGCAAGCTTCACTTGGGGGCGTGACATCAAATAACATTTGAGAGAGAAACCAAGAGTAGTTGGTAAGAAAGAAACAGGAATGGTACTGGAGACAAGGGGCTCAGTTAGACGGGCTTTTGCTGTGGTCCAGGCAGGATACAATGAGCACCTGTACTAATGCAGTGGCACTAAGACTATAAAAGACAGAATGTAAAGGAGTCAATAGGACCTCTTCCCTCATATATCTCTCATGTGTTCCTCACTGGAGAATGTGGGTTTTTATCATCCCCATAAAGGCATGTCTCCGCCCATAAAGCATAGGATCAAGAGTCTATAAATACAAGCTCAGCAAGAATTCAGCCAGAGCCACAGTTTTCACTTTGCAGAGCAGCCTCAAACTTCAGAAAATAGTTCAGATGTATCCAAAGTTCAAGATCTACCTCTCCAGGAAAGGTAGAGCAAGAGCACACTTTGCTAAATTTAGTCCAACCTAGAGAAGCACATGCAGTGAGTTTGTAAGTTTGGCAACAGTACATCCTGTGAAATGATGTCCATATCTAAGAATAGGGAATCCCATAGGGAAGACCAGAAGGTTCCGTTGCCCACTGGGTTTCTCCTGTGCATTCACTCTGATTTCATGCCTGTTACTCGGGCATGTCAGTTTCTCAGGACTTGGCTGTGATCTTTTCAGAATTACCAAAATATTACAAAGAGTTTAATGTAAATACCTCATTCAGAAGAGTCATATTTTATTCTCAGATAAGATTCAGTGCTATCCAAGTGGAAGTGGAACTTGAAGTACTTAACCTTCTGCCTAGAAAGATGACTTGAGTAAGAATTATTAAAAAAATTCAGTGGTTTTGCCCTTCTGTAATTATTAAAGCATAAGACAATGAGCCATGGTCTAGCATAGCACAGTGGTTTCTGTCTAATGGATTTTATGGCCTTAACCTCTTTAAAAAAAAAAAGAAAGAAAGAAAGAAAGAAAACAGAGATTCAGAAACCACCAGGATGATCAGAAGGCCAATACAGGAGCTAAAAAAAAAAAAAAAAAAGGAATGTTTTTGAGAATCTCAATAGTGGCTATGGGAATAGATTGTCACCAGCATTATATTTATTTTAAGGAACTGAATTTGGTGACTTAGACATTTGAGAATGAACTCTGGGGTCCTTACCAGCGAAGACCAGACCACTTCTTGTGTTTGTTCCCTGGACATAGTAAACACAGGCCATCCGTTTTCTCTGAACTGAGTCCAGACACACGAACCCTGCCCTTAACTCTTTAGAGCCAACGTTATTCTTAACCTTTCCATATTTCCAGTTTGGCATTGATACCATAAAGATTGGGTATGGCTCTGTATGTATTTTCACTTAAAAATTGAATTGTGGTAAATCAGATGACCTGAACAAAGTGATCCCAGCCATTGTCTCTGTTGTCTATATTATAAAGCAGTTCTCATAAAGGAAATTTAATATTTGTTTTCAGCAACTTATTCTCCTTATAAGATTTTTCTTGATTTTTCTTCAGATCTTTCTTCGGTCCAGTTCTTGTGTGACTCTAGTTATATAGTGCTGAACTAAAGGAATCACCTGTTGTTTAAATTTGCAATGGCTAGATATTGTAGGGAAAAGAGAAGAGGGGTGTGTGCTAATATGTGAATGTAAACTCCACGAGGGCAGGCATTGGATCTAGCTCATTAATAGTTGTATCTCTGCCTTTAAGCAGAATACATTATAATAGTAGATAGTCAACAAATGTGTCTGGAATTGAATAAATAAATGTAAAAACAAGATGAATGAAGGTGCATTCTTTGGCTTTTGCTAGCTAAGCTTACATGCAGTGACTGACAAATCCAAAGTATGGTTGGCTTATGCTAACAAAGGTTTACTTCTTGCTCAAGTTACAACTCAGCTATAGTCCATCAGTGGCTCAGTTCCTGATCCACGTGTCCTCTTCATCTCAGGATCCATGGAGAAATAAAATTCCCATCTGGGGCAGGCCATTCCCCTGGCAGAGGGGGAAAGGAGAAGGAGTAGATGGAAACACATTAGATAGAGCTTTGAAGGAAGCTACTCCTTAGAGCTACTCACATTGCCTTGGCCAAAGCCAGTCACAAAGCCACGCCTGGCAGTGGGGTTGGAGACATGAACTCTGACTCCAGAGGGGCACTGTGGTGGTGTGGGTGTGTGATCCGCTTATGCAAAAAGAGCAGTGAATCACTGAGGACTGTAACACAATCTACCACAGAAGGGAATTATGAAGTTTGAGAAATTGTAGGTTTCTCAATTTTAACAGAATTGCCTTATAGCTTATTCTAAAAATAAGCTAAAGAAAATCCTATCTGAAGTTATTTATGTTTTATATAAATATATTGAAGTACTTTGCTGAAGACTTGCTTCATTTTATTTTACACTGGCTTTTCGGGGTTATAAATAGCATTACATGACTTGGGGAAAAGTGATACTTAATTTGATGGTTAGAGTTGTTGGTAAGAGATACGTGGAGATGGGAAAGCTGGTCATATGTACTTTTTCTCTCTAGTTTTTGATCCAAGTCAAGCAGCTGCCGTTTTGTTTCTTAGAATATTAGATCTTTAGTTTTTTAAAAAAGTTTTTCAAATCCCAAAGCAGGAAATTTTTCTCTAAAACTTAAGTTTTTTAGAGTACTAATATTCATTAAGCTCTGCATGTACCAGACATTGTGGTGAGCCCCTGGGTCTCTTTACCTCATCTGGTCTTTATAATAATCTTATTACTGTTATTACAGTTGGAGATGGGGAAGTGTTAAGGTCCCACAGGTAGTGCTGGAGAGACCTGAGATGTCAGCTTACGATTGGATCCCTTATCCACTGCACCATACTCACGCTGACCTTAATTTCCATGCTTGTTATATTTATTCCTCCTCTGTAAACTTGAAAGAATAGATGAGCACATGCTCATTAAAAAAAAAAAACACATATATATGTTCATAAAATACAAAGGCCGTCTCTGGAAAGTATCTGGCCATGTAATATGAAAAATAGAGACATTTATGGCTGTATACTTTCTGGACATCCCTGTGCATATGGCTTGGTAGCATCGATCTCTCAGGACAGTCTGTGACACATCTTGGATAAGTGAGGCCACCATGGGCCCACCAGCATTTGAAAAGCAGAGTTGTGGGACAAAAGAATGATTGTTTGTAGTACTAATGTTGGTATTTCTTGGAATACTGTAATGGAATTGGGAAAAAACTAGAAAAAAAATGCCAAAAGGACATAAATTAAATCCTTAGAAGTTTTACAGAGCATAGTTATGAACTAGCTGCAAATACTTGAACTGCATATTAAAAAGCATCTATTTGCAAGAGTTAAGAATATATATATATAGTAACATTCATCAGGTGTTGAGCAGGGAGGAAGGGGGACGGGATGGGTATATACATACCTAATGGATGCGTTGCGCACCGTTTCAGGGATGGACATGCTTGAAGCTCTGACTCGGGCGGGGCAAAGGCAATATATGTGACCTAAACATTGTACCCCCATAATATGCTGAAATTAAAAAAAAATACATACAAACTTTGGAGTGACACAAATGTTCAAACAATAGCCTTTTCTTTACAGTTAACATGGGTCTTTTCACATATTTGTAAAGTTTATTTACTTGTACATATAACTAGCATGTTCGAAGAACTTCTTATATTTGTAAAAACAACACAAAATCTCCTTGAAAGGAATACAGATAAGCAAACAATTGAGAAGTTAATCAAAAAGATACCAAAAGTTTCTTGATTCAGTTTTTCTTTTATAACTTTAAATTCCCATAATTTAGAATTTGAGGTTTGTAATCATCTTGAGATATTGTGCTATTTTTTCCTCGAACTTTATTATGTTAAGTATATTGGTACAAAATTTCTCTGTTAATATTAAAACAGGAACAATTTGCAAAAAAAAAATTATTTCCTTGTTTCATATTTTTAAGACTATTTTTAAGAGGTCAGTAATGCATGTTATTTGAGATTGAAAGGATTCCTCTCCTCCCTAATATTTATACAATGTACAGATATTGGATGATTTTTGTAGGCTTTATGGAAGCTATTTAAAAAATAATACCGGTTCACAATTTATCAATTAATTCCACATTTAATATTATGCTAATAACAAATGACTTAATGAGCACCTTTGTTTACATAGTAATCACATCTGGCCTGTCTTCATTTTTCCTTTGATATCCTTCCAAAATTAGGTCATATACGATGCTACTTCCTCTTTGAACTTCTAGCTCTTAAAACTAGTCTGAATTTTTTGCAGCATCCTGATGATTTTTGCCTAGACTTCATAGTTGTGTTACTTACTTATCATTTACTTCATGGTAGAGTAATGCCTGTTATGCTAGATTGTAACCTTATAAAGGGGCAAGTAGCATATGGTACTCATTTGTACGTCCCTCTCTTTGCCTTACCTATGATTCCTGTTCATCCTGTTAATTGTGAAAACCTCCTCACCCTGACTTTGATTAAGGTCCATGTATGACATGATTTCATAGCTTTCTGTATTGTTTTGTGTAACCTATTCCACCAGTAAATTATTCATTCAAAATTGCTCTTTCACAATGGACTACTGCATAGTTGCATTTATCAGACTTCCTGGTAAGAGTAGTAGGTATTCCATAAATGTTGAATGAATGAATGAATGAATGGATTTTATACTAATTACCATGAGATAACTTAGCTTGTATTTCAATGAGATCTTTTCTAAAAAATCCAGCAGTCCTGTTCTATATATATTATGTTATTTAAGATTCCTTCTTCTCTGCCTCAAGCAGTAGGCCATTCATTTCTGCTACCTGTCAAACATATTCTCCAAATAACTCCTATTTTCATAAGTCTTGGCCTTCTTGAGCTAGACTCCTTAGGGTCTTTTCTTCACAGAGGAAAGACATAAGTTAGTTTCTGTCTAACTTCCCAATAGTGATAAACCCCAGTTTCTATGTGTTGAAAATGTTATGGTCTGTAAATGGAAATTTACAAACAAGTGTTCATTTGATCCCATGGAATCAATCACTCACTAGAGATATGCCTGTGGTTTTGCAAATTGTTACCCCTCTCTTAATTCTTTCTTTCTTTGTGTTTCCAAATTGTAGGGCCTTAAAGCTGCCGACAATGATCCTACAGCTCCGCCATATGACTCCCTCTTAGTCTTTGACTATGAAGGCAGTGGCTCCACTGCTGGGTCCTTGAGCTCCCTTAATTCCTCAAGTAGTGGTGGTGAGCAGGACTATGATTACCTGAACGACTGGGGACCACGGTTCAAGAAACTCGCTGACATGTATGGTGGAGGTGATGACTGAACTTCAGGGTGAACTTGGTTTTTGGACAAGTACAAACAATATCAACTGATATTCCCAAAAAGCATACAGAAGCTAGGCTTTAACTTTGTAGTCTACTAGCACAGTGCTTGCTGGAGGCTTTGGCATAGGCTGCAAACCAATTTGGGCTCAGAGGGAATATCAGTGATCCAATACTGTTTGGAAAAACACTGAGCTCAGTTACACTTGAATTTTACAGTACAGAAGCACTGGGATTTTATGTGCCTTTTTGTACCTTTTTCAGATTGGAATTAGTTTTATGTTTAAGGCTTTAATGGTACTGATTTCTGAAACGATAAGTAAAAGACAAAATATTTTGTGGTGGGAGCAGTAAGTTAAACCATGATATGCTTCAACATGCTTTTGTTACATTGCATTTGCTTTTATTAAAATACAGAATTAAACAAACAAACAAACAAAAAACTCATGGAGCAATTTTATTATCTTGAGGGAGAAGACCATGAGATTGGAAAATGTACATTACTTCTAGTTTTAGACTTTAGTTTTCTTTTTCTTTTTTTTTTTCAC
>VBSM01003157.1:16203730-16228584 GCA_008086735.1 Cheirogaleus medius | reverse complement strand
TGTACCAGAATATAAATGATACACCTCTGACCCCAGCGTTCTGAATAAAATGCTAATTTTGGATCTGGTGACTGGTTTGAACTTTTTCTTTTCTACTTGAGCTGCTTTGAATGTTGCAAAAATTCCAAGTACTGGAGTTTTGTTGAGAACAACAGTACAAATGTATGTATTTGTTCTTCCACTGTTCACCACTGAAATGGGTGGCATGGCAACCCTGCCCAGTGAGCAGCAGAGAGGATCATTTTGGATCTTGTCATCATCGTAGAAGAAAAACATCAAGTGATCCCAGGAATAGTCCCTACCGGTGGTGATATAAAAATCATGTCCCTTTTAACCTCACTGAACTTTGGTGTTAATTCTTAATATAATTTATGTTTTAAATTGTTTCTGCTCAAACTGATGATTATGCTGACTCTAACAAGTCTTTCCCATTAGAGCCACCAGCATAAGGGAAACTTCAGTAAATGGGTTATAGGACTGGACCTGGAAACTGCAGTGGACACCTGGAATTTTCCTGCAGTTCATTGAAGCCATTGTTTTATGTGCTTAGTGAAACACATTTAGGTTTGACTGGCTTTTATTCAATGAATTGACCATTTGCTTTTGATACGGTGACAGAAGACAAAAAAGGGAAACACTCTTGCTAAATTTTATAAAATTCTTGATGTATCTCCCTATGATTCATCAGTGAATCTTAAAAGACTTGAGGAATTCTCACTTGTATTTGTCGGTTTGCTTCATAATCATTATCACACCATATACTCTTACACTGTATACTTTGAAAACATATAATATACCTCCTCTAATTAACTCTCATGTTTTTTGCTTAACATAAAAGTAATTTTATATCAGACAGTGAAATTTACTTTTCTATTGATTCACACTGTAGGCAATACTTTCTTGTTACTTTTCTAATCATTAAATGTGCTGGAGTTTGCCTCTGGGAATTTCCTTAATGAAACTTACTAAATTTGCTAACTGGAATAGTCTTTTCTAAAATTGATTCTTAGGCTGTGTCTCTGTGCTGTTGTACATCCAAATAAAACTGAGCTATCTTTTTGAATTCAGACATTGCAACACTTAAAATTTACATTATTTAGATCAACAAACCTGTTTGAATTATTTTCTTATAGTTGGTGTGCAGACACAGACCATATCTTGTGTGTGTGTATGTGTGTGTATAAACTTTAAGTGTTAATGATAAACATTTTATATATATACAATCAGTAAATGTAAGTGTTAATTAATCTTTTTGCAGATGTAATACACAACTGTATTGCCTTTGTAAAAAAAATTTTTTTAATAATAAAAGTAGGAAATTAACAAAAATTTGAAGACTCCTGCCCTGCTACGAAAGGAACTTCTCTTTAGCTGGTAGATGTAATTTCTAGCTCTTCTTCCAGAAAGCATTTCTATACATGCGTTTCCATAAAGGTTTTATTTTGTTCGGTTTTCATGAAAATGAGATTGTACATTATGTATTATTCTGTAACTTGCCTTTTTCACTAAGTGTGTATGTTGGCAATTTTTCCATATTAGTATATATGTACATCTACCTCATCCATTTTAACTGTGACATAGTATTCCATAATATGGACATAATAGTTTTATTGAACCATTTCCTAATTTGTTGTTTCCAATTTTTTCTTATTAAAATCAATGCCACAATAAATGTCCTTGTGCATGTCTCTTTGCATGGGAGTATTTCTCTACTACTAATAGATGCTTGGAGCTGGAATTGCTGGATTAAAGAATGTGGAGAGAAGTTAATTAAATATGGCTAGAATTATAAATGTTTTAACATGCTTCAAAGTGCATTTTAGCTAAGACAAGGCTTTCTAAAGCCAGCAACTTCCTCCTCTTGCAAAAGGATTTTATGCAGCTCAAAATAGTAACCACAAAATATAAGACAATCTAACCAAGGCCTTATTCCTTTTTCTTTGGAAATTAGACTTTTAGTCAGGCCACAGTACTAGTTGCAAGTACTCTGTAAAATTATTGTAACCATGTGACATCATAAAACCTTGAAACCTATATATTTATGAACATGATTTATGGACCCCACTAGAAACATGTTATTCTAGGCCATTCCTGGTGACTTGGTCCTCCTCTGTAATAAAAAAACATGCATATAAGTACTAGAATCGCTGTAAAATAGGTCATTTTCCATGATAAAAATATGGACACTTCAAAGTTTAATAAGACATTGCCAAATTTCCCTAATTAAAGACTATACCAATTTACAACTCCTACCAGCACTATCTTCAAAAAAGCTATTTATATGCATTTTTTCCTGGTCTTCTGCTAATCAAATAAATTTTCTCACAGAAATTTGCCTTACAGAAATATTTATTTTTGTGTGGTTTATTCTCAATATGTTTGAGTGTAGATTTTTGAGGTTTTTCCACCTCGAAATTATAAAATTATCCCATCCTGTTTTCTTTCTACTGTTTTGCAGTTAGCTCTTCAATTCACCTGGAAAATTATTTTGTACAATGTAGAAATCTAACGTTTACAAAATTTCTAGATACATGGTCTATTTTCCAAATACAACTTGCTAGAAACTTCAACCATAATCCAAGCATGTGAAATGCAATCTTTATCATATCAATTCAATATGATATATCAATTCAATCATATTAATTCCCGTATAAGCATGTGTTTGTTTCTGAATCTCTTATTCTTTTCCATTGATCTTTTATTTAATTCCCACACAATACTATATTGTTATGATAGAATATCAGTTTTGACAAGATACTACCTACACTGTTCTTTTTAGTCAAAATTGCCTATATACTTTTTCCACATTTTCTCTTGTACATAAATTTTAGAAACATTTTGTCAAGTTTCATAAAAAATTTTATTCAAAATGGTATTGAGTTGTGAAAAGTTAACAGTTTCATCTATTATCCCATTCAATGCCATAATCTCTCACTTTTCAGATCATATATATACTTTATTCACAGAGTTTCACTAAACATCTCATTTTATTACACTGTTATTTCATAATTTTCATTGCTATTATGGATGGACTCTACTTTCATAGCATTTTTTCCAGGATTCCTTTACTGCTCTATTGGAAATTTATCAACTATTATTTCTCTTGTTTGTGTCTTGACTCTTGTATTAGTCCTAATAGTTTTTGGTGATTATCTTGGATTTTCCTGATAGATAATCATGACTGCTATAATGACAGTTTTTTGTGAGTTTTTTTTTTTTGTCTTTCTAAGATTGATACTTTTTTCCCCTGAACAGTAAGTAGAAGTTATCACAAGCATTATTGTATTGTTCCTGACTATAGTAGGAAGGCTATGTATATTTCACCATTATATATAACATTTACTATAGATTAGGTTTATAGCTAGTTTGTTTTGAGACTTTTGTGTGTACATGTTGAATTTTACAAAATGTATTTTCTTCATCTACATAGTGATTATGTATTAACCCATTAATATAGTGAATTATTCAATTAATATCATTAGATTTTCTAATATTGAAACAAACTTTCCTGTAATAAACCATAGTTGGTCATAAAGTTATTATTTTAATGGGCTGATATATTTGAATTGCTGTTACTTTACTTAAGAATTTTAAATTATTTGTGATTTTCTTGCACTTCTCTGTTTTTTCACTACCCTTGCTTGTTGTTAATCTCAGATTTATACTAGCCTAAAATAAATAATCAGGAAGATTACTTTTTTGTTCTGTGCTGTGGAATGGGTTATATAAATCACAATTATTTGTTAGTAAAAATATTAACTAAGTTAAAAATTAACGTATTCAAGTGTTAAACTTCTTTTTGACAAATTTTCACAATTTACATTTTCCTGAAAAATCTTGTTTCATCAATCTTCTTAAAAACTTATTGATAGAAAATTGCATACACTATTTTTTTTTTTTTTTTTTTTTTTTTTTTTTTTTTTTGAGACAGAGTCTCAGTCTGTTTCCCTGGGTAGAGTGCAGTGGCATCATAATAGCTCACTGTAACCTCAAACTCCTGGGCTCAAGTGATCCTTTTGCCTCAGCCTCCCAAGTAGCTAGGACTACAGGTGTGAGGCACAACACCCAGCTAATTTTTATAGTTTTAGTAGAGACTGGGTTTCACTCTTGCTCAGGCTGATCTCTAACTCCTGACCTCAAGCAGTCCTCCCACCTTGGCCTCCCAGAGTGCTAGGATTATAGGTGTGAACCACCACGCCTGGCCTCTCTTTTTTTTCCTTTTACCTTTTCTTTTTTCTTCATCAGAGTAGTCAGTAGTCTCATTTGTTGTCTGTCAAAGAACCAGTTTTTTGATTAATTGATATAGAATATTTATCCACTTGGCTATTAGTTACACATTTCTCTAAGCCTGTTAACTTGTTTTTCAGATACCTAGTATTTTACTTATTTTTGGTTTATCAATTTCTGAAAGAGTGTTATTAACATTTCCCACTAGTATTTTGGATTTGTATATTTTCAGACCATGTTGATATGTGCTTAAAACTATTGTATTTCAACTTTTATCTATAGAAAGTATCTTGCTTGGTAACTGCCAGTGCTTTTAACCCTAAATTCCACTTTGTTCAATATTAATATAATATACCTGTTTTCTTTTTTTGTTTTTGACAAATAATATATCTGATTTTAGCCTACTATAACTTGGTCCATCATCTTTATTGTTAACAACCTTTGATTAATTTTGCTTTTTACATCTTTTTAAACAACGTATTAATTTTAAAACTTTATTTCAGTGTCATTTTCAAACAGGCAATGGTAGATTGGTCAAAACCACAGTATTTACAGTGATTTTATTTTTGTAGTTCACTGTCTTTGAAACCAGTAACCTCCACTTCTGCATTTTGAGATGTAACCTCAGAGAACAAGAACATGGCTGTCACTGTTCCCACAGCTTTTCGGGATATCTCCAGGCCACCGACATGTGAAGACCTCAGTGGTATAGAAAACAGAAGCAGCATTAAAAAGCCAAGCCTCTTTCCCCTTTTTACTTCATAGCTTTATAGTTGTTCATTTAAAATCCATTATAGTTTTTCCTCATTGAGGGAAAAAAGTATCATTTTCATACGCAAAGGAGAAATTGGAAAACTAATTCATAAGGAAAACTAAAAGACCTAAGAGATTCACATGATCCTGAACTGTCATTGTTTTGAGTCATGCAAGATAATTTTGAGATCATACAATGATAAAATACCTGACAGTGGCATTACCACCACGTCCTCAACGACAACAACAGACAAATAAGAAAACAAAACAAAATCCTTCCTTCCTGGAAAAACATCAGCTGGTGGAGCTTCATTAAGAAAGGAATGGAGGGGAAACACAGCAAGCAAGACCATTTCTCTCTTTCTTGACGCAGCGAATTCAGTGTTTGTTAGAGATACTACTTTTTCATTTGTCATCAGCACTTCTGTAAGTTTGGTAGTAAAAGTTCATATATCACACCATTTTTTCTGTTTTTCACCCAGTAGTTGAGAGTTCAGTGGGTGGAAAAAGAGATGATGCTACAGCAGCTAAAATGTGTTCAGGGGAGATTATTTATGGATTTACAGTAATTCCAATTCCTTTAATTTTGAGTACAACAAATGATTGTGCTGACTATAGGTATACCTTGAAGCTTGAGAATATACTTTCTGTTTATAATTTCTTTTAGCAAAAAATAGATTCATGAAGTTATGATATTTTATTTTCAATGTCCACTCTTAGATGGTGGGACAGGGTGGAGGGGAAGGTCTAGTCTCTTGACTAGAAACATTTTTGTGAATCAAAAACATGATAGTGGACAGACATCTTTGAGATATTCTTTTACTCAAACCCATATATATATATATGTATATACACACTGAATTCATTTGTTCATTTTTTTAGTTTTTATATATTGATCTCAAGAATAATTCTTAAAAGTATTTATATGTTCAAGAATGTATGGTGAACTTAATTACTAAATGGATGTCAACTTCTACAGTAATTTGCTTATCTTTCTCTGCAACTAAAGAACTTCGAGTAAGAAACTTCAGGTTTAAGAATGTTGAACTTTATCTTGTAGGTTAGTGCAGATATTCATCCGTGACAGATTATTTTTCCAGTTTCTATTTTGTGGGAAAGATAGTGTGCATAATACAATTGTAGAATTTGCTGCTTTTTTCTATGAAGGTTTTTCATTATGTATGGTAAAGACATTTATTGTATTAACATCCAAGGTTAGTGGTGAAATATGACTATCAGATAAGACTATTTTAAAGTTTATTTTCATTTTAAATGGCTTCCCTATTTTGAGACTGGTCGAGACTATTTTAATAATATTTTTCTTATTTCGTTAGATACTTTTCTTATCTTCCTGTTTCACCTCCGTTGTCATCGTTAACCACTTCGGTATGGCGCTCACCGGCCACGAAACCTTGCCCACAGCCGGCACTCACAGTTCGCACGATAGTTTGTGCTGTGCATTGACCACGAATCCGTTTTGCTCTTGTGTGATGAGGAAAGCTTTAAAGCACTGAAAGCTTGTTTTACTTTACAGGCAGCTTTACTTGTAATGTAAATCAGAATAGATAACATATATATATGTTTTCATTACGTTATTTTTAAATGTTCACAATTTTATTTTGATAAATGAAAAATCAGAAAAGTCACATCACGGCTGTCAGCTAAAGTCACTGTGCGCGTTCATCTGTGGCTATCGACTATAGTCGACGCTGGTACCGAAGTGGTTAAGGATCAATAAAAGCATCAACAATCACAGACTGAAGGAAACGTTTTCCTTTTGTCCCAGAGATCTTCCACCAGAAATACTTAGTTTCATACCACTGCGCTAGGATCTTTGCAACCCTTGGAGTTAATCAAACTGAATCAATGCCCCCATCTCCCCAGGCCCCATGTAAACCTTATAAATTAAAATTGACTTCATTTATGATAGAAGAACATGTGGCCTCATAGACTATTTTGAACTAAAACTGTTGCTAGCCTTGTGTAAACCCATACACAGATACACATTCGACAGCACGGATGGATTTTATTAATACTGAGCTCTCTCCACACGCATAGATGCTGTGCTTATACCCTTGGCATATTGACTCATTTAATCTTTACAGTAATTACCCTACTTGCTCACTTCTGATAGGTGCATCATTGTTTCCCATATTTTTACAATTGGAAGATTAAGGAACTTCATACAGGAAATTAAGTGCACCTTAGCAAGATGCTACATTTTGTGTGAAAACTTTACATGGATGCCTTTTGGTAACATTAATAAAGCACTAGCATCAGAGTGTCTTTGAGTCTATGGACTACACATTAAGGTATACAAAGTCAGTTATATATTTCCTGGTTTCTTTAGATGAAGAAGCTCTAGTAGGAGAAGTTGTGTGGCTTGTCCACTGACACTGAGCTAGTAGGTGCAGACCCATGATTTAAGCCCAACTGTCTGGCTCCAGAGCTCACACTTATCTCTAGGAGACACTGAGTGAAAAAAGCACAGGGCTGAGTGAACAAAGGACAACACAGCTCTATTGCACAGTAGCATTTGTGTATTAGATTGAACCATATAGGAATGCCATTTTTGACTGTTTAGGCAGTCGAATATCTTTGATTTATATATATCTAAATAAAATATTTAGTTCATTCTAAATTTTAAGTATGAATCACATATATTACAAGGAGCCATACATATCCTATGAGACACTAAGCATGTAAGTATGGATTCACCTGGGAAGGAAGAGGATGAAGGGAAGACCCCAGGGTGAGAGCAAAAATTTTTTTAATTTAATAGTTTCTTATCCTCACTAAGTTCCTTGACTGCTTACACCAAGATTTGCACATTCCTAGCGTTCTTATCTGTCAGTCTCTCCAGAGAGCCTAGCAAGCTGCCAAGTGCACGTTCATAGCCACTGTGGGCAATCTCATTCATACGCACAACAAGACCTACCTGCCATCTCTGGCCTACATATTACATTTTCCAGTTGTAAGCTGAACAATTTTGGAAATCAAAGTAACATTTCCAAGCTCTGGGGGAACATTTAGTCTGCTAGCAGAAACTCATTTTCTTCTCCACTAAGAAAGATGAATCTTTTATTCTGTTTCTTTAGCCAACATAGCTGGTTTGCTTTTCCAATATACTAACTCTTGGCCTTCCAGAACACTGCAACATCCTCAAGTGCCTTGAGGAGAAATTAAGTGTTACCAGAAGGCACAAGGTGGCTCAATCCTCCCTGGGTTTGGATCCCACCTGTGCACTTTAATGGATGTATAACCTCAGATAATTTGTTCAGAATCTCTGTGTCCTGGTCTGCAGAATAAGGGTGCATCACAGGGCTGTTGTAACACCTAGAACATAGTAAGCATGCCATAAGCTCGTCATTGTAATCTAAGACATGCCCGTATTTACCTGTATACCCACAGTCATTACTTTATATCCTTTTACAATTTATAAAAGATGAAAATGTTTTTACCTACTCTCAAAAAGCTTTTCACTTTGTATTTCAATTTAATCTATTATTTCTTCAGACATTATTGACAAGGCTTCAGACAGAACTTCCTTAAGAACTTTATAGTTCTACCATACACATTATTTTTGTTCTTTCTATATATGCACTTACATTGGTAAGAGACTTTATTCTACCTCTTAAAACTAAAAAAAAAAAAAACTTAGGCTTTTGCATTCTGTGTTTCAAATATTTTTACCATTATTAAAAGCAGTATTAAATATATTTTATGTAATTTGGCCCTCAAAGCCAAGTTTACAAAAGTAGAATTGTGCTTGAGTCCAGGCCCCAGTGACCAGAATGCTTCCACATCTGTTAACTCTGTTTCCTTAATTGCCAGCTCGGGAAGAATATCCAAGTATATTCAGGAAACTTGGAACCACAGAAATTCTGAAAATCGATTAAATTGCCTAGAAGTGATAGATCCTAAAGAGATCAAACTTTATTACTTTCAAGATTTTCCTTGTGTACTTTGGCATCAAAAATGTGGATTTAATAACTCAGCCTTGTTAGCAGAATCATCCATTTTAGCTGGGCTCACCTAATTCTATATCCACTTTCTAATATTTCCTTTCTTAATAGTAACATTCCTCTTAAACCCTCTGACTGTATGTATAGGAATCTTTCAAAGATTAGGTCATCATACACCATTAAACTTTCATAACTGGAGGTGTAGGACATAGAAGCAAATATATCAAGCTTCTGTTGTTAATCATGATCATGTTCTTTACAAGAACTTAACATCAGTATTACCAAGTTAATTAAATCTTTCAGCACAAATGAAGAATGTGAAGTGAGACCATTGATGTGATGATATTTTAGAAACTGTAAAGGGCTGTATAAATATTAGGTTTTAAATATTCAATCAATAACTTGGAGAAATGGATGGCATATGTATTAATATAATCAAATAAGTGCTACTTAGATTGAAACCTCAGATATGTATCTTTTTATGTACTGAAAGCTAATACTTAGCTATCCCAGAACATAATAGTGTCACAACCCAGAGAAACAGGGCAGAGATGGAGCTATTAGTTTGTCCATTTGATCCAGGATTTGTTTGCCTGGTGAGTTTGTTTTTCTCAAATAATTTATTGTAGCTATGACTTCTTAATGGTGGGATAAAATGATTGAATGGTGTGACAAACTGATTCTTTGTCCTTTGAAGGAAACTGTCTTCTACTGTTTCTGCATGTTAAATTGATTCTTCTATCGTCAAACCATAATTCTAACATGACTAGTCCTCTAGGAAAGATGCATTATGTGAATAAATCAAATCCTAGTGATCCCAAGGAATGGAGAAGCAACCATCTGAGCCAAGGAAACTGAAGTCACTCATTAGTCTCAGGAGAAGAAAACATAGCTTCTCAGATAAGCATTAAGTAAAACTGTTGTCAGTATCAAGCACAAGCAAAGGTTCTTTTAACAGGAAAAGACATCCAGGAAGGTAGAAGGACTTCATAAAGAATAGTGGAGTTTATTGGCCAGTGGTTTCTAAACTTACTGAACATTAGGATTTCTGAGTATGTTTTAAAAATACTAATGCCTGGCTCCCACCCCAATATACCCAAGGCCGCGGTATGAGCTACTGAACCTGCCATGTAGAATCGCCCAAGAGAAGAATCAGTCTGGATTTGCCTAAAAGCATTGTTAGGGTCTCATTGGACTTAGACAGTTGGTAACCATATGGAAGAACACTAATTAAGAAAATTACCAGGAAGGGTTCCAAAGGAAGCAGACTGAGATGCAGATTTGCATGCCGAAATTTTATCCGGAAGTATTTTTTTAGGATCCATGTTTGCGGAAAGGAAGGGAAAAAGGCTAGATTAGGCAGGAGAAGAAGTTGGGCTTCCCTGAAGCTTTAACAAAGGCCTTCAGCAGATACTTCAGGCAATTTTAAAGCTATATTGGTCCTTCAGGGTCGTTCTAAATTGAGGTTGGGTGTTGGGTGGGTGGAAGGAATGCCTTATATAGGCTGTATGCCCCGTGTAGACAAGCCATTGGATGTGTGCAGCCCTAGGAAGGTTTTTGGCCTTGGCAGGCAATCCTTGAAGAGAGTTGACAACTGAGAGCCATCTGCTAGCAGCACTGTCAGAACTGGGGAAGTATATTCTTCAGTTTTCCAGAAGTTTCTGAGAGGCACACCATAGTGAATGCTTATTAATTTGTTTTTAACCTTGGTAACTTAGCCATTTTATTATGTGGCATAGTAAAAACAAAATAAAACCACCTGGTATAAAAACTCCTCTTTCAGGAAGGAAATTTGTGTCTAGGTAGAAAAAGCTGACTTCTTGGGATTAAGACAGTGCAAAAGAGAAGTGACTTCGGGTGCCACATCTGAAATGCACAGGAAGAGCACGGAGGTGAACGTGAGATGATGCATGATTACACAGCACGGGAAAAGTTTGACACATCAGGGCCATTTGACATTCAATTTCAATTTGTTTGCAGTGTTATATATAAACCACCCCCTCCATTTCCATCATAAAGGTCACATAGGAGGTTTGGGGGATTTTGTTTTGCTGTTTTTTGTTTTGTGTTCCCGGTGCTTTGTGGAAATCAGGTAAAGATTCAGCAGAAATATTAGTGCAGCAGGGGGCGGCAGGTTGAAATAGTACTAATGTAGCTCTTAAGGACACCGAGATCCCAGGAGCTATCTAAAATTGCTGTTATTTTTATGACTCTCAGCGTTTACCCACAGTGATTAGTTCATATAAGGAAGGACTTGTGTGCTTGATTTGGTAGCTGCAAGGAACAAAATGTAGAGAAACTCACATACGGCCAAATTGGGAGGAAGGAGCCCAAGAAATAAAGGAGGTGGAAAATACAGGATGTATTCCCAAAAATTCACAGGAAGAAGGAAGATTCATCTGATCCAGAAGGCCCACAAACATTCTCCTGATAAATGGAGACAAGTACTTTGTGCAAACCTCTAGGGATATATTTCTATAATCTAATGGAGTTCCTTCCATCTAGACTGTAAATATTATACCTCTTGAACATTTGAATACCTTGTCAAAAATATTTTTGCTTTCCTTCAAATAACCTAATTAACAGATAAATTTGCATCTACCAGCATGTTACTAGGCCAATTAATTGGTATACATTGCTTTAAATTCTACTAGATTATACATGCAGAAGTTTCAATATAGTATTATCCTATGCTATTCAGTGCTTCATAGGGAGCTAATTTTTTACAAAAAATCCAAGAGGTTTTAGAGAAAACTCTTGGTTTCTCTAGATTTAGAGGTTCCTTAAGAAAAAAAGAAATGTCCAGAATATAATAAAGTATAACTTACTATAGTAAAAATGTATAGCATATAATTAATCCCTACTTAATAGACATAAGTAGCACCTTTTAAAACAAACTGAAAACTTACCTTAATCTTAGAGCTTTGAGAAATGCTTTTAATTAGAAAAAAGTAATCCAAAGATAGATCCATCCTGTTCTTCTCCTATAACTTTTTATCACCTTAAGAATGTTGATGTCAGAGATAGGAATTATCCGTTCTAAAATTCATTAATATAAAAATATGTGCAGACAAACATGGCCTATAAATATTAAGTGTGCGGTCTACAAATATTGACTGTATAGTCAAATTACATATCCAATTTATGAATACTATGTATGGTTTTCAAAATATGTGCCTATTTTTTTTTAAAGGTACAAAAATATTGGGGGTACAAAAATGTTTTCAAAATTAAATACAATCTACAACTTACCATTTATAGCAGACTATTTTATGACTGTCTTGATTTGCAAAAAATCTTTCTGGAGCAAAAAAGAAATTATATATTTTCTTGATTACCTAAAGTAATGGACTATTAGTTTAATTTATGTCAAGAAAGCATAAAATGTAGTTCCTACAGCCTTGGCTCCCTTCTATTTTTACCATTCTGTCGTGCATCTTTCAGGTTTTGTTGGTAAATAGTGAACAGAATTTTGAGAGAAAATTAGATCACAAGGCTTAGCGTATAGATTATTTTCATGTTATCCAAAGGGACATATCAATGATTACTGGCTAAGACACTAAAAAGATGTATTAAAAATAAAAAAGAGATAAATTAGCCTTATAGCATAATAGTGAAAGCAATCATTTATTTTGCTCATCTTGTTCTTATTGATGTGTTTTAAATAAGTTATCTTTCTAGATCCAAACATCAGCCATCTTACAGTTGAGTAAACTAAGATTCAAAAAGAATAAAATCTAAAATCACATGATGATTACAGAATTTGGAGGACAACTCAGGTATGTCTAATTCTAAAATCCATATTTTTAACCATTAAATATACTTTTAAATAAATATTCATTTTAATTATAATAAAATCTTCATAAAATTGATTTTACCTCCCATATAACAAAATTGCAGGCTTCACTTGTAAATTTTCATATGTGGTAAGATGTCAGCCTTTTAATATATTTGAAAATTGATCTTACAATTTCAATGCTGTTAAGTTCCCAGCAGGGAAATAAAATGTGGGATTTCACGATGTTGGCTATCCTAACATAAAATTTACTCTGTATTTTGAATTTGAATGATATGACTATTTCACTTGCACTTTTTCTTTGTACCAGCACATTAAATTGGCATTAATAAGGATTTCCTGAACTAGAATATCTCTAAAAATTGAGGGTGCTTTATTATTTTGGGTAAAGTTAATATCTCAGTCTCCTGCTCTAAGTTTTTTGAAGCCAGGCAGAAATAACTGAAATAATTCAAAAGGGGAACAGGGCATAAGAAAGAAAAATATGAAATATATAAAAGGGTGAGTGAGAAATACATTGTTCTGATTATGAAAGCGAGTTTGTAAGTAGCCAATTCCATAGAATTGTGATGTTGTGCATTTTGGTGGAAAGAGAAGGCTTTTGGAGCCAGGAGTCCTGAGTTTGTGTACCAGAACTGCTAGTTACTAGTGAATACATACCATATATGTACTACACAAACTGTCAGCATCTACATCTTTTTCTGTACCATGAGCAAATAACAATATCTGCTTAATTTAAAAGGCTATTATTAGAGACAAAAAAGAAAAAGTATATGAAAGACTTGTAGAATGTAAATATATATAAATATTAATTTTGATCTTCTAACCTTGACTGATGGTTATCACAGCAGTTGTTCACTATATTTAAGTCTAAGAATTGAGTCTATCACTTAAGCGCTATCTTCCATGGTCAAGAAGAAGTGAAATTAAAAACACCAAACTAAATAATCTGAATTGTCCTAGAGGATCTATTTTCTGTCAACGATATTATAGTTGTGTTTGTAATGTAGCAGCATAATATAGCCATTCATGTAAATCAAGGAATTCAGGTTTTAGCGAAGGCTTCTTAAGAGGGTTTTGTTATGTTTAATACTTTAAATATTAAATGAAAACATTTCCCTTTAATTCTTTAGAGACAAATTTTGTAGTGCAAAACTTTACAAAGAATAAGGAAAGTGCATGTTACTTTGTGCTTAAGCCAAGAAAGATAGTTGATCTGTTCTGTGCCAAGCACCATGCCAGGCACGAGTCTATAAAAATAATTAAGGCTGTGGTCTGCCCTCAAGGACTTTCTAGTCTAACATGGAGATAAGTCACATGACCAGCGACTACAATAGGTGGTAAAGTGCCATAGCAAAAATGGACCCAATTCCACTGGAGCTCTTAAAAGGAATATCTGACTTCTTTTTGTCCGCCTCCTCATCATGTCAATACTTAATGTGAGTGTGGAAGGATAAGTTCCCCAGACCCAAAGGAGAGGAAAAGAACATTCTGGAATGGAACAACATAATACAAAAACATCAAGGTGTGATCTCAAGGCACATTTTGGGAACGATCATTTGGCAATACTCCACATGGGAGCAGGTTGAGGTAATGACCAATACTGGGTAGTTTGCCAAGGAATATAGATTTTTATGACTTGGGTTATGAAAAGCTGAAGAAGAATTTAGAATAAAGGAAAGATATCCTCAGATTTATTTTCTAGAGTAGTCATATGGTGGTTCTGTGGAATCTGTAGGGACCAAATAAAATTTTCAGAGGTCCTAGTCATGGAAAATATTATGGTGACTCTGCCATATGTAAAAAATTAAGAATAACATTAATTTGTATAAATAAATATAAGGAAATCTGACTATGTTTTTATTTTTCTCATATTAATTATTTCAATGCTCTTTCAAAATGTTAATTATTAAATCATTTGAATTGTTTGCTCACCTTCCCAAATGCTTCTATCTAGTCTAGCACAGAAAGAATGAAATAACAGCTGGTTGAAACTACAGTAGAGAGATGACTTAGGAGTCTACTGCAGGAGTCCAAACAACAGAGAATGAAATCATGGATGCTTGGCTTTGGTTGTGGGTTTATAAAAACGGATAGATTAAAAAGATTCCAGAGGTGCTCCAATACAGTGTGAATAGATGAATACATGGATAAAGTAGAATAAACAGAACCAGGGAAACAATTCAAGAGTGTGGATTAGTGATGGTTGATGGTGAAAGAGACAAAGACTAGTCAGCACTGAATTTACCAGATTTACTAGATTTTCAGATTGGCAATTGGAAGAATGGTGGTTGCTACCAGGCTAGATAACATAGCAAAAGTGTATTTCAAAATGGTACAACATCAAAATGTTGCAAACCAACTGAACAGCAATATCCAATAGCTCATTAATTTCTCCCTCCTGCAGCTGAATGAACAAAAAGAAGAAAGAGAAAGCCACAAAAAAGCAATGCTAGAATCCTTGTTACTCATTCAAGAACAATAAAATTCTAAAGCCTGAGGCAACATTGTAATCCGTCTATGTATGGGGATTTGAGGGCACAAATCCAGTTGATCCCTGGTAATTCCATAGGACTGGAACATGGGTCACAGAAAAGAACTTACTTCCAGTGCAGATACTACTCTATTCCAGACTCTTGCACCTAATTAATTAATTGATAAAAAAATTGTCCCCATAATGTCCTTAGGTCAATGCCCAAAGAAAACACAGTTGAATGACTATTTCATTGTATGCTGATATTAAAAAGATGGTTCAATGTTTAGTGTAATTATGTTTTATCTAATAAATGTATTAGGAAAATTATTGTATGGCCCTTTAAGGGAGATGTTGGTTTAGAAAATAACTGATATAGCAGGAAAGGGACATCATGGTAAAATTGAAAAGGGTCCCTGAAAGAAAATCTAACAGTATCAAAGAGACAATAAACCACTCTGATTCCTGTAGAAAAAGAAATCTATGCCTCCAAGTTGCTGTAATGGAATCTTCGCTGGTTTGAAAGGAAATCTGTACATCAAAGCATAAGTGGCACTCAGATTGCTCGCAGAACCATGTCAGAAGGCAAAGTGGAGTTAACTGACACATCCTCCTGGCTTGCGTGATGGACATCCACCAAGACAGAAGCATAAACTAGACCTTAAAGGGAAGTAGACAGAACCAAGAAGGGAAACAGACCTCAGAATGTGCATATACGTATGAATGTGTGTGCTTTAGCACACCTGACGTAGGTAAAAAGAAAAAAATGGTATTAATAGAGGAATCACAAGACTATTTGGTATATTGTATCCTATTATGTGTTTATGTATTAAAATGAAAATGGTATAACCAGGTCATTCATGTCATACTTTCACAGTTGTATAAGAAATACTTTGTATTTACTAGCTGATGATATCTTCTTTTTTTTAATTTATATTATTCCAGTGAGACTGTTCTCATGGATCTCAAATAGGTCAAGCTCTTTAGTGAAAGCTACCTAAAATTTTTGCCATCTGCTAATATACCATGGCGTCAAAGTCCACAAGTTAGGGCAAATTTCTTACTGGGTTTGAAAAGTCTTAGTTAAGTATAATTTCAAATTTCTAAGAAAATACACATTGAGGCATCTTGTCATTTTGTTTAAATCCCAAACACTTCTATCTGGTCTTCCCAAAACATTCACTGATTCATCAGTCAGTTTTGAAACTTAGTGATTTGGGGTATCTAAAGTAGTTTAGAGTACAAGTTTTTAAACTTGCCAAGTAAAAGCCACTATGTTGGGCCTCAAGATGTAGATTTTCTTCTAATCTTCTAAAACAATCTCTCTCTCTCTCTCTCTCTCTCTCTCTCTCTCTCTCCCTCCCTCTCATTCTCTCTTCTTTTTTCAACCTAAGAACTGGAATTAAGCAAACTCAAACACCTAGCAACTGACTATAGCCAATTTATAATATTCACAAAATGTTATGGAGGTTCAGGTATAACACACATTAGCATTATTTTGTTCATGTGGATGGCCAAACCCCTAGTTTACAACATATTTGTACATTTATAGAACAATAGTTGAAAGTAAAATGTATCTGTTTCCATAAAGGCCATACTGCATGGTTTTGTCAAATTTGCTCTTAAACCATGATATTTTTTAAT
Source organism: Cheirogaleus medius (assembly GCA_008086735.1). Taxonomy (NCBI): domain Eukaryota; kingdom Metazoa; phylum Chordata; class Mammalia; order Primates; family Cheirogaleidae; genus Cheirogaleus; species Cheirogaleus medius. The sequence goes on along the minus strand of VBSM01003157.1, from coordinate 16,211,726 downwards.
TAAAGAAATTACCTTTATGTATGAAGTCGATATTAGGTACAGTAAGGAGGACATGCATTTTTGGTTTAGTTTCTTTAACGTCACCATCAATGTCCCTCATGATTAATGGTATGTATTAATAAGAAGAATAGATGAGATTTGGGATGCTTGCTTTTCATTTTCTCTGTATAGAAATCCTGGCCCACATAGAGATTATACCTATGAACTTGGCTTCATCAGCACCATGATCTCAGTGATGCATCTATCATCCCTGCCTTTGGACCTAACAAGTGTGAGCCACATTACATCAGAGTAGAGTGCTGGGGTCAACAATTAATATCTTAGAGTTACAACTGCATATGAACCTATGCACTTGCATTTTTAGCAATACTACAGTGTAGTATTATTTATTTCTAAAATAAAAAGGGAGCATATATATTGTGAAGTTTGCTACCAAGTATGTTTCCAAACAGGCAAATATTATTAATAGCTCCAGACAATAAGAAGTAGCATTCAATAGGCATGGTTACCAACCAAAGCCATTTCTAACTTTCCCTTAAATAAAGCTCTAGATTTATTTGAATGATACCCAAATGATTGTGGATAAATACTAAAAATCAATGAATAGAACTAATCTTATCTATCTCTGTAGTAAGTCAAAACTTCATGTAATTAATTTGAAAGTTAAAATCAAGACATTTATGTTGCCTTCAAAGCTCCTCCCTCCTCATTTACATGTTTAACAACAGGAGCAGCTATGTTTGTGTGACATGATTCGGCCTTCAGTCCAAAATAGATGGGGAGAATCCTAGTTTACCACTCAAAACGTGTCATTGCAAATAAGACTTCAGCTCCATCTTGCTAGGGTCTCAATGGTGGCAACATAAATATGGAGTTATTCATTAGCTATTTTTTATTATGTAGACTGAACAAAAAGAACTCGTCTGCAATGGCAGACTAACTCAGCAACCACACAGAGACACAGAAATGAGAGGGGATAGTAGGATTTCTTGAGGCAGATAGTCCAGTGCCTCCTATTCAGACATTCTTTAGCACCAACCACATTTCTATGTGGATGTTCCAAAAGAAACCACTTATACTAAATTGGACTCTTTGCTTAAAACCATTCAGGTGATTTTCTTTGACCTACAACCAAGAGAGTTTATAACAAATATAAATAAGAACTAGGAAGTATCAAAGAGAAATCAAGGAAGATTAATTGGTTCATAATCCTCAAAGAGTCTGACCTAAGAAACTCTTGCAAAAGGAAAAGTAAATTTAATTTAAATGTTTTATTTATGTACATAATAGCGATCAACTATCATAAAGAGATGGCAGAAACATTTCTAGTAAACTTGGTCTCTCTTATCCAATAAAGCCAAAAAATAAATATGTCATTTGAAGAAGGTAACGCCAGATATTATGTTAACAGTTCACCCAGACAAAGACGTGTCATTCTGCTTGTGGAGCAGGTGGCATTAATTTCTTAGAATAAGCAGATTAAAATGAAATATGAATTTGATTCTGCTTCATTTGGGGAAGACGAGATAGTGCCTAGCTTGAGACAGAGGCACCATATGGAGATAAGCATAGGCAATGAGAAAGAGACGAGAAGAAGGCACATTGCCAACTATTATGACTTTTAATCTGTTTGCCAATTGTGTCCTAGATACCTCTAAAGGTTTTCACTTTTTACCTCTGAGTTTTCAGGCTACAGCAAGAATATGAATATGTATAAAGGGGGATAAATGATTCAACTAAGATTTATTCTGTTAGCTAAGAGAGCTAGAGGCAATTGCATATTTGCATTTTTATCACCACCTCTTTAAATAAGATTACATAAATTCTAAATTATCTAGTTGTTTTTCAAAACTTTTTTGCATCAAATTTTGAGTTAAATTTATATTTGAAATAATTAAAATCATTTTTCTGGGCCATTACTCTTTTATACCTATGAGGTTTGGTAGAACTTTTAAACTTCTGTTTTTATATACTTTTTCAAATAATATTGACCATGCGATGAATATTTTGATTTCTAAATTGAAGATTCATGGTTGGTTAATATCTATATTTTTTAAAGTATAAAGTAATTCAATGAGGCATGATAAGTGAACTGGTTTATACATCTAGCATAAATAGATCATATCTCATGTAACCAGAAAATTTAATGAAACAGAATGTCCTATTCCTCAAATTATTGTGAATAATTGAGGTGCTCTTATATTTCAATATTTTTAAATATTCATTAAATATATGTGTGATTTTCAATCTTTTCTAATTCCATTACTTTGTGGGGCACCACTGTTTAGAAATCATTAGTAAACAAAACTCTTGACCTTCCGAGTTGGGATTTGAAAATGATGGATGGAGAGTTACAAAGATGTTATCAATTCTTAAGATCCTTGCTTTGGGAAATTACATTTCAGCTACTCACTCACTGTTCTTTTTATAAACAAAAAGAAATGGTTATTGCTGGTATAATTATGGGATGCACTTCAGAGACTGATGTCATTACACAGTGAATAAAGCACTACATAAATCAGAACTGTAGAAACAGGCACATTCGACATGTTGCTTCAAGAGTACTTGTGGGCATAGTGCCCTCTCCATGTGAACAACCAACTCCTATTATTGTTAGTAATATTTTCTCATACAGGTATCTCAGAGAAGGAAACCATTTTCCTTTTATTGGTTGCCATTTCCATGTTTCTGAGTTAAGTACCAGATTAAAATAAAAATACTGATTTATATTTAACCAAAATACTGGTTTAAATATATACTAACTCTTCCCATAATAAAATGATGAGCTATGTAAGACTATTACTCATTTTTTTTTTTTTTTAGAGATGGGGTCTCGCTCTTGGTCAGGCTGGTTTCGAACTCCTGACCTTGAGCTATCCACCCGCCTCAGCCTCCCAGAGTGCTAGGATTACAGGCGTGAGCCACCGCGCCCGGCTTATTACTCATTTTTTAATACTAGAACAAAGATGATGGCCAATGTTAAAATGCTGGTGAACTATTGTTATTTAATTGCTCTTCATGATCTCAGCAATTGTACTACTTTCATATATTCTGGTAAAAAGTATCTTATAAGGCTTCAATTTTTTTTTTACTGTATGTTTTATAAAAAGTAAACTTCAAATTTTAAACACCTGGTGACATTATAGACACAAAAAGAAAGAACCTATCATCTCCACTTGCGAGGTCTTAGGTCCTAAGGACCTAGAAGAAATTTGATTGGTAATGTCAAATCAATTCCTATGGATTTCAACTCACATCAGTATAACATTACATGTACATAATTCAACATGGATAAGAGCCAACTAAAAACAGACTGAGGATTGTTGTTATAGGGACATATATTGTTTATTGGCTTCTTATGATTGAAAAAGATTATTACTTCAAGTCAAAATTAGTATTAGTGGCAGGCAAGTATAACAGTTAAAAGGACAAAATGGAAGCTCACTGTAATGATGGAGATAAGAGAATATTTGCCAAAGTTGGAGAGTATTTTTAAGCATAAAGAAAAATTAGATTTTAGGTAACTTGTCACCAGTAAAATGATGATACAAGAAATGCATGAAAGGCAAACACAAGGTTTTGAAGAAGCAATGAGTCAGTAAAATAAAGGTACCAGAAAAAAGCATGAGGAGGGCTACACCCTACATCCTTAGAGTAGATTCTTGGTTAAGAAAACTAAGATTGTAAAATATCTTCAGCTTACTTCTGCTTAAATCTCAATTTCCTCAACCAGTGAAAGGATGATATTAATAATCATACATATTTTGTAGCATTCTTCTGAGTAGTAGACGAGTTATTGGATGTGAAACACTTTGAACAATACCTTGAAAATACAGAAAGAACACAATACATATAGCACTTGCTATTTTTAGTATTATTATTACTCTACTTCTTCATGAGAAAGAGCTTGGAGAATGATCACTTTCCAAGTGATGAGTCCCTTGTGCTCATATCAGGAAGAGATAACATATTATATAACTCTTTCCAAAGTATACATGACTCAGAATTTGAACCTGTCAAATATCTTCTTTTTTAAAAAATAAAAAATAAAAAAAGAAAGGTTTATTTCCCCTTTACTAACAATTAGGTAAATATCAATATTTCATCAAGTTCAAAATGAAATATTTGTCTTTAAAAGTGTCTCTACAAGTCGTGGGTCATAGTGTGTCACTTCACTCACATTCCTCAAAGCCTGCTGTAGAGTCCTATTGAAAAACCAAATATTTTAACTTTGTAAGAAGCAAAGGGCTTTCTTGGGACAATACCATCCTTTTATTATACCAGAACATTATATAAACATTTGTCCTTTTAAAATCTAATTTTAAAAAACATTTTTGAACAAAATAAATAAGTTAAGCACTAATAATGTGAAGATAAAGAAGACATGGCACCTGGCAACAGGAAGCTTACACTATATTTGGGGAATCAAGTACATACAAGTACCTAAAACAGAAATTAGATACTGACAAGTGATAAGATAGGAGCAAAATAAAATGCTTCGGAGCCTAGAGTTGGGGGTGTTGATTTCCATTGGTCCTGTCTGGGCAAGATTTCACAAAGAAAATGCTATTTTATGATTACAAATAGGGGTCAGAGAACAGCTGGAAATCTAGCCAGGAGCTCAAAAAAATGGTAAAGTCTAAAGATAAAGATATGGGAAGGCATCAAAGGCAATAATAGAAGTCATAGTTATAGATAAACTTACCCAAAGAGATATTATAAAACAAAGAATAAATATAGACATAATCTGTAATATCTGGAATAAATGGATTAATGGATCTTGGTCTTATTTTATGCAGAGGACTTGTGTGTAGAAATAATAAGGTCCATCTTTGGCAGATTTCAGTTTTAGTAATTGCAGAGCAGTTTATATAGGACTAACTATCCCTTATATAATGATTATAAACTTTAGGCAACTATTAGAAAACACAGGAGAGAAATCAAAAGCAAGCAAAAATTGGAGAAGACTTGGCTCTTGAAAGAGAATAGGAGCACTGTGTGATATTTGGTTTGTGTAGCATTTTGCCTGAGGGGACATCCAGTCCCCATGGCATGGAGCAGCTTAGGCATAAGCAGAGAGGCTTGGTCTTCCTCAGGAAGTCAGAGGTTAGAGCTCAGGGCTACAAAAATGGTAGGAAGACAAGTCCCAGATCAGGAGGACATGTCTAGAGATTTATCCCAGAAATCTGTCAATAAACATTGCCCAAATCTTAAATTAGTCTGAACTAAGCATGCACAGGGAGACTCTAAGGGACTCACCATAAGTAACAGCTGGAAGAATGAGAGAAATTTTGGTTTCAGCTGTAGTCCATCACCAGAGGAAGATAATCTAGAGGACAAATTAACTGCCTGCTAGAACAAAAATATTCACTTTAAGAAGATTATAGCAAAATCTACAATGTTTACAACACATCATTCACAATGTTCAGTAAATAATCAAAACTTACTAGACATTCCTTCCCAAACAGAAAAATGTGTCACATAGTCTAAGAAAAACAGTTAATAGTGCTCAGAAAAACGAGACATTGGACTTACTGAGTGAGGACTTTAAAGCAGCTATTTTAAATATGTTAATGATTTTAAAGGAAAATATGATAATAATACACTGACAAACAGAAATTATGAAAAGGAACCAGGTGGAAATTTTAAAATTAAAGATATAGTATGTGAAATGGAAAATGTCCTGATTGGCTTAATAGCAGATTGGAGATGGTAAAAGAGTAATAAATTTAAATATTAATCAATAGAAAGTATATAATCTGAAGAACAAAGAGAAAAAAGATTTTTACAATGAAAAATATTCTCAGTGGCATGTGGTACAATATCAAGTAGTCTAACATACATGTCACTTAAGTCCTAGAAAGGGAAGAGAGAAAGAAAGTGGCAGAATATTTTTGAAATGTAGTGACAAATATAATTTATAGATCCAAGAAGCTCAGTGAACCCTAAGTAGTTTAAGAACAGAAAACTGCATCTAAGCACATCATAATAAAACTGCTGGAAAACAACAATAAAGAGGAACATTTTGAACAGCTAGATAAAAATGACATATATAAAGATGTAAATTATAATCAACTTTTCTTCAGAAACAATGTAAGCCAAAAACAATGGAACAACATCTTCAAACTGCTATCAAATAAAATCTGGCAATCCATAATTCTACATCCAGTTAAAATATTCTTCAGAAATGGAGGTTACTATTTTTAGGTAAATAAAAACGAGAACAGTCTTTACCATCAGACCAACACTACAAAATATGCTAAAATGAATTCTTCAGGCTGGAGAAAATGACACCATATGGCATCAAATCTACTGGATAAAATGAAGAGTCCTGGAAATGATACATTTAGGTAGATGTAGAAGATTATATGTTTTTTCACTTTATTTCTTTTAAAAAAATTCAAAATGTTATAACAATGCCCAGTGGGGTTTATAATATATGTAGACTTAATGTATATGAAAATATTGGATCAAAAGATAGCGTTGGTAAATGAAACTATACAGTTGCAATGTTTGTACATTTTAGGTGAACTAGTATAATATTAACTCTAAGTAGACTGTGATAATTTAAAGATTCATTCTATAATTCCTACAATGACAACTATTAATAAAAAGCCAATAGAGAAATTAAACTTACATATTGAAGAATTTTTGATTGACCCAAAAGAAAGACCAGGAAAAGAGTGAATTAAAAACAAATGGGACAAATAACAAACGAATACAACAATGGTAGCCACAGATAAAACCATGTCAATATTAACATTTGCCTATGACTGGAAAAAGTACCTTATTTATAAGGCAAAGATTGTCAGAAAAATAAGAAAGCAAGGCCCAATTTTTGCTACATAGAAGATACACTTTAAATACAAAGGCAGAGTTAGATGTAAGTAAAAGAGAAAAGCTACGCCATAAAACAGTAGATGCAAAATAACTGGTATTACTATATTAGTACTAATGTTAGAAAAAATAGACTTTAAAACAAGAAGTATTACCAGAGAAAAAGAGAAAGATTTTGTTATGATAAAATAATTAATTCATCAAGCAAACATAAACTCTTAAATGCATATGTATCTACCTATATAACTTCAAAATACAAAAGAAAAATGGGGAAAAAAGAGAAATAGACAAGTCGAAGACAAAATATTCCTCTCTCCTTAACTGACAGAACAAGCATACAAAAGATTAATAGGTAAATAGAAGAATCACAATATACTATTAAACAACTTGATCTAATCAATATTATAGAACAGACAACTGCCTCATACATATTTCTTATAAGTATGTATGAAATGTTCAATAAGGATATGACAGATTGCAGAGCACGTCTTAAAAAAAATTTCAAAAGATTAAAATATTACAGATTAGGATCTCTGACCATAAAAAATTAAAGTGACATAAATAAGAATAAAATATTTAAAAGCTATAAATACTTAGAAATTAAACAAATTTCTGAAATAATTCCTATACTGAAGAAATCATAAGAGAAATTCAACATAACATCAAATTGTATGATAATAAAAATACACATCAAAATTTGTGGGTTGCAGCTAAAACAGTGTTCAGAAAGAAATATATAGCTTTAAGTGTTTATATTACAAAATAAGAAAGCTTAAAAATCACTTTGGCAAATGTATGTACCCATGCAACCACCACCCAATCAAGATACATGACAGTTTCATGACCCTAAAAGGTTCCCTGGCATAATAAATGACTTCCCACCCTTAAAAAATTATTTCTCATAAACCTAAATATTCACTTTTACCATAAGATCTAGAAATTCTACATCTATGCCTCTATGTCTATTTCTATATCTACATCTGTTTCTATGTCTATGCTTGTATATCTATGTATCTAAGTATCTGCCTACCTACCCATCTAAATATAATTATATACATGTGTACATAATTACCTGTTAACTACAAAGGGAAAAATAGGAAATTTCCAGTGGATAAAGCTGGTAGACACCATCTTAACTAAGTGGTCAAAGTTACCATCA
>VBSM01003157.1:16155122-16202156 GCA_008086735.1 Cheirogaleus medius | reverse complement strand
ATAACTAACATTCGCTGAGGGCCTATTCCCGGCCCAGCGCGGTGCTACTTGCTTTCTGTGCGCTAACTCATCCCAGCCTCAAGGCGCCTCCCTGAGCTAGATGGCAAGGCTTTAAGAAGTCCGGCTGGGATTCCAAATCCCGCACTTAACCTCCTCTCTGTACTGCCTGAAGAGTCATGAGAAGGGAGGAATTTGAAAAGCTAAAGGAGAGAAACTGGCTCTATCTTTATTTCTAGAATGCAAGAGAAGGAAAGGAAGGCCACAGTTAGAAAGGGGATGACCCATCAGAGCTACACATTGCCTTAAGCACTGTGGCGTCCCAGGGATGGGCAGACAGGCAGGACGGGGAGGGCGCCTGGTGTGAACGTGGAGAGTCACGTTGTGGAGAAAAGTCCCACGCAGGGCAGGAGAGGAAAAGTTTCTGCCAACGGATTGTGCGCATGTGCACAGCATTAGCTTCTTTGGGTGAAAACAGCCTGCCCTCCCTACGCTCCCCAACGACTCTCAGCTGTATGTCTTCCTTCAGTGAACTTGTTTTCCATTCCATTTTAGTCAAATTTCAACAAATTGCTAGGTTTGGGGGTTAAGTGGCTTTCCCTGGCATCTACTTGACCTGTTTGAAACAGTCTTGGCTTCTGGCTGCGTCTGTGCTACCTGTGGTGCGAAATAAGAAAAGAGAAGCTCTCCTGTTCATTGCTCCGCCCAGGCTAGAAGGCGGCCTCTGCAGTGGCTGGGGGGACTCCTGGGGAAGAACCCTCGCCCAGCAGAAACAGAATGGCTTGTCGGGGACACACTGAGGACAGCAAGCCCTGACCAGCTCCTAATGGTGTTCTGCAAGAAATTATATAACGTGTCGTTTGTTAAAATGTCAATACCGTAACTAGTGCAAACAAGTAAATATTGTGCTTCAAAATATAGGTTCTTTGGAAGATTTTATCTCGTTTTAACAAAGGTGCCATTTGTGTGAATTCCATTTGAAATGTCTTCTGGAGCAATGGCAGTCGTTTGTAAGCATGCCTCATGTTTAGCCCAGAATTCTATTAAGCAAATTCATAACCCATTTTATTCACTATACTGAACTCCACATAACTTTCTTTTCGAATCAAATCTACTGTCAAAGAACTAAGATTCTTCTCCACTGAGGATTTTCCTGAATGTGTTGTAAGCTGTGAGTGCAGTTCTGAAAAAGGAACTCCAAAAGTGTTTGATCAAGGGTCAACATCAATGGTAAACGTGACCTCCAAAGGTGACTGCTTTGCTGTGGTCTGCACTCCCAAAGACCTGTATGATTTGGTAGACTTGAAACAAAGCATCTACATTATCAGAGACACCTATTAGATTATGGCTAACAACTTGGAATAATGAACTAAACAGTGAAGACAATATTAAACAAATTCGTGGCTAATTGTTCATACTTTACTTGTGAAAGATTTTTTTTTTAATGAGCTTGCTTTAATGCAAACTTTTTAATGGAGACATTTGCTTTTGGAAACTATATCCTTAAAGAAAGGATACTTTCTTACAAAGAAAATTCAGACATGCATTCATTCAAACACACTTGTGGAATTAAACATGTTTTTCTACATCAATTAGGATGAAGTTCCTTAAAGAATAATTTCAATTGGTGATGAAAGTATAGTCAATTACTTTGATCTATGAGATTATGAGTAGTCATTTTCTAGGGACATCCCAAGCCATGTGCCATTGGGCTGCTCATGGATATCCTATGGTCTACTTTATGCATTTAGTTTTATGTAAATTACATAAAATTGGATGCATCTTATTTAAACAAAATGTTAGCTTTTTGAGGGTAGAATATTATCTATGATAGTGGTAAACACCTGGGAAGGAGTCTAAAATTTTAAATGTAACTAGTCATCATAAGCAAAATTTCAAGTCAAAAATCAATGCAAGTAATAAAAGTGAAGTGAAATGTGTTTTCTTCTATTATTACTGTTCCCCCGATTTAAAAATATATATAGAAATTTTTTTGGCTTTTCCACAGCTCCTTGCTATTTGATATAAAAAATTTTTGACTTATAATAAGACTTACCCTTGGCAAATTTAACTGCATCAATATTTGCATGATTTAATTTTATCTTAATTGGGTATCTTGAGACTCACTGCAGGGTTTTTTTTCTTGGTATGTGCCAATAAGTACTCTCTTCCATTTGCTCTTCTTAAAATTGTATCCACAGGCAAATATTCCAACTGCTTCCCTTTCTCCATTGATACCACACTCAGAACTAAACTGCCTTATTGCCAAGATTTTACTATCCTCAGATGCAAGCCAACTCACATTAGGGCTCTCTAAACAGAGGTGTAAGCAAACCTAGCACTTTAAATTGTAACATTGAAAGGTCTTTTTAGGAGTATTCTGATTTAATGCAATGCAATTTCAAATTGCTACAAATGAATCTGCTTCAAATGTAAACCCTTTATATTTATGCTAGAATCTCCCATATTTGTATTTATTAAATATATTGCATTGATTTAAAAAATTATCAAATATATGGAAAATATAAAATAATCGTGTTATAATGATGATTCATGTATTCAGAGCCATTGTAAAAACAATAGTATTAAAGTTACCTTTGAAGCCCTCTGAGTGCCCCTCCTCAATCCATTTCCCATGCTGTGACCCTCAAATGTCACCAATAGCCTGTGTTTTATACTTATTATCCCTGGTGGGATTGAATAGTATTACTGAAAATGTTGTGATCCTAAGTATATTATTTTTGAAAGCTTTTTATTTAGAAATGATTTTAGACTTATTGAAATGTTACAAAAATAGAGTTTCTCTATATTATGTTCTTAACCTAGCTTCCCTTAAAGTTGGGTGAGTCAGTGAGTAGTGGTGAGTGAATGCGAAGGCCTAGGACATTACTGTGCACTACAGTAGACTTTGTAATCACTGTACACGTGGGCTACACTAAATTTATACAAAAATGTTTTTCTTTCCTCAATAATAAATCAGCCTTAGCATACTGTAACTTACATAGTTCTGTTATCAAAATCAGGAAACCAACACTGGAAAAATTCTATTAACTGAACTACACAGACCGTTTTGAATCTCATCATTTTTTCTACTAATGCCCTTTTTTCTGTTCCTGGCTCCAATCCAGAGGCATACATTTATTATAAATGCTTACCTTGAATTTAGTTTCATATACTCCAATCTCCTGCAGCCTGTGATAGTTCCTTAGTCTTTCTTTGTGTTTCTTGACTTTGTTGATGACCCTCGTGAAGAATTACTGGTCAGGTGTGTTGTAGGATATCTCTTAATTTTGATTTTTGTAAATATTTCCTTTTCATTAGATTGAGATTACTTTGGTAAGAATGCCACAGAAGTAATGTTCATTATATCACAGGATATATGATGTCAATATGTCTAATTACTTGGTTAAGATGGCATCTGCCAGGTTCTCTAGTATAAAGTTATTATTTTTCCTTTGTAATTAGAAAATATTTTGGGAAGATATTTTGAGACTGTGAAAATATGTTGTTTCTCCTCAGACTTTTACCCACTAACTTTTTCATCCATTGGTGGTTCTGTGTGCAGTAATTTATTCAGTGTGGTATTAGCCAAATGATGATTTTTCTATTCCCTTCATTCCTCTACATTTTGTAATTGGAATTCTTCCATAAATCCTGTTTTTCTCTTTCTATATCTTTATTTAATTATATTAGTGTGGACTCTGAATATTTATTTTATTCAACATATTCTAATGTAGTGTTCATAATTTTCCTTAATTTGTTCCAGTTTCAATTATTCTGAGTTTCTTCAGGATGGCTTCTGTGTTCTTTTAACAAGCTCTCAAACTTTTTTGAGCAACTTCTTACTTTCTGGTGCTGCATGATGTTCCAGGCTGTTATCTTGCATATTTCCTGCTCAGTCCTAGCATCAACCATTTTTCCAAGGAGCTTTGGTTTCTCCTATCAAGGAAAGGTATTTAGAAACTAAAATTCAGATACTGGATGTGCCCATTGCTGCGGATTGCTATCACTTCCAGATCTCAGCAATAGACTTGGGACACACACACACGAGTTCACACTACCACCTCTGATTCCAGTCCAACACGGCAGGGTTCATTCTGGTCTTCCCCTTTTTCTATTTGTAGCTCATTTCTCTAATGATGAAAAGCCTGGCTCACCTTATTTATAATACATTTGCCTATATGTCTAATCCTAGTATAAACAGAAAGTAATTTAGAAATTGCTAATCCATACCCCTGTGAGAAACCAATCTATTCACAAGAGTCAAGTATTTGTGCACAATTCTATTTGTCATTAACATGACGGTGTACGGTCAAAAGACAGTGTTTTTTAAAAGTTACTTAGATTAATTCTCTTCTCTCCTGACCCCTTCATTGTGGTAATGTTATTTATTTATAGTACAGGTCAGTGCATCTGTTACTGTTTGTATTCCAGTTGGGTTTCCCAAATCCTACATGATTTTGTTTGTTTATTATTGGGGCATTATGAAACATGACTATAGTTCTTAGCGTCAGGGGAAAAAGGGGACTCAGAGAACTGTCATATTCTTCTCTTACTAGTCCAGTTCCATTCTCACTTCTTTCCATACCTTTCCCACTCACTCCCTGTAGGTAATTTTCTTTTACACATATGAGCAAATACACTTAGCAATATATCCTAGAAATCACTCCATATCAATTTTCAGTGATCATTCTCATCCCTGTTTACAACTGTATATTATTCCATTGAGTGGATGTACTGTAATTTATTCAGCCACACTGAATAAAGTGTATGCATTTAGATTATTTCTAATATATTGTAATTATAAGTAATGCTACAATCAATAAACTTGTGCATATGTATTTTTGTATTATTGGAGGTATATCTTTACGGTATATTCTTAGAAAGTGATTGCTGGGTTAAAACAAGTGTATATGTAGGTTGCCTAATTCCCTCCAGAAGACGATAACAAACCCACAAAGGGTGTTTTTTCCTAGGCTCAGTTTCTTACCACACAGAAAGCCAATCACTGGGACAACAAGTATTGACAAAGAAGAAAAGAAATTTATTGCAGAGGATGTCAACCGGAGGTGGGAGGACTACTTCAAATCCAGACTGATGGGGTCAGGGATTTTTCTAGAGGTGAAATGAATAATGTACAAAGTGAGTGAGCATCGCTACATGTTTGGGGTGGAGTGCAAGGCATGAAAGCACAGTGAAAAATCATATTGACGCATATATCACATGATCAAAAATGGCAGATAAGCCCCTCCATAGTAGAGATTTTAGTAGTATAATGAGCTAGGGGTTAATACTGGTCATCCCTTCAGCCTTGTGTACACGCAGGTTGTGGGGAGAAGGTTGCTCATAGGGTCCTTGGGTGAGACTTATGGTGGAATGGTGCTTATCTTGGCTTCTCTGAACAATCAGGTGGTGGAAAGCCTTGTAATTATATTGTGGCTGCAAGGAGGTTCCACTGTTTCTGAAAAGCAACTCAATAGGGAATGGATCAGTGAAAGAGAAAGTTACAAAGTTCTGGTCAGCAAATCTTACTGGCCTGGGAACTTGAAACAAATGAGAACTGCAAACAGGCACTTTTGTTCATGAAGCTGGTTCAAAGGGTTGTAGCAATTTGCATTTCTATCAGCGATGGATGAGAGTGCTTCCTTATCCGTAGCTAGTCCACAGAATGTGTTGCCATACTTTTAATTTTTGCCAATTTGTTAAGTGAAATATGACGGCTCAGTGTTGTTTAAATTTGCATATCTCATTATGATCGAATTTGAACATTTTCCCATATGTTTCAGGGCTTTTTAATATCATCTTGTATGTGAATTGTCTATTTATGTCTTTTTCAGAGCTTTCTATCAGGATTTTGATCTTTTGTCCCTCAATTTTTAAGGGCTCTTAAATTATAGTCATGCATCACTTAACAACAATGAGGAAGGATATATTCTGAGAAATGTGTCCCTAGGTGATTTTGTCATTGTGCGAACATCATAGAGTGTACTTACACAAACCTAGATGGTATAGCCTACTATGAACCTAGGTTTTATGGTGTAGCCTATTGCTCCTAGGCTATAAACTGGTTCAGCATATTACTGTACTGAATATTGTAGGCGATTGTAACACTATGGTAAGTATTTGTGTGTCTAAACCTTGAAAAGGTACAGTGAGTGAAAAATATGATGTAAAATACAAAATATGGTACACCTGTATAGGGCATTTACCAGGAATGGAGCTTGCAGGACTGGATGTTGCTCTGGTTGGATCAGTGAGTAAGTGGTGAGTAAATGTGAAGGCCTGGGACATTACTGTACACTACTGTAGATTATAAACACTGCACACTTAGGCTACACTAAAAAATAAGAAAATATTTTTCTTTCTTCAATAAATTTACTTTAGCTTACTATAACTTTTTAACTTTATAATTGTTTCAATTTGTAAAGCCTTTTGACTTTTGTAGTAACACCTAGTTTAAAACACACATTGTACAGCTGTATAAAAACAGCTTCTTTGTTTATATCTTTATTATATAAGCTTTTTTCTTTAAATTTGTTTTTAACTTTTTAAGCTTTTTTGTTAAAAACTAAGGCACTAACACACACATTAGTCTAGGTCCAAACAGGGCCGGGATCTTCAATATCACTGCCTTCCGCCTCCAGATCTTGTCCCACTGGAAAGTCTTTAAGGGCCATCACATGCGTAGATCTGTCATCTCCTGTGACAAAAATGTCTTCTTTTGAAAGGACCTGACTGAGGCTGTTTTACAGTTACCTATTTTTTATATATGTAGAGGGAGTACACTCTAAAATAATGACAAACATGTATAGTATAGCAAATACAGAATCCTTTATTATCATTTTCAAGTATTATGCACTGCATGTAATTGTATCTGCTATACTTGCATAAAACTTGCAGTGCAGTTTACAGCAGCATCACCACAAACACGTGAGTAATGCATTATGCTATGACATTATGGTGGCTACTGTGTCACTAAGTGATAGGAATTTTTCAGCTCCGTTATGATCTGATGGAGTCATTGTTGTATATGTTCTGTTACAATCTTATGGAATCCCTGAAATGTGGTTATGTGGTGCGTGACTGTATTAGATATTCAGCCGTTTGTCTCTGGTATACATTGCAAATATTTTCTCCCAGTTTATTGGTTGTTTTTTTTTTACTTTGTTTCTGGTATTTTGTGTCACACAGAAATTTAATTTTTATATAGCCAAATTTAACATTTTTTCTTTTATTGCCTCTAGGTTTGAGTCATTGTTAGAAAGCCTTTGTCTGCACTAAAATTAAAGAGTAGTTTACCAATAGCTCATTCCAGCATTTAATAGTTTATTTTACATGAAGATGTCTAAACCATTTGAATTTACTTTTGTGTATAATATGAGAGTTAGATCTACCTTTATCTTTTTCTGAGTGGCTAAATTGTTGTCTCAGCATCACTTTTTATAAAGTTAATCTTTGTCCCAGTGATTTGAAATGCCACCTTTATCCTACATTGAATATACTTATATTTTATATGTACTTGAATCTATTTAAGGGCTTTATTTTTTATTTCACTGGTCTGTTTGTTTAGGCATGCACTAATATCCTTCTGGTTTAATTAGAGTGTTTATAAAATGTTTCAACATCTGGTGGAGCTAGTCTTCCTCATGTTTTTTTTCTCTTAGTGTTTTCCTGAATACTCTTGCATATTTGTTTTTCCATATGAATTTAGTATCCTATTAACTCTACTATTTAGTATCATATCAACTTTTACTATTAATATTTATTTTTTGTTTTATATGGATATAAGGCACTTATTTATCACTTTTGTATCATATTCTATTACAGAATGTGCCATTATTTGTACATTCTATTGTTGATGAGCATTTGGAATATTTCTAGATTTTTATTTTCATAAAGTATACTGTTTTAAATAATCTAGAATATGTTTCTTATTTAAAAATTGCAAAATTTCCTCTGGAGTATATTCCTACAAGTGGAATTGTGAGACCATAGGATATAAACATCCTCAACCTTGCTAAATAATACCAATTTCCTTTTCAAAAAAGCTTTTTTCAGTTAATATATACACCAGTTTTCAAAAAGAGTGATTATTAATTATTAACCACATGGATTTCTATAACTATTTTTTATTATAGTTTCTATAATAATTACATTGTTTTGGTCTCCAAAATGGTAATTCAGGAATTCAAGGATGGTTCCACAAGAAGAAAACAACAATGAAAACTAAACATAGAACAACAAAGTTAAAAACAGGAAAAGAACTTGAAAAGACATTTCACCAAAGATGTTTCATGAACATCTTTTCATGTGGGAAATAAGCACATGAAAAGATGTTCAACATCATCAGCCACTACAAAATGCAAAGTAGAGCTACAATGGGATACCATTACACAGCTACTAGCAAAATAATAATAGCAAAAATAAACAATGCTGGCAATATCACCTATTGGCAAGGATGCAGAGCAATTGGAACTCTCATATATTACTGGTGGGAATCAAAAACGGTACATCCAGTTTAAAAAATATTTTCAGAATTTCTTATAAAGTTAAATATATACTTACCTTATAATCCTACAATCTCTCTCCTGAGTATTTACCTGAGAGAAATGTACCGATGGATAGCAGCTCTGTCAATAATTGGTAAAAACTGAAATTAACCTAAATTTTCTTCCATGGATAAATGAATAAACAAACTGTCTTATAGTCATACAATGTATGATATTGTGAAATATTTATTTGATATTTTTCACCATTTCCTGGCATACAGTTCCTAAAATCCTTGGAATCTTCAAAGAGCATCTTTTGTAAGCTAAGGAGATGACTGGTGGCTGGTGGCCCTTAGATAGCTTTAGAATGGCAGCTGGTCACCAGAATGACCACAGCATGATTAGAGGGTTGGAGCTTTCAGCCTCACTTGCCAACCTCTGGGGAGGGGAAAGGGACTGAAAGTTGAGTTGATCACCAATAGTGATCAATAATATAATCAATCATGCTTGTGTAACAGAGCCTCCATAAAAGCCCAAAGGACTGAGTTCAGGGAGCTTCTGGATGGATGAACAATGTTGTGGAGGTGCCAGGAAGATAGTGTGCTCAGAGAGAGCATGGAAGCTCCAGTCCTCTTCCCCCATACCTCGCCCTCTGTATTTCTTTCATTTGGCTGTTCATCTGTATTCTTTGAAATACCCTTTATAAAAAATAGGCAGATATAAACAATGTGTTGGATTCTGTGAGCTGCTCTAGCAAATTGAACTCAAAGAGGAACTCATGGGAACCTTGATTGATAGCAGGTCAGTTAGAAGGATAGGTGACAACCTACTACTTGTGACTGGCATTTGAAGCGGGGTGCAGTCTTGTGGAACTAAGCCCTCAACCTGTGGGATCTGACAATATCTCCAGGTAGGAAGTGTCAGAGTTGAATTGAATTAAAGGACACCCAGTTGGTGTCTGCTTGAGAATTGCTTAGTGGGTGGGGAGAAATTCCAACACATCTGGTGTCAGGAGTATTTACTGTGTTGAATTGTGTGAGCAGAGAGTTGGAATAACCCTTTGGTTTTTCCTATATCCTTACACAATGGCATAGCAGTCAGCAGTAAAACAGGAGCCCACAATTGATACACACAACAACTTGAATGAATTTCAAGGGCATCATGCTGAATGAAAAAAAGACACTCTCAAAAGGTTATATACAATTTCCTTTGTAGGACCTTCTTGAAAATACAAAACTATAGTGTTGGTGACTACATCAGAAGTTGCTAGGGTTAAGAGTAGAGGGACAGGTGTAAATATAAAGGGACATCACAAGGGAAATTTTGTAGTGATGGAGCTATTCTGTATCTTGTTTGTGGTGGTAATAATGTGAATCTATACATGTGTTAAAATAGAACTGTATACCAAAAGGAAAAATAGTCTACTTTATTCTATGATATTTTAAATAAATTAACAAGACAAAAAAGAATCATATTTAGATGTTAAATATGAAGTTACAATCCAAATGTCAATCAACTGGTAAATGGATAAACAAAATGTAGTATCATGATACATAAAATGTTATTCAGCGATGAAAGGCAAGAATCTACTGAAATATGCTGTTAATACAACATGAACAAACCTCCAAAACATCATGCTATGTGAAGAAGCGAGATGCAAAACAAATGACTATATATTTTGTGATTCCATTTATACAAAATGAGACTTCAGGTTTCACTTCCAACATGTAACGATCTTGGAAGTCATCACTACTTCCCTTACAGCAGAAAAAGCTGAACAACAACAACAAGTGACTTTTCTTAGATCCCTAAGAAAACTGGGGTTTCACAGCAAACCTTCACTCTGACATCTGGAGAGACAGCCTCATCCAGAGAGACACAGTCAAGATCTTCTTACCTAAAAGAAAGATGCTGGAGCTGCCATAAACTGGTAGGACCACTGAAATAGCAGTTTTGATAAATTGTTGGTGGCTGTATTAGTCAGGGCTCACCAGAAAAATGGAGCCTATACCTTTGTACATGTGTACACATATACATACACACATGCCCACACACACAGAGACTGGAAATTCAAGTAAGAGTTGATATAGTCTGGAATCCAAAGGTAGTCTGGAGATAGAATTCCTATCTCTTTGGCCAACCTCAGTCATTTCTTCTAAGGCCTTCAACTGATTGGATGAGGCCCACCCACACTATGGAGAGTTTTGCTCAAATTCTACTGATTTAAATGTTAATCTCATCTTAAAAAATACCCTCAAAACAACATCTATACTGGTATCTGAACAAACAACTGGGCACCATAGCCTAGCCAACTTGACACATAAAATTAACCATTATGTTGAATGTGATGCAACATGACAGTGAGAAATGTCTGGGGACCACAGTCTCAGGGGATGGCTTCTTTTTTCATTAAAGACTTTAATTATCAGACAGAGTTAAAATAACTATGATGAACATGTTAAATTCTTTGATAAAAAAAAAGGCAACATGCAAAAAGATGAGTAATGTTAGAGATGGAAACTTTAAGAAAAAATGAAAAGAAAATTCTGGAAAGGAAAACCATAATTACAGAAATGAAGAATACTTTCAAATACTCGTCTACAGACTTGACACAGCTGAAAGAAAGAACCAGTGAGCTTGAAGGTTGGCCAGTAGAAATTTCCCAAACTTAAATGCAAGGAGAAAAAAAGACAAAAAGAAAGAAAGAAAGAAAAAAAAAACCAGAGTAGAACATCGCACAACTGTGCTACATTTGGAATATCAGAAGAAGAGAGAGTGAAGTGGAAGAAATATTTGAGTAATAATGGCCAAAGGATTTTCGAAATTAATGGTAGACCACAAACTACAGATCCAAGAACCTCAGAGACCATCAAGCAGGATAAACACCAAATAAAACACACATAGGCCTATTATGTACAAACTGCAGAAAGCCAAAGACAAAGAGAAAATATGATGGTGATGATTGTACCACTCTAATAATTTCCTAGGTATCATTGAATTGTCCAGTTTAAGTGGGTGAATTTTATGATATGTAAATTAGACCTCAATAAAGCTGTTTAAAATTGAGTCAGTGACTCAGAAGTATTAAAAGCAGTTATTGGTGTCAATGTAGAAAAATGATATTTATCTATATCATTTTATATTTTTCCTAAGCAATGAAAACTCTCAGGAGATGAATTAAAAACAGAGGCCACGTCCTATAGGAGTTCTGGGATAGGTGGCTTACTGAGCAGAAATCCTAGGCATTTCTCTTCTTTTTCTATTTGAGATCCTCTTTGACCTGGGTGAGGTAATGTGAAATAAATCAGCATATTGCTCTCCAGCAGCCCAACTTCAGATCTGAGTGTGTTTCAATCATGTGTTTCCCTCATTTAAAATTTGCTCGTGCATTTACTTTTCTACCTGATTGACACATATTTTTTGGTCCCAACTTTTACAAAATGATACAGGCAAGTTGCCACGGCGCAGGATTAGATGGAAAGGACGCAAGAGGCGAAGATAGGTTTTCAATGGGACTCATCTCTCTGTTTAAAATGCACACACATTTTCTGTTTCTAATAAGTGCTTTCTTCTCTCTTCAAGAGAAAAATACACAGCCTCCAGAGTGGAATAGCTTCACGGGCATTTTCCCTCTGATGCAATACTTATCTGTTTCCCTTTGAAGGTTTCTCATTGGGTTTATCTGTCTTATGCTTTTAACAGTTTCTGATCTGATTATTGTTATTTGTACAGCCCTGAAGCCTTTTAATCTCCAAGGGTGGGGATCTATTATAAGGGCTTATTGCTTGAAAAGGACATGATTTTCAAAAAGACTTTTGTCCTGCCCTAGTAATCAGCACACAAACACATCTTGCTTCTTCCCCCTCTAACCTTTGTTGCCATTGGGGAAATTTTCATATGGTCTTATGTTCTCTAATCCAGTAATTAGCTAGAACAATTTTATTAGGGAAGAAAAAATAAGCAGTGAGAGAGAAGAGAATACCACTTTAGGTCTAGGAATGAGGAAATTCATTCTAGGTTTAGGCTCCTACTCTGTGTAACCCTGGCTGGGGAAATCATTTCAGGCAGTTTGGTATGACAGCATAAATACCTCTGAAACAATAGGAGGTTGTCTTGTTAAGATTTATATCTATGCAACAAAGCAAGTAACCCAGGAAAGATTAATGAAATGATTTTGTTGAAATTGATTTACCCTATCCAGACAAAAGGGGCAAAGGGCAGAGAGATTCCTATGATATTGGTTTGGTAAATTCTTCCTCAGGGAACAGTGAGCCATTCTCCAAATGGCTGATCTGTAGCCCACTTGCTTTCTAATGATCTCCGCAGAATAAACCCAACTTCACTGCTGTGATCACAGAGGAATGGGAATGGAAGATTTTCTTCTTCCTTATTTTAACAGAGCAGCAAAAAGAAATGGGTGGACAGAGTACTACTGGCTTCAGTCAAGGGATTGTACTTAACAAGAGAGAAGTTCCTACAAGAAGAAAAGGAAGAACTGTAAACTTCCTCAAGGGCTCCAGTAGCGTTGATGTGCGAATAGAAAAAAGTCCTCAGACTGTGAGCAACTTCATATATTCGTTTCATCTCCCTCTTTAGAGCCGCTTTACATCTCTTACCAATGGTTCAGACCTTAAAACCTAAGACTAGACATCCTAGAAATGGCCCTGGATCTACAGATGTGAAGCCAAAATGGTGTCTTTTTCTAGAAAGTACACTTCCATTGCACTATTAAAGCAAACTGATTCATGATAATAATCCCTAGATTTGCTTTCACAGCATTTCTGGAGTCAGACAATATTGCCAAAACATACTTAAAAAATGTAATGTAGGTGAATACCCTAGCATGGAGTAGATGCCAAACAAAATGAACAACAACAAAATACATAATAAAACAGTATCTTCTCTAGTGACAATTTCAAAAAGAATTGTGTAGAGCAATTTTATTTGGGTCAATATTTTAATAATTGTGAAGTGCAATTTCCAACTGTGTCACTTGGGGCAAGTGACATAGTCTTTTTTGGGATTGAGTTTCTCACCTTTAAAGTGGGTGTAATAATTCCTAACCTTCTTGATTGTTAGGCATATGAAATTATAGAATATATTTAAATGCAAAGCACAGTGCCTCACATATAAACTACATTCTTCACTTCCATTTTCTGTACCTCAATTTATTATATTGAAAACTGGAATTGTTTTTACAACCTGCTTTAAAAGTATTTCAAGGTAAAGGCACAATAAATAATGAGAAAATATTGATAAAATCACGAGAGGACACATTGAGTGTAATAGATTGCATGTACACTTTGCTTCCTAGGAGTTATGCCATAAGAAGATGTGGAATAGACAAGAAAACATTCAGCCATTTTTTTTCACTAACCTGTTGGTGAAAAAGCCACAATAAATGGTGACACTAGTATTTCTACATTCCCCCATGTGATTTGACCATGTTGACAAGCTCTGGCTTTTCAAGCTAATCCCATTTTACAATCCTGATTGGGTTTGTTCACAAAATAGTCCAAAGTCAAAGGCAAAAGTTCTTTAAACCTAAGATTATGTTACCCAACCAAACCAAAATCCACTCATCTAGCTCAGTAAAGCCAGACACTATTGCTGAGAGTTGCAGTGGGAACAAAAGACATTTTATTGCATGGCACCATGTAAGGACAATAGTCAGCTAACACCTAAGACCTAAACTCCCAGTGGCTTACAAGCAAGGGTTTTTATAAAATTTCAGGAAAGCATTTCAGGGTACATTTCAGAGGTATGTTTCAGGAAAGCAGAAGTTACAGGCAAAATTGTAAATCAATACATGGAGGTTATTCATTGGTTTGGTCCAAAAAGGTGGGATATCTTGAAGTGGGAGCTTATGTGTCATGGTTGGAGTCAGAGATTCTTTGATTAGAGTAAAGGAATGTTAGAGTGGGTATGACTCTCTCTAGGCCCCTCAGGGAGAAATTTGGAACAAAGAATGGCAGTCAAAGTTCAGTCCTCAGTTTCCCCTTATTTGTATTTTTCATCTGGTGGGGGTTTCTGCAAAACAAGTCCAGAACATATGTTGTTAATAAGATGTTATCATTTTAATACCTTGTGATCCTGACTTACTTGGAGTTATTACTACTTTCTTGCTTTTCAGGTTGCTCATTTGCTTTTCAAGGCTAACTAGGTGCCCAGAATTTCCCTTGAAGGGACTCAATATTTTCCCTTCATTTCCATGTTTGGGGGTGCCCAGCAGGCCCCTAAGAGGGGTCTTTGCTTCATTTCAACTATATGAGTCTTTAAAAATAAATACTAGTACCTACTGAGAATGCCTGTATTTATAAATAGCACTGGGAGGGCCCATACAATACTTATAGGCTAATAAGATGGGCAAACAATGTTATGAAATGAAGGTATAAGACTCATTATGCAAGTTTTGAGGACAGCAACAAGGAAAAGTTCTTTGTCCTTGGATAGGTCTTTCTTTTCTTCATGAAGTCCCTATGAGCATAGGTTGCTCGATCATCAAATGGTAGAGTAGACCTTATAACCATCCCATGGATAATTTTGAGCACATTTACCCTAACTTTTTTCATCATGTTGCATTCCTGCTTACCAAACACTGAGGTGTATCCATGCATTCTTACTCAATCACATTGTTTATTCAATATTTATTGTTCTTTTTCTATATGCCAAGGCACAATGTATGTTGCTAGATAGTTTCATCTGAGTTTCTCACCGTGAGCTGTAATATCCCTCATCATATTTCAGATCATTACCTTATGTGCTTTTGCTTCTCCAGAGAATCTCTTAGGTCTTCTTTGAACTCCATGAAAAACAATTGTTAGAAGTTTTTCTTCTTTAATTAATCAAAGATATTCCAGGCAATCAAATAGTCTTCAGTATTCATAGAATGATGTTGCACATATGTGCCATAAACTAGGAAAATAAATCTTAATTGCAGACCTTCCTGCATCCAGTTAGTGCTTTCTGGGAAAATAATTTGTGGGTTATATGTAGGATTATTGTTCTCTTTTGTTCCTTCTTAACAGTAGATTCTAGCTCTTGTTTTTAGTGTAAAGTTGCTAATGAAGCACTTTCTTACAGATCACAACTATTCTCTATCTTGATCAATGATTATCACCTACTTTCTCATTGTGAAGGTTATCAGTCTATCTTGTAATGAACAAATCCTAAAGCATTATTTGTTATAATAAATGATCTCTGGTGATAGAGAGAAGTCAAAATCTTTATGAACTCAAACTATGAGTCAGGTCTGTGTGAGGTACAGTAATAATTAGGAAACGTTTCCTTGCTAAATTGGTACCAAACTCTCCTAACAGGCAGCAGTCAATAGTCCAGACATCTGATGAATTTAGCAGAGGCAAAGAAGAAAACTAATTACATGTTCTCCAAAACAAACTGCTGAAGCGTTATTTCACAAAACCAAAGAATAAATGTTTTGTTAAAAATGCATGTGATAAATAATGATAAGAGGATTGGAAAATGTCCACTGATTAGATAATTGTTTCTCTCTTTACTTTAGCTTTCATTAAACTGTGAGATTCTCTTTGTACCCCAGTGCCTAATGGTGTCTGGGACATAGTAGAAGCTCCATAAGGTGCCATTGAGTGAATGAGGGGCAGCATATCTTTAATCCTAAAAAAAAAAAGAATGCTTATAATTTTTTATACTACCATGTCTTTAGCCATCAAGTAGGTACGTTGATGCGTCAGTGTATGAAGACTTTAAATACAGAAGTTCCTTTAGTTCCAAAATATCTACAGACTACCTATGCTAACTGTGTGAGATACAGAAATAAATACGGAAGAATGTTTAGCCTTCAAAGAGTAGGTAACTGATGTCTTTCTTCTCATGGCCAGGAAGATAGCAAAAAGGAAATTAATTTCATGGTTGACAATTTGGAAAGTTTCACTAAACTTTTAGAGTAGTTTTACCTGGCAATCGCCAGGTAAAATACAGGACACTTAGTTCAATTTGAATTTCAGATAAACAATAAATAATTTTTTTAAGATAAGTATGTCCCATGAAGTATTTGGGGCATACTTATCCTAAAAATTATTTGTTATTTATCTGAAATTCAAATTGAACTAGACATCCTGTATTTGTGTGTGTGTGTGCATGTGTGTTTGTGTGGGTGCATGCTAAATCTGGCAAACCTACATTTCAGGCCACTTTTTACATAGCAAAAGTGTTCAAATTGGTTTCCCCTTTTGCATGTTGTGCATTGTGAAGACAGTACAGGTTGCAAAATGCTTTAGCGTTGGAGATAAATAAGAGCTCAGCAGAGCATTGGGAAGGCAAGCAAGGCCCTTGAATAATTATAATTAACCACAAAAGATTACTCGTTCAAAAGTGGGAACAGAAGTGTTTATTCACTTGTGTGTTGGAGAAAGCATGACACTGTGTTTTACAACCTAGGCTTTGAAGTCAGGCCAGCTTGACAGCCTAAGAGCACTGCAACTCTGGACCAGAAACTCAAGCTCTCCAGGACTCCTTTTCCTCATGTGACAAATGAGGACAAGCAGAGTGCTACCTCATGGAGCTGTGTGGATCATTAAATGAAATGACAAAAATAAGACCACCTCACAACCATGTTTGAATGCAGACAATAACATGAATATTAGCCAAACACCAGAAATGACCTAACGGCACCCTATCCTGGCTAATATGAATGATCCTTCATTCCTTGTTTACAGATTACAACTTTAGCCTCACTCGAGTTTTCCTTCTTTCCAGGGAAGGCTTTTTAAGTGGCCCAATCATGATATTTACCCCACTTCCTGATAGCATCCAATTAGGAGCAAAGATCTGAGTCCTTGAAATCTACCCCAGACATAAGCCCCAGTCCTTTCTAATACCATCTTATAAGATGTCCTCGGCACAACCCCCAACCCCTCGTCCCCATAGTGTGCCCCTTGTTACCGCAAGCCATAAATCTAACTTGTCCAACTACAGGCATGTTCCTGGCAGTCTTTGGCTGGCGGGCATTGGTAGTGCCTTTGATCAGCACCTTCTCTCACCTTTCTTTCTTATCTTCAGGGTTCAATGATCTCATTGTGCCTTTTCTGTTTCTCATCACTGAACTAACTCCTAAATGCATGAATATGATAAAAATAGCAGGGAAAGAATCATCATCCGTATATTCTTAAAACTAAAAAATATAAATAAATAAAATGCCAGATTCTGGTAACTGGATGACTGCATTTTGGTTTCAGATAGGCATTTGAGCCTGCTCATTTTCTAGATCTTTCTCTAATTTAGTAAACATTCTTTTAAGGATACTAGAATATATTCATACTTGTTCATATTTTCCCTCTCTTCCAGCAGAAAAGAATCCAATGATATAATAGCTTAAAGAAAAAAGTTTGTGGATAATGATATTTATTGTGCTAGCTTTTCTTGGATGTAATTTCAGAGAAGTAGTGACTGGTAGTCAGCCCACTGTATCCATGGGTTCTGCCTCTGGGGGTTCAACCAACTCAGATTGGAAATATTTGGAAAAAAGCCTGAGTGGGGTGGCTCATGCCTATAATCCCAGCATGTCTGGAGGCCAAGACAAGAGGATCCCTTGAGGCCAAGAGTTTGAGACCAGCCTGGGCAACATAGCAAGACCCTAATCTTTACAAAAAACTAAAACATTTTGCTGGACATGGTGGCATGTACCTCCCAGCTACTGGGAAGGCTGAGGCAGGAGGATCGCTTAAGCCCAGGAGTTCAAGGCTGCAGTGAACTATGATCATGCCACTGTACTCAGAGCAACATTTAGTTTCTAAAAAAGAAAAAAAAGAAAAGAAAATATCCAAAAAAATCGCATCTGTACTGATTATGTGCAGACTTTTTTCTTGTCATTATTCCTTAAACAATACAATAGAACAACTATTTACATACCATTTACATTGTATTAGATATTATAAGTAATCCAGAGATGATTCAATGTATACCAAATTATATGGGAGGATATGCATAGGTTACATGCAAATACTACACCATTTTATATAAAGGAATTGAACATCCTTGGATTTTGGTATCTTTGGGGTCCGTGAAACCAATTACCCATGGATAACAAAGGATGATTGCATATATGGGAAGCAAATGATACCTTCCACATTCAAAAGGATAGTCATTTCCAGGCTAATCACAGGAGTCTAGATTCTGGAATGGACAGCAACCCCTAGTTGCTGGAACATAAGCAATCCTGAGCTCCTGGTGTCCCACATTCTTCTGATTTTCTCTATTATAGTTGGGATCAAAATCATTTCCCTCTCTTGTTTTTGTTTTGTTTTGTTCCATTTGGTTGAATGAGAACCCTCCTATTATTTAGCTCCAAGTTTGGCAGCATAAAACCCAGCCCAACCATCCCAGCAATTTGTGATTTTAGAAGGTGCTGGGTATCGAAATTATCAGATTCTTTTTCAAGTTAAACACACCTAAAGGTGGAGAAAGTTACAGAATTGGAATGGAGGACTGAATCAGGAGTATGATTATTTATGTACTTTTAAAACTCCCCAGGTGATTCTTATTTGACCCAATTCTCCATATACCCCCAAAACCACTCCATAGATGTGATATTGCCTCCTGATCAAAATGAAATAGAGTACCTTAAAGAAATCAAATTTAGGATCCACCTGTGACCTACTATTTAATATTCTTTGTAGCCCAAACCCTTCCTTAACAAATTTAGAACAGAATCATGCATCCACCTGAGCTGATCTAATTCCTTTTTCTGCTGTAGGCAGTTTTGTGGCCACATGATGTACCAAGGCTAAGCCCTGAATAGCAGTAGCAGGTATCACTGAAAATCTAATTTAAGAGACAGCAATGGTGATGCTCCAGTTCAGGTTGTTGAGGCCATGGTGAGCTAACCTCTATTTTTCATTCCCTAATAATTTTCTCAGAAAAATACCTTTGGCTATATAATTTATCTTGCTTAGTTTGAGCTCAAAAATTAGTTTTAGAGAGAGAGAGTTCAGTGAAATTCTGTATGTGATTAGCTGAATTTACTTTGTTTCAGAATGTACCAGCAGAATTTGCTTTAGAATAAATGCATATGACAATGTATGTGACTTGATGTTAGCACCAGAATAGTGCTGTATTGGTGTTGACGTCAAGTCATGTTTGAAAGTCAAGTTTATGTGGAAATTCTAATGTGGACAATGATGAATGATTAGTGAAATTGTGACAATATATTTTTTGGCTACTGAATTGCTCAAAGCATGCTATATGACCTAATGAATCTTTCCCTCTACACTGAAAAATAGATGAATAGTGAATGTTTCCTCCTTAATTTAATCATGATGTCTTCAATACAGAGGGCACAAGTAATTTATTGAAGAGCACAGTATAATCATTGTAGAGTCCAGTAGTTCAGCCTGGAATTTTCCCAAATAGGAAAGAAGGCAGACTTTTAAAATATATTTTTGTCACGGAATCACAACTTGGGCTTTAGGGTTGAATAGCTTGTGAGCTACTCATAGGCAAGATGCAAGTCATACTGTCATACTGTCAGATGCTAGGTAAAAACCACACACACAAATAAAAACCAAACGAACAACAACAAAAGAAGATAGATCCTTGGCTTGCCATTATCAACTCTGTTTCAAAAAGGAAGACCTAGAGATTCTTTGCCATTTTTGGTGCTCTAAAATGAATCTGATAGTCACTGGAGTAAAGTACCAAGGCTAGAATTTACAAGAAAATATTCTTGAGTGCCTACCCATCAGCAAAGTTTCAAATATTTTATGTCAATTAAGTGCTAGATAAAAACCACCTTTCAAAATTCCTATCACAAAGAGCCAGATAATTACATTTCTTAGGTTCATTTTATATTAAATTTTTTACTTTTTGTGTTAAGATTTATAAATGTTGTTTTAAGCATTTATCATTTAAATCATATAAGAAAAATATATAAGTCCCGAAGCAATGATTCTGTGTTTAATATTTACCATGCAGTTACCTTTACCAATTTTTTTTATTGTACACATATGAAGTATATAACATGATGCTGTACTTACATATAGTGAAATGATTACCATAGCCAAGAAAATTATTAATAAAATGTCCATCATCTCACATAGTTACTCGTGTGTGTGTGTGTGTGTGTGTAGTAAAAGCACCTGAAATCTACTCATTTAGTAAATTTCCAGTATAGAGTACAGTATTTTTACTATAATCCCCACGTTGTACATTAGATCTTTAGACTTATTCATCCTACATATCTGCAACTTTGCACCTATTTAGTTACATTTCCCTGTTTCCTATCCACCCCTTTACCCTTGGTAGCAACCATATGTTCTCTGTTTCTATATATTTGCCTCTTCCATTTTTTAGATTTCACATGTAAGTGAGATGATGTAATATTTTTCTATATCTAGACTGTTTCACTTAGCCAAATGTAATACAGATTCATCCATATTGTCACTAATGTCAGGGTTTCCTTTTTTAAGGCTGAATAATATTCATACAAACACCCCTCCACACATTTTCTTTATTCATTCATCCATCCATGGACACTTAGGTTGTTTTTCTGTCTTGGCTATTGTAATTAAAGCTGCAGTGAACATGGGAATGCAGATATTTCTACAAGGTGCTAATTTCATTTCCTTTGAGTATATACCCAGAAGTAGGATTGCTAAATCATATGGTATTAATAGCTTTTACTTTTAGTTTTTTGAGGGTCTCTATAAGGTTTTCCATAATGGCTACACAAATTTACATTCCTATCAGCAATATATCAGGGTTCTCTTTTCTCCCCATCCTCATCAACTTGTCTTTTTGATAACAGCCACCCTACCAGGTATAAAATGATAGCTCATTGTCATGATTGCAATCATTATGATTTGCATTTTCCTGATGATTAGTGATGTTGAGCACCTTTTCATATACCTGCTGGCCATTTTTATGTCTTCTTTGGAGAAATGTCTATTCAAGTCTTTTGCCCATTTTTAATCTAATTTTTTAAGATAACATTTATAAAGTAATTATTATTTTTAATATGTTACTATTTTCCTCAGTAGTATTAATATTTTAGTTACTAACCTCTTATCAGATATATAATTTGTAAATATTTTCTCCTAATCTTAGGCTGCCTTTTCATTTTGTTGATTGTTTCTTTTGCTGGGCAAAAGCTTTTTAGTTTGTAGTTCTGTTTATTTTTACTTTTGTTGACTGAGCTATTATTGGTATAGTATCCAAAAAATAATCACCCAGAACAATGTCATGGAGCTCCCCATGTGTTTTCTTTTAGGCGTTTTATGATTTCAGGCCTTACGTTTAGGTCTTTAATTTATTTTGAGTTCATTTTTGTGTATGGTGTAATATAAGTTTCCAACTTTATTCTTTCATATGTGGATATCCAGTTTTCCAAGCACCATGTATTGAAGAGACTATCCTTTCCCAGTTTTGTCTTCTTGGTGGGCTTGTTGAAAATTAGGTGATTGTATATGCTTGCGTTTGTTTCTGGGTTCTCTATTCTAGTCCATTGGTCTATGTGTCTGTTATTAAGCCAGTATAATACCACTTTGATTGCCATATCTTTGTAGCAAATTTTTAAATCAGGAAGTGTGATACCTCCAGCTTTGTTTTCCTTTCTCGAGCTTACTGTATTTGGGGTCTTCAGTGATTCCATACAAAGTTTAGAATATTTTTCTATTTATGTGAAGAATTCCATTGGAATTTTGATAGAGATTGTGCTAAATCTGTATATTGTTTTGGGTAGTATATATATTTTAATAATATTAATACTTGAAAACTGTTAATACATGAATAGGGACTATCTTTATTTGTGTCTTCTTCAATTTATTTCATTAGTGTTTTATAGTTTTCAGTAAAATAGTAATTAAAAATCTCCAACAAAGAAAAGCCCAGGACCAGATGGCTTCATGTTTTAATTCTACCAAACATTAAAAGAGCAATTAATACCAATCCCTTTTAAACTTGTCCAAAGAATAGAAGCAGAAGAATACTTTCAAACTCAGTTTATGAGGCCAGCATCATTCTGATACCAAAGCCAGACAAACATACCACAAGAAAAGAAACCTATAGGCCAATGTCTCTGATGAATTTAGGTGCAAAAATCTTTAATAAAACACTTGCAAACCAAATTCAACAGCACATTAAAATGATTATATCTCATGACCAAATGGAATTTATCCCTGAGATGCAAAATTGATTTAGCATATGCAAATCAACATGATATATCACATTAACAGAATGAAAGTTAAAAACTACATGATTATCTCAATTGATGCAGAAAAAGCATTTGACAAAATGCAACATCCTTTCTCAATAATTTAACTATAAAATGAAATTTACATAATAAAGGTCATTGATGAAAAGCCCACAGCTAACATCATAATCAATGGGGATGAACTGAAAGATTTTCTTCTAAGATCCACTACAAGAAAAGGATGCCTACTCTCACCACTTCTATTCAACATTGTACTGGAAGACCATCAAGAGCTGTCAGACAAGAAAAAGAAATAAAAGGTATGCAAATCAGAAAAGAAGGAGTGAAATTAACCCTGTTTGCAGATGACATGATCCTATATATAGAAAACCCTAAAGACCCTACCAAAAAACTCTTAGAACTGATAAATAAATGCTGCAGATTTGCAAGATATGAAATCAACATCCGAAAATAAGTTGTGTTTCTGTATACTAATAATGATCTATCCAAAAAAGGAATCAAGAAACAATCCCATTTATGATAGCCTCAAAAGAATAAA
Organism: Cheirogaleus medius; assembly: GCA_008086735.1. Lineage (NCBI taxonomy): Eukaryota > Metazoa > Chordata > Mammalia > Primates > Cheirogaleidae > Cheirogaleus > Cheirogaleus medius. The sequence goes on along the minus strand of VBSM01003157.1, from coordinate 16,178,947 downwards.
ATACTTAAGAATAAATTTAATCTGGGAGGTAGTTTGATTTTCAAACACACTAGAAAGTAGGAGGAAACATTATAATGTTTCTGTCCATTTTCATTTTTAGATATTTATAAATTTTATGGTGACTGGGCTGGTGGAAATGGTGGTAGGCAGGGGAAGAAAATATGCAGCAAATTCTTTAAAGCAAAGGTTATTTGCTGTAACAAAGGGAAAAAAATGGAGTTTCTTTGCCTTCCTATCTCTCAATTTGCCTTGTTGCTCCTCCTACCCCAATAAATCCAATCTCCACCCCAATATACCCTTAGTCTTGGCCTCCTCTTCTCCTTTCCTTTAACTCTTCCATACCAGAAAAGATTCAGGTTTTATAGTAACATACAAAAAGGATTACATTAGATATATTAGAATCGGATTAGATTAAGTTATCCTTGAACATTTCATGTTTGAATATTTTTGCTTCTAACTTCACTTTATAAAACTCTAGAAAAGTAAATGTATTTCTTTGTAGTATAAATTATACATTAATTTCTCAGTTGCAAAAATGAATCTAGAATCGAGTCATTTTGGTGTTGGTGGTGGAATTACTGAAGAAATTCCAACTTGTTATCTGGAGTCCTTTAAAGGTTAGCTTAATGTGAGGGACAGGGGAGGCATTGCCAGCCTGCTATTACTGCCAGTTGATAAACTTGAATGAAATCTGGATCTATGAGAAGAGGCTGTAGCGGGAAAGGCTGTAATGTCTACAGCCCAGGATGACAGGGTGCTCGACTCAAGGGAGAATTCTGGTAATGGCACTTATTTGCCACTGAGTCTCATGCCTGGAATCATTTCATAGCACCAAGCCAGTTCTAGAAAATCAAAACCCTAATGGGCGAATGTCTGAGAAAATCACTTAACAATCCTGAACATAAGACTTAACTGTATCATGACGTCAAATACAATGTCTGAAAGTTTGGAAGCACTAAGAAATGATAATGAAGAATAATGATTAAAGTACCGTTCATTCATATTACTGGCTAAAGTGTTTGATCTCTCCCTAGTCTACCTGTTATTAATTCAATTATTACCTTTGACACCAGTATGTGATGAGAACTGAGCAAGGAGATAGTAAAAGGAGAAAAAAGAAAAAGAACATCAACTTAATTCTCCACAGTCATGTGATAAAGAGAAGAAAGAATAAAATAGTAGAAAGAGGAAAATACTGTGAGAACACTGAACAGAAGCAATGATTTCTGCTTGGAAGGTCTCATGGAGAATAAGCTATTAACTCAGCCTAATTTCATAAATCTTTATGGATGCCAATTGTATGCCAGGTTCTGGGGCCATGAGGGTCGACTAAAGCTCCCACAAGGCTTTCATAGTCTAAAGCAGAAATGGGTAGATAAACAAAAAAACAGGCATGAATGGAGGCACAGGAGAGCAGAGCCCATCTTTAGAAACTAAAAGTAAGTTAACATTCCTGAACTGTAAATTGAAACAAGAGGAAGTGATTGGAAATGTGTGTATGGACCAAAGGAGAGCGAACCTTGAGTGTCATGCAAAGGACATGGACTTCAACACTAAAGTATTCTGTGTTACATTTAAGATAGGTCATTTCTAGCATTAGAGTGACTCCAAAATATCCATCCACACTCCTATCATAAAACGTATATTACATATGGTTTATCTCAGTTTTTCTTGCTACATTCTAAGTTCCTTCAGGGTAATCAATATATCTTGATTATCATACTTTGACCATGGTAGGAGTTCAGTAAAGGCTGTTTGAGCTCAATTGTTTATCAACACAACTTATTTGGAGGAAAAATATATTTAATGCAGACCAACTACTTGTTAATCAGTTGTTCTTGAAATAAGTAGGTATTTGCCATATTCAAATATGCTTGTTTCTCTAACCCAGTTTTTGCTTCAGGTACAACCTTAACTGCAAGCATAAGTACTCCCTATAATCCTAAAACTCATAGTAAATAACAATTAGAATAAGTAATGAATAATAAATACAGGATGTCCCCAAAGTCACCATACATAGGGAAAATGGGAAATTGTACCTAAATATATCTTTATTTACAAAATGTTCATTACGCAATTTTACAAAATTTTTCTTTTGTATGGAGACTTTTGGGACACCCTGTAGTTTGCTATTATTAAATAGTCACATTTTTAAAGGAAGGTTTGGTGGTCTGTTTATCAATTATCTATGAGTAAAATCACCCTAAATTCTTTCATCCACTACATGCTTTATAATAAGGAATTCTAACACTTGAATGTTATCAGGAAATCCAAATGATGCAGCTTCCTTTCTCATGAATTAAAAAACTCTTACTTTGAATTCAGTCATGATTCAGGCAGTTAAAACTCAGGAGTAGCTAATACTCTAATTTTAAGTTATGTCCTCTAGGTTATCTGGGATGCTCAAACCTTGACCCAGACACTAGTTTAACTAACTGCTGGTGTGATTCTTAGGTTCCCAGGGAATAAATGCAGAGCTGAACATGACCCACATTCGTGCTCCATATTGGTCTGAATTTCAGCCCTGAATCCCTGGCTAGTCCCCTACCCTACTGAGCCATGTTATTACATGGGTGTGGTGCAGAGGTCCATTCTGTTAAGAGAAGACATGAGTAGGCTAGCCCGTGCCTTCATTTTTCTGGACCCTTCCCTGGTAACACTCTGCTTTTTAAAATCAGTGAAGTTTCCCACTGTACTAGCTACATGGGAGAGAAGAAAGAGAAGAGCAGAGAGCCATATGAAGAGAGCAATTTTGCAGAAGTTATCCCAGTCCTGTGCTATTTAAAATTTATTTCTCCTCTAAAAGCTACTGTAGCCTAATTATATGTTCTTGACACATATTCTTCTCTTGGAGTGAGAGCAGTCCTAGATTTATCCTTAGAGATTAAAGAATGTGACCAACTCAAACCTACTGAGAATCCATGTCAGGGCTAGAAGGAACTTTTGAGATGGTTCCCATCCTTGATTTTTCCCTATTGCCCCTGATGAAAGTAACACTCCATCAGCAACATCAAGTGAGACTAGTGAAGGAGTTCTTCCGAGGAGAACACAGGGAGGGACCATATAGGATCTTGGCAGGGAAATAGGGAACTTGTATAAAAGACTACCCATTGTCAATGCTAAGCAGGAAATTCTGATACACTGCCTAGCACAGAACTGGCTGGGGTGGAGTGGAGGGAGAGGACATTAGTGAATTATTGCTTTAAATAACCCTGTCCATTGAGAGAAGAGAAAACTGAGGCTCAGAAAGCTTAAGAGATTTGTTCACATCCCACAGATAGTTAGCAATGGAAATTGCTAGACCTAGAAATTGTAAATCTTACCTCCTTGAATGATTTTATTACACTGTACTGCATTCTTGTTAAATCTGTATTTTATATAAAATTTTTCTGTGTCTAGGTAAAATGAGAAAGGAAGAAAAGAAAGAGGAAGGAAAAAAGAAAGAAGAGAAGGAAAGAAGAAAGGAGGGAAGGAGGGAAGGAGGAAAGGAAGGAAACACCACCATCAAAATATTTAATATAATGGAACAAACACAGAGGGCATGACCCAGAGTACCCTGGTAGTAGAATTCAAATTGAATAAGTATTTGAGTGGTGTCTTACAGTGATTGGGCTCTGAGAACAAAGACTGGAGGAGCTGGTAGATCAACAGTTCATAATAGAATTTCTGGGAGAATCTTAGTTTCACACTGATTTTGCAGGCAAGAAGAATGGCTTCCAGTTGAGCAGGCTGTTATTTGCGCCGATGTGTTTTGTCCCATAGGAATTCTTTCTCCCACGTAGCCACGACCCAACAGAGCACCACCAAGACCTATCAAATCCTGTCCCTTCAGCAGAACTGTTGAAATTCCAATGTCAGAGCTTCCTTTCTTTACCCCTTAGATTCTTACTCCAGTTAAAATGTAAATAATCTAAGGGAAGCACCCAAGAGGAGTTTTGGTAGGAGCTCAGTGACCTGGCTGTGGGGCTGGGAACTCATTATGGAGAATTCTCTCTAAAGATGGAAAGATTCTAAGAGAATTTTGTGTGGCTTATGCACTCAAGAGAAATGTGATGGCCAGGACATTTCTGCTTAACTTCAGCCTTCTCAGAAGGAATTCTTGCCTCTTATTTCTGGTGAAGGCAGAAGAAGATGATTTTTTTTAAAAAAAAATCATAGAGAAACTGAAAAATAATTTAGGTGGAGATGCTTAAAACACTTTGTTGAGGGCACAAATGAGACATGCTTTCTGGATTAAATGTGTTCATGAGTTTATTTAGTTTGTTTTAGTCCTGTCCAAATAAATCATTATGACTAATGTTTATTACACTAACTATATTCTTCTTAATGTGCAAAATAGTTTATTTCAAAATTTTTTCCTTTTGTTGGTGGGTGGGGGCAGGGTCCATCTAGCATCTCCTTCCCCCTGCTGGTTTCCTTCTCATTTGAAGAACCGCCCTGGCACCATCCCTGCCATCTGGTGGGAGGCTCACTAGTACCCTGGACACAACTATCCTCCCTGCCTCTGCCCCTCCCCTATTCCTGTCCCCACCCATCCCCCCAACTCTCCAAGCTTCCCATAGGGATATACTCATGTCCAAAGCTAGCCCTAATGGATTCTTTCCCAATAATAGGAATTTTGAGCAGGGGTGCTTAGGGAATGAGGGACTGCAGTTAAATATTCTCCTACTAGGAGTCTAAAGGGTGGTCTGTGGTTCCTGCCTTTTGAGCCCTCCAGAGCTACCCTGGTACCTGGCTTTCTCAAGGTCATATTGTTTTCTCTTCTTTTGATCATTTGAATCTCTGCAGGTTAAAATAAATCCCCCTTTTCTAGCTTAAATTTGTCAGATTCTATTCTTTTAGAGGGAAAAACAACTTTGCATATATAATCTTGAAGGATTAGAGAGATTAAATAAAGTTACACAAACACGAGATTTTTATAGAAAACTCTACATTTAAAGAGATGGTTCTATTGTTTTGGGATGTTTCAGGTTGTCTTTTTTTTTTTTTAATGTGGTAACTCTATTCTTTTATTCCTTAGTTAAACTAATAACTCCAGTGCTAGCATTGGAAGGATTGCTTCTGGCCACCTTGAGAAAATACTCTGATATTCATTTTAAGTGTATAAATTGATATCCAGTGTAAAATCCTGATTATCCTTTCTGGTGACCTCCAGAGTGGCAAATACATGCCTAAAATGGGATTGTTTTCACCTGAAAGGGTTTTGCTCTTCTTCTTTGGTATCTGCAAAACATTTCTTCTTTACCACTCTGTAATTAAACTTCAAGGTTACTCCTCTCATTTCCCTGAGTTCTTCTGTATAACATACTCAATTTGAAACAGGTCCTTAGAGTGGTGCAGTGGTTGAGTATAGATATTGGAGAATGTTGTTGGCTAATTCTTCCATTTCTGTTACTGTGAATTAGCAAATATATTTCTGATTGTGACCCTTAAATCTAAAGCGAATGCTGGAGAAATTAAATACTATTAATAATTCACCAAGTAGAAAGTATAATTTTATCCTTTATAAAATGACATGCTGACATTGCTGTATTCAGGAAGGCTCATTTAAACAGGTGCAATTACAGAGAGTCTGAATTTAAGGGAATGTTATTATGTCTTTTTACCTTCAGAAAACATACACTGGATACTTTTTCTCCCCCTAACAAAAAATGATATTTCTGATAATGGATATAACAAAGATTCTGATAGAAATATAAAGTTAAATGTATAACTTTGGGGCCGTTTTATCCATTTGTATGCTCCTTACTCTGTTCTTAGAATACTAATGATGTGCAGCAATATGTGTGTGTGTGCGTGTGTGTATTTTTAACAGATCTCTACTTAATGAAAAGTGTAGTTGAGAAATTCATTAAAAAAAATTCGTTGGATAACCATCCTAATTCCCCCTTTTTTTCTGGAGAATTTTTGGTAAAGGGAACTGTGTATTTAATTGAATAAATAAAGCATGATTGCCCAAAGCCTCCTACCCAAATTTTCTTTCACTCAATATATAATTATTTTCATTCATTTCCCAAAGTCTCTACTATTAAAAAGACGAGTAAACTGCAGATTGAAGCTTTACAGGAATCTATAGCACAAAGAAAGGGAATAATTTCACTTTTCTGAGAACTATTGTATTGCCTATGAGTGAGTTTTATTTTATCATAAATATCATCTCAATTCCATGAAAGTTAGGAAAAAGAAAATGACATTGACATGTTTAGAAATCTAGAGGCAAATAAAACATTCAAAATATATACTTAGATGTTATTCTCTCCATTTTGATACAAGATAATCTTAGTAGTAGCTTTCTTTATAATAGTTCAGACATAATTTTCCTTTTGTCCTGTCATAGTATAAAATGGATAAAAAGTGTTTCCAAAATACTTTTTAAAGTAGATTTTATTTTTTAGATCCATTCAGTTTCACAGAAAAATTAAACAGAAGGTACAGAGTTATCCCGCATACCTTTCCGCTGCATAACTCATGATCTCCCAGACTATTGATGTCCCACACCCGAATGATACATTTGTCACAATCTATGAACCGACCTTGACTCATGATTATCACTCAAACTCCACAGTTTGCTTGAGGGTTCACTCTTTACAGTATATTTATAGAGCCATTATTTCCTTTTCCTAACCCCCCCAAAATGCATTTTTTTGGCCAATCCCTTTTAATGAAAAAAATAAAACAATACAGTGTTTGGTTTGATAAATATGCACATTCACTTCTTTGTATGAAAAACAAAGTGTGCAAGAATACAGTGAATGCTTCATTATCCCAAAGGTGATTAATAAAGGTAGTGGCTTCTGACTGTCCTGTACTACATTATGCAAGAACCTATATGGCACCCTCCTGGCATTACCTCTCTCAATCCTTGCAACAGCCTTCTGAGGAGGATGGTCTTATGAGGAATATAAAACTGCAAGAAGTTAATAAAGCTATGTGGTTTATACGTGAAGTAGCACTGACTCTAGATCCTGTTGTCTTAACTCCTGTACTATATAGACCAGTCTTGTGTTGAGCAGTCTTTTCTTTATTTTCTCTAGTTTGTTCTCCACCTTTGGTAATTATGTTACCTTCCTCATTTCACAGATCCAGAGTATAATAATGGATGATTTATGATGGTATCGGCCAGTATTTATTGAGTCTTTATTGTGTTCCTAGGATTGTTTTAAACTTTATTATTCGTCTTTCATAAATGGAGAACAAAGAGGTTTCATAACGTCGCAAAGGAGGAAGACTAAGAAGGAAACTTTTAGGGGCTAAATTATGTCCTCTCAAAATTTGTATGTTGAAGTCCTAGCCCCTAGTACCTCAGAATGTAACTCTACTTTAAAGTTAAGGCCTTTAAAGATGTAGTTAAGTTAAAATGAGGTCATTAGGGTGGGCCCTGACTGGTGTCTTATAAGAAGAGGAAATTTGGCCACAGAAACATACAGAAGCAAGATGATGTCAAAACACAGGGAGAAGGTGACCATCTACAAGGCAAGCAGAGAGGCCTCAGAAGAAAGCAACCTAGTCAACAGCCTGATGGCAGGCCTATAGCCTTCAGATTTGAGAGAAAATAAATTTCTGTTGTTTAAGCCACCCACTCTGTGGTGTTTTCTTATGGCAGCCCCAGGTAAGGAATAGAGAAGCTGATAAAAAGATATTTGCTAGAATAAGGGTTTAGGGTAACTTGGGGAATAAACTTATTCTATAATTCCTATTACTCTTGTTGATTGCATCTCATATCTAAATATTATAGGCTGAATTCTTATTAGCCAGATATGTTAAGTCTTCTGTGTCCCAAGTTCTTAAGACTCCCAGTGGATGCTTGAAATCACAGATAGTAACAAACTGTATATACTATGCTTTTTCCTATACGTACATACCTGTGCTAGAGTTTACCTTATAAATTGGTCGCAGTAAGAGATTAACCACAATAACTAATAATAAAATATAATAATATAACAATATACTATAATAAAAGTTATGTGGATATGGTCTTTCTCTTTCTCAAAATATTTTATTATACTGTACTCACCCTTCTTCTTCTCGTGATGATGTGAGATGATTTAATGCCTATGTGATGAGATGAAGTGAGGTGAATTATGTAGGCATTATGACAGTGTTATGTTACCATTGACCTTCTCACAATATTTTGGAAGGAGGATCATCTGCTTCAGGTGATCCTAGATCATCAAGCCATGACAATGTAGATGGTTGGACGTCAGGAGCAGATGACGTCATTGGTTGGGGTTACTTGAACACAAGTACTGCAATATCATGGCAGTTGATCTGCTAATCAAGATGCCTACTAAATACTCAGTGGGTACCCAGTATGAAGACTCTGGACAAAGGGATGATTCATGTCCCAGGCAGGATGGGGCAAATAACATGAGATTTTGTCATGCTTCTCAGAACAGCATGCAATTTAAAACTTATGAATTGTTTGTTTCTGGGATTTTCCATTTAATATTTTCAAACTGCAGTTGATTGAGAGTTTATTGGAACCAAGGAAAGAGAGATCATGGATAAGGTGGGACTACTGTAAACATCAAAATCGAGGGCATTTCTTCTGTCTATTGATCAATAAGGACTACAAAGTATTTTAGTGCTTAAATCAAATTACAAAAATAGTTATAAGATAAATATCAATGGTTTTATAACAATTGATTATAACGTAAGAAGGTAGAAAAATATATAAACATGGAATAATCAATGAAATAAGATAAAAATCAATGGAATTATAACAATTGATTACTAAGTAAAAAGCAGAAAAAAACCATAAACATGGAATAATCAATAAGAATCAAATGCCAAAAAGAAAGAATTTAATGAATGAGAAATGATTAATTAGAAAATGTGAAACAAAAGCTGTTTTGTTATCATGTGTTTCAAGAAAGGCCAGTGCTTTTATAGATTAAATTGAAGTCTGAGAAAGTATCCTTTCCTTTTGTCACCCTGTGAATGTTCATTATTACAAGGCAAGACCACTAGCATCCATCGCAACTGGATTTTCAAGGGAACTTTCCAGAATTACTTTAAAATTTTGTTTCATGTTCTTCATTTTTTTTGGTAGGAAGTAAGATAATTAACTTTTATCTGCCTTTTACTTGTGCAGTCTTTAAAAGAGCAGAGAGTATTTCACCTGTGACATTTTCCATTTAGCCATCTCACCTCAGAGAAGTGAACCCCAAAGATTTTCACAAAACTTTAGTTCCATAGGCTCTTAATAGACATTGCATCTACTTACAAGTTACCTTTGAGAAACCTGTGTTGTATAACTACTAACTCACAGCATACCTATAAAGGTTCATTTTTTTTCTTTAAATGTCCAAAATTACAAAATCAAATGTTTTCATAACATTATAAAATTATTTTAAAATCTGTTCTAAGAAAGTCAACTAACTGAAATAATCTGAGAGATAAATCAATTAACTATAAAGTTTTAAGTTTCTGAAATGACAGGTTTAATTTGTAGTCAGCAAATAATAATGAAGGTGATTATAATAAAGATGATGAATACTTGAGCATTTGTTGAGTATTTACTAGGTTTCAGGCCATGAACTAACAAGTTCTTAGAGGTTTTATAAATTAATGTACATTGAGAAGCACCAATAGTAGAATGTAGAACCCATTCTGTCTTAAAATTATTTTACCAAGGAGACCCCTCTTTTCATGGGCATTGGTACATCTGATGCTTGGTGGAGGACAATTTGGGAAATAGTATCTTAAGCTCACACTTAGCTTTATATTTAACATCAACTTTAAGTTGACTATTTATCAATTATTATAGAATTAATTCTTTCTGGAGGCTGTTGAGGATGCTCTGTCAGCCTCTGCTACACTCTTTTCAACATTTAGAAATACTCATAACGAGTGTATGAGTTAGCTATGATTGCATAAAAAGCCACCAAATTTTAGTTGATTTAAGAATAGCAATAACTGTCACTTAGCTCGTGAGTCTGCAGATGGACTGGACTCAATTGGGGGAGTTTTCTGGCCTTTGCTGGGCTGACATGTGGCTACAGTCAAATGTTGCTGTGTAGAGGGTAGGTTTTCTCACATGTCTGGACCCCAGGTAGGGCAACTGAGCTCTCCTCCATGTGGTCTCTCATACTCGAGGAGCCTAACCTGGGCTTGTTTGCTGGTGGTTACAGGGTTCCAAGAGATAGCATGGAAGCATACAAAGACTCTTGTGACATGGGATTATAACTCTTATTCTCTCATATGCTATAAGCTGAAGCAAATCACATGTGCAGCTTACCTGACCCAGTTTTAATTTTAGGTTGCTCTTTTAAACTTGTTTGTAGGACATTTTTGTCATAAATAAATATTTAAATAGTAAAATTTATCAATTGCTCATTTATAGATTCTGAATTTGGAATCTTGCTTAGACTTGTTTATTTGATGATTATTTCTTTAAAAATTAAAACATTAAAATCCTTAAACAAAATATGGGGACTTTTTTAAACTAACCTTAATATGGAAGAAGTCTCCTAAGCTGAAAAGCAATGGGAAACATTACAAAAATCAGACTCAAAAGATTTGCCCTTTTAAAAAATAAAGCATGTGTCACTCCCAGCTGATGAACTTGACTTCTATTTTACTAAGAAACCATAAGCAATCAGATGAAAATTTGCAAGTTTCTACCACTTTATCTCTCCATTTACCAGCATCTATCTTCGTATCTTCTGTTTCCTCTCCTGACACTATGAATAGACTGTTCATGTTCCTATCTAAAGCCAAATCCTCCATTTGTATTGTAGATCCCAGGGTCTCTTTCCAACTCAATACATTGCACCATAAATCATCTTCTATTTGAACAAAATTAAAATAGAAATAAAAGTTGAGGAAATATTTCAAAAGTGATCACTTAATATATTTAATAGCTTGTGTGTTTATAGATCAGTTTTAAAAAACCTAACATATCATTAGAAAAATAAGCAAATTGTATATTGAAAGGTAATTTGGAAAAATAAGGTACATGTACAATACCGTGCAACTTCATTAGTAATAAAAAGACACATTAAAATAATAACACTTTATATTTTTTCATGAATTGAGTAGAGAGATAAAATTTTTAATATTCAATTATGTTAAGTTTGTGATGAAATGGACACTTTGCTATGCTATTAATAGGAGTACTAATGTTCTAAAACAATTGTGTAATAAATGTAAAAAAGCCTTTATGATAAGCATTTTAATCCCAAAAGTCTACTTTTGGAGATTTATCTTAATAATCAGAGAGACCTAACAATGTATGAGAGAAACACAAATAGCAAAATAAAACCTAAAACCATCTAAATATCTACAATGGAGGAATGGGTTAAAAAACATACCTATATAATTAAATATTATACAGTTATTAAAAACATGTTTCATAAAAATTATTCATAAGATAAAATAGTTTTTATAGACATGATCTTGACCTTGAATTGATCCATAAATCCAATCTTAGATTTAATCCTTATCCAAAAACTGAATATATAATATAATCACAATTTTTCAAGAGGAATCACAGTGTGTATAAGCATATATAAGAACTGGAAGGAAATACAGTAGCACCTTGATAGTGGTTTGTTGCACTATTGTAGCTCTAGGAATAAATTTCTTTATTTTCTATACTTTCCTAGTTTTCTAAATATTACAATGAACATATTTTTGATAGTCAAAGCTAACACAATTTAAGTAATTTAAAAAATAATTTAAATAAAAATAATTACAGCTCGTTGTTCATTTTCCTATCAACTGTAGATGGTCTTCTACCTTCCTGGAGAGTATCTGCTTACAATATGCTTCTGAGTATTGATGTACTGATTGTACTAAGTGGAATTTAAATTCCCTCAGTGGGTAGAACAGGTATCTTGTGAAGCCAAAGCTGCCAGTATCTACATCTAATTTTTAATTAAGTACAATAATTCCTAGTCAGTACCAGGTGTTATCATGTTTCTTCAATTCCATGCCTTGATAAATAGCTCAGGAATGCTATTTAAAAGACATAATCATGCAAGCCTCTTTTCGCCTTTTTAATAAGCTTTGAAAAGAAAATCCCTTTGAATTTCTACTTTTTTGAAAAGCTGAGACTGGATGCTTGTTGAGAATAAACCACATATACCCATACCCACAAACCCCACCACAGTTTTTTCTTCCAAAACACCTTTTTAGGATCAGATTAAAGTACTTTTGAAATATTAATGAGGACCCTTGACAAAAATCACAAAAATTATTACCCATTTTACAGCTGAAAAAACATCTCTCAGCAGAGTTCCTCATACTTGGACATTTTAGATCCTTAATCTATTTCATACCAGATTCATTAGCTTGGTCTCCTCCCTCTATCCACTCCCAATCTGAAGTAGCCAATGTCTTTTCTGGTATTAAAAGAAACTTGAGCTTGCTGAATGCTATGTAATGAGGGGAGTGGGGATCTTTCAACTAAGATATTCTGATTTGTGCTATATATTTCTCATAACCACAATTGGACCCAAGTGTAGTTGAGAGATATTTGTCCTCCATTACAATCAAATGCTACTATTTTCTCTCTCTCTCTCTCTCTCTCTCTCTCTCTCTCTCTCTCTCTCCTTTTGACAGGGTCTTGCTCTGTTGCCCAGGCTGGAGTGAAGAGGTGTGATCATAGCTCACTGCAGCCTTGAACTCTTGGGCTCAAACATCCTCCCAGCTCAACCTCCTGAGTCGCTAGGATAACAGGAGCATGCCACCATGCCTGGATAATTTATTTTTATTTTTTTGTAGAGAGAGGTATAGCTATGTTGCCCAGGCTGGTCTTGAACTCCTGACCTCAAGTGATCCTCTTGCCTCGGCCTCCCAAAGTGCTAGGATTACAGGTATGAGTCACCACATCTGGCTGCTACTATTTTTTTTAAGAATCTTTGGGTGAGTGGAGAAGAGTGAAAGAAAACGATATGGTAAAATTTTGCTTTGAAGTTGCCATAAAGCATAAACAAACCAATCAGTTTATCCAACACACATTTATTTAGCACCTATTAAAGATATGTTTAAAACTTCTTTTTCAGAAAAACAAAGGTTATCAGACTATTTGTAAAACCTGAATACATTTATGATAGACTATCTTGCCAGAGAAAGCACTTAATGTTTGAAATTTTGGGGTATGAAAGTACAAATTTTGAAAGGTTGCTTCAGTACAAATTTTGGTAGGTGGGTAGAGATCTGTAAGACAGGGAACCCTTTGAGAGCAAGGCTTCTGCTTATTTCTCCTGTGTAGCCTAGACATGCAGTGTCTGGGACAGATTTGGCTTCAAAGAGTGCTTGGAAGGTAAGAAGCAAAGGGGCTATTTCTGGTTTTCTAGAAATCTTTTCTCGTATAGCTGAAGTAGAGTGAATTGATATGTTTATATTTTACCCCTGCCCACATTTGGCTTGCTAGCCAGATATATAGGGAGATTTCTGTTACCAAAGTTTATTTTGAGCGCCTACCAATGTGTCAAGCATTTCACTGGCAAACAATGTCAATATCCATCATTTTAAGTGTGAATGTAGCAATCCTTAAAATCTGTGTCCGATGAATAAGGAGAACATTTTACTTGTAGAGGTAAAATCCAGAAAGGTAAAGGAACAGAGAGAAAATATAATATTTCCTTGGCTTTCATGTATTCATTCATTTGTTGAATGCCGGTCTATAAGTAGAATTCTCCTGAGAGCTGAGTATATGGTGATGAGAAAATACAATGTATTCTCTGCTCTGTTGGAGCTTAGAAGCTAACAGGGATGACGACATTCATCAAATAAGTACACAACAATATACACTGGTGATAAGCATGAGGAAAGAGTAGACGGTGTTGATAGTAAGTACAAGAGTGGATCTAATACATTCTGGAGGGTCCAGGAAGGCTTCCTTGAGCTAAGATCTGAAGAGTGAATACAGTTAACTCAGTGGGGGGAGGCGGGAGAGTGAACATTCCAGCAAAGGATGAGTAGCAGCGGCAGGAGCTGTGATGTTGGGTGAGTTGGCAGGGCAGGGAGAGGAAACAAACTCATGATCACTAGTGAAAAAAAACAGTGAAGGTGGTCTGAGATGAAGCTGGAGAGACAGGTGGAAGTGAGGCCAGGCAAGGACTGGGAGGCCATCTTAACAGGAGGGCATTGAGGTGTTTTAAGAGGCAGAAGGTGGGGAAGGGTAGGACACAGAGGTTATGGTAATGAAGAGATGATCCAAGTTGTATTCAGAAAATATCACTCTGGCTCCAGTGTGAGAACAGATTGACATGGGCAGTAGTCTATGTGAGGCGATCAGTTAGGAGACTGTTTAATATTCAGGGTGTGACATGATGCCGCTTGAACTTGGTAAAGACAGGATGGATCCATTTGAGGGCCACCGGAGAGTTAAAAATTGGATCTTCAAAATAAAAATTTAGAAATTTATGTAAGCAGTGAAATTCTGGGAGAGAGAATGTCACATTGAGGTAACCAACTGTAGCAGTTTGCTTATACAATGAAGTAATTCTTGTCATCCTTTGCAGAGATTGATTATTAGGAAAGAAACTCAACTACCTATAAAATGTGACATATTCAATAAGACACTAGAGCCAGATGGGCTTTCAGCTTAATTTTGACAAAGTTATGCCTGACATGCATAGTTTTTTTTTTTCTTAGAGTTTTTAATGATACTTTGGAAACTGGGAAGTTGCCAGAGTCAATAAGAAAGGCCAGAGTGAAGCTTCCCAAGAAGCTAAGCCAAATTGAGTTTTAAATCGTGCATATTGTCTGAGTTATTTTAGTTTAACTACCAAAGACAACATCCTAACATGAAATTTTTACTGAAATGATGAGGACTAAGACAGGGGCATTTTTCCCTGAAGGATAGCACTCATTATATCAGCAGTTTTGGTTAATAGTTGGTCATTACCTACTTCTACACTATTGAATTTACCTGATGGTTTGAAGGATTTTGACTGACTTGAGTTGTTAAAGGTTAGATTGTGGTTTTGTGGGAGAAGGATATTAGTGTCATGAATTTTAAAACACTAAATAATATTATCATAAAAGTAATGGAAAGAAAAAGAAAAAAATACCCATAATCACATTTCTTTAATACCCCAATTGCTTTACTTTACCCATGTTTTTTATTTAATAATTGTGCACTGATGTAATCATAACAAAGAGGTAATTTATGCTATGTAACATTATTTAATAAATATACTTCCATGCTGCTATATTGTGTTAAAATATTTTAGTAGCCTTATAGCCTTAAAGTTGGTGGTCTGCAATGGATTTAACTATTCTTTTCTTGGACATACAAATTTTTATTTTTCTAATTTAATGCTAATATAACTGCACTGAATATCTTGATGCACAATATCCTTTTTTTGTGTCTTTTTTTAAATGATACATCCTAACAACTTTGATATTTTGGAAATATGGCAGAAACATTATCAAAAATTTTGAAATGTATTCTCTACTTTCTAAAATAGTTGTGTCAACTTAAAACTGCTATTAGCAGTGCATGTGTATATAACAACACTGGGTATAAGTATTTTTAAAGTTTGATAATTTAATGAGAAAATACTGATATATCATTTTCATTTTTATATCTTTGACAAGGTGAGGTTATTATTTTTCCAAAGTTTGCTCACAATCTATATCTTCACTTGTGGGATGAACATGTTCATATTTTTTAATTTTATCTACTGGTGATGTTATTATTACTTTGTATGAATTTAGCTTATAATAATAGAACTGAGAAGAAGAACAACAGGAAATAGAAAACCCTTTTTATTAATCTAATATTTTTTCCTTTAAAACTTCTCCCATAACTCTCTCAGCTATGGGGCGAACTGGTGGAAATTTCTCCATTCCCATTCCAGCTAGTACTATCCTTTGAGAAATAGTCCACCCTTTAAGTCACTCTTGCCCACTAACTTTTCTCAGGGTCACATAATTAATCTGAAGAAGAATAAATGAGCATTATCAATACAAAATGAGTAAGGAAACTTTTGTGCAAGTTTGGAAGCAAAAGAGCATGAGGTGTGTATGGAATGCAAACGAAGCCTGTGAAACACCTGGTGCTTTGCTCCCAGGAAAGGGTGATACCATGCTGAGAACTGAGACCCACCCCCAAACAGAGGAGCTGAGAGCCATCTGCTCTCTGCAGGCGCACCTGGAAGACTTTTCTACTGCCAAGATTATGTTAAAAGCATCATGAAATAGAATTATGACTATCCAAAAGAAAAGTTGTGGCCACTTATCACATATATTAAAAACAATACTATAATTCTTAGAGATATTCTTGATAGAGACATAATAAATAAAGTGATCATATGGAAACTAATACAAAATTGTTGTTTAGCACTATAGAGATTGGCACTGATTAAATCCCTTTAGGAACACCAAACTGCTTATGTTTGTAAAGAGAGCACACATACACATTATTTTGATGCTATGATTTTGATACATCTCATCAGTAATTAACAAGTTAACATATGTTATGTTTTCATTGCAATTATATGTATATTTAAAAGCCTTTATACAATTTAAAGGTCCTTACCACATTAAAGATATTTGCTGATTAATGCAAGATCACAAATTGTATTTGCATTTTTTATGTTTCCCCCCCTATATTAGAATCTTCCTTTGAACATTCTAACAGTTCCTACCAAAGATCACAGACTTCAGGAACAATATCTATGGCATAAATATGGTAAAAATCTACTTTGTCTATAGATGTAGTCATTTTCAAGGGTCAAGAGACTAGCACAAAATATTTGACCTATGAATTTATATGGTCAAAGCTTATATTTACAATATTACTCTCATTCTTAATCCTCTCTCTTAGGCTACCTTGACTAAAACAGATGTAATACATTTACTGGTAGAAATAAGATCTTTCAAAAGCCAAACAAAAGGAGAGTAGAAAAGTAACATAGAAAGTTTTTAATACCACTGCTTGATTCTCAGGGTGTCCACATCCCAATATATGAAAGATTCTGCATCTGGCGGCATGTGATCCAGTATTTGCTTAATGCCCTTATAGAGATCTAAGTAATCACAGTGAAATCTAATAGAAAAACATAATTTTGATGACATCAACTTAGAGAATCAAAATTTACTGGTGAAGGTGGAGGATTTTAGATCAAGAAGAAGTCTTAAAAACCATAGAACTATGACCTACTATCTTTTTATGAATAATGCATGTGGAATCTCAATGTTAGAGACTTTTTTTTATTTAATGTATTTTTAGAAAATATAATATTTACTAATAAAGTTGGTTTTTGAAGGCCCTGGAATTCTGCACTGTAATATATAATTTCCAGGGTGGTAGAAATTCTTACGAAAAATTTTCATAATATCTTACATCTTTGAATATGTTTCCTTCAATTCAATTTGGTCCAAGGAGAGTTTAATTGAGGGTGGCCCAGGCACTGTGCTAGTTACTGGAAACAAAAGAAGCCAAAAAACAAAAACCCCAAACCAAGACCAGAAACAAAAACCAAAAAACAGACACATTGCATTCTCTTACAAAGTTTAATCTAGAAGGAGAAAAGGAGGCAGCTTAGTGCTGCCAAAAAACAAAATAAATGTAGGTAAGAAAAAACTTTCTTATTATGTACTTATTTTGAGAGATCAGCAGTTTGATGCTCTTAAAAGAAATAAGGAACATCCCAATCTGTATAACCCTCAAGAAAGAAAAATAAAAATTAATAGTTTTCAAATGAAAGTTTTATAAATTTTCTTTTTTCTCTGCAGGCATTTTCTAGGTTACTTTTAATAGACAAATAGATGTTAATGAAACAGAGTAACTACACTGTTTTATACCATTGTACAATCATATGAAGTAGGTCATATTATAGTTATATTATCCTTATTATGAGAAATCTGAGGTGCAGAGTATAAATAACTTATCTGAGATGTCACCCAACTAGTATTCAGAGGACTTGCCCTTGAATATATATTTGACTACCACCAGCAACCCTGTCTTTTTCACTGCAATGTGCTGCCTCACCATCTTATTACAGAGGCACAGAAAATTATTTATTTAATGGAACTGTAATTATAATTGTCAGAGACTGAACTGAATTTGACTGAGAACAAAACTGCCGTAGACCATGTCAAATGAACTCTATTGTCCAAACAGAACCTTCTCATCCTTCTTGACATATCACACAGCCCAGAAGCAATGGTACTGATGGGGCTAGAGGTAGGGTAGCATGACTTGATCCAAAACTGACCCATAGGAAAGGATTATTGTCTTTAACAACAAAAATAATGGCCAACATTTTTATATTTTATTAATTATTCTTGGGTTCTAAGAATTTGATATCTCAGCTCTAAATTGAAATTTAGAAAGGTTAAAATAATTATCTAGTGTGACCCAAGATGAGTACTTAGACATTCTAACTCCTGAGCTCACACAATTCTGTACTACCTGTTCTACATTTTACGTGCATATTGGACAACACATTGAAGGAAACTTGCTTTAGACCTAGTTATCTCATGACCTAGCTGTAGAATGTTTGACATACTATTTTGAAATGATGGGTTTCACTAATAGAGAGATAATGGATATAAGACTATTCAAATTTTCTGTTTCTTTTGCATCCACCTTGGTAAGTTGTGTTTTTCTAAGAATTTTTACATTGTATTGACAATTTTTAATGTATTATTATAAAGTTATTTATAATCCCCTCTTATTATGTTTTTAATGAATATGAGATCTGTTGTGAAGACTCCCTTTTCATTCCTGGTATCAGGGCCCTCTCTCTTTTTTCTTGGTTGGTCTTGCACACTTTTTACTATGCCAATTCCCTGCAGTACATTTTGTTTTTCTCTTTCACAACTTTCTTCTTTCATCATTTCTTTCATTGGATTTAACATGCAGTTTAATTTTCTCACTCCATAAAATGGATGCTTAGATAATTAATTTTCAAATGTTTTTCTATTAATAATTAATGCATAAAAGACTATAAATTTGCCTCTGAACATGACTTTAGCTGCATTCCTTAAGTCTGGTGAAGACCTAGAGCAAGTAAGGCTCTCATGCATTAGTAGTGGAAAACTGGAATTTTCTACTAAAACTGAATATATATATTCTCCACAAATCAGCACTTCCAATCCTATGCATATACATAACAGAAATTATACATATGTGTAAAAATACATGTCCAATAATTTATATGTTTGTTTTTGGAATTCTTTTTAACAGTTACAAATAGGAAACAATATAATTTTATCAACTGTAAAATAGAAAAATAGATAAATCCTATAATATAATACTACATAAAATCAGAATAAATTATTGCTAAATGCAACAATAGAAATAAATCATATAGATATAATGTTAAATGAAAGGATCCAGACAAAAAGGGACATATAATATCAATCAATTAATACAAAATTCAAAAACATACAAAGTTACTCTTTAGTATTATATTAGAGGATTACTAACTCTCTTCCTAATCACTACCTCTTTCTTCTGTGACAAGGTAACCATTACCCTGAATTTTATGCTTAATTTTTTTAAAATATGAAGTTTATTTAAATAATAAGATGCTTGACTTGAGAGTAAAACTATCTAGAATTCTTTTCTTTTAATTCATCCCTATTTAAAGGTTTATTACCTTACATATTAAAAACAGTTCATAATTTATTTTACTGAACATTTTCGTATATTTATGTTATACTTAAATTTAGAAATGTAAATCAATACAATTGAGGTTACTTATAAAATAACAAAATAGTATTAAAGAGTTGCTAAAGCCTTTTTAAGTATCAATTTGATGCTTCTATATGTACTTATTAAATTATGAAATAATATAATTATTTTGTAAACAAAAGTTTAGGAAATCAGATAAATTTTTTTTAGCCATCATCTTCTTAATTTTACTTTTTGAAGAGTATCTACAAGTCATCTTTCTGGAGTTTTAGGTGAGCTAATTAAAAAATAAATTTATCTACATTAAGAAATGATTTCATAAAGAACTTTATTGTATACTGACATATCACTTATTTTCTTTCCACTTTTAATCCACCCATCTTCAGCATTCATAGGCCTGAGCTAAGTGTGAATCCACAGATACTCTTTTAAAGAAGGGTTCTACATGCAGCATTCACAAAGTCATACTTCCTTACCTCGGAGTGAACATAATAAAAATCATCTCCTTTCCTATACTTTAACTCTTTTCACCCCTATAGAATTTACTTATAAATCTGTTGGGCTCACTCCAAAACAGCAATACCTATAGATTTAAAAGTTATCCCCTACTTTGTCACAACTGCAAATTTTTCTTTCTCAGACACTTTAAAGGTATCACACATGATAGCCATCCTCAGACGAGCAGTCAGGACAACTGGAGGAATTTTCTCTGTGAAGGGCCAGTGCCCGTCTATCAGGTGTGTGCTGAGGAGGGCACCAGGGTCTTGCGCTTTCAGAGAAACCAGTCAAAAAGTCCAGGTTAAGAATGAGTCTAGGACTCATGCATGTAATGAAATGTCTTGGCACTTCATTTCTCATCCAAAAACAAAATGAATATATCCAATTCTTGCTGGGTCATTGTAACTTTTGCATCTGATTGAGTAAAAGCTATTTCCCAAAGTTAAAGAAAAGTGAGCATTCAAAACACAGGTTGTCTACAGGAATTCCTTACTTAACTTTTTGCTGTAGAATCTGAACAAAATGAATATAGGTGGAAGATTTTGAATCTTTGGCTCAGCCTATATAAAGAAGCCTTATGTTTCTTGTTGAGGGACATAGGTACACTACCAAATTCCACTTAAAGTTTATAATATTGCATACATCTAGTGTAATGCATGAATATTAAAAAGGTTCTACTGCACTCAAGCTCTGAGTTATGCAATTAGTTGTACAATATAAAGCTTAATGTCACCGCCATATATAGTGTTGGACCATCTACCATGTAATCTACAAGCCTGCTTTCTTTTCTGCATTTCAGGGAAAAAATGCACACACAAGAAAAACACTGAGGAAAATGATTTAAGGCTAATAAAAAATAAAATAAAACAAAGTCTTTGGTCTTTCAAAGCAGCAGTGGTGTGTTCTGACCTTTGGCATTGGGTGACAGAGAAAGGCCAGGGATGCAACCACGTGTAACAACCGCTCCTGCACCACCCAAAATGGGCAGCGCCCACACAGGCTGGAGAGAGAATCCTCCAGCTATTTTATCTGTTTTTAAAGAGAACAGCAAAGAGTAGAGGCATGAGCTGGATAATTTCATGATTGCAAGCAATTAATAGAATTTGGCCAAACTCCCCCTCGTTTTTGGCTTAAAAATTTTTTTTTGAGTTGGTTTTTCTGAATGTTTAAGCAAAAAGCTCATAATTTTGGAGCTGAGTGAGAACTTAGAGATTTTTACCAATCCAAGTGTCATGGGTTGATTTTATTGCCCTCAAATTCATATATTGAAGTCCAAACCCTCAGGACCTCAGAATTCTACCTTATTTGGAAATAAGGTCATAAGCGGTGTAATAATTACAATGAGGTCCTTAGGCTGAGCCATAGTCCAAGAGAACTCGTGTCCTTATAAAAAGAGAAAATTTGGAGAGACAGACACCTATAGAGGGAAGGTGATGTGAAGAGACACATGAGGAAGATTTAACAGCTAAGGAGAAAGGCCTGGAAGAGAAACTTCCCTCACAGCCCTCGGAAGGAGCTAGCGCTGCCAACACCTTGACTTCAGACTTCTACCTTCCGGAATGTGACACAATACATTTGTACTGATTAAGCCACCCAGTTTATGACACTTCATTATAGCAGCCCTAGCCAATGTATGCACCACTTTTTTGTCTTTTTTAATAGTTGAAGATACTGTTATGGAAGTAGAGGGGATTGCCAAGGAGAGCCAGTCATAGAGTTTGCACGTAGGATTTGGATCAGGTCTGTCCATATCACACTGCCTTTCAAACGATCCTTTAGTGAGCTACTCCAATACCATCCAAACTTGTTTCTGTCAATACAGTTGGTTTGCATTCAGCCAAACGTGGATGGAAAATATTTGGGGAAAAAATGGATGAGGGTCTGTACTGAACATGTACAGGCTTTTTCTCTTGTCATTATTCTTTAAACAATATAGTGTAACAATTATTTATATAGCATTTTCATTGTGTTAGGTATTATAAGTAATTCTGAGATGATTTAAAATATACAAGATGTGTGTGAGTTATATGCAAATACTACACCATTTTAGATCATTTTAGATTTGAGCATCCATGGGTTTTGATCTCCGAGGGGGGTCCTGGAACCAATCCTCCAGGTATACTGAGGGATGACCCTGTTCCCTAACAAAAGAGTAATAAAAATTGACAACTCCGATGCACTTAATTTCTGAGGATTATATGGAGGCCATTAATGTGCCAGTGTCTGTCTTTTTTATATCGCTCTCCTTTTCAAAAACAGATGCCCCTCCTAGGCTATTATTTATTATTCACATTTTGCAAGGGCTTTGTCCAGATACTGTTTTCTCTGGCTGAGCAGTAAAGAATTGTGTTCATCATGCACTTAGATGTATAGGCAAGATTAAATTTGAATCTGGAGAAATTATAATCATTTGCTGTTGTTATCTATTTGCAGGAACCAAACTGCACTTCACTCCTGTGGAGATAAGAATAGCCATTCCCTTTGCCTACAGGGCACAGACTTAAGAACTTGAACTTAAGATAGGAGCAATAATTGAAGAAACAGTGGTAGACGGCAGAAATGGAAACTCGCTTCTGTCTCTGGCCCACTCAGAGGCTAAAACCAAAAGATTTCCATGTTAGTGCATTTTGGTGTTTATAGAAAACCCAGAGGCTGTTCATTTTAAAGCTCTTGATGAAAACCAGACTCGCCAGAAGTGATAACGCTGATGAGCACAAATGTCCTTTCAGCTGAAACCTTGCTGATATAGATTAACCTTTTCTCTTAGTAGAAATACCAGGAGAAAAGATTCACTGGAGAGAAGAGTAATGCATCATTGGTATCCAGTAAAGTCTCAATGAGCCTTGTAATCCTCATAGTTACTCAATTAGAAATTTCCTAGGGGGAAGACATAATTTTGATAATTGAACCAACCTGGCTGTTTGGCCTGTGTGTTTTCTTTATAACAAAAATAATCACCGATCTGATAAATACGTGCTATGGGCATGAGATAAACCCTGATGGATACTGCGTGGCAAGGGGCTTGTGCATTTGTTAAGGGAGTAGCGAGTCATCGGGGGCAAAGGATGGGCATGCTTCACTGAGCAAGTTACATTTTCCAGCCAATGCTGGGTGCTATCAAATATCGCTGTGTGAGAGAACATGCACATCGTGCACGCTGGCCATCCTGGCAAAGAGAAGACCGTTTCCTCCAGGATTTATTTATGGCTAAATCAATTGCGCCTTAAAGGGATAGTTTTTCAAATAGCTGTGGGCTTGCAGGAGGCCTCACACGCAGCAGTAGCCACTCTGAAATCAGAGAAGCAGGGTGGCATAAGGTCTTCCAAATCCAGGTCGTGGACATTATTCTCCTCCTTCCTCTCATTTCCCAATGCTGTGCAATTTATATGGCCTTGGGATTTCTAATCCGCTAGGATCCAGTCAGGACCCAGGAAGGGGCAGTCACCTGGGCCATTAAAATTATTCTCGCTTCAGGTGACAAAGGTCATCTATTTCTGATCTTTTATTACGTGATTTTAGGGGATTAATAAAATTGGACCCTGTTGTTTCCTTTGTTGCTAGTTTAAAAATTTTACGGAGTCAAGGGAGGTCACTTGGGAGACAGAAATCGTATTTGCCAGGAAGGTGCTCGTAAAACAAAACTCACATTTTTACCTGTGCTAGTTTAACTCACCCTTAGAGGAATAAAAAGCAAGAAAGAGGTTTTTTTTTTTTTTTTTTTTTT
>VBSM01003157.1:16130985-16155022 GCA_008086735.1 Cheirogaleus medius | reverse complement strand
AGTTAGCATAACCTGAATAGCTATGCCCTGGGGGAATTTTCCTGAGCCCTAGCATGCAATGATATTAGCAGGACACACACATGTCCCTATATGCCTGCCTGCTCACACACATTCGGGATGCTCTTTACAGATGAGAACAGCAGGAACACACAGCATGGAGGGGCTGAGGAGGTGGGTGAGCTTACCCCAGGTGAAAAACTATGTTAGGTTTTGACTCTGACCTGATGAGGGGGATTAGGCTTCTCCAGCAAAAGCACAGAAAGAAATGACTTGGGACACACCTAAATACAGTTGAGGTTAATTCTCCATACCTGCCTGTGTCAGGATATGTCCAAGATAAGAATGACCCGCCTTGTGCAGTGTGCAACCTTGGCACCTTTACATGGTAGACCTGAAAATGGTCCTTATTCATTTGTCTCTTAGCCATAATTTAGAATAGACTTCTTATGAAGGAAATGTCTTAAGATGAGTGGTATGCTATAGTTGCCTCTAATTTTTAGTACCACATCCTTACATGCATATCTCTGTGCATATTCCTCATACTCTGTTATAATCTGTAAGGTTATTTTCCTTCTTCCCCACTAGAGAGTAACACATTCTTGCATTCATGTCTTCCTTTTGTTTATCTCTGTAGGCTCAATGTCTGGAATAGTACTGGTACATAAATCAATTAAATAAAACAATCCCATGAGTCTCTGGTAGAATAAAACCAGGTTAAATTAGTCATTTTGAATAATCACCATGCACTCTTTCTGATGTTTCTACTTCTGAAAGCAGGTCAACAATGTATTGCCACTATTTCCTATCCTCCCTGAGCCATAACCAGTGAAATACTATATATCTGGTCAAAGCTTTTCAAGACAACCTTGAGAAGTTAGGAATCACAGAGTGTATGTAAGAGCAAGTCCCCTCTTCTTAAGTGACCACCTTGGAGAATCCAGTAATAGAAGGCAACATTCACAGTTAAATACAAGACTGCAAAATTGACGGGTTGTCTCTGGGTAAATGTTTGCCTGGAAGCAGTTTTTCTGTAGTGGTTTGCATTTCTAATTGTTTAATGGATAATGTATTGCTCATGTCCAATCGGAAAACAAGAAATACCCATGTTGTGTTGTTGGGCTTAGTAAATACATAATTAGGATTTAAATCAGTATTTTAGATCTGATGACAGCTTTTTCTAGACAAGCATAATTAGAAGGCATGAAGAATTTAGAATGCTTCCTTTTGGACGATACATTTATTTTTCTTTGGTTTGCTCTGCTGACCTGACCACATCCAAAGCAATAATTTCATATATTCAGTAAATGGTTATTGTTTATGATACCTGCTATGTGAAGACTATTGCAGTAGGCCCGAGGTGCCATGTTGTTCCTACTTGAGAAACAAAGTCTCTGAATATCACTGTGCTACATGTGTTCCTAAGGGTACTTGTGGCTATATTTTACTGTGGCTTCTGTGCTTACTTTGGAAGCTAACCTCATCGTAAAACGGTACTCCACTGTAAGAGTTTTATTTTACGACTATATTAAGATCTTTGAATCGAGATGGCTAGTAGACTATAGTACATTTGGGTCAGATTTGCAGAGGAGAGTTGAGGAATAAAAGCATGGGTAGAGATCTATTATATTTTCCTTTTATTGTTGTTCCATCTTTTCAACAAATGTATGTTTAGTACTTATTATATGGATTAAGTATTGAACATGAACAGCCATGATCTTTGCCCTTGTGCAGTTTACAATACAGCAGGGAAAGTAGAAAGCACACAAATAATGCAAAGTGTGAAGAATGTTGCAAGAGGCTGAGGTTAAGAACCCACAAGCAAGTCACAAGGAAACTAATTTAGTGCTATAAGGAAAGTATAGCATGAGGCCTGGCACATTTTAGGATATGAACATTAGCTAAGGCCTAAATGAGCTTCCTGCTTGAGGAAGACACTGTTCCCTGCTTGAAAACATACCTTTCTAAGTGATTTCTGTTAGCTAGATAGTTAGGACCTCCAGCTCTTCTAGGGACAGGTACTGCCTCAAGCAATTGCCCCACCTGGGGAGAGGGATAAGGGTGGGCACTCCATTTTGGTGCTGCCCCACCCTTAATCCTATCCCGAGCAACTGCTACACCTGGGGAAGGAGGGAAGATATACCAATCTGGGAATTGCCCAGCCTAGGCCTAATAGGATTTGGAAAGTGACCTAGAGTAACCTAAGGCTAATTATTATGTAAGTAGCTTAAATCTACATTGTGGTTCATCTCCCCCCTCCCGTCCAGTAGGGCTCTTAGAGAAAGAGCTAGCATATGCAGATACAACCTTGAGAACACCTGTTAATCACTTGGTAACATCCCACACCTCCAGAAAGCCCTTCCCAGGAACAGGCCAATAAAAGGAAACAACTCGAAAATTCCCAGAGAGAAAGTCAGTGAGTCAGTCTGTCACTTTCTGCTTGCGAAGACAGACATATTTTGTTTTTGTAACAAAAAGCTCCTCGTGTGAAACGGCCTTCTGCTTGGGGTCACTCCATGGCATTGACCCTGCTTGTGATTTTTTTTCCAAGCAAGGAGCCAAAGAACTAGGATAACAGTCTGCCAAGAGGCTAGACCTGACACTTTTGTGTGTTTGATCATTCTTTGGCCAAGAACACATCAAGAACCAAGAGCGGGCTGCTACCCTGACAATTCCTTTTTTTTTTTAAGTGGTGGATGGAGAGACCCGTAAAGCTCTACATGTTTATTGTAAGTCAGTGGTGGTGACCTACAATCTCTGGGCAATATTATGATTTTCTCAAAGCCAGGGATATAATGGTGAAAATGTTCTCATTGGAAACAGAGAAATCTGCCGGTGGGGGCAATAAAAGAGGAGGGGTAAGTGTTTGCTTTGCCTGTCCTTGCTCGGGACACTGGTGTGAGATCTTGTGACTGGAGCTGCTCCAGCTGCCCGGCTGCCAGGGAGGGCCACATGCCCTGACATGATCTCCAGATAATGAGCCTGTCAGGTAAGCTAATGGAAATACTTTCATTTATAAAACTGCTGTTGTTTTAGTCCTTTCTTATTTATGCCTGAAAGCCATTACAAGCCAGGTAAAAGAGAGGCAGGGGAAATTAAAGAGGGGAGACAGTTCCAAGCAGACATGAGCAAATACCCAAAGGTAAAGGAGCATGTAGTCTAACAATAGAAGTACCAGGGGTCCTCAAACTTTTTAAATAGGGGGCCAGTTCACTGTCGCTCAGACCGTTGGAGGGCCGGACTATATAGTTTTAAAAAAAAAACTATGAACAAATTCCTATGCACACTGCACATATCTTATTTTGAAGTAAAAAACCAAAATGGGCAAAAACACCTGGTGGGCCGGATAAATGTCCTCCGCGGGCCGCATGTGGCCTGCGGGCCATAGTTTGAGGACCCCTGCGTATCCTATAGCCTGCTTGGAGAGTTTTGGGCTATTTGTAAAAACTGAAAATTCTGTCTGTTTCGAAATCACTGATGCTAGCTGAATATCCCCTTCTTCTTCCCCTTCCTCCTCTTTCTTTCTTCCCCATTTCCTTCCTACTCTTTTCTCTTATCTTCTCCCTCTCTTTCCCTCTCTCCTTTTCCCCTCACTTTCCTTCTCTCTACCTCCATCTCTCTCTTCTTCCTCTTCTCTTTTGTTCCCTTCAATAAAACTGAACCAAGAAGAAAGTAAGACACATCCCAGGACAAAAATGGAATGAGCTAAAGACCAGAATGACAAGCAAAGCTGCTAATGCCTTGAGCATGTTTGTCTGCATGAGAAACTTAACAGTTATTGGCATAGCCAGATGATGAGGCCAGGAGATAAGGTTTTGGGCCTTTGTAAGGTAGGAAGTTAGACATGAGACATTTGCAAAAAGCCAGGAAACTCATAAGGCCACATCCTCATTGAGGGGTTGGTTAGAAAAAATTTGCCTCCTGGCAAAGGAAGATGACAAGGACACTTGTCGTCTCAAAGGGTTTGCAGTCATGTATGAGCTCCTCACACAAGTTGGAAGATGAAATAACCCTCTTTTGGTGTTATAAAAATTTCAAGACAAAGTAATTTCAAGAGGGCCTCAATTGGTATGCTGGGGAGCATTCGAAAGAACCCAAATTCACACAGGAAGAACAAGCTTGTATCCTCCAATCCCATGGATTCACATCACTCAAATACAAATTCACAATTCAAAGTTATCGAAAACACAAAGAAATGAGCCGTGGTGACCCCAATGACTTTAGTTATTACAATAATTACACAGAGAATATAGAATTGTAAAATCGTATAAAAATTAAAAATGGAGTAAAAACTGCAACAAAGGGAAAAGAGACAATAAATATGATCAGGAAAGTGTGAAAAAGAAGCAATAGAAGTTCTAGAAATGAAGAAAATATAATTATTGCAATGATGATATTAATAAATGAGTTAAGCAGATTATACACACAGGAAGAGAGAATTAGTGAATTGGAGCCATTCTTAACCTTGAATGTCTATAGCAATCACCTGTGGAGTTTGTTGAAGTGCAGATTCTGATTTGGTTAAGTCTTGGGTGAGGTGCAAAACTTGTCATTTCTAATAATCTCTGAGGTGATGCCCACACTTAGAGGAGCAAGGGACTAGGAGATAACTTTTGAAAACATGACCAAGGGAGACAAAAAGATAGAAAATATCTCTTTGAATAAGAAAGAATAAGGACAGAAAGAATAGAGTTGAAGCAATATTTGAAAAGATGATGGCAGGGAATTTTTCTGACCTAATGAAAGACATGAAGCTACAGTTTAAGGAAACCACACCCAAGGAAGAAAAGAAGAAAGGCAGGAGGGAGAGAGAGAGAGAAGAAGAAAAATCTTCATTTCAGAAAATCACAAATTATCAAAGAAAAGGAAGATCATACAATTGTTCAAATAGGAGAAAAAAGTTTATCCACAACCCCTACCCCCCAAAAACCCCAGTTACATTGATGTTAGACTTCTCAACAGTACAAATGGATGTGGAACAACATTTTGTTGTAAGACAGACAAAGGAAAGGAAAAGAAAACCCTATGAAGCTAGGTTTATGTATCTATCGAAACTATCCTTCAAGAGGAAGGACAAATTAAGTAATTTTTTAGATAAGCAAAAACAGGATTTTTGACCAACACTCTCACTCAGGTTTTCTTGTGATTCTCAGCAACATCACCACTACTTGGGAATATGTAAGAAATGCAAATTTGGAAGCCCCACCCAGACCTAGGGACCAGAAACTGGGGGTGGGGGGCTCAGTAATCTGTGTTGGATCAAGCTCTCCATGGGAGCTAATGCTACTTCAGTTTGAGAACCACAGCTCTACAGAAAATATATGAGACAGAAGAAAAATGATTTCTGATGGAAGGTCTCAGACATAAAATGGAATTTAGATCAAATTACTTAGTAAACTTTAGGTTAAACTAAACCAGTGTTGACTCAGTAAAACTATAATAATATCAAATTTGGAGATAAAAATAAGATATAACTAAAATATTGAACAACAAAAAATGTAACACATAAAGAGTGATTGTGGTGAAAATAACCACTTCTTTAAGAAAGACAGAAATTGGATAAAATTTTTCCAATTAATATATTAAGAATGAATAATAATTATTAAACAATGTGCTCTAAATGTTAGTAGTATTATTGATATGTATAATGTTTTATCTAAAAATTTTATGTTAATACTTTTCTAATGCTTTCAAATGTATTATCTTATTTAATCTTCATGACAATCCTGTTAAATGAGTAGGTCAAATATACTCTCTCATTTTTTTCATCTTTAAAATCCTTTATTGTTATTAAATGTTATGTAATTCTTAAGAAGACAATTACAATCTTTGTGATACCCATAATTCCATTTGACTTTTAAACAAATTTGTTTTAGTATCACTTTCTTTTTAAAAAATTTTTTTTAATTTTAATTTAAAAATTTTGTAAATTTCAGAGTATTATGTGGGTACAAACCCTTTGGTTACATAAATTGCCTTTGCACCATCCAAGTCAGAGCTACAAGCATGCCCATCCCCTAGACAATACCCACGACATCTGTTAGGTATGAATTTACCCATTCTCTTGTGCCCCCTCCCACCTGCCTGACAACACACTATGAATGGAGTTGAGGGATGTTATAATTTAACCAAAATCACATGATTGGGGTGTGGCAGAATAGAGGTCAAGTCTTTGGAGTCTAGGCCATTGTCCTGGCCTTTTCATTTATCTTACTGCCTTTTATCATTAACAAAAATTTCATGGAAGCGTGCTTTTGTTAAAAAAATATATATATATATTTGGAAACAATTTAAAAACGTTTTTTATCATCTTTTATATAATACAAATAGGAAACAAAGCTGATTTAAATAAAGAAATATTTTCTTTTTTAACCTTGGATGTAACAAAGCTGTAGTCTCACTGTACATATGCTTCTACGATTCATGGCCTTTTTCTTTCCAGAGAAACAGGTTCAGAAGGACACGATAGAATGACAACATTTTTCCCCAGTATGAAGTCTAAGAAGACTTGGAAAAAGTTCCTCATAATGATGTTCTTTTAAAGATATGACTGGTCTCCATCAGTCGAATGGAGTGGAGAATACAAATGACAGAGTTAATCAAGTTCATCTGCTTTGGAATATCAGACTACGTGTCTCTTGAAGTGTCTTTCATGGGTTCTGTAGGATGGCAGGTGACTATTATACTGTGATGTAAGCCCTGGTTCCTCTGCCTGCAAACCATTGCAGAGAATAAACAGGTAATTCTCCTTTCACAGATTTTAGAGACAATATATGTCTGTGTCTAAGGTTGGCCATTATCAGAGCCCTATGCTGCAGAATTTTCTGTAACCTTTATCTACAATTAGATTTATATTATAAAGCTAAAAGATCTTTAGATTTTAAAATTTATGAAGGGTCAAAACCTGGTGAGACATCTTTGGAATTTTTTCCTATAATAATTGAAGGAATTTTCCAGTTGAAACAAATGCCAGGATGAATTTCTTGGCCTACGGTGACATCTTTCACGTAAAGGTCTTCACGTGCACTGCAGACAGGAGCTCATTAGCTTCCTGACAGTCTTGGGAGACAGGTAAGTGCTATCAGATGTGGAAACTGAGGTTTAAAGAGATTAACATGCTGCCAATGCTGGTCCATCTTGGATTCAAATCAGGAACTCAGCAGCTTTCCTTGGAACACAGATTTTTATTTTTACAGGGCTTTATAATTACATATTTTAGATTGCTCAGTATAGTTTGAAGTGACTCAAATATGGAAACATTCATTACATCTTTTGGGAAACGATTTTGATCTTGTGGAGGACTTTTTCTGTCTAACTGGGTTTTATATATTTTGACTCATTAAATCTCATTCCATCTAAGAGAGCTATTTTTCTCCCTAGGGGAAGGGACTTGTTTTCTTTCTAGTCTCTCTCTAGCTTAATAATTTTTTGAGACATACATTTATTCAGTTTTCTTGGTGGATATTGGAGAACACCTACTATGCCTTAATTCCTTTGGTACATCTGGGTATCTAAAGATGAGTTAAACAGTCTTTTCTGCATTGGAAAAGAAGGCATGAAGTTAAATCTGTAGATTGGTCGAGAAGTAAGGGGTTGTGAGGTAAGTAGCTCTGGCTCAAAGTAGACTATGAAAAGACTTTTTCCAGTGAAGAGTATGAATTTCTTTATGCCTTTGCCACAGGAGAAGGGGGAGGTTATCTCAATGCTCTGGACCTTATGAATGTAGTTTAGAGCAACAAAAATAAAATGGCCCCATGGCTGTAGGAAAATGGGGTGGAGACAGGAGACCAAGATGCCAAATCACATGAGTTTTCAGGGAGAGCCTTTCACTGCTGGGTAAAGAAGGAAAAAACAGAAAAGCCTTTGAAAAAGGAGATAGATAAACACCTCTATGGCTCAATTCTGCATTCTGACACACTGTTTGACTAAGTCTGCAAGATGTGTGTACAGCAGAGTTAGTGGAGCCCAACATTTGTTTATTCATTAAATATTTATTGTGGACCAACTCTGTCTCATGCAGCTTATGTTTTCCTCAGAGGGTATAGAAAATAAATAGTAATGAGGCAAGATAAATTCAGATAGCGATAATCAGTACAAAGAAAATAAAATAAGATGATGTGATAGAGATTTGAGGACGTTTAGTTTTATATAAGATAGGAGGCATCTTTTTAGCTTAGACCTTCATAATAAGGAGCCAGACATAGAAGTTACCAGGGAAGCAGTATTCCAGACAAAGGCAACAGTCCCTGGAGAGACCCCAAGATGGGAGCTAATTGGGTACATTCAAGGAACAGATAGAAGGTGGCATTGTAGCCAGGGTGGAGTGAGGGGGGAGTGGTATGAGATGGCTCAGAGAATATGACAGCTAGTAGGTCATAGTGAGGAGCTTGGATAATATTCTAAGTCTGGTGGAAAGTCATTGAAGTATTATAAGCAAAGGGATGACAGGAGTTTTAAGTGACCTGATTAGGAGTAGAAGAGGTCATTTTGAATGTCATATATAGAAGGGTTGATTGCAAAGAGGCAAGCAGGGAAACAGAGACACAGGTGGCTGATGCAATATTTTAAGCAAGGGCTGTTGGCATTTTGGATCAAAGCTGCAACAATGGTGATGGGGGGGAAATGGATATATTTGGGGAGTGCCACTGACAGCTTGTTTATATCATGTGCTATGGTCTGAATGTGTCCCTCAAAACTCCTGTGTTGGAAACTTAATCCCTGCTGCAACAGTGTTGAGAAGTGGGGCCTTTTGGAATGTGTTTAAGTCATGGGAGCTCTGTTCTCATGAATGAGTTAATGCTACCATAAAAAGGGCTTGAGGGAATGGGTTCTCCCTTTCCTGCCCTTCCACTTTCTACCATGTGAGGACACAATAGGAAAGAACACACCAGATGCTGGCACCTTGATCTTAGGCTTCCCAGTCTCCAGAACTATGAGAATAAATTTCTTATCTTTATAAATTACCCAGTCTGTGGTATTTTGTTATAGCAACACAAATAGACTAAGACACCATCTCTTTGTGTATATTAGAAAAAGGTACTTCTTACTCAAATAAAAATAAACTTTGAGTTAGAATATTATTATAGAAACAGAACCACTTTTTGGACTGCTTGGAATCCAGGTTAACTTTTTAATAATTCAAGTGGGCATCAGCCTTGGCTAGGACTTACTCACACCCACTCACACACTCCATGGGCATCAGCCACATTTCCCTTACATACATATCCCCTGTCCCCTGGGTGAGAATTCACCCAAGTTTTAGAGTTGTATGGGTGAAGGGGTGTGTGGGAACCAAACTTCTCAGAATTCTATTGGGATTGGGGTTAACTGCCTATACACAGGTGTTTTGGTGAATTTGTGTCTGTGTTCTCTTTTGTGGGTGTGTGTGGATGTTTGTGTGTACATGATGCTGTGTACTAATGTGGGATTATGTAAGAGGAAGCTCAGCTTTGCTGCTATAGGATGTAGCTAGCAGACCACCAAGAAGAATGCACTTCTTCAGAAGTATGAGCTTATTCAGGGAAGGATGGGCTGTTCTGAGGAAATAATTATTGGGCTGAAATCTGAAGAATAAATAGGGTTTGGGTATATGTAAATGGTTCAATTGTGGCCCCCCAAAAGATATATCTAAGTCCTAAACCTTAGGTGATTTCATGTGGAAAAAACAGTCTTTGCAGATGTAATTAAATTAGGGATTTGGAGATCATCTTGGATTAACAGGGTAAACCTTAAATCCAAGGAAAATTGACCTTGTAAGAATAGGAAATATCCCAGAAAGGAAGATAAACACAGACAAAAGAGGAGGAAGGCCATACAGAGGTGGAAGCAGAGGTTGGAGTTATTCAGCTACAAGTCAAGTAACGCCAAGGAGCCATCAGAAAAGGAAGAGGCAAAGACACATTCTCCTCTGGAGACTTCAGAGAGAGCATGGCCCTGTCATCATCTTGATTGCAGATTTCTGGCCTCCAGAACTTGAAATAAAAAGTTCCTTTTATTTAACCAAGTTTGTGGCCATTTCTTATGGCAGCCCCAGGAAACTAATAGAGTGCATGAGAGGGATGTGGGGAGATGATTAGTGTTTAGAAGCCAGAGAGGAGAGAATAAACATGGGCTCTGTGGTGGGATTAAGCACAGTGTTTAAAAACAGAAAAGTAAGCATGACTGGAGCAGGTGAAGAGGAAACTAGAGTGGTAGACAGGAGCAGAGAACTCTCAGCCTTGCAAGTCTTGCTAAGCACTATAGTTTTTAATCCAAGAGCTTCAGGTGCCATTGAAGTGTTTTAAGTGAGGAATGGCAAAATCATATTTGTTTTTTAACACATCACTGTGGTTTTATTGTGGAGAATGAATTGGAGTGAGACAAGAATGGACAATGAGAGTGGTTAGAAGGCCACTGACTGCTATAGTCCAAAGTGGCTTTAAAGGTAGAAATACAGGACAAATCCAAGAGGCATTTTGGGAGAATAATAGTCTGTAGGGCTTGGCTACATTTAGGACAGGGAGGGTAAAGATGATGAGACCAAGGAGTTAAAAATGCTGTTTCAGTGGGTGGTGGGGACTCCTGTGACAGTTAAGCCACAAGACTTGTTTAAGAAGGTTGAGAGTTCAAATGGACATTTTGGGGTTGTGGCCTCTAAGACATCCAAGCAGGTGGAGGAGGCGTGCTGTTGGATATGTGTGGCTGGAGATCAGAGGAGAGATCTAAGCTCTAGGCATAAATTGAAACCTATTTGTATATAAATGGTCACAGAAGCACATGTTGATGATATTACTTGGGAAAGAACAGAAATGGAAGAGAGAAGATTTATCACAAAGCTCTGAAGAACTGTAATATTTAATGGATGGTGGAAAGGCATGGGAAAGCCAGAAAATGCAGATCATGGAAAATTAGAGAAGAGAGTTTCAGAAAAAAGGGAATGTCCAAAATTCTGGAAATACTGAGAAATCAGGTGAGATGAAAATAGAAAGTGACCTCTTGGCTTAGTAATATGGAGGTCTCTGGTGGTCCTAGTCAGAGCAGTTACGTCGAGTCATGGGTAGTGAGTGCTGAGAAGAACCGTCGGTACCTATGTACATCTGTGGTTGCTAAGAGGGTTGTGTTTCAGTTGAGAGAATTTATTAGTTATCACATAAAAGCAATAAATGGTAACTTTAAGGAAATGATATGAGGATAGGGATTTCAAGGCACCTCAGTATACCCCCATCCTCACCCTTTCCTTACTACTGTGAACAAAAGTTCTCTGAAAAGGAATTTGGAGGAAAGAGACTTTATTCTGGTGAACAGTTTGCAACTGCGGAGACACAACTTTTGGTGTAAACCAAAAGTGAATTCCAGACCACAAAGCGAGGGCTTGTTTTTTATATCTGAAGCTCTTGCCCAGGTTGTCAATAAGGTCCATTTATGTAAATCAAGGATTGAAACTTGCTTAGCTCTAATTGGTTGACACAGTTGAGTTTAATTGGTTGATATAGCTGAACTCTGATTGGCTGAGGCAGATGAGCTCTAATTGGTTGGCTCAGGTGAGCTCTGAAAGTTCCAAAGTTAAACAGAGGTGTGGGTTTTCAGGGAACTCAGAATATGTATGTGACCACTAGTCAGCAAATGGCCACTTGGTCCCATTCGAACTTAGACCCAGTTAGCAATTCAGGATCCATCTTGAAGGATTGGCTCTTTTAGGTTCACACTCTCATGCCCTCCAAATGTAAAACCACAGGCTTTCATCATTCCAGTGACTAATACCAAAATTCTACCACCAAGAATACCATTCTTTGGATTCACATTGGGAATCAAATGCCCCAGGGAGAGAGAATCTCAATTACATTATTATATTTATTTCTGCTTTTAAATGTCCTGATTCTATGATTTAAGCATTGATTAAGGCAATGTATGAGAGTATATGTGATAGCAGGAATTGGAAAAGAAAAGAAAAAAGATCAGTCCCTTGAGCAGAAATGACAGACACTAAGAGCAGAAAATTATGCAAAATGGGATTCTGTGGTTGCTTCTGGCTCCACCTGCCATGGGATCTATTACATTTAGGATATTTTGAATGTTAACTTCCTAGAGTGCAGATCCTCTGAATATGCCACTGGATTGGACTATGTCAGAAAGTGGAGGGACACCCACTTCATGCTGGAGAATCTTTTTATACACACACACACACACACACACACAAATATACAATATATATACATACATGTCTATACAGTATATATACATATATATAGTGTCATTAGATTTATATCATGGTTTTATGATATCAGTATTAATATTCCCAGTTTACATATGAGTAAATTGGGAGTTTTTTAAAAACCATATACTCTCTACCTATTATGAGTCTTGGTACTGTATTTCTTAAATTCCAGATTGTTACTCTCACTGTTTAGTTATACTCACTGATGAAAACTTGCTAGAATTACTTTTCCATGGGCACAACATGTGCCCAGTTCTTCTAGGACAGAAAGAATGAAGTAGAAGTTTTCAGATGTATCCAGAAGGGTGAATTAGGAATAGGTTCACATAGCTCCTGGCAGAAGGCTTAGCAAATCCCAGGGTAACCAGCATGCCCAGCCAATTTCTTTCCATGAACTAGAAATAAAAAGCATAATTCAATATTTTGGGTTTTGTGGGTCTCTCACGGTCCTGAGCCCCACCCCTCCATCCCTGTTCATGCTTTGTGGTGCGATCTCTGTGCTAAATTGCCAGCGGCAGACAAGCCGGAGTGGGAAGCAGAGTTAAACAGTCAATGCCATAGTTCTTGGATTTTCCAAGTTTTACCTCCAAATGAATTGATGTCATTGTTCTCTTTTCTTGAGCACGGAGAGAATGAGTTGCTTTTTTCCATGCCCCTCCAGCCCTTCTTGAGTTTTTTGTCTTGTTTTATTTTTATTTTTCTGTCCTAGCTTTTATTAGAGCATGTACATAGAATATGGTTTTGTCAATAAAATATTTAGGCAGAAAATCAAGGATGTTAAGTTTCTTTCTTGGCTCCTTCTCTGACACTGAAATAAGAGGAGAGAGGATTTATCTCACTTTTACTAATTAGGATATTGAAGTAAGGAGAGATTTAATGATGGAATCAGAATGATAAAATTGTCAGTAACTTGTTCATGGACTCTCAGATCATTTCCTCTTTTTGGGCCTCAATTTTTTTCAGATGGTTATTATGAAAAAAAAATTAAGCACCCTCATCACAGAGGTGGGGTGAAGAATAAGTGCGAGCAAAGGTAAAATGGGAACGACAATTAATGTGACCATTAACATTGTCACCATTATTCTCCCAGTCTTCTTTTACAGCTTGCCTTTAAGAGAGAAACAACAGCTCTTAATGAAAAAAGTAAATCTCTGGAGACAGACAGCTCTGGGTTGGCATCTCAGCTCCATATCTTCAACCTTATTCATTGGTTGAGATGAACTTTTCTCAGCCCCTTCCTTTATCCAGAGATAGTAAGAGCTACCCACAGGTCTATTGTGAAGATGTAAGAAAAAACAGGTGCATTTCTGACAATAACCATATATTTTAGTTGGATCTGAATTTGATTATATAATTTTGTATGCTACATCTGGATGCTTTAAATCTGGTTTGCATCTAGTTTGAGCAAACAATCTCTTTACACACTTTGTGTCTTGTGAAGGTTTCTGAGTGTAGCAGGTTTTCATGCTGCTTTAGAAGAGGTTTCAGAGCTGACACAGGTTGTTACTGTAAGCACATTTCAGAGATACTGACGGTTTGGTTCCAGACCACTGCAATAAAACAAATATTGCAAGAAAATGAGTCACACACATTTTTTGGTTTTGCAATGCATATAAAAGTTATGTTTGCACTATACTGTCGTCTATTAAGTATGCAATAGCATTGTGTCTAAAAAAACTATGCACCTGAATTAAAAAAATTATTACTAAAAAAAATGCTGGCTATCATCTGAGCCTTCAGTGAGTCATAATCTCTTTTTGGTGGAGGGTCTTGCCTCGATGTTGATGGTGGTTGTCTGATTGAGGTGGTGGTTGCTGAAAGTTGGGGTGGCTGTGGCAATTTCTTCAAATAGGACAACAGTGATGTTTGCTGCGTCAATTGACTCTACCTTTCACAAAAGATTTCTCTGTAGCAATTGATGCTATTTGAAAGCATTTTACCTATACCAGAACTTCTTTCAAAATTGGAGTCAATCCTCTCAAACTCTACTGCTGCTTTTACAACTAAGTTTATGTAATATTCTAAATATGTGTCATTTTAACACTGGTCACAACATTTTCACCAGGAGTATATTCCATCTTAAGAAACCACATTCTTTGCTCATTCACAAGAAGCAACTCCTCATTCATTAAAGTTTTATCATAAAATTGAATTAATTCAGTAACATCTTCATGCTTCACTTCTAATTCTAGTTCTCTTGGTATTACCTCATCTGCAGTTACTTTCTCCACTAAAGTCTTGAACCCCTCAAAGTTATCATGAGGGTTAGAATCAACTTCTTTGCATCTACTGTTAATGTTGATATTTTGACCTCCTCCCATGAATCACAAATGATCTTAATGACATCGAGAAGGAAGAATCCTTTCCAGGTTTTCAACTTACTTTGCCCAGATCCATCAGAGGAGTCATTATCTGTGGCATCTATAGACTTACAAAATGTGTTTCTTAAATAAGATTTAAAAAGCAAAATTACTCTTTGATGGGCTGCAGAATGCATGTTGTGTTAGCAGGCACGAAAACAACTTTAATCTCCTTGCGCATCTCCATCAGAGCTCTTGAGTGACTAGGTGCATTGCCAATGGGCAGTAATATTTTGGAAGGAATCTTTTTTTCTGAGTAGTAGTTCTCAACAGTGTGCTTAAAATATTCAGTAAACCATACTGCAAACAGATGTGCTGTTATCCAGGCTATGTTGTTGCATTTATAAAGTACAGGCAGAGACGATTAAGCATCATTCTTGAGAGCTATAGGATTTTTGGAATGGTAATGAGCATTGGATTTACCTTAAAGTCACCAGCTGCTTTAGTCTGTGACAAGAAAGTCAGCCTGTCCTTTGAAGCTTTGAAGCCAGGCATTGACTTCTCTCTAGCTATGAAAGTCCTACATGGCATCTTCTTCCCATAGAAGGCTGTTTTGTCTACATAGAAAATCTGTTGTTTAGTGCAGCCACTTTCATCAATTATCTTAACTAGATCTTCAGGATAACTTGCTACATCTTCCACATCAGCACTTGCTGCTTCATATGTTATGGGCACAACTTCTGTCCCCAAACCTCATGAACCAGCCTCTGCCAGCTTCAAATTTTTCTTCTGTGGCTTCTTTAACTTTCTCAGCCTTCATAGAATGGAACAGAGTTAGGGCTTTGCTCTGGATTAGGTTTTGGCTTAAGAGAATATTGTGGCTGGTTTGATCTTCTATTAGGACCATTCAAATTTTCTGTGTATCAGCAATAGGGCTGTTTCACTTTCTTATCATTCATGTATTCACTGGAGTAGGAATTTTAATTTTCTTCAAACACTTTTTCTTTGCATTCATAGCTTGGCTAAGTGTTTCATTCAAGAGGCCTAGCTTTTGGCCTATCTTAGTTTTTGACATGCCTTTCTCACTAAACTTAATCATTTCTAAATTTTGTTTTAAAATGAGAGACCTTTGACTGTTCCTTCCACTTGAACATTCGCTGGCCATTGTAGTGTTCTTAATTGACCTAATTTCAATATTGTTGTATCTCAGGGAATAGGAAGGCCTGAGGAGAGGGAGAGAGATAAGGGAATGGCTGGTTGGTGGAGCGGTCAGAACATACACAACATTTATCAATTAAGTTTGTCGTCTTATAGGGGCACAGTTTGTGGTGCCCCCAAACAATTACAATAGTAATATCAAAGGTCATTGATCATAGCTCGCCATAATAGATATATAATATTGACAATTTTGAAATATTGCAAGAATTACCAAAATGTGTCGCAGAGACATGAAGTGAGCATGTGTTGTTGTAAAAATGGCACTGCTAGACTTGCTTGACACAGTTGCCACAAATCTTCAATTTGTAAAAAATATAATATATGCTAAGTGCAATAAAGTGAAGTGCAATAAAACTAGACTGGCCTGTATATCCTTGGGAGAAGGCTAGCAGCCCATGGTTTTCCTATGCATACGTCTATGTGACACAGAAAGCAGCTGCATGCAGTGTGTGTTAGTCGGCTCGGGTTGCTATAACAAGATAGACTGGGTGGCTTATAAACAACAGGAATTTATTTCTCACAGTTTTGGTTCTGGAGGCCGGAAATCCAACATCAATATGCTAGCCTGGTCAAATTCTGGTGAGGGTTCTTCTTCCAGGTTGCAGACTACTGACTTCTATTGCACCCTCCCAGGGTAGAAAAAGAGAAAACTAGCTCTCTGGCCTCTTATCAGGGCACTAATCCCATTCATGAGGGCTCTACCCTCATTACCTAATTAGCTCCCAAGGCCCCACCTGTAAATATCATCTCACGAGGAATTAGATTCCAACATATGAATTTGGTGTGGGGACACAAACATTCAGTCCATAAAACAGGGCTATTTCCTTGTATATGAAGCCAAAAGGAAAGTCTTTCCATCTGTAAGGTCATTTGGAAAGCATCCAGTGTATGTTATAGAGTTGGGTGCATATTTACTATTTAACATCTTCCCTTGGCCATGGAATGGACTCAAGTCTTGCTCAAATAATGAACCAGGATCTTCCCCTTTTCAAGGCAATGCTGTGACCAACAGAGTGGAACAGCCCGGACAGGAATAATGCTTAAATGTTGTTTGTTGCTTTGAATAGTCCTAAAAAGCAGCATGACTTGCATGATCCATATTTAGTTACTTGCTATTCACACCACCACCTTCCTGAGGATGATTATAGTTTTTCTTCTGCTCTAGCCTTTGAAACCACTTAATTGACATATTCGCAGGCTTGGCCAGTTAGCACTGATTTGTAACTACAGGTCTCCGAGCATCTCAGTGATGGAGGCACTGCACATTGACACAAACCATCAACCAGGCAGCTAGTGTCAGGCTTTCTAAACTTAATGATTCACCCAAGTTGTGGGGTGAGGCATTGAGGAAATCATTTATTAAATATCTTAGTGACAATTATCAGTCATATTGGTTGGTTGAGGGCCAACCAAAATGCAGGCCAACTAACTTTTCCAATTTGCAACTTGTTATATCATCCTATAGGTGAAGTAATAGACTCTAGTTTCTAGCCCTCTTCTAAATTCAAACTAAATTACATAAGCATTAAGAGAATCTTATCACCTTGGCTTATTCTGCCCTCCAGGGCACGGATACAGAAAAAGGGAAACCACCAGATGTTAAGCTCATCGTATCTGCGGAAAAAGACACATGCAAGTGTTGTGTGCCAAGGGATTTAGGGACCCTGCTGTCATATCACTTTGGCTACAATCTCATTGGATCTTATAAATAAAACAAGTGCAGACCAAACCAGCACCTGGATGGCAGATGCAGAATCTCCTGGGGAGATGCAGTAAGTAGCGCTAGGAATCCAAGCATCACTTCTCCCTTTGTGCCTATAATAAATCAGTACCCAGTAGGAGACAAGAGATTGCCTTTTAATGGGCTCTGTCTCTATACCCAAGTTTCTTTCTAGATGGTCCATAAAAATGACTTCTGACTTTACCTATATTTTGAGATGAATTGCTTTTTCCTCCCCAGATAAAATTCTCTTTTTCTTTTTTTTCCCATCATTTATCATTGAAAGAAATTATTTGATCACAACCTTTTTTTGGTTATGGCTACAAAGGTAGGTCATGACATCTTTTGTTTTTCCAAGGAAATGGTAAAGTTTTAAGGTGAATTATTGAATTTCCCCTAATATAGGTAATAAAATGCCTTTGATCATTGGATGTAAAAATAGCTGTAAAAATGCAAGTGTTGCTCTAATGGTCCATCTTGCTTTTTTATGGGTTTCTCTACTGCCGTTGCACAGGTGGAGTTCACATTGAGCTGCACAAATTCCCCCCCATTCACCTGCCTCTTAGAGTCATGAATGCATTATTCTGGTTTGAATTAAGAAAGCTTCTGATGGTTTAACTTTTACGGTAAAAATAGCTAACCATAACCACCTATACCTTTGCTTGTGATGATCTATTATTTGAACAGGGTTTCAGTGTATCACTGAATATCTAATGCTATGTCTTTTTAGCTATGTCTCACATAACCAGCTTCTAATTTCAGCCTCTGCCTAGTTAAAACACTTTGTCAAACTTCCCTATCACATTTTTTTTCCTCACACACATCATTTCATCCTCACTCCTGAAAAATCTGTTAGTGACAATTCCAATATTGGCAGTGTAAGAGTGAAAAAAAAAAACTATAAAAAGGGAAAACTGAATTTGAATGTCACCATTGCAAAAATGAAACGTTGATTGAACACCACTATAGAAAGGGCACATTACATTCAAGATATGT
This sequence comes from Cheirogaleus medius, assembly GCA_008086735.1. NCBI lineage: Eukaryota > Metazoa > Chordata > Mammalia > Primates > Cheirogaleidae > Cheirogaleus > Cheirogaleus medius. The sequence goes on along the minus strand of VBSM01003157.1, from coordinate 16,136,598 downwards.
GTGGGCTGTTTAGCAAAGAATTATTACATAAAGGTTAAATAATATGCCACGCATTAAAATAAAAGAAATCCTTTACATATTTATTTAAATAGATACTGCTCCAATACTTTTAAACCTAATTTACCTATTATTAATTAATCACGATAAAGATTCTGGAGCAACATAAAGCATGAAGAACTACTGCCAATTAAGTTTCGATAAAAATAAAGAGCACATAATGCTTAAAATGACAATGCTATTCACTTGAAAAATGTAATTTTATTTTTAAGCAACTTTTTTGGGAGCTTATCTACTACAAAAATTACTGCGTGTGATTACTTTGTTAAATAGCTTTAGACGATGTAGAATGTATAAACAGCATATTTGCACAGGAAGGACATCAGGAGACTTGGAGGTGGTATTTAGTCTGGATTTATTAAGTAACATCTTTTGGATGATAAAATGAATTCTGGGGATGGAAATACTTGAGGGAGAAAATAACAGATCTGTTTACAGAGTTGATAAGAGCTAAAATACTTCTAGCAGAGCTTGGGAAAATAAGGGCTTGATATATATTTTTTGTTGAATGAATGAATGAAGAATCTCCCCAAAGATACTAAAATGGTAATGATGTTTGTTTAACTTTTAAATGTAACTAGGTTTTCATTCATTTGACAAATATTTATTGAACACCTACAATATGCTTGGCACTGTACTAGGTGCTATGGGTACCAACTGAGTGAACAAGACAAATTAATACTCCAAGGAGATGACAGTCCAGTTGGGAAGACATGCACGAAAGGTGTCATAATTAATGTAATGATTGCTACATACACTTGGTGTACGCAGAGGGACCTAGCCAAACAAGGCATCAAAAATGGTCTCCCTGAGAACATTGCCTTTGGGTTGAGTCCTGAACCATAAGGAGGTGAGGAGGATAAATTTTGGGGCAGAGTAAACATCACATGTGGAGTCACAAAGACCAGTGAGATCATAGAGTGTTAGAGGAATTGGAAAGTGCCTAAAAGCTAAGCCTACAAAACAGGAAGGAAATTGGACAGAGGTGAGCTAAAGTGCAGCCAGGGCCAGCCAGGTGCAAGGAAAATGAATGCAGTTAGGTGCAGATCTTTCCTAATTAATTTTGAAACATAGATTTTTGGAATTTACCAAAAGGAATGCACTTATAGCAATATTTTTACACAAATACTATTATTTATATCCAATTAATTACTATGTTTTGATATTTTAAACTCATTTTTGGGGAACCATTGCTATGGGGTACATTTGTTTATTGATTTGTTGATTCACTTATCTATCGCCTCACACGTACCAGATACAAAGATAAATAAGACAGTCAATGCATTCAGGGAGGTGATGTTGTAGTGTGGCAGGAGTAGGAGACAGTAGAAGACTGAACCACTTAGACTAAGGAGGTGGGATGGGCAGATCATCATTAGATCACTGTTATCTTCAAAACTTCTTATGGCAAATACAAACAGAATTGCAAACCCCTGCCCTGGCTCTCTCATCAGTAGGAGGAGGCTTCTGTTTTAATAACTGTTTACTTTTGGGGGCATCTCCTAGTTCTTTTTGAGTGTTAGGGGATGTGGGAATGGGGAATAGCCCATGAAGGCTACTCCCTATCAATAGGTCGCTTTACACAATTCCTGGGCCATCATTCATACTCCATTCTATGTCAGTGGGGTTGTGGTTCATAGGTGCTGCTTTCAGAGGCTGTGCAAGAAATCCCTGGAGTTTGCAGAGCTAACCCACATTCCCCTCTGCCTTTAAGGACATGCTTCTGTAGTCATTAGCCACTATACCTAGGCCAAGTTAAATGGTGAAGAGTATATTTATGGAGTCAAGAGTTATCCATTAGGGAGAATATTCTGGATTTCCTGTTTAGTGCTCCGAGTTTGGCCTCTTTCAACTCAAAGTTGGTCATTTTGAGAAAACAGAGCTCTTTTGTACAGTTGGAAGCACATACAAACATATACACGTACACCCCCCTCACTCACATCAAGCCTTGCCTAACTAACCCCACAGAATCTCATGCTCTCTTGGTTTACTGAGACTCTTCTTTAGTTTGTCCTTTTCTCACTCCCTCAACATACAAAGTTTTCTGCCGACTGGTTGACTTTTTTCCCCAATCTTTCTTTCCCTGATTGCACATGAATATTTATAACCAAATTTTTATCATAAATTACATATAATATTAATAAATGGCCCTAGTTGATAGCCAAGAGAAGTACACTATTTAATGGAAAGAAGAATATTTATAATATTTCCCCTGTTGGTGCTGGTACACAGAAACAGAGCTTGACCTTACTACATGAAATCACCCACTAGTCAAATTTATGAACTTTATGACATTGTTATTAACCATTTTGGTTTTACTGATTTTTCTTGAGACTTTTCAGAATTTGTGTGTGTGTGTGTATTATTAAATATATCCATACCATCAGGGATTGTTTAGAGTAAGATTAGACCTCCAAGAATGGGATACGGGGGTGGAGTTGGGTTGGGGGTACGGGGTCATTAGCAGCACTGTCCTAACAGTCCGGGTGGGATGACAGTCCAGATGTGATGCAGCACGAACTGGAATCATGGCAAAGGCAGTGGGAATGGAGAGAGGATATAAAGTGGAAAGAATCTTGCATAGTTTAAAATATAAAGAGACCAGCAGCCCGAGAAGAATTCAAGTCGTGCTGATGTTTTGAACCTAGGCCAAGGGAAAGATGAAGTGACATTCACATAAACAAGGTAGGAAGAGAGAAGGTTTTAAGGATGGGATGAGAGTGACGAGTTCAAGTTCTCCAGATGAACTTTGAGGTGCTGGCAGGAAACTGTGCTTTGAGGGCCGAGCAGAGGCTGAAGCCCATCCAAGCTATTCCCTCTCCCTTTCTTCCCCGTACTCACTCTCCTTTTGCATCTCCCTCCTTGACAACTGTCTTTTCTGGAGAACTCTCAAAAAGGGGATGAGGCCTGGCTGCTCTGGCTCCTATTCCGGTTGGAGCTCAAGTGCATTTGAGTGCTTGGGGGCCGCGCACACCAGACCCAGCTGCAAGCTGCAGCAGTCTAGTTTTGCCAATTGGGAACACAATTAAATATTTGGGAATTTGGGATTGGAGCTCAAGAGAGAAGTCAGAACTCTACATAGCTATTTAGAAGTCCTCTGTTAGAGATAATTTAAATGTTGAGAGTAAATACATTTTTCTAGAAGACAGAGTGTAGAAAGAGGGTGGAATAGAGAACTCTAGGACATCTATGATTAGGGCAGAGAGATAGGGAGATATGATGGCTTTCTGGAAAGTATCCAGCCATTGCTAATATAATGTGTTCATATTAAGTGGCTGGATACTTTCTGGACAGCCCTCGTAGACCTGAGATAAAGCCACAGAAGCAGCAATTCTAGGGAAGGAAGAAAAGAACGGCAACAACAACAACAATAACAAAAAGCCCTGAGGATGAACAGTGCAAGGAAAGAGAGATTTCGGGAAATAGGTGCTGCTCAGGGTGATGTTGTGGAAAGAAAATGCAATTGAAAAGGTGGGTGAGTTCAGTAACCAGAGAATGACTGGTGTCTACTAAAAGTGGAGTTTCACAAGTGGTTGAATGCAGGTAGTAGAATATAAAGAGGCAGTAAGTGGTAAAGTATTGAAAATAGTGAATGAAGAAGAATTAGAGACTGGAACAGTGTCTTGAGGGACTAATAAGAAAGTATGTTAAGTGTTAAATGCTTATGCGTTTTACAGAATGCATTCTGGCTAAGTGGAAATATGCAATAGAAAGGAAGAGTTTCAATACATAGTGGAGCGTGGGAATTGTTGACAGATAAGTGTGGGTGTATCTGTGTGTAGTTATCCTCCAATAACTCATATAATATCTTTGTGCAAATTAGACAAAAGTGCCTCTCCCCTGGATGGATGGGGCCCTTCATCAGAGTGAATGGCTTGGTGAATAGAAAAATGAGGGCCTCATTCAACCCCCACATGCAACTTGTAACCTGTGCAATGGTACATGGCAAAACTGTTTATATACAACCTATTACATTCCCACTTAGAAAAAACTACCCCAGCCTGGCACAGTGGCTCACACTTGTAATCCCAGCTACTTGGGAGGCTGAGGCAGGAGGATCACTTGAGGTCAGGAGTTTGAAACCAGCTTGGGCAACATAGTGAGACTCCATCTGTAAAAAAAAAAAAAATTTAAAAAATTTTCTGGGTGTTGTGGCATACTTAGAGTCCCAAGCTACTTGGGAAGCTGAGGAGGGAGGATAGCTTGAGGCCAGGAGTTTGAGGCTGCAGTGAGCTGTGATCATACCACTATACTGCAGCCTGGGTGACAGAGGAAGACCTTGCCTCAGAGAAAAAAAAGAAAGAAAGAAAGAAAAGAAAAAATAAAAAGAAAAAACTGCCCAAGGACATTTTACTTGATTTTTCCTCTGTGCTCAGCAACATTCATTATTTTCCTCAAGATACATGCTTGTTCTTATTTATAGCCAGAAAATCAGTTAGTCAATGTCCAGTGTTGAGTTCTTTCCAAATTCTCCCTCCCCAGGGTCCACAGATGCATTCGTGTAGAAAAGTCCACAGCTGAAGTGTGTGGTGGCCAATAATCACATTATTAAGGACACTTTTTCTTTGTTGATGTGCCCCATCAGCTCCAGTTCTGCCACTGCTCACCAGACCTTAGGGACAGTTTTGTGATGTTGGTTATGTTTTGAAAACAATTTTTTTCTCAACTTGAGTAGGTAGCTTATAATTAGAAATATACAGTTTAATCAGAGTTATGCTAGAAACAGGAAATATATATATATATATATATATATATATATATGCCTATATAAAATTTCCCACTTGGAAGTTAAGGGAAAAAAAGAGTAAAGATAGTTATGGGTATTATTGAATTTCCTTGAGAGGACACAGGCCATCAAATATTTAAACATTTTTTTTTAACATTTGTGCTTTTACTTTGTGTGAAAATGTCACATATATATTTTTGGTAATTTCTTCAGGGATTTTTAAAGAAGAAATTGTCTATTTTAATGTATCTTGGTGACAGTGATCTGGATAGGAATCCACTGGAGAATTTAGCAAAGATTCTGTCAATGAACAAAGAAGGCGGAGAGAGCTCCAGAGCTCCTCGGCTCCAGATAACATGGCCACTCTCCTAGCTCCCTCCTCTGTCTCTGTGCCACCATTTGCCAGAACAAACAGGGGACTCCAAAACTGTGAGCTACCCTGCTTGGATGACATCCCTCCCTTTCTTGCACATGCACAGCCTGGCCTTGAGAGTGTGATTCATTCTTTATGTCACATAGCCATGTTTACATCAGTCAGCACAAGAAGCTGAGAACTCCAAGTCATCCCTCATTTCCTTCATTTTAATAGTCTTTGCCTCAACCCCTGCAGGACCTATCCTCTTCACCATAAATATATTTGGCATTTTACTTATTTATTCATTTTTGTCTTTTTCCCAATTAGAGTGTAAACTGGAAGTTCTGTCTGTTTGGCTCACTGCTGTCTCCCAGTGCCTGCATCCATGGCAGGCATAGTTATTCTCATAATTATTTGTTGGGTGAATTTTTGTGAGAGGTGACAGGTAGGGATCCTGCTTCATTCTTCTGCATGT
>VBSM01003157.1:16108079-16130885 GCA_008086735.1 Cheirogaleus medius | reverse complement strand
CTAACAATATTTGTACCCCCATTATATGATGAAATAAAAAATAAATAAATAAAAGGAAAAAAAATTATTTGTTGGGTGAGCGAATGAAAAACAATTGATAAAAATAGCATTTGAACTTGACATGAGCTTAGAGGTGGTCTATGAGAAACCACAGAGGCCAAGCATGAGCTGCAAGACTGTGGGCCTTAGATGTTTGTCGGGTCATGTGCGGTGGTGCGTACTGGGAGAGGCAGCAGTACCAGATCACAGGCACAAAAACTAGGAGTTCTCTTACTGCAGAAATTGATCTGATATCATGAGTGGCCATCTTATCAATGAGACATTTACTATAGGCAAAAATATTGTTTAAAACAAACAACAACAATGAAAACCTTCCAAGCTCTTGAATTGCAGCAGCTATCTATGCAGTTTTTTCCAGCAAGGAAAATTTATAAGTGCTTTTTTAGGTCAACATGCACTTTCATGGAAGCTAAAGTAGTATGAACAAAATGCAAAACTAACAGAAGCTCCCAGAATATAGATGGTGCTCAACAGAAGCTTGGGTAATCAGAGGTATTAATGTCTGGGCAGAATTAGGCAAAATCTATCTTACATTTCAACTTTGCAGAGCGTTTTCCCCTCTGGGTACTTGGGTCTGCTCTTCAGGTCTCCCAACAGACTATTCTGGGTACTACACATCCTGACAGTGTCTTTCTCATACAACCTAACTTCTCCCTTTCCTCTCTTCCCTCCCAACATAATTATTTGACTTTTAGACCCTCTTCATGCAGAACCATGCTTTTTCTTCAAGAGTCAGCAATACAGGCTTGATTTGACAAAAGAATTCCTGCAAATTCCTTGCTTGATAAACTATACTGTCCAAGAATGACAATGCCTAAAACAAGTTAAAATAATCAGGTTTTTAAAGATCTCATAAGAAATGATGCTTATATCAGAAATTCAAGCAATGTGAGAAGACAATGATATAAATATTTATTTAAGAGTGGTTGAACTTTTTGGACTAAGAATTTAAAATTCAACCAAAAGGGCTAAAGGAGTGTGTAGATGCAGAGGCCATTTTTTCCTAAGAGAAGGGTACATTATCTTTTCATTTCCAGTAAGAGATTTGTGGAGGACAGCTAGGCGTCCTGGTATACACTATAATCCAGTAGTATTTTCATATATTTTTTCTTAATATGAGAAATTTCAAGTTTAAATGTCAGCTCTCCCCGTATTACTACAAATTAGGAATAGATTGAGCATGTGTCAGACTCCCTAAGATGCATGTTTTGTGATTTCTCTGATGTGGAAAGAATCGGTGCATAGAAGACACTCTTAGATAGATAGCCAACTCAGAATGTCACTTTAGATATAATTTTCCATAGTTCTTGTTATTTGGAAATGGTAGACTGAATATCATCATTTAGGGAAATTACATGGATTCACAATCCAGTTCTGCAGCATGAAGGAACTGTGGCACAAAATTTATTTATTAGAACTGTGTGTGGCACTTTGGTTGTACTCCCATCTGTGCAGCAGATGAAAAAAGTAGAAATACATTTTATTTCGTGTTATCTCAGAGAAAATCAGTAAATCTTTCTATCAAAATTTATTTTTATTAATAGATCATTTAAAAATGTTTCAGAATGCCTAACATATTCTAAATACAAAGGGTGCCCCTGATGTCAAAATTTCCTAGATGACAATTATGGTTCATAAATGGAAAATATAAGGGAAAAGAGAATGTGTAGAATGGAGAGAAGATAAAAGAATAAACCGTTTTGTGTAACTTTTAAGTGTTAGGAACATTCTCATATATTCTTGGAATCGTCACAGTGTGACTATGTGGGGTAGGTTTGCTTAGAATTCTCTGGATGTCCTACCCCTCATTTAGGAGGTAATGTCCCCTCTTAAGCTACCAACCTCCCTGACTTTTCTTCCCTCCCTCTTAATCAGTCCATTACATAAAGGTTTATGAGAACAAAACTGGACTCCAGGGAACTTAGGATTTCCTCTGTTCAAAGAAAAATACTTATTTTAAAAATGTGATGATGATTACTTTTTATAATCTATCTTTCAATTGGTCTAAAAACATTAACAGAAAGAAAATCCATTCACCCAGAAACTCTATGAGAGTTCTAAAAATGAAGACTTGAGTGTTATAAGTTTCCCCAAACTGTTATCGTTTTCACTAAAACCTGCCTCACCGGAGGAAAAGTGGCAAGTTATACCTAAGGGCCTCTAATTATTGTATAACTTTTCCTTAATTAAAAAGAATTGTACAGTCCCCAAAGAAATGGGAATATGAGGGGGGGAGGGGAAGAGTGTATACTTACATAATGGGTGTGACACGCACCTCCAGGGGGTTGACATGCTTGAAGCTCTAGCACGGGGGGTGGGGGGTGGTAAGGGGGGATGACAAGGGCAATATATGTAATCCTAACAATATTTGTACCCCCATAATATAATGAAATAAAAAAATATTATGTTATTTTACATGAGGAATGGCCTCATGTCCTATCATATTATACTATGTCCCCAATAAAATACTGATTTTATTTATAGTAATAAACAAACAAACAAAAGGCAAAAGACATGAAGAGAAGCTTTCGAAAGAAGAAAGACAATGGCCAATAAACATATAAAACAATGCTCAATGTCACTAACCATCAGGGAAATGGAAATTGAAACCACAATGAGATATCACTTTACCCCAATTAGAATGTCTTTTATTAAAAAGTCCAAAAAATAGATGTTGGTATGGGTGCAGATAGAAAGGAAGGTATATACACTGTTGGTGGGACTGCAAATTAGTACAACCTCTGTGGAAAATAGTCCGGAAATTCTTCAAAGAATTAAAAGTCAACCTATCATTCGATCCAACAATCCCACTACTGGGTATTTACTCAAAGGAAAGGAAGTCATTTTATCAAAAAGATACCTGCACTAGAATGTTTATTTTAGCACAGTTCACAATTGTAAAGATGTGGAATCAAAATGCCCATCAATTCATCAGTAGATTAATAAAATGTGGTATATGTATACAATGGAATACCATTCAGCCATGAGGAAGGATGATTTAATGCCTTTTGCAACAATCTGAATGGAACTGTAGATCATTATCCTAAGTGAAATATCTTAAAAATGGAAAAACAAACACCACATGTACTGACCATTAAATTGGAACTAACCGATGAGCACACAATGTGCATAGAGGGAAGTATAACTCAATGGAAATTAAATGGGGGGAGGGGAAAGGAGGGATGGACAAAACCCTTCCTAATGGGTACAGTGAACACTATCTGGATGATGAACACTCTTATATCTCTGACTAAAGCATGACAAAAGCAATCCATGTAACCTAAAACATTTGTACCCCCATAATACTTTAAAATTTAATAATAAGGCAGAGGTGATGGAGCAAGCCATGAAACTATCTGGGAGGAAAGTATTTCAGGCAGAGGAAATAGCTGCTCACGGCAAGGCTCAGAGGGAACAGTGGTCTGGAATGTTCTAGGAGCAGCAAGGAGGCCACTATGTCCAGAATGAATATGAGAAGAGTGGTAGGAACTCTGCTCAGAGAAGTTAATGGAGGACCTTGTAGGGTATAGGAAGAATTTTGGTTTTTACCTTGGCTGATATGGAAGCCACTAGGGGTTTTGAATAGAGGAGAGTGAAGGTTCTGACTTGGTCATGCTCTGGGCAGCCACTCACCTCTCCATGAAACTGTCCATGATTTTATTAACTAGCATTTATTGGTCCCTTGTGGGTTCTTGCAGTATTTCTTTCTATTAGATTACCACCCTTCCTTTGTTTTTGATAACAGTGGGTATAGTTTTCCTTCTTTTTTCCTTGGGTTACAAATATCTTGAAGGTACTTTGTTTATTTATATGTCCAGTGACATCCAGTGTACTTTCTGCACATAGTAGGTGAAGGAGCTCAGGAAATTTTACCCCAAAATATGACTCCTTAATATAAAGAGTATTTTGAATTAAAGGCCCTTAGAGATCAATAGGGGTTGGAAGGGATTTTCCCTCTATCTTCAAAAAAGTTTCATTTTCATGAAGTTTCCTTTTACCCCCACATAGGCAATTACCAAATATTTGTTGTCTTTATGTAACTTTTCAACTTTGTTTACAGTGAATCCAATTACAAAATGTCACACAAGTGCAGAACTAGTGATAATGACTATAATTTGTTGACATGACTGAATAACACTTGTGCATCATTTATTTTAAAAATTTCACCTGTATTGTTTGTTTTTTTTAAGCAATAAATTGATATGTTATTCCACGGATAGCCATAAACACTCAATCAACTATCTCACAGTCAGGGTTTCATTTATAGGTATTTGAAACAACTTTGCAATTCCTCTGGAGTTCATTCTGTGAAATATAGCACAGAAATTAGTCCTGTGAGTGTGATTTGAAGGTATTGAAAGGCCTCACTTGCCCTAAAATATTTCCACTATAAAGACTGCTTCCCCCCCACCCCTACTCAGACCCTTCAACATTCAGTTCCTACCCCTGGTGCAATTCCTTTCTTACTTAACAAAGGAAAGCATGCTGCTCTTAGAAAGCTTCTACAGAATGCACAACTGGTCCTTAGCAATTGGAGTCACTTAGAGCACAGCCCAGTGAGGACTTCATTAAAACCTATACTTCACTTGCAACTCTCTTAACCAGCTGAAGACATGACCATTATTTTATATATTATTTATTTAGTTATGCAAGATCCTCTAACTCTGCAGTCTGCTATTGACATAGTGCGTGTTCCATTTCTGCATGAACATTGGATAAAATGATTTAATCAGCTTTGATGATTTGGAATAACAGGACTTTACCAAGAGACTGACTATTCTGATTTGAAAGTAAATGTCTTAACCTCCCTGGACATGACATTTATTTTCCATAAATGGTGCTGGCTTTGCCTTGGCATTCTTTTAGCAGCAGGAGACCATTATCATGTGAGAATGTTCTCTCCCCTTTCACATTATCTCTTAATTATTGCCCTCTTTTCTATAGGCAGTGCCCTCAGGAATTTTCATGTAATTTCCCCGCCTCCATTCCTCCTCTGACTTGTCCTGCCATGGGAGAGGATTTGGGTGTTAACCCCAGAAAGTCCAGAATAATGAATCTTGTAGACAGTTGGCTCAGTATCCAAGGAATCCTTTGAGAGGGGGCTGAGATACTGTGAGCAACGTGCGAGGCAAATGCTTGGGAACTAAAAAATTTGCATTGAAGCCTTCCAGGGAAAGGAGAGAATGACAATGGAAATCTCAAGGCTGGCAGGAGGAGGATGGAAGATTTAGTTTTTCCCACATGCTAGTCTCTCAAGACCATCCATTTTATTTATTTATTTTGAAGAAAAGGTTTCATCCCTCCCACTAACAAAAATAGCCCTCACTTTGTAAAACTCATCTCTGCTGTTTTGTTGAGTCTGTAGCCAGCTGGGTTAAAACAATGGCTGCAAAAAAAACTGAGAATTCCCTTGATGCATCTCAATGGCTGTTTGTTAACTTCAAAGCTGACCATTTAAATGCTAACCCTATTAAGCAAGTAATCTCAAACATAAGCACTCAGTTTGAGTCATATAGCATTTAATTATCTAACATTGTTTATTTTTAATTTACTATATATATACAGTATATACTGTATGTGTATATATATGTATACACATACACATCACATTTTTAAAATTCACTTTAGAATACAAGTTTATGTTCAGGCATAAATGCTTCTCTTGTATTATTTATGAATCTATGGGACCCTGGGTGAAGGTTACTATTTTCTACACAGGCACATACAAAACCTATTAAGAAGAGCTTCCCCACCCCCGCCCCCATTGCATTTGGATGTTAGCTAAAGGGATCCTTGGAATTCTGTTACATTTGCCATCAATATTTATTGACTATAATTGTGATGTCATATAACAGGGAACATTAGCTATGATTGCAGGCATTTTTGGCAACAAAAGAGTAGGAATTTAAGTATTTTTCCCATTTCTTTGAAAATACAGGAAAAAAAATTTCCTGGTGCTTTTTCAACATAATATAAAGGTCACTGACAATAGCCCACCTATAGATGCTGATGTGTGACATTTAAACTGAATACAAAGAAAGCATGATAAGCATTAAAAAGAACTAGTTGCTTTCAAGATAATGCTATTTACACAATCATTTCTCCTTGGGAAAAAAAGTAACATTTCAATTTATTTCTCAGATTTGGCTTGAAAGATATACATATATAGCACCTTTGAGAATGTGAACAAAGAAAAAAGTGTCTATCACTGATATTTAATCTACCAATTCACAAATATTATTTAAAAAATATGGCCTGGGCTGTGCAAACTAGAAACTGGGGAAATATTCTTTGGATTATATAGTCAGTTGTTATGTTTTAGTGAACAAAATCGAGGTGTTTATGTAACAGGAGCTGTGTGTACATGTTGCCAAAACTACCAGTTGAAAAGAACGAAGACATTTAGAAAATTGTTCTATGTTTGCCATATATGTAGGACATTAATAACTAGCTGTACTGATTTGATTTCTGTGAAATAAAATTGTTTAACTATGTTTATGAAATTAGCCCCTGTTTTAGCATTATGTTGCCGTAGTTGAATCTGAGTTTGGGTGAGTGGTTAATAGTGTATACTTCTGTAAAATAAAATAAAATTTCAGAACTCTCTAAACATATTATGCAAGGAATAAGACCTGGAGACTGAATCATGTAGCATGTTTGCAACTTCTGCTTCTTAGATTATAGATTAACTCTCTTCCTCGTGCTACTGAAAGTTTGGCACTTGTCCTGGAGCCTGCATCAGAAGAATGAGAACAAGTGGTTTGAGGAGAAAGAAAGAGAAGTTGATTAATTTGCTGGCAAATGAGAAAGATGGAGACTACTGTCTGAAAAATGCCATTGTCCTAATAATAAGCAGAAATACAGAGCTTTTAAAGGGTGGGTTCTCAGCTTCAGGCAATTGCTGTTGAACTACATTTGATGACCCTGATTGTCATCTTCATCCCATGTCCCATCTCCGTGCCATCTCACTGAAGATAAATCTGTGACCTCCACCCAGCACCTCTCTCCACCAGGCCTGGGATGAACCATTTCCTGTAGCACAAAGAACAAAAGATATTACTTTGCCCCTCCCACCCACTGGCCTGAGGCAGGGATGCAGGTTTCCGTTCTCAAAAAGGGGTCGAGGATGTTTTAAAGAGACAGAAAATATTTTTGCCATTTTTTTTTTTGGCCATTCTCTCTGTTACATATTCCCCATTATCAATATTTCTCTTCCGTATCTATAGTAGGAGGGGTGACGACTATGTTACACTCATTGTTCTTGTTCAGTATAGGACTAGGAGAGACCAGAGACCAGACATCCTCCCCTTTTAATTGCTGATCTTTGTTATAGATTAGCTGCCTCCTTTATTGTCCTGCACCTAACTCATTTCTTTGGGCATAATACATTTAACATTCCACACTGAAGGTTTAACAGTCATGGGGGTGTTTGCGCCTGAGCAGGGGAGTGGTTGGAGGAGAATGGGCCCATTAGTTCGAATGAGGACTCAGAAGAAGAATTAGGAGCAGGATCTTTGCCCTCTAAGTCAGTGGTTCTGAAAGTCTCAAAGTTTGCTGCACACCTTGATCACCTTTTAAATCTCACAATTCCCAGGCCACATCTGAGACTGATTAATAATCATCTCTCAGGCATGCATCCAGTCCTCAAGTATTTTCTCAAACTCCCCAAGTGGTTCTCACCTACAGCTAAGTTTGAGAACGACTGCTGCAAATGCATGGACTTTACACAAAAGAAAATTCAGCTTTTTAAGGTGCTATGGTTTGAATGTATCTGTCTGTCCAAACTGCATACCTTGGAACTTAAACTCTAAGGTGGTGGTATTAAGACATGGGGCATTTGGGGAAGTGATTAAGTCATTAGGGCTCCATCCTCACGGTTGAATTAGTGCTCCAATAAAATAAATTGAAGCAAGTACTCTAGTGCCTTTTGCCTTTCCATCTCCTCTTATGTTGATCCCTTTTATGTTCCACAGTGAATCTGCTGGTGCCATGATCTTGGACTTATCAGCCACTGTGAGAAATAAATTTGTATTATTTATAAATTACCCAGTCTGAGATATTTTGTTATTGCAACACAAGTGGACAAAGACACGAGATGTGGGAAAAGAATAAGCAAGCTCAAATGACATTGCCCATTATCAAAGGACTTAATGGGGAAGAAAGAAGATTCATTCACTAAAGTGGGGAGTGAAGAAGGCTGATCTTTACCCCCCACAGGGAAAGTAAGTGCTGAACCAGTACAAGTGGGAAGGGTAGAGTAGTTTAGGCAGCCTGCTTATCAGGTCAGGATAGGAATAGTATTTTCATGAGTGGTTATTTTAAAATTTCCAAATGAAGTGAGGCTCTAGGGAATCCTGAACCTTTTCTTATCTTATTTCTCCTTACTTCCGTCTATAAATATAAATATTTGTGGCATGGCTCCCAGGTCTCAGGCACTGCTGTAGGCATGGGGTTTACAGCTGTGAACAGAAAACAATCATCCCTACCCTTGTTGAAACTCACATTTCCTTCCCCTCTCCTACCACTTTAAACAGTTCCCTACTCTCAGACCATAACCAATGGTAAAAATCTTTGTTCTTGGCTACAGTTTTTTTTTTTTTTTACTAGTGGACATACTTGTGTAATTTAATGTTACCTATTCTATTAATTATTTTGAGACATCTTGATCTCTTCTGATTTAAATCTCTTCTCTTTAAATTTAATTTGTTCTCATTTGTAAAACTGTCTTTGGAGTATTTAAACTCCATCAAGTGTGTATTCTCCCCCTTCATCCTTCTATTGTGACATTTCTAGCTTCCCCAATAGCTACCTGAATCCAATCTGCTTTTGGGCACCTGAAACTGAAAGAGCCCAGGGAATTTCACCCTAAAATATGGCATCCAGGTATGCTGATTATTTTAAATTAAAGGCCCTTGAAGGCAAGCAGATGCTGGAAGAGGCTCTGGTCTGATATTTGCTTATCTACCTTAAGATGGGACTCACTAGAGAAAACACAATTGCCTTCCATCCTCTCCCTGACATCTCGTTATCTATGGCAGAAAAGAAGACTGAGGAATGCTGTTACTGAAAATTCAGCACTTGTCCCCAAGGCCACATCAGAAGAACAAGGACAAGTGGTTTAAGGAGAAGGAGAAGGAGGTTTATTAATGTGCCGGCAAATGAGGAGAATGGCAGACTTCTGTCTTAAAGTAACATTTTCCTATTGTTAAGCAGAAATACAGAGCTTTTAAAGGGAGTGTTTTCAGCTTCAGGCCATTGCTGCTTAATTACAGTTGATAATTCTGATCCATTTCATCTCCTGTGAAGATAATCTAGTGACCTCGGCCAGGACTATTCCATTGAGCCATCTCCTGTGGTACAAAGAAAAAGGACACTTTCCTGCCCCTCTGATCACTACCCTCGGACAGGAATGCAGGTTTTACTTCTCAAGAAGAGTGGGGGAGGTCTTAAAGAGACAACTTTTAAAATGTTTTACCCTTTTTCAGGGCATTCCCTCTGTGACATTGCAACTATATCTGGATGGACTTTTTCACAAGATAATGTGTGCCTCTTGGGCTCATTCAAATTCTGCAGAGGATCATTTATAAGTTAATTTCCCTCTCCCCCAAAATAATTTTCTACCCTTCAAAAGAATAGCCTACATTCCCTGTGAAGGCACCCCTGTGAAGAAGGGTATATAAGCAACTGTACCTTGCAGGGTTATTGGGCAATCATTCTCCTGTGATTCCCCTGTGCTTATGCACATTAATATGCTTTTTTTTCTGTTAATCTGTTTACTGTTAATTCATATTGAAAGACTTAGACTTGAACCTTCGGAGAGGTTTGAACTTCCCTATAAAACTAAGACAAGAAGGGTAAGAAGAGTGAATTACCATAGGCAAGAAATTCTAGATTTGCATAGAGCATAGATTCAGACCAAATGGAATAAAAATCCTCATCATGATGTTGTATATTTTCTTTGAACTTTACATCATTTTGTTGCTAAACCTTCCTAATAGTGTCTTGTCTGTATTATGTAGTTGTAAAAAAATTTATGCTAATTTGAGAGGAAAACACAGTGAAATGCCACTCTGAGACCTAATGCTCAGAATGATTACAGAGGAAGGGCAGCCCACAACCTCTGCAACAGATAGGAGTCCCAAGTATAACAAAATATATCCTATGCTGACAAAATTTAAATTTCTAAATCTAATGACATATGATGGGAATTTTAATATTTTATTGTATAATAAAATAAATGTATTTACTTTCTCATTTCAAAGCCCTAATGCAACATCTTCTATGTGACCTAGATCTGATTTGTGAGCAGTCTCCTTTCACATTGACACCACTGAAGTTGTTTAAGAGAAGGTTGGAGCAGCAGCAGATTGAATTTCTATTAGTGTAGTAAGGACATGAGATAATCTATTTTGAA
The DNA here is from genome assembly GCA_008086735.1 of Cheirogaleus medius. Classification (NCBI taxonomy): domain Eukaryota; kingdom Metazoa; phylum Chordata; class Mammalia; order Primates; family Cheirogaleidae; genus Cheirogaleus; species Cheirogaleus medius. The sequence goes on along the minus strand of VBSM01003157.1, from coordinate 16,120,411 downwards.
ATCATTGCTGTTACATTTTTCCTTTCCATTTTTTCCTCCATGCAACCCTTTAGCTTTAAGACTTGGTTATGGGATTGCAGTGTGCAAAGGGAACTTGTCTGTGCTAGAAGCCCTCTGGAAGACTCATGTCAGAATTGCTCCACTGAGAGGCAAGAAGGCTGCAGTATTTACCCATTGACTTGGGTACCTTTTTGGCTGAGTGTTACTCCAGTAACACGAACTGTGACTTATCCTGCTCACTCCTTGGCCTTAGGCTGGGGGAAGTCATCAGGATGTATGGGAGCTCTCTGTGGATGACCTTACTATTGGCAAGATCATATGGGCAGAGCACCAATTGTCAATCAGTCAAATTGATTATTTAGTTAAGAATACTGATTAGTAACCTTTGTGTGCATTTAGGTATTGTATTAGCATGCTAGGCTTGCCATAAAAAATACTATAGACTAGGTGGCTTAAACAACAGAAATATTTTCTCACAGCTCTGGAGGCTGGACATCCAAGATCAAGGTATCAGCCAGGTTGGTTTCTCTTGAGGACTCCCTTCTTGACTTATACATGGCCATCTTCTCTCTGTATCCTCACATGGTCTTCCCTTTGTGTATGTCTGTGTCCTAATCTCTTCTTATAAGGGCACCAATCAGATTAGGTTAGGGCCCAGCTAATGATCTCATTTAACTTAATTACCTCATTTTAACTTAATAACCTCTTTAAAGGCCCTGACTCCAAATACAGTCATGTACCACATAATGACCTTTTTGTCAATGAAGAACCACTTACATGATAGTGGTCCCATAAGACTAGAATATATCTCAAAATTCTTATTGGCAGAATGTCTTAGTGCATAGCATTACTCACATATTTGTGGTGATGCTGGTATAAACAGGCCTACTGCCCTGCCAGTAATAAAGTATAACACATACAAAGTATATACACATACAATTATATGCAGTACATAATACTTGATAATATTAATAAATGACTATATTACTGGCTTATGTATTTACACTATAATTTTAGTTATTATTTTAGAATGTAATCCTTCTATCTATTAAACAAACAGTTAATTATAAAAGAGCCTCAAACAGGTCCTTCAGGAGATATTCCAGAAGTCTGCATTGTTATCACAGGAGATGACAGCTCTGTGTCTGCTATTGTCCCTGAAGATCTTCTAGTGGGACAAGATGTAGGGGTGAAAGAGAGTGATATTGATGATCCTAACGCTGTGTAGGCCTAGGCTGATGTTTGTACTTATGTCTTAGTTTTTAACAAAAAAGTTTAAAAAGTAAAAAAAAAAAGATATAAAGAAAGAATATTTTTGTACAGTTATATAATGCATTTCTGTTTAAAGCTAAGTGTTATTACAAAATGGTCAACAAGTTTAAAAATTAAAGTTTATAAAGCAAAAACGTTCTTAGGATGGGGAACCTGCGGCCTTCTGATTTCAATATTGTTCTTTTTTAAGTACCAAAGGAAACAAGAAAACCTTCATCTTTGCTGCATGCCTTTTAATAAAAGGATTTGTTCTGTAAAATTTGGATTCAGCCAAAAAGCCACACTTAAGGACCTAGAAGGCCACAGGTGGCCTTAAGGCTGCAGGTTCCTCATCCCAAAGTGACTCACTCACTCAGAGCAAGTTCTTGTCCTGCAAGCTCCATTCGTGGTAAGTGTCCTTTACAGAAGTAGCATTTTAAAAAATCTTTTATACTGTATTTTTATTCTACCTTTTCTATGTTAGATATGTTTGGATACACAAATACAGTTGGTCTTCCATATCCATGGGTTCTGTGTCTGTGGATTTAACCAACGAGGGATGGAAAACTTTGAAAAAAATAAAATTGTGTTTGTACTGAATACATACAGACATTTTTTGGTCATTATTTCCTAAACAATATAGTATAACAACTATTTACATAGCATTTACATTGTATTAGGTATTATAAGTAATATACAGATAATTAAAAGCACTGTATATGAGAAGATATGCACAGATTATATGCAGCTGCTATGCCATTTTATATTAGGGACTGGAGCATTTGTAGATTTTGATATCCATAGGAGATCCTGGAACCAATCCCTCATGGATGACTGTACTTACCATTTTATTACCTTTGACTACAGTATTCGGTACAGTAACATGCTGTGCAGGTCCGTCTGTCATAGGTGAGACCATCTAAGTTTGTGAAGTTACACTCTATGATGTTCACACAAGGAGGAAATCACCTAACGAGGCATTTTCTATGAACATATTCCCATCAATAAGCAAGGAATGACTGTTCAGTCTCATTCTGAGAGATTGGGGATTAGGACTTCAACACATGAATTTTAGGGGGAATATAATTCAGTTCATAGCAGATACTATCAAATGCACAAAGAATACAAAAGATTACCCAAATCTTAAAGTATTAATAACTTGAGTAATGAGGTTCACTACAGAGGGATATTGGTCACTTTCTGTGCACTGGGCTATTTTCTTGATGCTTCCTTTGCGGGAACAGTTAGAGATTAAGTATAACTCTGCATACTGAATGGCAGCTTCTCCAACTCCCTCCATCTACTTTTCCTATAACTCATACCCCTGAGCAGAAATTTGGAAGATTTTTCTCATGAGAAACTAAACAGCTATAGGAAATAATAAATATTGACTTTTGGAGGGCTTCCAAAGAGGAATCCAGTCCGCATCCTAATTGTCCTACAAATAAAATCCATTATCCAAAAAAATTGGTCAAAAAACCCAATACATCATATCAGATTTTTAATGCCTCATTCTAAAGTATATATGGATATCAAAGAACCACAAGATAATTAAAGAAATCCTCCAAAATGAAAACCAACCAAAAGAAACACAGGAGAAAATTGCAGGTAACAGAGACAATGCAGAGAATATCATATAAATAACTAAAAATTATAAAAATGTTATTAGAGAAATTTTCCTCAATTATTCCCTCAAATAGGTTTTCTAACCCTTCTGTAGTTTGTTCTTCACCCTCATGGATGTCTATGATTGTTATGTTAGGCCTCTTTACATAATCCCATATTTCTTGTAGGCTTTGTTCATTCTTCTTATTTCTCTGCTCTATCTCTTTGACTGATTTGTTTAATTTAAAGATGTTGTCTTCAAGCTCTGAGATTCTTTCTTCTGCCTGATCTCACCTAGTCTTAAATGAAGTTTTCATTTCCAGAAGTTCTGTTTGATTTTTCTTTAATAATTCAATTTCTTTAGTGAATTTTTCATCAATTTCCCGCATTGTTTTTGTGGTTTCTTTGTTTGGGGTTTCTATGGGCACACTTAAAACTTTCACTCAAATGGTACAAAAGCAATTTATGTAACCAAAATGTTTGTAACCCTGTAATATTCTGAAATAAAAAATAAAATAAAATGTCAATATTGCAATATGTCAAAAAATACTATCAGAGAGATAAGAGCTTTGGGAAGAAACCAATGATTTTATTTCATTTTATTATTTTTTTAAAGAAAAAAAACAGGTGAAATAGAAAAAAAAGGAAAAAACTGAAATATAAAAAACTAAAAAAGGAAATGCATAATAGAATAGAAACAAGCATTTATGGTATTAATTAGGAGAGAGAAAACAGAAAAAATAAAAAAATTATCATAAAAATACTATTAATAGGAGGCTGGGTGCATTGGCTCATGCCTGTAGTCCCAGCTACTGGGGAGGCTAAGGTGGAGGATTGCTTGAACTCAGGAGTTTGAGGTTTGCAGTGAGTAATCCATGATGATACCATTGTACTTTAGCCAAGGTGACAGAGCAAGATCCTGTTTAAAAAAAAAAGAGAGAAAGACAGAAATAATAGGAAAAAATTCACAATGGGGAAGGACCCAGAGAGGGCTTTCTATAATGAATAAAAAGAAACTTTGCTGGGGAAATTGCTCAAGCCTGTAATCCCAGCACTTTGGGAGGCTGAAGTGAAAGGATTGTTTGAGGGCAGCAGTTCAAGACCAGCCTGGGCAACATAAAAATAAAAAAAATAAACAAAATGTCTGTCAAAAATATTTTAAAAATTAGCCAGTCGTAGTAGTGCATACCTGTAGTCCCAGCTACTAGGGAGGCTGGAGCTAGAGAATCACTTGAGCCTAGGAGTTTGAAGTTGTAGTAAGCTATGATCATGCCACTGCACTCCAGCCCGAGCAACAGGCTTGTCTCTAAAACAAAGAGAGAGAGAGAGAGAGAGAGAGAGAGAGAGAGAGAGAGAGATTGATTTGTATTAAGGTACTTTATTATATAATATTAAAACATTGGAGATAAAAACTTATAGGAAAAAAAACTCAAAGGGGCAAACACAATAAACTGGGAGAAAATATGGCAATATGGAATCAACCCAGGAGGGTAGGAAATATTAGAATAATATCTTCAAATTCTGGTGAAAAATTATTTTTAACTTGGGATTCTATTCACAACCAAACTGACACCAGATGTGAAAGGGAAGACATTTTCAAACATGCAAGAGCTCAAAACATGTACTTCCTATTTTTGGACTGTGGTTCACCATGGGTAACTGAAACCACAGAAAGTGAAACTGTAGATCAGGGTCGACTACCATATGTACATAGTTTAAAAAGAAATTAATATGAACAACCATATAAAAAAGTAGCAGTTTCCTGGGTGCATTACTGCCATATATCTATATTTTAGCTAACTTTTATGATATTTATCTTCATCACTAAATAAAATGCATATACTTCTTTATTTATCAATTTTAGACATTTTTCTACTGAATTTCTATCTGTACCCTTTCTCAGGTAACTGCTGAAAGAAGTCTAACACCAAAATGAGTCTGTGAGCCAAGAAGGAAGACAACTTTAGGGCCAGCAAGGAGTCTAGGTCAGCTGTGCAGGTTCTCTAAGGGAACCCATAGTCCAAACTCTAGGAGGAAGTTCTCCAGGAAAAAAAGTGAAACTGATATGTATGCCATAAAAATAATATGAATGCCATAAAAATGATTTGAGGTAATCATGATTATACCTTTCCTGTTGCCAATGATTGGTTAAGAAATGGGCATGTGACACAATTCTAGCCAACAATGTGTGAGAGGAGTTGTGCATTTAGGGGAAAGGTTTTCAGGATCTTAAAAACATATTTAGGAAGAGATGTTATCATATCTAGATCTGATGTCTATATAATTGTGGCATCAGTTTTGTGCCCAGGAGAGAACAATTCTAAGGGCAAAGCTGCTGAATTAAAAACAGTTGAGCAAAAGGATAAATTTTTGGTGATGTCATGGAGCTGCTAAATTAAGCAACCCTGGAACTGTCTACATCTGGATTTCTTGGTATGTGAGAAAATAAGTTTTCTCATTGTTTAAAGTAGCCAATTTAGGTGCTTGCATATGAGAGCATCCTCAGTGAGAGAAGTATATACAGATGGATCTGAAAGGCCTGGAGCCTTGATGAAAGCCAGACTGAGGATCTCCTTGAGGAAAATCATGAGGGAGGCTGGCAGATCAGGCTGCAGGAAGGAACAGTGTTTTCTAGTAGAGTATGAGTCTAGGTTTCATGCACCTTTACCTGTTCCTTTCACCACTGACATAGCTTCCCCTGTAATACCTCTGCACTCTGTAAAGGAGGGTTATATGATGATGTAATGCAATGAAGTATAATTCAATATAATAGAATTAAATAGCATAATAATATAATGGAATATAATGCAGTGCAGTATGATACTATTACAATATAACAGTATTTTAATATGCTAATATATGATATATCATAGGAGGGCCAAATAATTCTACTATGTAAACGGTTGCTAAATCAAAGAGTTACTGCCATGTGGATGATTTGTCATGGGTAGCATATTGTATTAATTTTTTACTACTGTATAACAAACTACCACCAAATATAATGACCTCAAATAACAGCCATGTATTTGGACTCTGTGGGCCAGCAATTTAGGCTGGTCCCAGCCGAGTGGTTCTGATACTGGCTGGGTTACTTCATGTGTCTGTGGGGAGCTATAGGCCAGCTAGGCAGCCCTGCTTCTGGGAGCTGACTGGCTGTCACCTGGGCTGAAGAAGGTGACTGGTCCATGTGGTCTCTTACCCATGAACAGGCTAGCTGGGCTTTTTTCTCTTGGTGTTTGTAGGTAGGCCATGTGTCGCTTCTGCTACATTCTGTTTGGCAAAACAAATTGCAAGGCAATTCTAGACTCAAGGGGCAGAGAAATTGACTCTACCTCTTGATAAAAATGTCATGGGTATAGAAAAGGAGGGTTGGCACCATTTTTGCAAGCAATCCACCACAAACATCCCAGTGGAAAACTGAGCAGAGAGCCACCTACGTATCAGTCAATGAGCAAAGGGGCCGCAGAGGTATGGGCAACAACTCGGATTGTATGAGAGGCAAACCAACCACTGGGCCATGGACCATAGTCAGCTTTGACCTTCTGAAGGGCAAGGACAGCTGTCCCTGGTGGTCCACCATTCTTGTGGGGAGGCCAGGCAGCCTGGGCTGCAGGAAGGCACCTCATCAGCAGAAAAGAAGAATATGAGTTAACTCCTTTTCACAGAGGTGTGCCACTCTCTTGGTGATTTCCAGAAGTAACAGGAGGAGACTGTGCCAAGGCTGGTGTGGTGGAGTTAGGGCTGGCCTGCAGTGGCTGAGAGCTAGGGTGTCTCAGTATCGAAGTGTCACATTTGCACTTGTCACTTGTCTTGTACAGACATAATGAGTACTCATGGAATGAATGCAATGTGATTCTAATGACTTCTAGTCCTTTTTCAAATGAGTTAATCAGCCACAAATAGTCAAGGCTGATATCCAGGACCTGCCTGGACTCTCCCTTTTCACCATCCTGGATTCTGGTTCTTCAGGGTCTCTGCTCTTCTACATCTACAACATTTTATTGAAACGGTAGTTTCCCGGCATCAAACGCTTTGTATTGACTATATTGATTTCTCTTCAGCCTAAAGAGTCTAAAATTCAACTACCAAATTGACATTTGATCATTCCAGTGATTCCAATTCTTATCAGGTGATGCAAAGATTTGTGGAACTCTGGACCTGAAGGAATTGGACTCTCCTATAATGCATAGGATTGTATTTCTACATGAGAATTATGTCATTGTGTTCTGGCCTCTGCCTTGATTCTCCAGTATGTGTGGCAGTTTGAGGAATGGTTGTGAGGTTCATCTTATTCTTTGACATCTGGAGAGCAGTTCCCAAGTTCATGGGACGTGAATACCTCCTTCACTATGGAAAAATCACTGATTTTTCATTTTATGTTATCAAACATTTGTTCCTTTCTCTCTTTCCTCCTCTACTGCCTTTTCCCAATCTATTTAACTATCTATTGCTCAGTTAGGGTTACACTTACAATTTATCAAGAATAATTAACAAACACAAACTGATAAAATAATTAAATGCCAAGCCTCATCTTATTGATGGAAAACAGGAAAGGGGTCTCTCAAGAGGTGTTGTTCTAGTTGTAGAAGACAAAGGCATGAGCCATGTTGGGACAAATGGAGGATGGGGAGGTGGCCAGGGAGAACATCAAACACAAATCCCACATTTGTAGAGCTGATGAGAATAATGTTTTTTGCATATATTCATAAAATGTATTAAATGTGCACATGGATTAAATGTAAAATGTATTTTAAAATCATAGCTTTCTTATTCTATTTTTAGAGGAAAGGTAAATTGCAACACATGCAAAAGTGCTAACTTCTAAATTAATACATATGAGAGATTATTAATGCTTATTTGTACAATTTTTCCCATGGTGTTAAAAAGTGCTGTGCATAATAACAGTTTTTCAAATAATAAATCATTTATTAAGTTTTCCATAAATATTCATCAATGTTGTTAAAACTGATATAGTCTGTTATATTTTATGATGAGATAAGTTATGGGAGAGATGGCTTTTAGGGACAAACTTCAATGAGGAAACACTCCCTTTCCCTAAGTTTAGATTTGGTATTGAGTCAATCTTTTTTCAGGAGTACTATAAATATATTATTTATGAGTTTGGATTGTTATGCGAAAATTATACAGTGGAAACATATTTGTATTAGTTGGAATATATATTTAGATAGATGGATAGATAAATGCTATACATATAGATACACATTCATTCCATGCAAACTCCTAGGCTGATGACAGAAGAAGGTCTACTAAGAATGTCCAACCTCCCTTGGGGGCTGAAATAGTGTCTGTGTTACTAACTGCAGTCCCTATATATCAAAGTGGGTTGCCCAGAATATGATGAATATGAGTGGAGTGGCCCCACAGAGACATGAAAAAGATAGAGCGCCACTCCAGGCAGAAGTTTTAACAGCTGAGACAAAGATACCAGACTTCTGGTCTCCTTTCCTACAGTACCAGGAGATTCAATTGTCTGGCGAAGTTTGCAGGCAACCAAAGGAGAACCATTTCTCCCGTGAGGTGCATTCATGCAATCCCTTTGTCCACCTGTGCTCCCAGCTTTGCTGCTTGTCCAGAGATCCCTTCTTACTATCTTTCCTCTTCTTCCTACATCATTTTGTCCTCTGGTAAATTAGAGGTGGGGAGAAGAAGAGAATAACCATAAATACCCTTTCAAAAAGCCTGAAATCTCTGTCTTTCTCTGGGTCCTTTTCTAAAAACAAACAAATAGACAAAAACATGAGAATTGTTTGGTTAGGAGAAAATTAAGGAACTTTAATTAATGTTTCAAAATTCAAACCAAAGTCATCAATATTCAAAATATTGCATAAAAGTTACAAAATATTAAAAGGTATGATGTACAACAGAATTTTCTTTGTAGTAACACTTCCACTTGTCTTTATCTGTTCCTGTTTATCTAAACTTATCTATATTTTAACAACTTGATCTCTAATTATTATCCATACTATTGAGATAATTCTTGTTCTTTGAAAGGTACCTTTCTCACGCCTTTATGTAGCCCTTTTCAATCTTGCTGTTAATAAATTGGCATTTATTTTCTTTCAATGTGTTGCTTTTAAATGTTTCATTTATTTAAAAATTCCAAAAGATTATTTATGTTATACAGAGGCTTATATTTTCTATGAAGTATTACTATAGGAAAAGTTACCTATTTTAAATTTCAGAAAGTTTTGTTCATGCCTTTCATGTTTTATTCAGTTTTGTTTGCTGTTTTTTATTTGATTGTTAGGGCTCTTAAGTATGAAGTCTTTCTAAACATGGATCACAAAGTGTTAGCCATTATTTTGAGAATGTTACATTTTGCAACACTATTACTCTCCTCAAAAAAATAACTCACATGAGATTGCATTCTAAGATGTTAAATTATGAATAGTTTCTGAGGGTTCACACTTCCTCTTTTTCTCATTATCTTTGACATGAATCCCCCATAACTGAACAAATGTAGTTTGAGATGGTAATAGAAATTGTAGGTTCCACAATCCCCTAATTGCCTACAAAAATCTAACAAGTGCTGAAAACTGATGAATTTTTCATAACTAATTTGGTAGTATCCTGACCAATTCTGAACATGTTCAGAATAACGTGACAAAACCAAACCTGAAATGACATGTGGCTGTTTATAATCTTCTTTTTTATCCTGTTGAGTGTAAATATTTATATGTTTCACTGAAGAAATATTAAGATGTTTGCATATGGGTTGCTGTCCCAGATGCTGCTGGGAGTTATCTACATATATAATACAAAAATATATATTTTATATAATATACATCCCTGCACTTTCTAAAATCTGATGAATTCAAAATTCCAAAACACATCTGGTTCCAAGTATCAAACCAGAATTCTCAAAAAAGTAAAAAATGTGACTCTCATACAAATGTAAATTGAATATATGTCAAGGATTTTATTTAACTCATTAATTGATGAGGAAACCAGTAAGATGGCAAGGCTTGTTCAAAGGAGAAGTTAGAAAATTAAAATTTGTTTAGCTAGGCAGTCAGAGGATGCTGCCATAAATTTGCATAAACAGATTTAAAAAAATGGTTAATGAGATTGTCAAAAATGGCAGATTAGGGATGACATCCTGGCTCTCTGCTCTCAGAGTAGGAGGTGAAGAAAGCAGTCTAAATCACTCTAGTGGGTAGTACTCCCACAGGATCGGCTTCGTGGAATTGCAGGGAAGCTTCGAGGGTCAAGCAGTGCTGGGAAAAGGAGTACTCATTGGATTTGCTGCAAAGTTCCAAGAGTCCAACTTGTATGTCAGGGATTTCCGGCTGTGCTCAGTGGCCAGCCGGCCGGGACTGTATGATCTGTCCCACAGGGGGACGCCTTCTCTTTCACCGACCCCCACACCCACGCAAGCAGTGAAGTGCCTGAAGTCAGCACGAAGAAGTAACATGGGCGGTCAGGCTGTTTGGGGAGGAGACAGGAGTGGAAAGCAATTTGAACCCTCCAGTGCACGGTGTAGGGACTCCTTGGCTGGGGGATCTGTACACACCAGCGGCTTATGTTTTGCTTTTGAAGGGGCAGAAAAAGTGAGACAGCTCGCTTATTTGGCTGAGTTGTCTGGTGGACTTGGGTGGCCCAAGCTCCACCAGTGAGGGGGCGGAAGAGGTAGGGAGCTCGCTCCTGGGTGGACCCTCCCAGTGGACTCCAGCCGCTCAAGCTCTGTTGGTGATGGTGATGGGGCAGAAAAGGGAGACCGTTAGCTCCTGGGTGGACCCTCCCAGGGGACTCCTGCGGCCCAAGCTCTGCCTGTGAGGGGGCAGAAAAGGGAGAGTTCTCAGTCCCTAGTGATGCCTCCCGGTGGACTCAGGAGGCTCAACCTCTGCCTGTGAGGGGCCAGAAGAGGGAGGGAGCTCGCTCCTCGGTGGAGCCTCCTGGCGAACCCCAGTGAGTCAAGTCCCACCAGTGAGGGGATGGAAGAGGGAGAGAGATTGCTCTCCAGGCGGTGTCCCCCGGTGAGGTCGGGCAGTTCCCCATTCCACCCAGCCACCTGTGTTTTGCACCTAATGTACAGAACCTGCTCCAGCAGGGTGGAGTTGGGAAGGAGCCACCTTCCACCAGGAGCTGCCCCACACATGCAGAGAAAGATCTCTGAATAACTTTTTAGCAGCTCCACCCCAGCCAAAGATCAAGCAACCTCTGAAGTATACTCTCTTAGGCTTGCTGATACCTATTGCTTATCTCACCCCAGCTAAATAGGTAACAGGGCTCAAGGATCCCCTGAGAGATGCACGACACTCCCCAAAGGCTGAGATTCTGGTTTACCACATTTAGGGGTTTAGAGCTCATTACATAAGTATTGGAATAGCCTGATAACTGACCTCCCCCACACAAACCACAAGCAACAAAAAGGGAGAGTAACCTCATAGCTCATCACAGTGCCTCCCACTTCATACTAGTAGTTGACAGGAGAGTCATGCACACAAGAGTGATACAACTCCTGGGAGTCTAAGCAAGGGATCCAATCTCACTAATCTCTATTAAAAGACAGTGAAGACAACAAGTCAAAGATAGCCCAACAGGCTCAAACTCTTTTAAGACATTACAGGTCCACAGCATATATCCCTAGATCTCCCAAGGATCATTCCTCTGGAATCCCAGAATTTAGCTCATAACTCAGTCTCTGCACCTCCGGTCCTTGATAAAGCACCCAGATGAGAAAGAACCAGCGAAAGATCACAGGAAACATGAAGGAGCAGAGAGAAAAGTCACCTCCAAAGGAAAATACTCGTTCTCCATCAACTGACACCAACTTACATCATATGATTAAACTGATGGAGGAAGAATTCTGAATATGGATTGTTAGAAAACTCAATGGAATTGAAGAGAAAATAGAATCCCAACATAGAGAAACCACAATAATATAGGAAATGAATGAAAAATTCTCCAAATAAATTGAAGTTATTCTGAAAAAACAAACAGAAATTCTGGCAATGAAGGAAACAATCAAGGAACTCCATAATACAGTGGAAAGCATCAAGGACAGCATGGACCATGCGGAGGAAATAATCTCAGAGCTTGAAGATTATGCCTATGTGCCAAGCAAATCAGAGGAAGAAAGGGAACACAGAAACAAGAGACAAGACCAAAGTTTACTGGGAGTGTGGGATTAAGTAAAAAAGCTGAATCTCAGATTGATTGGGATTCCAGAAGGGGAATAGGAACGTTCACAAGGGCTGGAAAACTTATTTCATAGAATATTAGAGGAAAATATGCCAGACATGGCTAGAAATCTTGATATCCAAATCCAAGAAGCACACAGAACTCCTGGGAGACTCAACATGAAAAGGCAATCACCTCTTCACGTGGTTATTAGGCTGACCAAAGTAAACATGAAAGAAACAATCCTCCATGCAGCGAGGCGAAAGCAGCAAATGACTTATAAGGGAAAGCCTATCAGACTAACAGCAGACTTCTCATCTGAAACCTTACAA
>VBSM01003157.1:16060739-16107979 GCA_008086735.1 Cheirogaleus medius | reverse complement strand
GACTGGCAGAGTGGATAAAAATCCACAAGCCTAGTGTCTGCTGTCTACAGGAAATGCATTCTAACCCAGAAAGATGCCTTCTGGCTATAAAGCTAAAAATAGAAATACCATTCGATCCAGCAATAGCATTATTAGGCATCTACTCAAAGAGCATAAGACATTCTATTATAAAGACATCTGCACCAGAATGTTTATGGCAGCACAATTCACTATTGCAAGGACATGGAAACAACCCAAGTGCCCATCAATTCATGAGTGGATTATTAAAATTTGGTATATGTTTACAGTGCAATATTACTCAATTCTAAGAAATGACAGTGAGTTAGCACCACTTATATTATCCTGGATTGAGCTTAAGCCCATTATCCAAAGTGAGGTGACACAAGATCAGAATAATGGGCTCCACATATACTTGCCATCAAATTGGTTGGTACTGACTGATTAACACTATGGTGCTCAAAGGGTGGTGGTGTTCACCAGGGATTCGGGGGTTGGAGGGGTAGTCCCGCATCTGAGGGATGTGGTGAAGATTGTGGAGGGGAAGGGCATAGGGAGAGGCAAAGATATAAAATGTAACCAAAATGTTAAGAAAAAAAGAAAAAACCAACATTTGTCAGGTGTGGGGAAGGTGGGAAGGGGGAGGAGGGGATGGATATGTACATAGTGAGTGTGATGCACACCTTCTGGGGGATGGACATGCTTGAAGCTCTGACTCAAGGGGGGAAGAGGAGACAAGGGCAATGTATGTAACCTTAACATTTGTATCCCCATAATATGCTGAAATAAAAAAAGAAAAGAAAAATATGGTTAATGACATTCAAAGTAAAAAACTGGGTTATCCTTTCTACCCAACAGCAGGAATCTATAAATTACCATGTAATTTCAATGTCTTTGGACTCTAATTAAAAATATTAAATATCAAAGTCATATAGGGGCACATTCTCATATATATGTATGTGTGTATATATATATAATCTATAGCTAATGACACTGAAAGGACATGCAGTTATTCTTAAGCTTTATCTCTAAATTTTGAATAATTCTTTCAAGGCTGTCCTACTCCCACCATGATTATAAATAACCTCCAAAGTTTATTCTTGGTAAAACAAAAAGGCTAGCTTCATTTAATTTGGGCCTGATTATTTACATAGGTGCAGCAAGAACTATGAATTCACACATATAAGGCTTTTCAAGCACACAGCTTTTGCAAACTAAAATAAGAAAATTAACTTCTATATGAAAAGTTTCTAAAGAAATTTTGGCTTGGACTTTCAAAAACTTCTATTATTTGCTCTTCTATCCTGACTCTAGGAAACCAAGACCAAGAAACTCCCTCAACAAAATTTCACCTGCAGTACCTGTGAGTCAGGGTAAAATCCTATCTCATAAGAATTTCCAATATTTTATAAGGTTCTGCCTATCAATAGCTACCCTTCCTTGCTTCTGTGAGTCTGGGCCATTCCAAGCAATAGAACAGGTTTCAGGCTAATTTTTCTAGAAAGGCCTTGCTGAGTATTGGTGCTGCACATCATATATAATCTTTATTCTTTAATGGTGGGCTTGTTAAACCATGTCAAATAAGAATCATTCTTATGTAGGACACTCCAGATATGGCCATGGGTACACAATTAGTTTGAGCAATTATGCTCTAGTAAAAAGGAGGACAGACTCTCATTGAAAATAACCAATATTCATTAAAAGTAAAGAGATTCTATAAAAGTATTTGAATTCTGAGGGGTTAATAAGAATCAGATATCATTCAGCAAATGTTTCATATCAATTGGTGGAAGTGTCATCTACTAGACTGAGAATTAAAGATAGATTTTAGAAAAAGAAAGGGGCTTTTTCATACACCAATTATAGAACATTAAAAATAACCAAATGTATTCCAAAATAACTAAATACAATTAAATTTTTCTCATTGTTTCATTAAGCCCATTGTAATTATTTTTTATTTAACTTTCATGAAATTGTCTGCTTCTGGAGTAAAGACTTGCAAATCTTGACTCTGTATTCAAGAACAGTTAGTTGTCTAGGTAATGTCATCTTTAAGCACCAAAGCCTGACTCATGAGTCTTTGCCTTGAAATCTCTGGTATAGAACTTTCCAAGAGTTGCTGATACTACCCTTTGTTAAAGATACAAATTCAAGCCTGTAGCTTATAGTGGAGTCTTTAGGCAAGCATCAGTGTAGAGCAGAACCATGTTTGGTAATGAGATTAAATTCTATAATTAAGTTATTATAGTAACCAATAATATAAAAATGCAGCATTGTAAAATTTTCTATTGCAGTAAGACACATAAGTCTTTCATGAGAATTTGACCAATGTTTCTCCTGAAGTTAAAAATACAATATGGATATTGAGGATATTAACTAATTTTCATGGATTTTCAATCTATTCTGTAAGGCAATGGTTTTTAAGCATTATCAGGCATCAGTATCACATGAAAGGTTTATTAAAACACAGATTGCTGGGCCCCACCTCCATAAATCCTCATTCAGTTAGTCTGAGATAGAACTATAGAGTTTGCATTTCTAACAAGGTCCCAAGTGATGAGGATTGAGGAACCCATGTTGAAAAACACTGCTGTAAAATTTTACTAATAACATTTAACCTGATACATTTATCCTATGATTTGATAACTTACAATAGTATTGAGCTAATTAAGAAATATGGAACATAATGAACACCTATCATTTCTAGCATCCTTCTTCTTCTAAGGCAAAAGAAGGCATATTTGTGATTATCCAGGGGCTGAATGAGAAATCTCAAAGCTTTCGATAACAAAAAAGTATCTTAAAAATTTGTCCTTTCATGATCTAGGAACATTTGTCTGGGTAAAGATTTCTTGTGTAAGACCTCAATAGCACAGGTAACCAAAACAAAAATAGAGGATTGGGCTTACATCAAGCTAAAAAGCTTCTGCACAGCAAGAAAAACAATTGACAAAATTAATAAATGACCCACAGAATAGGAGAAAATATTTGCAAACTATCCATCTTATAAGGGATTAATATCCAGAAGATATAAGGAGCTCAAACAACTCAATAGCAAAAAAATAAATAATCCAATTTAAAATGGGCAAAAGATCTGAACTGACATTTTTCAAAAGAAAATGTACACATAGCCAACAGGTATACGAAAAAGTGCTCAATATCACTAATCATCAGAGAAATGAATATTAAAACCACAATGTGATATCATCTCAGTCTAGTTAACATGGCTTATATAAAAAAGATGGCAATAACAGACACTGGACAGGATGTAGAAGAAGAGGAACACTTATACATTGTTGTGGGAATGTAAATTATTACAGTCACTATGGAGAAGAGCATGGAGGTTCCTCAAAAAACTAAAACTAAAACTTCCATATGATCCAGCAATTCCACTAATGGGAATATATCCAAAAGAAAGGAAATCAACATATCAAAAGAGATATTTGCACTCCCATGTTTATTGCAACACTATTCATAATAGCCAAAATATGCAACCAACCCACATGCCCATCAATAGGTGAATGGATAAAGAAAATATGGCACATATACACAATGGAATATTATTCAACCATAAAAAAGAATAAAATCTTGTCATTTGCAACAGCATGGCTGGAACTGGAGACCATGATGTTAAGTGAAATAAGCCAGACACAGAAAGACAAAAATTGCATGTTCTCACTCACATGCAGAAGCAAAAAAAGTGGATGTCATGAAAATAGAGATTACACTGATGATTAACAGAGGCCAGGAAGTAGGGAGGGGGGAGGAAGAGGAGAAGAAGGGCAAAGAAAAAAAAAGAATAAAAATGTATTTATTACCACTGATCTCTACACTTAAAAATGGTAAAGATGGTAAATTATATATGTATATTTTACCTTAAAAAAATTTAGAAACAGAAAGAAGGGAAAAATACTTGTTCTTCTCTATATTTGGGTTCTGATTTTGACAAGGTAAAATCAAGAGTTGTTAGAAGAGATTTCCCACCTCTTAAGACAGGATCCACAGATTCCTGAGATACAATTTTTGGCTACTGATTGAATCAAGGTAACAACAATACAGTATTTTAAAATGAATGTAGCAGAAGGTCACATGACACCACGGGTTGGTGGTGGGCATGGAAATGAGCTCCCAGACTCCTGTTCATGGAAGGCCTGGGTGCCCAGCTGTCAGCAGCCAGCCTCACACTGTCGGAGACCTCAAGGTTGTGCTCAGCTGCAGGCAGCTGCCTTTGTCAAAGCACACTCCTTTTCCAGGGTGGTCCATATCCAAAGGCCGATCAGATCCTAGGTATGAAGGCCTGGCCACTTTGGTCGAAAACTGGACACTCTGATGAGCCATATCTGCTCCAGAGCTCCCCACGGGGTTGGCCAACACATACAGGACTTGCAACACATACCAACGTCCTACCTTGCTTGCACCGTGCCTTGTCCCTACAGATGTTGAGCCCTGCATGACCAACTGTCTCAACATCTGCTTCTGCAGAACCCATCCTCTGACCTTGGCTCTATTACAAGGGAGCAAACTGTTTTCTTTTTAATGTTAATCAAAGACATAAAGCAAGGCAAAGACCAGAAAATTATCCTGGTAAGTATGGAATACTATTTGACAGATGACACAGAAGTAAAGAATAACCATTTACTGCCTATTATTAAGACTACATAATTCAAGATCAGCTGTACTTAACAGAGAAAAAGCCAAATTCTAGTTTTCATCAATACAGTATTTGACAGTAAGGCATTCTCAAGCATTTTTACAAATTAACTTAAAAATGTGTCCAAGACTAGGCAAACTTTGTCAAAATTTTAACTTATTTCATTGCTTTTTTTTCTGACTTGTGTATTATAAACCAGGGTAAAGTTCAATTCCCTCAAAATGTCTACAACTTGCTATACAAACTTTAATTTTGTTATTCACTATGCTCTTTTATATTCTAGAACAAGATGATACTTTCCTTTAGGACAAAATTTCTTTTGTTTTCCTGGGAAAACAAAAATGAATTCCATTAACTTTGCATACACAATTATATTTCTCTAATTCTCTGCTTCTGTTATAATCTCAGTTACCCGTAGTAAATATAACTTTTACAAGATAAACTAACTTTAATTTTGCTGAGAGGTAGGCCATTGATAATTGCCTATCACACAGGCCATTTAGCAAATAAACCAGCAAGGCTCAGTCCCCATAGCCCTGTGCATCAGTTTTATGTATTCTTAAAATATCAAGGATATGCACATTTAATAACATGACCCAAAATTATAGCCACTTTATAATATATTAAAGCAGCAATGTTATATATAGTAAGCTTATACTTAGATTTCAATATTCTATTTTCTTAGAAATTATCCAGATGTCAGAAGATTATCCAATAATTAACTCTATTTAAAATTAGTCCAAGGATTTTTTTTAGTTAACTAAGAATTTAAAAAATTATGTTCAGGTTGAATCTCTCCAGAACATCAGAATATAATTGCTGTTTATATCCAAAAGTTTATCAGAATTATAATTAATTTTAGTTGAACGTAATTTTACATTTTTCATAGTTTTAAAAATAATGTAGGAGTAGTGTTGGCTTATTTAATCAATAAATCAGAATAAGAAGTTTTGAAAATTCATAAAAAACGAAATTTTTAAAAAAATTCTTATATAATATGGAACTCTGATACAATTATGGAAGACATACACAACTGCTTTCTTAACCAAAATGATCAAACCAGTCTTATTTGTCCAATGGTTCATCTTGACTATGTGAATTTGCATTCTAATATAAAACACACTTCTGGGCTAGGAGTTTTTCTGTTTTATCTTAAAAGGCTATCACACTTAAAATTCAGTTTATTTTCTGGAAGAAGTTTAGGAATGTTCTACTATGTAAGCATTTATTAATCTCTACAAGCCAATACAAAACAAAACTCCTTTATTTTGATGGATTGCATCTTCTAATTTATTAATACCCCTCAGAGGTAGGAAAATATTTCAAATTCACACAATGAGAGGTGACGGCTTTTCTCAATTGTATACACACAGACACACATTTCACTTGCATAATCTATGCCACAGGTCAAAGTAAACAGAAACACCAAAACTCACCAGTTTCTATCTCAAAGAGCTGTTTTCCTTTTTAATGTGTAACAAAATATTTTCTTAATTGATGTAAGCACATGAAGAGGCAAATAGAAAAAAAAAATATTTTTTCTCTTGTCTCTCCCCAGACAGAGGGCAGCTGTCTGGTAACATCTTGATACAGATAGCCGCACTGTCCAACTGTGAAAATAGGTCCCCACTGCTGCCCCCAGTGAGAAATACCGTATTGGCTGTGCACAAGCTAGGATCAGAACTGAATGTGGCCAAGAACCAGACACAAAACAAAAACACAGACAGGGAACTAAAAAGTGAAAGGGAGAGTCCGAAAGAGAGTCTACTGCTGCTCGAGATTCACAGAGAGCCAAGAAAAGATGTGCCCGGGCTTAACGCAAGAAATTGTACTTCTTGGCCAACATGGTTTAATGGGCTTCGGCAGGTAAGTGCATGTGAGCATCTCAATGGAACCTCCAAAACAGTCAAAGCACAATTCTGGAAAACTTCAAAAACATTAACTCTCATCCAAACATGAATCGAACGCATGTTAACGCTTTCATTTACCCCATTGCTTAATGAAATAATCAGTAAGATGGTAAGACACGTTCAAAGGAGAATTTGAGAAATGAAGATTTATATGTAGTCAGACAGATAAAAAATATTGAAATAAATTTGCTAATAGATGCAAATCTAATTAAGGACTTACAGGGCAACACAACTCTAACTTTTGGGACTATCTTTTCTATGCATAGATACAACTTTACATGTAACTTCACAATGTCTGGGCTCCAGTTAAATATTAAATAACAGATACTTTCCCTTATTAATTAATATTCCTTGGGTGAGCCTGTTAAACAATAGAACTGAAATGACATGCAGCCCTCCTCTTGCTCTGTTTCTAAATTTTGATAACTTTAATTAACAAAAAGTTTCTGATAAGAGGCAGTGGATCTGTATTTACTTTGGCAAATTTGACTGTATTATTGTTCAGTGAATTTACATAAGAGGTACTGGTTTGTGACTTATTCTGTGATATTGTACTTTTTCCCATTATGATACCATGGTCATCAAAATAAAATGAGCTCAAATTTCCAATAAGCACTAGTTACTCTATTCTGTATTTAAAAACAGTCAAGGTTTCAATATGGCATCTCTCTAACCCAAGTCCATGGAACAACTGCATTGTAATCACCTAAGTGGCTTCTTAAAAATGCAGATTCCTGGTGAGATCTTAGATCTACTGAATGCAAATCTCTAGGGATGTGGCCTGGGTACCTAAATTTTATAAATGATTGTCAATGATTCTTATGCACACTAAAGTTAAAATTATTTGTCTAGGGGAAAGAAACGAAGCCTGCCTAAGATAAGTTAATACCAAGAAAGGCTCAGGAAGAACAGATTTAAATCATCTGTGCCTCCAGAGATCAAGTCACTGTTTGAGAAAAAAGAGCTATTGTTGACAGACTATTCCAGGGTTAAAATCCTATATGTACTTATGGGACCTCGTATTTCACTAAGGTATTGGTGCTACTGAATACTATTTACGTAATTTTAAGTGTGATATTGAAAACTCTTGTTGGTTTACAATCTTTAATTTAACCTTCATGTAAAGTTAATAGTGATCTTTGCTGCCGAACAAAAACTCTAGCCTCAAAGTTAAAGGGGTTGATTTGTCACAAAATGTATGTGTGCCCTGGGAGAGACAGAGAGGAATTTTCTCTAAGGAAGGTACTGGCAGACTTCTCTTTGTACTTTACTTGTGTGCTTGTCTACATATAATCTGGACCATCCAATTTTGCATTTTAATGGAAAATTTCTAGAAGCTACACCCGAATATAAGTTTGATATTTTTATAAAAATATGTTGATCATAGCTGGGCAGTCACAACTTTGACAGTATAATCATTTATTATATGATCCATATCAAAAGTGTGTATTTGCTAAGTTTATTATTTATTAATAGTCAAATATAGTGGTTAAACAACATGGAGCTATTGCAATTCTCATCAGCTCTTGATTTATTGGTGTGGGTATGCATTATGTGTGTATGCGGGACTAAAAAAGGGGAGGAAATGGGTAAATAGAGAAGGACATACCTGTTAAAAGTTTGAACAAATAGAATTATGAAGAGAAAAAAATCATAGTAGCAAATCTTATTCCTTATCCTAAGTCATTTTAAAAATGATTTCTTTCTGGCCCAAATGTTTAGGCAATAATATCAAGATTTTAGCAAATGGTACTTTGAGTTATATTTGTTTTGCTTTTTAAAAATTCATTTTCTTTGAAATAGATCTCAAAGTGTCTCAAATTCCCTTCCTTTATTTTACAAGTCCTTTATCAACAGACATAGAACAAAACAGGCTGGAGAATGTATCTTCAGCAGAAACTGAGGTTAGGAGCCGGAAAAAATATAGGAGATCTAAAATCTTTCCATTGAACTGTCAAAGTAGTCCTGAGTTAATAGGAGCTGAATTGTATTGGCTTTGACCTGATTTTCCTGCTGGAGCTAATCAGTAGGATGCTGGTAGTGGGAATTCTTGAAGCTTGGTGGTTTCCTGTTAGCCACTTGCTATAGCTATGCACCTGCTTATTGTTATGTGGGATCCCCAAAACTCACACGGTAAGGGAAGAGCTTCCTTTTCCACTCCATCAGAGTCCAAGGCCCCAGATATGCAGGTCTTTAAAGTAAGACTGAAAGAGCAGAAAAAGTCTTGTAATTGTCAGGGCTGCTCTTAGACCTGGGTAAGAGGAATATCTTTTGGATGTCTTTTCCCAGGCCCTCCTGAGGCTGGGGCTCTTTCCACAGGTAGTGAGTCTGTGGGCTAAGGGCTGTGTCCACCAGCATCCTGCCCTCCTTCCCATTCTAGACATACCTCCCTTTAAAAAGTTTCCTATTCTTGGCCAACCAATACTTTTGTAAAATACAAAACCCTGTCCTTGGATGTTATAGCAATGTGAAATTGCTATGAAGGTCTCTAAATACTTACTTTCACTTTCTGTACTTAACTGAATGGAGACTGGGAACAAAAAGTTCAAGGACCAGGACAGGTTCAAAGACAGTGCTTTGAATAGCACATTAAAGCCCAGGCTCGGGTCCCTAGGATTCCCTGTCCAAAGGGACTTGAGCTTACTTCAAGGTCTTGTGCAGCACTTTTCCCTAAACCTACACTCTGGAGGTGGACCACAAGGTCAGTGGCCAAGGGACAGCTGTGTGGGGGTTGCAGGTAAAGCTTGGAC
Organism: Cheirogaleus medius; assembly: GCA_008086735.1. Classification (NCBI taxonomy): domain Eukaryota; kingdom Metazoa; phylum Chordata; class Mammalia; order Primates; family Cheirogaleidae; genus Cheirogaleus; species Cheirogaleus medius. The sequence continues at coordinate 16,098,671 of VBSM01003157.1, read as the reverse complement.
ATGTGGGATGTGGTGACTACATAGGTGCACGTGGGCCTCTTGCACTGTGGGACAGAACAGGGGCTTGGAAGAGTGTGTGGGGGTGCGTGGAGGGAAAGGTAGGGTGTCATGCTGAGAGCTGAGGGATTCTAAATTTGAACCTGACCGTCCAGTCATTATAAAGTATATTTATCAAGGCAAGAGTATAGAACATATTTTAGTTAACAGCTTTTTAAATTGATTTATTACTTTTAATATTGAGACATATGGTATATGGACTTTCATTTCTATTCTTGTCCAAAGCCTTACAAATGCTAAAGGCAGGCCTGGTTATGGTCCAAAAGTCTACTCCCCAGATAATAAAGTCCTCTTTTATAATCTCAGATACTGTTAATCAATGCTAGCATTTAAAAGTCTTTGGGGGAGCTCCATGTCTCTTTGAGGTTCTATACTTTTTGGTGCATTAGAATCCAAGCTCTTCTACATACAATTTACTTTTCCTCCCTGCTTCTTAGTTTATTCATCTGTAAACTGGGCATGATAATTTACTATCTATGGTAAAGAGCTATGTTAAGATTAAACCAGCAATGTTTTTAAAGTGCCTAATACATAGTAAATAGTAAATAAATGGTAGCTGTCACGTTTATGAAGAGTTCTTCACTGTTGGCAGTTCTGATTACAATTTCATTTTTTCCAGATGTAATTTTAGAGTTATGATAGGCTGGGGACATATTTGCCAACAAGTGGAATTTATTCCCAACGGTGCTTCTCACCAAGACTGATGAAAATCTACTCCTGTGTTGAATATGGGAACCAATCACAAGACTTGACAGCCTTCTGTGGATTGAAGAATTTACCAACCCTGCGAAATGGCAATTTTAATTTTTTGAGTTTGAGGGTCTGTTCTAATTTTTACTTGAATAAGATGGTCCTGATGAAAATCTTTTGCCTATTCTCACGTTGACTCCCTCTCCCAAGCTTTTAAATTGGGATTAAATTTTAACAACCTCTCAATTGTATGTGCTTATGTTATCACAGAATGTTATATCAGGCATTATAAATAATTCCTAGGCAATATTTAGAATGGCTGCAAACCATTTTTAGAATTGGCTAAGAATTATTTACAATACTCTGCTCCCACATTTTGCCTGTCATATGTTCACTATGCATTTTTCTTAAAATCCTTTAAAGCAGTAAGGATATCACTGCTACCCAGAGTGTAATCCTGAGCCAAGTCAAGGATGGTGGGAAACATGTTTTTCTCCTCCAAAGCCCAAGTGAACTACTTTCAGTTCCTTGAACTCACCATGGTCTAATTGGCTGCCAGGTATGGCTCATGCCATTTCTTCTGTTTGGAGCCCCTTTTCTCTTGTCTTCACACCCCTCCTTCCCCATCTCTTTGCAAATTCCTACTTTTGCTCCAGAGAACCTGCACTGACCTTGAAAGTTGGGTTTAGTGCCTCTTCCTACAAGCACCTCCTGCTTAACTTTGTTCTGTTTCCTAATCTGTCTTTACCAGTGTACTAAAAGCTTATCAAAAACAGAAATTATCTTTTTCTCTATTTTGTATTACAGTGATAATAAAAATAGTTAACAAGTGGTGGTAAATATTAACGAGCCTGGGAAGCTTATAGACTAGGGATCTGAAGGCTCCCGCTATGTCAGGGGATAAGGAGACATTATGAAAGACTTTTTTTTTTACTTTTTTTCCAACTTGTCATTGACTTGAAGAAAGGATTTAAATAAACCAAAAGATTAGTAGGTATGTTCAATGGAACAACAATGCATGGTATGGAGCACATTCTTCTGGGCTATCTGATTCTATGGAGTTTGGACCTTTCATTATCTTGAGATATCCTACAGTTCTGTAGAGAGAGAAGTTAGCTTGCAGAAAATTGATAGTAATGTAATTAATTCGTGTCTACAGACATGCAAAAAATATTGTCTGGTGGATGTTCAATTGATTTCCCCCCCACTAATGTGGAAGAGCCAGTGTTGCGCCTATTAAGGAAATTAATTTCAACATAACTAATGGACCTATATATTTGACTAGTCTTTGAATTTCCCTTTGAATTAGCTATAACACTTTTTCCAGCTCCCTTGTTAATTAATTAATGAGTTAAATAAAATCTCTGATATGTGTTCATGTCTGTATGAGAGTCATGATTCTACCTTTTTTCTTTTTACAAATTTGTCTTCAAATATTAATAGTGGTGGAGAACTTCCACTGAGATTATTTGGGGGGAAAAACTAAGAAAGTGCAAAGCTCTTCTTTCATGAAAGACTAAAGTTCTTCTTAGTTGTGTTACCTTTATGTTTACTTTTTTTTGTAATTGATGTATAATACATGTACACAGTTTCAGGTACATTCATTTTTAAAGCTTTGTTGTCACTTTGACTAAATGAGTAATCAAGGATTATTTCTCAGGCACTTGGATGAGGTGTCATTAGTGGAAAACACCATTTAGGCTTATCTGATTCTATGAACTTTGTGATTTTAACTGTCTTTGAATTGTTTTATAATTCTATAGTGATAACTAAATGTAATTAACTCTATAGAAGTTAACTTGTACAACACAGATACAAGGCAAATGATTCTTTTGTTATAGAATACAGTGTCATAGAATGCAGTTGACTGGGAAAGAGTTTTTGTGTTGTAGAGATTCAATTAACTTCCCTCTCCATTGTGGAAGAAGCCAGTTTTGCATCCCTTAAGCAAATTTGTTTCAACATTCCTGATGGGCTTATATATTATATTTTTCTGCTCTTTGGATTCTCTTTTGAAGTGTTGTGACAGCTTTTACAGTTACCTCATTAATTAATGAGTTAAATAAATCTTTGGCATGTGTTCATATTCTGTCTGTATGAAAGCCATGATTGCATCTTATTTTGAAAAATTATCCTTTAACTAGGGGTAAACTTTTCTGTTGCTGGATAATGAAGCATTTCCGGAAGTCTGAGGAAGTCACTAGGGAACTCTAAGTAGTTGCTGTTCATAAACTGGTGAAATTATTTTAATACCTTAAGAATGGGCATGTCTGTACCTGGGCATGTTGTCTGAATGTCAGCCGATCCCAGTATTTGTATCTATCTGGAGCAAGCACTCTAAAAGCTGCTCCTCCCTCCCCCAGTTGAATCAAATTATAGATAGAAAAAAAGACTTGTTACAGATGGATGGATGGCATGATATTTATGTTCAAATTTGTGCATGATTCCACAACAATTCCAGACAACAGCTAGAATTAAAAGCACAAAAATAACAATGTAATTTTGGGGGGCAGAGTTGGTAGCTCACACAGTTAAGGAAGTTTTAGGGAACTTCCTTGAGCTACTTCTCTGATTAAAAATAACTAATTTTTAATAAGCATGCACTATATGCCTGGTACTATGGTAAGAATGCCACTCATATTCCCTAATTTAATCCTAAATAGACCTAAGACCAAGGTACTCTTATTAGATCCATTTTTTTAGGTGAAGAAAAGGTGAGGCATGGAGCTTGTCACTTGCTCAGGTTATACAGCCACTTGTACTATCAGGATGCTAACACTGGCAATCCGAATTGTTCCACTATACTGCTTCTCATGAAAAGTGAGCTTAAAAGTTCACAGGTTTTTAAAATATATCATAGTTCTTCTTTAACTTTAGATTCAATGTATTCAGTTGGTCTTCTGATCAAAATTTTATTTTCATCCAGTTTTCACAACAGCCCTGTAAGAGAGGTGTTCTTATTCCCAACTTGCAGATAAGAAAACTGAGGCTACATAGCCATACATTTTAAATATATCACAACATTGTAACAATTTGTTGTGAAATAATTTTTGCTGAATTAGCCCATACTCTTTTCTACTGTGCCCACGCTTGCTTTGCCTAGTTTCAATGGAAATAATTGCTTGAATTTTCTTTTCCTGTGTAATAGGCATGTGGTTTCAGATCCTTGGCACCACTAACTACCTCTTAACGTCTGGAGTGCTCAGCTCTGGCCCTGGTGAAGTAGGTGCACTCTCCCCTAAGAGGGTCACTGGGGCAACTGTTAGTAGAAGATAGAAAGAACATGGCTGACCTAATAAAATCATCGCAGGGGTAAGCCCCAAGACAAACGTGTTTTAGAGGGGAGTGGCCTCCCTCTTTTTTCTTTGCCTTATCACACAAGTGAGTACTAGTTTTTTTGCTTTATTGCCAGTTTTTCTGCATGCCCTGTCCATCCCTTCTGAGCTGGACTTCTGGCAGAATAAGAATCACAGCTCAGCTGCTCCTGAGCCAATCCCGGGATGGCTCTGTAATGACTTCAACATTGTGTTCTTGGCCGTCTCCAGCTTGATTTCGGCTCCTTTTTGTTCACTCAGTGGCAGATTGTTAAATAACATGTGTTTCTTATGCACCGAGTTCCTCATCCATGTGGCATCTGACATTTTCATTACTGCTTGTCACAAACTTCACAGCGTTTACAGTTGCAGTCTTTAGCTATTAGCTCGGCATTTGCTTATGCTGGGTCTTCGTTCGCTAACACATGGAGACATTGCCAACCCTTGGGGAGTCAGATCAGTCAATGTGAAAAATAGATTTGTTGTTTATTTCTTGTAGCCACTGTGTGTGCTAAAGCTCGGGCCTTGTTCCTCCGTCTGGCACGGGAACACAGAAAAACCCAGCCTCTGCAACTCTAGGGGAGGGGAGAAGCCACACTCCCTCTGGAGGTCCAGCCTCTTATTTCCAAGGACTGGAGAATGTGATGCTGATGCTCTTGTTTCGGCGTGTTTAAAATCAAGCTAATTTCTCTCTGAATCTTCTCTCATCTTCCCTGTTTCCATTAATGTAGTCCTTGTTTCTACATTTATTCCTTCTTAAAACCTGAAACTGTTTTCTCTGTCTCTCTTCATGTGTGATATCCAATTGATTGCAAGCCCTGCCCGTTTACCTTTTCACCTCTCCACTTCTTATCAGCACTTTCCAAATTCTCCACGTGCAGTTCCTCAGTATTATAGAAGGAAGACAGTATAGCTAAATTATGGCAATTTCTTCAAGCATTACATTTAGGCTGGACCCCAAATTCTTACATTTTCATACAGTTGCTTACCATATTAAGTTATAGAGAGATCTTTGCTCAGGGGCGATGGGGTATGCCAGACAAAGTGTCTTCCTTGTTACTAATTAGGGGTTTGAATTTCAAAACATTGTCAGCTCTGCTCCAGGGAAGAGGGCTGAGCTAGCTGCATTTGAGTTTCACAATCACCTTCCCCTTCACACTCCTACTCTCTTAGGGCCTAGACAAGATACACTTTAAGCCTGCAGTCCCCAACCTCTAGGCCTTGGATTGATAGCATCAGTGGCCTATTAGGAACTGGACCGCATGGCAGGAAGCGAGCAAAACTTCATCTGTATTTGCAGCCGCTCCCCATCACTCGCATCACCGCCTGAGCTCCGCCTCCTGTCAGATCAGCCACAGCATTCGGTTCTGCATTATGGTGAGTTGTACAATTATTTCATTATATATTACAATGTAATAATAATAGAAATAAAGTGCACGATAAATGTAATGCGCATGAATCATCCCAAAACTATTCCCCCCCGTCTGTGGAAAAATTGTCTTCCATGAAACGTGTCCCTGGGGCCAAAAAGTTGGGGACCACTGCTTTAAGCCACATGGTCCGGCTTTTTCTTACCTGAAACCGTAAGCTATTTGGCTTTTTAAGAGGAAATCCGCCTTCCAAACAGGAAGAATTCCAGGCATTGCTCTGGCAATGCCAGAGCAGCACTTCCGGTCTGCCCTCTGAGCCTCTGCGGCCCGGTCCTCACCGCAGGGCTGTGCTGGAGACACCGGCCCCTGCATTATTCAGCAGCTCCTCTGTCAGGATGCATACTTCAGTGTTCAGTGAAGTGCTTCTGCACTCCGTGGGGTGCGAACATGAAAAGGTTTTATTTTTACTCAATCATTGCTTTAAACTGTGTTCTGTTGACTCACTCTTTTGTCCCTTGAGCTCTGGAACAGCAGTCCATTCACTTTCAGTTATTAAAATGTGGATCAACCCGACTCAGACCTCCAGTGGCATGCATTCCTCTGCCAAGGGGCCCAAAGGACCCCCACCTGCCAAGGGAGGGGGAGGAATCTGCTCTGTCACAGCCCTGTTCCTTCCCCTCTTCAGGGTCTCAAGCACCTCTCGGGCTGGGCACCGGGAGGAGAGCATGGCAGCGGTGGCAGGGGTGGCTTTATGTGGTCGATCCTCTCTTGACTGCCACTGCCCTTCCGTGCATCCTGTTTGGGGTGGTGCTTTCCTTGGAGCACCCTCCACGCTGCATAGTGATTCCCTGTTGGGGGAAGCGGGTGGACAAGTGAGATCCACCTCTAGATGTTCCAGAAAGTGGGAGGAAGGACTCTTCTCTTAAGTGGACTCCAAGCCTCCTCCTCAAAGCCCTAGAAAACCACACCCCCCAAAATAGTCATCCACATCAAAACTGGCAGGTGGAAGTTCAGGTATGTTCTTAGAATTATTTGACTATTATTGGACTAGCGACCAAGAAAAGAATTTTCTTTACTTAAATATAGATCCTAGAGATGTGCTTTGGGCTACACAGCTAGCATTTGATAGCTTTGTTCTTCATCTTGGGCTAAGATTGAATTAGTTGAGAGGACTAAGGAAGGGAATACTGTGCCAGGGAGAAAGTGGTCCTTTTACTTGCTTTCTTCTTCCTTAAGGTTTCAGAATCATTTGCTCAGAATTCCTGGATTTAAAAAATTTTTATTCTCTCACTCCCGGAAAGCTAGTCTCTCCCTTTTCTCACATGGATACAATCTCTTCCCTCCACCATCCCTCCTCCCCAGCCCTTGCCAACTTGCACATCGCAGAAGTTTACCCCAGTTGGGTTCAAGTCCCAGTAGATGAGAATCAAGCAGCCTGGGTGTCTTCTGGGACCATTTCAAAGTCTGGTGGTGATTTTAGAACTGTAGTTCAGCTCATTTGGGCAAGATCCTGGTTTTCATCTGAACTCAGTGCTGACTTGCTCAGCAATAGTTACTGCTGATCTCAGTTGGGGACATCTTATACCACCTGCTAGTTCCTCCTTGTCTTCATCGGCATGGTAAGTATTATGGCCAATGAGTGTTTTGTCTTTTCTCTTTCTGTAGCTTTTCTTGCAATGGGAAGTGATTTTACTCTTTCAAATTTAACACTTCCCTTGATCAGGGATCAAGGCAAGTTTTCAAGGAACTGTGCTGGAGAACGCATGTGAAGTTGCTCCCTCTGACACTTGATGGGAATTTTTAGGGCCTTGAAGGAGATTATATTTCACTGAGTCTTTTGCAGTTTCAGGCAGAGTTCTGAGGGTTGAGAGTAAGACGTAAGCCCCCATATCCCTCAGAACTCAACTTTGACCCACCCTAATTTCTCTTCCTAAGCCCCAGGGCTCTCAATAACTCTCTCTCGAATGGAGCTCCTAGGAGCCTTTTATGACATGCCCATATTGTGGGTGATTTTAGAACAATAAAATGTACAGAAGTTTCTATGGTAAGACTGACTTTGTGTCTAGCCCATTTAATTTTCACTGCAATATTTTGATGAAGGAGGAAGAGACTGGAACTAACATTTACTCATTGCCTAGTATGTACCAGGCACTTTAGATGTATCATCTTATTTAATCTTCTTAGGAATTTTATTTATGGAGGCATTTTCTGATTTTCCAGAAGAGTGACCTACAGATTAGAGAAGTTAGGTGAATTGCCTAACGGCTGCTAGTAAGGAGTGGCATCACAATTCAAAGTCAGATTCATCACACCCTCTTTAAAAATAGAAAAAGATATAAGAAGGGAGAGAAATACAATTTCTAAAATGCCTGTATTAATTTCCTAGGGCTTTTGTAACAATGCACCACAAACAAGGTGACTTAAAACAACAGGAATTTATTCCTCTCAGTTCTGGAGGCTGGAAGTTTGAAATTAAGGTGTTGGCAGGTCAATGCTCCCCCCTGAAACGTGTAAAGGAATCTTTCCTCTTTTAGCTTCTGGTGTTTTGCTGCCAATCTTTGGCATTCTTGGATTGGCAGCTATAAATTACAGTCTCTGTTTGTGTCGTCACATGGGGTTTTCCCCGTGTGCTCTGTCTTCATGTGCCCAGTGTCTCCTATAAGGACCTTCGTCATGTTGGGATAAGGGCCCACCCTACTCCAGTATGATCTCATCTTCGTTTAACTAATTACATCTGTGGCAGCCCTATTCCAAACACAGTCACATTCTGAGATATTGGGGATTAGAACTTTAACATATATTTTTGGGGAGAACACAATTCAACATGTAACAGTCACTATTGTGTAGCAGGGCTGTACTGGGCACAAGGACAATAACTTAATGGAAGTATTAATAACTATTCCTATCCAACAGAATCTTTTACTCTCTTAAATTTGGCTCATTTTCTCTTGAGTACTTCATTTTAAAGTAATAATAACTTATTTTAATGTATGAAAATGCTTTTCCACAGGAGTCCTAGAAGGAATTATAATGTTCATATTCTAGTACAAACTTTATGATTGAGAAAATGGTTAAATTGGCAAGTCCATTTTCCTTGTGAACAATCACATGCATGGCGGAGTAAACTCAGAAATAAATTTTGCAGGTTTTAGATTTTGTTGTTTAGACCTCTTTGCTGCTTTGTCTAAATTTTTTCTGTTCTTTGCATTTTTTTTGAGAAGGTTCATCCTTTTTTGAGCACACCACACTTTGTGATTCTTGAACAAGGCTCAAAATGGTAATTAGCAAATTGTATTGGCTATTCTCTTACTTTATTTTTCTACAACATTCACATTGACTCAATGTAGCATTTTCTAAATTTTCTGTAAATGAGATTACAAAGAGAAGACTCTCACAAAGCTTTCCTAGCACATCTCTTCATGATTTTTCATTGAGATTTTATTTAAATCTATTTTCTATGACACATGCCATTTTAAAAACCATTTAAAAAGTCATGTTATGGGCATTTTCATAGAAATAGAAAGTAATAGGAAGCTCATTGGTTATTGCCTTTCAAAATCCTGCCTTCCTCTAAACACATTTTGTAAACTGTCCCATGTAACTTATTGCCATGTTGAATTTGAAATTCCACCTTGCTAGACAATGATCATGTCTAATACACTTGGTTCACTTGTTACTCTCAATAAATATTTGATAATCACACACCACTATACATTTTATACCTCCAGTGCCTAAGTACTATCCCCATTTCTGTATAGAACCAGCTGAAACCAATATCGTTTCTAAAGATATTGCTAAAGAATATGCTCAGGTTCATTAAGAACACATCTGATATGTTTAACAGAAAATCCAAGATGTGAATATGACTCTTTCAAAGTGGTGCATGAAATCTTTAATTTTTTTTAAGTTGATAGACCAACTTTAACATAATTAATTATCTAGTGTTCTCTATTCTTACATGTGGACTGCTTGTCCTCTTTTTTCTCATCCCTATAGCATCAGAATCATTGGAAGCAAATGTAAGATATTTTATGTCCAACCATTTTATGACCATTCTCTTCTCTTCCTTTGTTTTCAACCAAACCTTCTCCTAATGTGGTAATGGAATATCACAGTGCATTAATGTTTCCCCCAGGGCCATTGGACATGAAAATATTTCCCTTTCTGAGATATTTTAGGTAGTTTGAAGCAAGATGGCTATTTTCTGAAGATGAAACCAAGAAAATTTCTTAGAAATAAGAATTTTAGCATCTTAAGATTTTATTTTTTACTTGCAGAACATTCGAGAATTCAATCTTTTCATTTTTAACTATTGTCACTCTATAGCTATTTGTTCTATTCTAGCAGTGACTGCCAGAATCCTAAAACATTAGGCCTCAGTAACTTTTTTATTCTTTCAGAAGCTCCTAGAGAAAGTTGAGGAAGCCTGAGGTGGTTGCCGAGAGCAGTCTCTGGAGCCATCTTGCCCACCACTAGTCATGTGACTTTGGGCCTGTGTTTTCCCTCCTGAGAATTAAATTGAGTTTGTGAAGTTCTCAGAGCAGTGCGTCTGTAAACTTGTATAATTTCTATACAAATGTTATTGCTATTCTCCCAGGCTTAGTTTAGTCTATATTAGCTATGTGATTTAGGGTAAATTCATTAAACTTTCTTATATGAAATGTGAGTAATAAAACTTAACTCACAAGCTTTTCATGAGGATAAAACTAAATATAGTATTTTATATAGAAATCGGCACACATGTAGCTTAATGTTATTAACCATGCCAGGACACTTGCATGTTCTATGAGTGTATTATTTAAGACATTCTAGTGACCAAAATGATTAATGTCTTCAAAGTCTCTTAAAACTCACCATTCCCTGGAAGACATTTAGATTTTGGGAGTATCTAGATCATTACAACTTGTTTGACATGTTGCTTGATATTATTGCATATGTAATATTGCAAAATATGTAATATTAAGGTATATCCAACTACTTTTTGTTGTTGTAATTCAAGCTCTAATTGTTGAATTGAAACCATAAAGTATGAAATTATCTTGAGGACAAATAAACCAAGTAGGAGAAAACATTATGCATTGCCTTCTATTACTACGTCATCATCCCAATACTCATAGCACATGAGACCAGTTGCTGTTAGTAAAATAAAAATTTGGTTCTATAAATTATTCTATCAAGATATTAAAAATAATATTGCATGTCATCATATTTTTACTATGGGTAGCAAACTAATCAAAGAAGGCAAAATTATAGCCTAAAGTTTTGTTAAAAAGAAAACGTTAAACTATTTTTTTGCAGGTTTCTTTGAAGTTCATGAGAACTACCTACATCCTTAAGGCTAATTTGGGGACATTATAAGACTTACTGAGTTGAGGTAATAATACCACATTTAGAAGATAGTATTCTTTACCATTTGTGAGTGTAGTCATTTCAAAAAAGTGCTATAACCTCGTTCTGTGTTTCTGAGAAGGCTAGCTCATTCAGTTGTTGGTTTCCTGGTTCATTATGTGATCATCATTCCATATGGTGCTGTTATCTTCCAGCTCATATTTTCATCAACCAGCACTAGCTTGTTGCCCATTTAATGATGCAGAAATTTAAATTCATGGATGGCTGTTTCAGATGTTAAAACACCATTGCAAATTTACCTAAGGAAAATGAGTCAAAAAGCATTTTTGTATTCAGAGCAAAATGGGTCTGTACGCTAAGGAAGAATTCTTGATCTCCCCAGTTTCTGTATCACACAAAAAAACATCACCCAATTAGAGAATGCCTAAAGTAAGAATTTTAGGCTTCTTAACCTACTATGAATTGAACTGAAACAGGGAGAAATGTACTTTAACTCCAATCGTGTTGTGTTAGGTTTACAAAACTGCCATATACCTCTATTTGTCAAAATAATTCATTTCAGAAAGAGAAAAAAACACACATTTCCTCAGATGTTCCTGAGTTTGCCCCCAATTTTTTAAGCATCAAAGCTTGATTTTCTTCAATCCATCCATAATTTTCAGACTCTAAACATTTGGAACATGCTAGATGATCCCCTCAAATGCAGGTGGCAGAATCCAATGCATGAGTCTAGTTATTTCTGTGGGTTGATGACAATCCAGGGCCATATCAAGCTGTGGCACTCAGAGTCACCAAACAGAATTCATGGAGTCCATGAATCTTGAGATAAGCAGCTAACAGGGAGAGCTGGAGCGAAGTGACTGCTGCTCATTGTCTTTCAAACAATTACCAGGCAACACTGCTGCTGTTAGCATCCTTCACAGATGTGGGAAGGTTGCCCAATTTTTTTTGGCAGGCTGGTGAGCTATTGTGATGACTTCTCAGCTGGTGCCTTTTCAGGAACAGGTGAATACGGTTTCTGTAAATTGGTTTTCTAGCTTAGCTTCCTCATTACTTCTATCTGAGAATTAGTCTTTTTCACACAGTAGGTTGCATTACTTGCACGCTTTACTATCTGCTGTGGTTCCTTTGGGGTAATGAAAACAGATTCTCACTAATCCATTGAATGTCACCTTCAACGGTTTGGGATAGCCAGGAAATATTCAAACTTGTTATTAACAGAACTGAAATGTTAGCCATTGACGAAGTAGAGTAGCCACTGAGTAAATGGATAGTTTATTTTCTTCTGAAGCTAATAGCCATTTTTGCTACATAAACAATTAGATTCCAGATGTTTTATAAATGGCTATCTTCAAAAATAAGTTAATGGTAAAAAAAAAAAGCCTCAAATATCCTGATTTGTTTTGAATAGGCTATTGAGGCCATTCTTGATTCTTTTTCTGGTTTATAGCACTGCGTACAGACAGCTCCTGTCCCACAGTAAAAGTTCATACTTTTTATTCATGATACAAAATCATGCTTCTAGATATTTCCAGATGCTTAAGTGTTTTGTAACATGTAAAATAAAATGTGCTTATTTGCCTAAAATTAAAAAAAGCCCCGCATATTTGTTGTTAACTGGAACATATACACACATGTAGGACAAGTATCATTGGTGCTCACTGGTCAGCTACAGTATCATCTAAAGGCTGAAATTAAATATAGTGGCTTGGAGAAGGAACTGGGTATAACACTTTTAATTTCTACCTCTAGCACCGACTTGCTCCAGTATCTGACACTGATCACAAATCTTCTCTGCCTCCTTTTTCTGTCTCTGACTGGCAAGCACATATCCCTTTTCTTGTAGATTGGCTGCAGGTTTAATTAAGCCTGGGAGGTAGCTGGATGCTTGGCCCGAAGTCACTAGGCAAGTAAGAACTTCAATTTACCCACCAAACACCAAATGCCAAGTGGCATTACTTTGCTTTCTCCCCTTTGCCTCATTCTTTTCTCATCTAACTTTTAAAAACTTTTATTCGAAAAAAAAAGAAAAAAGAAAAATGCTTCTTTCTCTACAAAATGTACAAGAATGATACCTGTGTATATGATTTGCTCCCGAAGGTTGTGATCTAACGTTTTGGAGGGAATATCTAAGGAATGAGGGGGACCAATATAGGTAATGTGTTCACTTAGAATAGAAGCAAATGATTCTGGGAGTGGAGAGAAATAGTGGGTTGGGAGCTCTGAGTGTGGGTTTTTCACAGCTCTGCGTGAGCACAGTGACAAGGATCACATAGCAGTCTGTGATGATATTCTCTTTGTGCACCGGGCAAAGGCATTTGTTTTCATATAAACTCTCCACTGTGATGTACTAGAGTCCCTCCCAAACACAAATGAAGCATAAAGAAATGCAAGGAGAAAAGTTCACTTTCTTTTCCTATGGACTGCTGATATTCTGGGTCACGTAGTATCTGGATGGAGGGAGAAAAGGGCCCCCAATCACAGCAGTGGGGAGAGTGACTCAGCAGTTGGTTTCTGAATGCTCCATTGTGCAGTTGATGCATTTCACAGCCCTAACCCAAGACACTCGAAGTAGTTTCTCCTCCTCTTTTGGCAGTAAAAGGCAAGCAGGAGCTTTTGTATTGCCCAAAATGTAGATGGGTAAAGACTGCTTCCTTGTCATCTTTTTGGTTAAATGTGTGAACCCGAGTCGAAGGTCTCTGTGTCATTTGGGAGCCTTCGCCTGAAGGCCTTTCCACTGAGTCATTAGCAAGGATAGACCCATTTCAGATCTACAGATCATTGCATGGGCTTCCTCCAAATGCCAAAGTTTGCGCTAATCTTCTTGCCCATTCTCAGTCATTTCCCTGTGCAAACCATGCTTATTTACTTACTTCTAAGGTCCAAAATAACCAATTGTTAAAAAAATAGGCCTTTATTTGGCCTTTGAACATTTCCTTTCCAGATCGTCTTATGCACTCTGTAATACTCTGAATTATTAATACTTTCTACCCTTTAGGTTTCTTTAATGATCCTTTTGTTCTGTGGTTATTATTCATACCCCAGAATCAAACACCTCTTAATGTTAATTCTGCCACTGCTACATAGCTCATGCTTAGGCATTTAGTCAATAAAGAATGATGTAGCTTTAAAAGTGAGCAACAGCGTGGTCAGGTGAAGGCCATGTGGCTCTCTACCCACAAGCTCCCCAAGGTGCCATTAGGTTGTGATATTGTTGTAGCCCATGGTCAGCTGCCCTATTTTGTTACGTGGAGTTGTATAGACTTGGAAAGGCTGACTGATGCTAACCAAAATGATGCTACAGCATATAAACCATAATGAGCATTTAGACTGGGGATATATTTTTCTCGTGAAGAAGATGAGTGTGATGCATCAGAATCCCTGAGAAGTGGACTTAACCAGAGTTGCTCAGTGAGTGCAGTGAAGAAGACAGCCTTGAGAAATATCTCACCAAGGCTGTTTTGAACTTGTTGAATCATCCATCTCTATCAATTACATCACTATAGGAACCAAACAGTTTATGTCTTTTATGGGATTTGGTAAACAAAGTCAACTTCAAGCTCCCAGTCTTGCTGCTCTATTTTTGAGGCTGACTGTCCTTCTTCAGTTCACACAGTTTTTCTCCAAACTGGGGAGAGTTATGCTCCTGCTTTCAAAATTATAATCATCTTCCATGTCTGCTTTACCTCTATTCAGGTCTTTCTAGTTTCTTGAGATACAAATTTGGAGCTAACCTCCTGGTTTTACTACAAAGGCTAATCCCATTAATTTTGTATGTATTTTACTAGTTTGCTGACTACTAGTCAGTTTTTGGATGGGTGACTGACCTTTTCTTGAAGTCTCCATTGGCTACCAACATATGATAAAATATTTATACTACCATAATTCTTTTCTTTTTTCTTTTGGAGACAGGGTCTTACTTTGTTGCCCAGGCTAGAGTGCAGTGGTGTGAACGTAGCTCACTGAAACCTCCAACTCCTGGGCTTAAGATACCCTCCTGCCTCAGCCTCCTGAGTACCTAGGACTACACATGTGCACCATGGCACCTGATTAATTTGTTTATTTTTTGTAGAGACGAAGTCTCCCTATGTTGTTCAGGCTGTTCTCAAACTCCTGGCCTCAAGTGATCCTCCTGCCTCGGCTTCCCAAAGTGCTAGGATTATAGGCGTGAGCCACTGTGCCCATAATTCATTTATCACTTGCAGACTAACAAAGCACAGGTACCTTTCAACCAACTTTTCTATACATGGTGCATCATAAAACAGAAAAAAATGCAAGTATTTAATGTAAATACTTCACAGTAGGGAAATTGAGGAGTATGGAAGCCCAGCTATAGTTATATAAATCAATCATAAATCATTAATCAAACAAACTTGCATTTTCTGGGAATTATCTCCACTGTATCCTAACTGCTAACCACATAATGGGAGTCCACACTGACAAGAAACTCACTGTTCCATGGAATAACCTAATGTGTTTTGCAATGACTCTAAAAGTTCAAAAATTCTTCCTTTTTATTGAGGTTATTGGTAAAAGTTTCTAAGTCTTTTATTATGTGAGTAGTTTTCTATGCTTCTCGTAATCATTGTTCTTTTCCTTTCATGACTTTTAAGTTTTCCAGTGTTTTTAAATGTTAATTTCCAGAATTGAACAAATATCTGAATTTGGACTGAAGGTACCATCTTTTGATTTAAAAACTCCAGTGATTTTTAGTGTTTTCATCACACTATTGGCTTACAACAGATTTAATAAACTAATATCCAAAATATTTTTTACAAATCTTGATGACAAACAAGGTCTCTCCATCCTGTAATAACACAAAAACTCCCTTTGATTCGAAGTGGAGAACATTCCATGTCTTCTTGTGTTATGTCATTTTGTTCTAAGGGTTTTACTTTTCATCTCTTCAGGCTCTTTTGAATTCTTATTTCATCATGAAGTATACTTATGCAGTCTAATGTAGTGAGAAAAACTAAAACAAAACAAAAGCACAGGTCTTCTATGTCTCCATGAAAATATGGAGGCCATATTTATAAATATTTATATTTATAATATTATAACTATGATAAAAATATAAAAGGCCAAATAGAAGATAAATATTTATATTTATAATGTTATCAATATGATAAAATTATTATATTCCAAAAGGCCTAATGGAAGATACGGTGTCAGACTTAGGGTTGTATTTTATTAATTTATTCACTAATTCATTCAAATATTCATGAAAGCCTAGTACCTGCCAGGCATTGTGTTAGGCCTTGGTAATACTTGGTGAATAAACAAACAAGGTCTTAGCCTTCATGCTGCTGATATTTTAATGGGAGAGATGGAAAAGAAACAGAATCTATAGGTAGTAAACAGAGGGATAGACAAGAAAATGACAGGGTGGGGTAGGTGGCTCTCTACTCTGGGGATAATGTCTGAATAGATGACATTTAAACTAATGCCTACACTTTGAGAAAGATCCAACTATTCAAAGAGCTGGGAGAAGTGCATCCCAGACAGCAGAGTACAGCAAATGCAAGCAGGAAGCAATGAGCTTGGCCTGGTTAAGAATAGAAAGTCACCAGCTCAACTGAAGCTTGGTAAACAGGAGAGAAGTAGGTGGAGCAGATTACTTAGAGCATTGTAGATCACAGTTCAGAGTTCAGGTTCTTGTTTTCTTCTTTCTGGATTGCCAATAGCTTTTGTTCAGTTAGTAAACAATCCATCTAACGGTACTACTTTCCAATCTACATCTCATGTCATCACAAAGTTATCATGAGAAACTCAGTCAGATGTATTGGCAGAATCTTGGTTTACTCTATGGAGTATTTTTCCAATGTATAATGAAAAACAAAAAAACAAACAAATTCCTTTAGGATTGTTCTTAGTGAACTGGGTTACCTTGTTTGTTCAGTTCTTCTAAGACCACTTGTCAAGGCATCTGTTACAGATTGTTATCCGAGGTTAGAATCAAGTTGAGCAGTATACAATTTCTAGAATTTATGTTCTTGAAATTTAGGCCAAGGTTTTCCCCATCTTCTGTTTATTCAAAATTCTTTCATTTTTTCTGATTGCACAAAGATGGTCACAAACCAAGCCTACAAGACGATACAATATTCAGTAGTATAATTTGCTCTGTTTATAACAACTAGATTCTTTCTGTATCTCTAGGTATATATTAGGATTCTCTCTGCTTCACTACATTTTAAGGTTAGAGGCACATTTTCTTAATAAAGAAGGGGGAAGCAGAATGGTACTTACTTGGTTCTGTCTCTGTCATCTGACAACTTCACTTCACGTACCCAATAGGTGGGCAGCCATGCCAAGGTCAACTCTCTGTCTCTACAACTTCCTTTAAGCATAACTAACATATAACATATATTATATATTAACTAACATATAAACCAAAAAAGAGTCCAGTTAGCATTTTTTGACAGAAATATTTTACTTGAACAACCAGAATTCCTAAATTAATTCTGTTGTCAGCAGAAGCAAAGAGCTTTCCTCGCTTGCTTCTGCTGAGAACAGTGGCCCATAAAGTGGGGAAATTAAAAGCAGAGAACAGACATTGCACTTCCCTTTCAAAATTGGGGGTAAAAGGGAAGAAAGGATGGTGTGGATATAAACCTATTGAGACCATCTCTTATGTGATCATAGGAGCTAGAACCCACTTGGCTATGACTGTTAGCTTTCCAGTTGTGTGTACTACACAAAAGTGCACATGCTTTCTCACTTTATGGTTTACATAAATGAAGCGAATCCACAACACAAAGATTTGAATGTCCAAGGTATGTCTTTGTGCATAGAGAGCTAAGCATAAAGACCATAATAAGTCACGTAAATGATCTGGCCCCCAGTTTTCCCATCTGTAAAATTAAGAGGTAGGAAAGATAATCCCTGAGACTCACATTTGTGTCTTAGAGCAAGATCTCCTTCCAGCTACAATACACTGTGAGTGTAAGAAAATTTTCTTCTTCCTGAATAGAAAGTTTGATCTTCTTTGTGGTTTTTAAAGCAGAACTAAAATATTTCTTTTTATTCTTTAGCAATTTTATGTGCAGCTTTTACATGAGACATTAGAAAATGGGATCAATTTTCCTTGGAATTTCCAAAGAACTTTTAAAATACACTCCATTTATCAGTTACTATCTCCTCTATGCCATATGAACCAACGCTGTGTTAGATATTTAAAATGACAAAAACATGTGGTCAATCCTAGGCCATTTTCCCAATTAAGCAATTTTTTTCGTACCATATTTAGAGTTTCTTGTAGCCAAATATTGTATGTGAGATGTTCATTAAATCTTGTGTTGTCATGTTTGAATAAATAATTCATTCTATCACAGCAACTTATCTATGTATAATTTGGTGAACAATATGTGATTTTAAGCCTTGCAAAACTTTAGGAATATCTTTGAAGAAATAGTGCTTACCCCTTTTAGATGTTGGTTACTTCTTTAAGTTGACTTCATTTTATTCAGGAATTGCTGCCAACATCAAGTCCAGCAGAACTTAATACACTTTTTTTTTTTTTAACCCAGAGGCTTAGAAATAAAAAATAGTCATAGAACATGTATCATACAAGTTGAACACTAAAGGTATTTCTCTCAATGAACTTTTCTTTCAGCCTCTTGCATTTTTATGGGATATATGTGTAAACATCATTTGCCACTCAAGCCATTCCTAACATGGAAAACATATTAAGATTAAATTTCCAAAATAAAATATTCCATCTTTATAATTTATACCAAGGCATGGACAAAAGGTATGAGAGAAACAATAGTTAAAGATTGTGTGAGGCCATATTCTGATTTGAGAGAGATGAAGGGGGAAGGAGGAGAGGAGAGAGATGAGGAAGAAGGTTATTTTCCTTTTGTTATTTATTATATTCATCAAATATCATCATTATCTCATTTTTATGGATACTTCTTTCTTCTTGGTCTTAACTAATCAAGTTCTACCATACTGTCTTTGAATACTGAAGAATAATTTGCAGATGTTTCGTAGATCTTGACAACAGAACCTGATTCCTGGTGATCCGGTGACGCTGAAACAGGGTATAACAGGATACATTCAATTAGGTAAATTGATTGATACATTAACTCTATTAATTGTCTAGAATGCAAATGGAAATTTGGACTTGAATGGATTTAGAGACTCTGATCTGTTCTCTTGCTCCTAAGGACAAGCATAGAAGAAAAAGACTACTATCTATTTTTCTCTTTCCTCATTAAAAAAATGGTAATGTCAAAGTCTATAAAAAGCAGAAATGCCACACGCATGTTTGCTTTTGGTGTGAAATAACATGCCACTGTCCTCTGTGTGTGTGAGTATGTATACATGTACACATCATTATGTGTGTTCATGTGCACAAACACACCCTATCACCACCACAACAGCTCTGAAACGATTTTTATGACTGTATTTCCTTCAAGGCTAGTAAAATGCTGAAAAATGAGAGAAAAATGTGGGTCCTAACATTAAGCCCATAGCATTTTCTATTCCAACACAGACACACGTTGTTGAACTTCCTTCTCTTTAGCTGGCTGTGAACACAATGTGTTATCTGTTATTCTCCTTAATTTCCCAAGAAGTAAAAGAGATGCCCTTGGTCAGTTTGATAGGGAACAATCCATATTTGTTGAGGAAGAATAGTTAGGGGTGTTTCTTGCATGCCTTCAGTCTCTTCATTCTGCCAAAATGTGACATCTTTGGGACCATTCTGAATGAAGGGTGGGCCACCATTTTTTTTTTGTGGCTACAGGCTATACTTCTAATAGAGAAGTGATTCTTTTTCTTCTGATAAATTTTGTACTTTTGTTCAATGTGAACCAAGACTGCTTTTTTACCATCTCACACTTAATTGTTGTGAAAACTTATCTCAAGGATTCTCCATATCTAATTTTCACATTTTCTTCCAGCAAGCATTTGTTTCATGCAGGTACTTTTGGACATGTTATTTTTTCCCCTCTTTCTTTCCAGGAACAGCTGGTGTCACATTTATTAGGGACATCGATGTTGCATTTTTGTGGCATGACAGTGTGGTACGTTGCCAAAGTGAGAAACTTTAGGGTCGGGTAATCTAGCTGTGTAGCACTTTCTGGTATTTGCGCCAGTGCCTGTGAATTCTGATGAAAGTTGTGATGAAGAGCACACCCAGGAGCAAGGAGAGCTGTGGGTAAAATGTGTTCCTGAAAAGGCTTCTGAACATGGCATATTTCCCATGATTTCTACAATTATAGAAAATACAATCCTGGTCAAATAATACAATGTGTTCTGAAAAGAATAATTGTAAAGGGCACAAAAATACATGCAGCGCAATGCTTGCTTTCTTTTCTCTCTATTCTATAGCATAGGAGGAAACATGGCATTTGAGGCGTCTGTTCTTTAATGAGAGGGGAGTCAAAACTAAACTGAAAGATTTCAGATTGGGAAACGAGGGTAACCTTCTAAGGAAGAAAGAAGGACTAGTTACTTCTGGAGACACTGGCTTAGAAATAGGCCTGAGTTGGGGACATGTTGACAGCAGAGTAGCTACAGCTGAGCTGACCAGGGCAGCATATCCCTTTTTTGAATAATAAATAATTAACCCCAAGTGATCAGCATAAGAAAGTCAGCATTAAGAAATTACGGCAAGAAAATCTTCAGAGAACCTGAGATTTTTAGTTTCTCTTGGCTAAATAAATCATATGCATTATTAACAAATTAATAAGTGATAGCTATTGTCTGCTGTCGGAATACAGGATGTGATTGATGAGGATTCACTAAAAATCATGGCGTTGTTGTCTCAAATCAGTACAGCTGTCCCCAAACCTGCCTGCATATCAAAATCACCCAAGAAGGAGGGTTTAGGATATTTTAGAGGCATAAGCCTCACCTCTAGAGCTTTTGAGTGGTAGGCTTGTGATGATGCCAGGAAAATGTATTGATCAGGGTTCTGCAGGACTCCAATGGGAGTTGAAGTTCAAGAACCTTTCCCCATAGCAGCAGGTGGCAGAGAGGAGGGACGCAGCTTGGAGAGACATCCGTTCTCCTCCCCATCACTCCATGGAAGGTCCCTTTACTAATCTTTTCTTAGCCATATCCCCAAAACAGATTCAGAAAGGATTCTGTGAAATACTGTGAAAATCACATTTCCTTTCTGTATTTACAAATGCTAAAAAAAATTTCAAGCCCAAAACAAAACAAAGTCAAACAGAAACCCCAAAACCTAAAGTTTTATGCATATATTTGAAGACCACAGTGGCTTTACCTGGCTGAATTATCTAATTATCTAATTATTATTAGATGTATTTTTTTCACTTTGCATGCATGAAGGTAAATTTTCATTGAATAATAGCAATCCCAATTGCAAATATTATAAATGAAAAATATGCAAACAGATTTAAATGGGTTCAAGAGTTCTGATGTGCAATTGCTTGGGGTATAACTGGGTAGTGATCTGTTTTCTACCAAGTCATTGCTTCTAACTCTTAGTAGGCAACTGCTGGTGCTGTTTTATCACCTTCCTCTATGCAATGGGCTTTCCTCAACTGCTGTGAAAGCTCATTGCACAGATCAAGACCTCTCTTTCCTAAGGATAGAGAAAGAAGAGAAGGGAGATTACATGGGTAATTCTCTCTTCCAAGCACATTTTGCTCTCCCCTGCAGTCTAATGATATATTAATAAATCTTAACCATGTTGCCCCTGTCACTTCCTTGTTAGTATTTGGGACTTGAAAATATTGCACCAAAAAAAATAAATAAATAAAAGCCACAGCACATTGAAGGAGGGAGGAGAAGGAGCTGTATATAAGAGACATGGGCAATGTGCTCTGGAATATAAAGCATCTTCTTTCCATGGAAAGAAAGTCACTAGCAGCAAAAGTGGTAATATTATATTTTTCTCTTTCCTGCTAATATTAAGCTCTGTATGAAGATAAGAGGGGGCTCGCAAATATATCAAGGAGGAAAAATTCACAAATATGAAAGGACATGTTTTTGACTTGATTATTTTAAGATCTACTTCAATATTATGAAAAAAAATTCAGATCATAGATATTCCTCAGGCAAACGAGAGATTCTTTTGTCTCATGGGAGGTTCGAAAGAAGGAAGAAAAGGGAAAAAGAAGTAGCACTTTGTTGACTTCTGAATACTTAGAGAATTCTAAGTTTTGATGGTTTGAATTATTGTCCTAAAGTTGAAAATTACAGGAACTAATTCTAACTCGGTAGAACCTGGTTAAAACTGGTGCTGGATTTGTGTGAATTTATTTTTAATTAATAGTAAAGGACAACTTCACATTAATGTAGGCGGACACTGATTCTTTAACTCTTTTTTTTGTTTTTGACTAAAAGTTTTAAAAAGAGATCCATCCCATCTTAATTGTCTGGTTAGGAATGTAAATACAGCATAAAAATAAAGAGTTTCGGTTCCACTTTGAAAATTATGTATAGGCACAGATTTTTGCACGATTCCTTAACTTGTCATGTATATGCTACCATTGTGCATTCTTAGTGCTTCTGCTAAGAATGAATGGTAATTGAGTGAACAAATGAACCAAATGAGTTAAGACTGTTAGAGGGCCTGAGTGTACTTCAGAAACTTAATAACCAGTGACTCAGAGAAGCAGGTGGCAGAGAACAGGAAGAAGCCTGACCAGCTGATGAGCGCCTGGGTGGTGGAGGCGTCTATGCAGAGCTGAACTCCAAAGCAGAAGCCCTGGGGGGTGACAGACGTTCAGGACTTCATCTCCTATAAGGCAGACACAACTGTCTGCTTAAAAGAGAAGGCTCCTTTCTCTGGTGCAATTGTTGAGAGTGGGCAAGCTGCGGATATCCAGGAAAGTCTGTCTGCCTCTCCTATTTTTTTCCCAACATTAGCTCCCTTTTTGGTAGTAACTGTCACTGCTGGAGGATGCTTCTGCTGGCTTTTCCTGCTGTCCCAAGGCCACAGTCACAGTCACTGGCATGTGCACAGCCGAAGCAGCCTTGGAAATTTAAGACCTTCCATTCCTCTTAGGGTAGGAAGGAGGTGGGAGATGGGTTGAGGAGACAGATGTCATTATGGATCTCAAACCAGAATTGGAGAGAGAGAGAGAGGCATGGCTCACTAAAGAGTCAGTGAGTCCCCGTCCCTCCAGAGGTCCAGGTGCAGTATCGGGCACTGGGGATACACAGTGAGCTTGGCAAGGACGGTCCCTGCCTTCATAGAGCTTCCAGATTGACTCTGTTCAGCAGAGTTAAGCTTGGGTCTCAGTTTGAGTGACTTCATCTATCTAAAGCTGGTAGGATAATGACAATGCCACTTAGTGTTGTAAAAATGTGTACAAAGCATCTGTCTGGTGTCTGGCTCATAGCAGACAATCAGTAAATATCGTTTTTTTCCCACTTCCTCTCCCTTCCCTGCTGATCCTGAAACTTAATAGTCAATGTAGAAACTTTTATAAAACAATAGACAGATGGTCAGCAGCAGATTCCTTGTACCTTTATCATCTGCACACCCCCTTTATTTCACCGCTTGTTTCCTTTTGGTGATGATTTCATTTCTCCTCCAAGGTTGTCCTTGATGTTCTTTTTAACCTAATTCCACCCACATACCATATGCTGGAGGATGTTGGTATAGAGGAGAGGCACTGAGATTTGCTCTGCATCCTGCACCTGCCTGGGGCCGGACTTACCTATATATAGATAGAAATGTGCAACAGGAATCTCTGAAATGTCAAGCCAAAGGAACAGGCAGGTCCCTTTGGTCTGTTGGGGAGTGTGCAGAGTGATATTGACAGACTGGCATGGCAGCACTTCCAAATCCCTGAGCACAGATGGAAGGACTCCAGTCCTACTCTACCTATCCTCTTTCTGAGCTGCTCAAGCTTCTAAAAGCTCAGTTCGTGTTGTTGGGGGGAGGTGCGGCACCCCATAGCTGCCTTTAGGACTGAGTGTATAGGCCCCAGAGTCTTTCTGACTTGGTTCAAAACCACTCTCCACCATGTTCAAGCTGTGTTACTTGTAGCAAGCCATCATTAATGGGAGCCTATGTACCCTAATTTTAAAAATGTAATGCAAGTAATAACCCATCTCATATAATAATGCCCAGCTGAATAAATAATGCCTACCTTCACTTTTTATTTTACATAGTTCAAAAACTTCAGTGTCATCCTTAATTTATTTTTCTTCTCCCACTTCAATCTACCTATCTTCATATCCTGATGACTCTATCTTCAAAATAAATTAAGAATCCATATCCAAACATGCCCCACACTTCCTTCTGTTCCTAGAATATCTTTTCTGGGAGGCCTGCCCTGACCACCCTGTATCATGGCCTCTTGTCTTTCTTCTTCTTCCAAATTATTTTGTCCATGGAACTTATTTCCATATAATGTAGTGGATATTTCTATTTTCTGTCTCCCTGTTATGGTCTGAATATTTGTGTGTGCCCCCAACATTTATATATCGGAATCCTAACCCCTGAAAGTATAGGTGGGTATTAGGATGTGGGGCCTTTGGAGATTCTGCCCTCATGAATAACATTAGTGTTCTTATAAAAGAGGCCCAAGAGAGCTTGTTCAGCCCTTCTGCCATCTGAGGTTCCAGTTAAAAGATAGCAGTCTAGGAAGTGGGACCTCACCAGATACTGAATTTGTCAGCAGGTTGATCTTGGACTTCTCTGACTTCAGAACTGTGAGCACTAAATTTCTGTTGTTGTTTATAAGCTATCCATTTTAGGATATTTTGATATAGCAGCCCAAATGGATTTAGACATTCCCTACCAGACGATAAACTCCATGATGACAAACATTTTGTATTTTTTGTTCACTGCTGTATCCTCATCAACTTGTGCATTGTCTGTAATGAAATTGTTCTTCTGAGGATCCATGTCAAGTAAAGCATTTAGCCCTTTGATTAAACCAGAAAATATATGTAAATCACCTATCAGAGTACCTCTTAGGTTCTCCTTATGCATTTTGAATCACAGGGAGCTCTTCTTTTATGCTATTCAGCAGCAACGCAAGCTAACTTCAAATTCTAGGACAGTGCTTCATGAGAATCTCCCGAAGGACAAGTTGCTAAATTCTTTTTAGAAGGAAAAAATACTATCAGTCTTACTGTGTCAAAAACAATGTACAAAGCTTGCATATAAAGTTAGACGATAACACTCCTTCTCTATAGCGGTGTTTCTGGATGCCTGGTTGCCAACCACCAGCATGAAAATCATCTGATGCATGTTAAAGTACAGATATCTAGGACTTGAGCCTGATTCTCTGTCCTAGAACTACTTTATAGCCATGCTTTGTACATTGCTCTTCATAGAACATTTATATCAGCAGCAGCCCATGTCACCAGCTGTCAGAAGCATGTACAAAGTGTCCAGTACGTGGCCCAGGGAGCCCGGTACTAAACCAAGGAAACTCACACAATCCTTGCTCCAGACATCTAAGATACATAGATTGATTGAACTGACAGGTTCTGGCTAGATCAGAATAAAAATACTAAACTTACACCTGAACATGAAGTCAGGTATTTTTATGTCACAAGTAGATTAAGAGGGTTAGGGGAGGAGGTAAGGATTGTGGTTCACTGTGTAAAGAAAAATACCAAGACAACAGGCCTTTAGTTAGGTATGTCAGAACTGTCTAGTCTGGAAGAGGCAGAGGGTCATGACAAAAGATTAGAAACTTTAATTTTTGTCAAGGTCAACTTGATTATGCTTCTATTTCTATGAATCTTAGAAGCATAGATCCACATGGGAAATTCTTTATCTCAAAGAAGAATGCAGAGTAGTATGGTGTTAAATGTATAAATTACCCTAAATGTCCAGAATCTATATTTAATTCACACAATATAATATGATAATGACCCCATAAAACCTGCAATCCAACATGATTGACTTTTATAATTAATTTTATTTTAGCGATGGAAAAACAGAATGAACATTATTAATTTCCATTTTTCCTAAAACTGCGAGTTCTAAAACCTTTTCTTTGTTTGAATGAAATGTAAGAAGAAAGAATATTGCCAATGTGTGACTTGATGTTTTAATTTATTAAAACTTACCAAGAGTTACCTAGATAGGTGGAGGCTTCAGCTAAGGTCACCAAAATCCATAGGCCCAAGCAAGACTTGTAGACAAAACTGTGGATTCTATTATTTGATGATGAAATAAGATAAAATATGATTCTTAAAAAGTAGCACATTGCTTTTCTAAGAAATATTTTAAATTAATATATGTTATTTGAGTCATTTCTAATAAAGAGCCTAACTAATTTCCTAAGAAGTGAAAGATTAAATTGCTTTTACACTTTTACTAAATGTATTAAGCCAGGGTGATTTTTTCACAGCCCCTTCCAATCACCTATATCAGAGTTTTTGTGCTTGTCATACGTTTCCAGGATGGAATCTAGACTGTGCACTTAACAACATCTTATTTCAAATTCATGAAATATAGCCCACTATTTTCTTTTTGTATCAATTCAAGCTCCACTGTATGTGGTAGTGAAAGATAAATTCTTTCATCTGACATAGTCTTGTGGGAGTCTCTATCTAATTCCATAAAATATTTGAATACTCTGAAAAGAAATTCTGATAATTTGGTTGGACAGGAATGAACATCTGAATGAAGTTTTGGCATATGAACAGAAGAATGACCAACAGCTTTGTGGGGGTCTCTTTTCTTTATTCTTATCCTATGAGATTAAAAAAAGTTTACAACCCTCAAATAAGGGCAGCTTCGGCATTTCTCTCTGGGAGGGACCAAGAGGCAATATTATGCTTGAAAGTAGGGAGATTTGTCTTAAAGCTACATTTTAACAGCAAATAGTAGTTTTTACTTAGGATATATGTTAATCAAAAGTGCAAAATTTTTCAAAGATGCTGATATCCACCTCTTATGTACAATTGATGTGTGATGTATGATCAGATGAAAAAGATTAACTTGGGCAATTAAATCACTTTATGGAGAAGAATAAGGGTTTCTATTTCATGAGGATTCTCTCATTTCTGAACAGCTTTGATTCTGAGATCCACACAAAATTGTTGGTTAATTTTATGAATCACAAAAGTCTTTCTGAATACCTCTTCCTTTTCAAATACATAAAAGTCCACTAGTGAGAAATTTGTTTGTGAGAATATATGTTGTGAGAGTATATATATGCTTTACAAAATACTATGTTTACATTTGATTATAACAAGGTCTCTTAGCCAATACGGCTGTCAGAGAACACTAACTCCACAGCTTTCGTTGACACTGTTGTAGTGGTATATAGAATTTAGGAATGAATCACATATGCATGTACATGCTTGAAAACATGAAATCATTGAATAGTAGAATAGAAGGAAGGACCTAAATTGTTACAGAGTTGAACTACACAGTCTATATGTAACAGTGAGTCAATATTCAATTAATAACATTTTGGAATTGAGCATCCTACCAATTAGAAACTTGAGAAATCTGATGCTTCCATATCAGATTAATAAAAATCAGATTAATAAATGGAAATCAGTGCTTTCCATTCATATCTTTATTGTTAGAATTGTGTGGCTTATGTAAGCATAAAAAATAAAGAAGAAATTCAATTATTTAGCATAAGTCCTATTTGATGGCCTTTTGGGGACCTACCCAATGACTCTAGAATTTTAGTACATTCTCTGGCAGAGAAGTTACAGCACAAGTGCCAATGTTGACAATATCAGTGGAACAATGGGTGAAATACTTTGGATTTCCTGAAGCATGATGTTTATGCCCCAAGCTTATTCCCAACTAAAGTGGGAACTTCTCGGATTCAAAGTAGTTTTTATCCATCACATATCCATCATATTTTGCGAATGGTATATTTCACTGCAAACTTTATTTTTCAACGCTACTTGATAATTTTGGCTTACTTAGCAAGATGCTATTTATTAAAAATATGAATAAAATAATTTTTTTGGTTTCTCACCATATTGCGACCTTGTATTACTGTTTTTTAATATTGGAAAAATAAGATTTTCTGTTCATCAAACTGTTGAAAATATGTGTCAGCAACAGAGTATTCTATGAACCATGAAGAAAGATGTCAAAATTCACACCATTGCCTAATTAAGCATTTTCTCCAAACATATTCCCCAAAGCTCTACTGTGTTTTTAAATTGTCTGTTACTTATTAATAGAAGTACACACAGAAATTAACTGCAACATAATTATGATAGACAAGCATTATAGAGGATATACTTATGAAAATATCATTATTTTGAGTTCTCAATTAAGTCATGTTCCTAATAACCGCTACAAGGTAGAAGTATACCTTGATAAGGATACTTGGTAAAGACATGAGAAAGGAAAAGACAGTTTTAATATTATATATAATATTATATATATACACAAGCATGCATATATACATAATATGTAATATATACATATACAATAATACATATATAAATATAATATATATATAATGTTATATACATATATATAAGCTTTAACATTAAACCATATTTTAAATGCCAAAGGCTAGCTTGTAATTTAAATGGACCAAATATTTAAGGGTATAGTGAGGTCCTTGTCTGTGTAATATGGCCACTATCTCTATTATTCTAAATTATCTAGTTTTTTTTCTAAATTTATGCCTCGTATTTGATTTTTTTCAAAGCCAGGCACACTTGTGGACATGTATTTTAAAATTAAATATAGCATTTAGTTTAATAGCATTGAAAATACACGTTAGTATACCTGTACTATTGCTATAGCATCTAAGTCTTTTAAAAAATGAGTAATTTCTTGCAGTTAATTATCCTTTACATAGATAATCACAATACTGAAAAAAAGCTATTAGGCTTATATTAGGAAAACAATAGACACCCCAACACTTGTGATTTTAGGACCAGAAATGTATTACAGGGACCCTAAGGCTAAAAGAACCATAGAAAGAAAGGATAGAGAGAGGTTTGAACTGCAGATTAATTAACCCTCAAATGACTCCATTTACACAAAGGAAATTTTGTGGAAATCTTCAGGAGCATAGGGATTGCTATCTAAGCTATGAGGATACTCAGACCTGAAACTCTCCTGTAACTTTCTCCTTCACTTGAAGCTCTGGAAAGGAATGTCTAGTATGATGAAAAAAGGGCAACGAACTAACTGTAATTAACTTTTAAATCGCAAGAGACACTGCTTTTGTAAGCTTGTAATGGACCATTTTAATATTTTTTTCCTGTGTGTGAGGCTTCCTACATTTCTCGTTTTCCTCCAAAAATTTAGCCTTTTAGTTTGTTATGCTGTTAAATTATTGTATATTTGTTATAGTTCCTACAGTAAATAGGTACATACAATGACACAATTAAATTAGAATCTGTCATTATTATCATATAAAATTTTCCGTTAAGCTTTATCGAATGAAATCTCCCAAGCACATGCATCACATTGAACAGCTCAAGTTATAACTTTTAAAATTTGTTCTTTTTCAAAACAATTGAATGATGACTGTAGTTTCTGTGTTAAAAAAAATGACCTTGTATATGATTTGTAATGAGTTGCGTGTGTTCTCATTAGCTCCCTCTGGAATACTCTATAGTGAATGTTCAGCTCTGGCTATGTGCAGGGTAGAATAGTGAAGAATGTGGTGGGTGGTGCTGCAGGGGACTGCTCAGGCATGACAGATCTCCTGGGGAACCGTCAGAGCTAGATTTACCAGGGGACTAATGAAGGTCAACTTAAGATGTACAAACACCTGCAGGCCCCAGGGTCTTAGCATGGTTCTATTGTTAATAAAATCTGTCTCTTTCCAATCTGACTTCCTTCCCATCATCTCTTCACCTCACATTGAGGATTATTGGGTGGTTGTGGGCATTTTTGGTGTCTGGCTAAGGCATAACTGAGTTGAGAATATTTGTTAGGTTTAATGGGACACATTTCGTGTTGTTTGGTCACTTCTATGCATAATTAAATGAGTGCTGAGTGTCCTGGCACAGCAGTGGCTTCTTGGGATTGTCCTTTGTGCCAGCTGACCTGGCATCTTGACACAAGGGTGTCTGATGATTTGAAAAGATGTTTTGGAATGTTTCAATAAAATAAATGGGAAATTAGACTTGAGTTAGATGTGTATGATGGATCTCTTCACCTGTCTTCCTTAAAGTTTCTTAAACAACTCAGAGAAATTTCACATTGAAGATGTACAAACCTGACACAAAATGATGAAATCAATAGATGTTATGCTAACATTGAGTATATAATTACAACCAAAATTTTTTCAGGGCATAGCAAAAGCAATGATTAAGAGGAAATGATAAATTTGTAATAGAAATAGTGAACATGTTCTTGCATTGAACCATTTGAGGGAATGATATAAACACATTGGGAAAATATTAAAATTTCTTGGTGATTTAATGCAAAATACTAATTAATATGAAATGTCTGATTTTAAATCAAAAGTGTAGCTTATGGCTGAGTAGTATTTATGTCTTGTATTAACCTGGGTGAACCTGGAGACTATTCTAAGTGAAGTATCACAAGAATGGAAAAACAAGCACCACATATACTCACCATTAAATTGGAACTAATCAATTAACATCTATGTGCACATATGGAAATGACATTCATCGGAAATTAAGCAGGTGGGGTGGGGGAGGAGGGGATGGGTAAATTCACACCTAAGGGTATAATACACACTGGGGGATGGGCACAGTACAAAAACAATTTATGCAATCAAATCGTTTGTATCCCCATAATATTCTGAAAAAATGTAGTTTATTATATTTCAAACAAGAAGAAGTACAATGAATCGACATATGTGCCTGAATTATCTACACAGTCTTGCCATCTTAACAATGCCTTGTTTATGCCAGCAGCAAAGAAGCCTAGAGAGCAAGTGATGAAATTACCAAAGGTGTTTTCCACAGCTTGTTAAGAACTGAATATTTTTCCTTGTAAGAAGTGGTCCAAAGACTGGAAAAAGTGGTAGTCAGCTGGTGCAAGGTCTGGTGAATATGGTGAATAACAGAGAGTTTCCAAGTCCAGCTTCTGTAGTTTGAGCAGCGTTGTTTGTGCGACCTGCGGTTGAGCGTTATCTTGCAAAAGGATTAGCCTGTCTCTGTTCACCAATCTTGGCTGCTTAATTGCAAGCATCCTCATCATTTCATCCAACTGGTTGCAGTAGACATCCACTGTCATCGACTGACCAGGTTTCATGAAGCTGTAGTGGTTAATGCCAGCGCTGGACCACCAAACACACATCATTAGCTTTTTTTGATGAATATTTGGTTTTGGACTGTGTTTTGGCACTTCATCTTTATCTAACCATTGTGCCAAATGCTTGTGAAGGTCAAAAAGAATCCATTTTTCATCATGTAATAATATGGTGTAGAAATGGTTCATCTTTATGTTGTGACATAAAGAAAGGCAAGCTTCCAGTCGATTTCTCTTCTGATGCTTGTTTAATTCATGCGGAACCCATCTATCCAGCTTCTTTACATTGACAATTTGTTTGAAATGGTCCAATATCGTTGGAATAGTAACTTCAAACCTTGCTGTTAATTCACATGTAGATTGAGATGGATTCACTTCCACTATAGCTTTCGGCTCATCATTATCCACCTTGGTCTCAGGTTCCCCATGTGGCTCATTTTTAAGATTAAACTCACCAGAATGGCACTTCTCAAACCATTGATGTACTGTGTGTTCATTAGCCACATCCTTCCCAAACATTTTGTTGATATTTTGAGCTGTCTGTGCTGTGTTATTTCCACAACAGAACTCATATTTGAAAATAACACAAATTTTTGACTTCCCCATGGTTTCACAAAAATTGCTCAACAAAATAATTTGAAAGATAATCAAAAGCCAAAACATGAAAGACTGAAGATGTACTTTCATAATAAACATAAAACAAGTAATGTTAAAGTGAAATATCAACTGTCAAACTTAGTACTTAAGCAAATCGGACATTTCAAACTTAATAACCTAATAGCAAAGATAATGAAATTCATGTTGCACCTTTACATTGAGGTTATCAGTGACAACCTGGTCAATGAATATCATCAATTCAAAAAATACTTAAATTAGTCACAGCAGGAAAAAAACCTCAAAATGCTAAAATGTAATTTTTTTTCAAACTTGACAACTATCATGAAATATACATATTATTAACAATGATTTGAGAAGTTGGAAGTAACTTTTAAAGTCTATCAATAATGAAAAACAACTTTCTATCAAACAAGGTAGAACAAAGGTCAGTAAACTTCATTCCATGTTTTTGTATGCACAATGAACTAAGAATAATTTTTGTACTTTTAGATTATTGGAGAAAAAGAGAATAATAAAGTTATATGATATAAAAATTATATAAAATTATCAATTCGGGCTCCACAAATAAGTTTTTATTGGCACACAGCCATGCTCATTCATTTCCATACTGTCTGTTGCTGCTTTTGTGCTACCACAACAGAGACAAATATTAATAGCTATGACAAAGACAGTATAGTCCTCACAGACTAAAATATTCACTGCCTAACCTTTTATAGAAAAAGTTTGCCAGACTCTGATGGTAGAGGAAAGACTAATTTGATTCTCTCCATAATAAATGATATTATAAAATCTTTCTTACATAAAAAGATGATCAAAGAGTATGCAGCCAAAATATGTAAGAAAAAGAGTATGGTAGTATTGAAACAGGGAATTTTGTAAGGATATCTTGTTATCCTCCTAGATTTTATGATATTTGCAGTAGTAGCCCTTTTAAACTTTGTATTTTGTTGTGATTACTTTTATTAATATCATTTCAAATACTCACTTTCACTTCTAATTTTGTATTTATAATTTTCCATTTTTCTTAAACATTGTCCTCCCAAATTACTTAAGCTCTAGGCCCAAAAAAACTACATAACAACGCTACATAATAAAGTACATTTTCTGTCTCAACTGTAGCTTGAGTGCAGTTTTTATGCTATGTGTCTGTCCTATTTATAAACATCACACATTAGATTGAAATTAGTTTTTAGAAGGCAAACAAGCATCTAGGGTGAAATAAAGAAAAAAATTCTGCTAAATGTTTTACCTTATTAAAACTTGACCCCCTGCTAAAACTTTCTCAAATATTGTTCCTAAACAGCAGAAACTACTGGTTGGAGTCTTGGAATGGCACATTATTGCTTAGGGAGATTTTTTTTTTTATGACTAGGTTTAAAATAAAAATGCCAACAGGTTTAATTATGGTACTGCTCTACAGGGTACAGCAATTAACATTATTGCATGAAAAAATATCAATCTGCTCTGTGAATATATCGAGCACCTTTAATATTTTCATTTGCATTTACAAAACCTCACATTTAAATTTTTCAGGAAAGCTAAATAAGATTTTACAGAGAAATGCCCTCTGAAGGTCTTTCCCTTTGAAATTCCTTATTTTAGAAAAGGTGATAAGAATATGAAGAATTATGATTATTGATACAAATCAAATGGGCTTGTCATTCTTCACTATGGTCTTCCAGAGTATCGTATTTGACTCATTTTTCTGGGGAGCAGGTAGCATTATGATGGGTTGAACATTCAACTGTTAGGCATTTAAGGCAGCTACATATATTTAAATGACTTAAGACAGTGCTATAATAAACCTAGATGAAGCCCTTGGCTGAGGTATTTTGGGCCAAATTTTTTCTTTTTCCTTTTTTTAAAAGTCCATATATACGGCAGAAACAAATGTGTTATATAAGTAGACTCTTCTTGTACCTTCTAAAATTCTGATTCTGGACTACAGTAGAAAGTATTCTTATCTGAGTTCAGTCTCCTCCAAGACACCAGATGGTTATGAATGTTCTGGACTGGTCCATTGCTACTGACAAAGACTCTCTTTGACCAAAACTCTAGCATTCATTCCTTCTAGCAGCTTAAGGCCATGTCCCTTGGGTGACCCAGCCCCTGCCCTGCTCCTTAAAATGCTCACCTGAAAAAGCTTGCAATTATCAATGTCCTTTGAGAAATACATTTTCTACTTCCCAGAATTGTCTCCTCAAAGTCCTGGGAGTTATCTCTTTGTAATGCAAACATCCTTGGAGATAACTCCCACTCCCTGTGGGAGGGTGAGTGTGGGCACCTAGCTCCAACCTGTACCACAGCCTCCTGTCATAAAGATACAAAATGTTTGTTTCTCCTCCAGATTAGCACCAATCAGCAAGCCCAGATGGCCTAGTCATGCCCTTCTGTGCCCTTCCTTTAGCACCTGCCAGTATTTAAAAAATCTCTTACATTTTCTTCCAATGGAGTTAGCTCAGGTTTATACCTGGTTCTCTCCTTGGTTGCAATAGTTATTACTGAATAAAATCTGTCTTTACTACTTTTAACTAATGTCTGACTTTATTTCTGACACTACATTAAGTCAAAATATATTAATGATTCTGTATAGCTTTTATTTCTTAAGAGTCTTAGAAGAATCACAGGCAGAAGGGATTTAGAGCCCATTTCTTTCAATCCTCTCTTTCAGATAAAGACATAGAAGCTTAGAGAGAGTAAGTGAAGCATGGGCCAGTAACTTTGGAACTGAGATTAGAAGACTGTTGTTTCCAACCCTTCCTTCTGCTCTTTCCATTGCCAGATCCATGATTTTGGTGCAGAATTTTACTCTCCACAAAATCATTTTTATGGTAGAAAGAAAGATGGGTCTTGATAAAGCCTAAAACAGTTTCTGAGTTTAAAAAAAAAAAAGCATTATTTTTTAAATGTAAGTGCCAAGTTTTATGGAGGTTATGTGAAACAAAACATATATTTATGCTAAACAACAAAAATAATTTGAAATTTCTTAAATTAGGTATTAATAGTAAAATCCAAGAATTTGACCAATTTAATATCCATTGAATTAAAAATTCCTACTCACCTTCCCCCACATTGGGGTTAGGGCTGAAGCAAAGAGTTAGCTCAAGATGATAGCAAATGTTAGAGTGTATTAGAGCCATTTTAATGCATAGCTCTAATTTCAAGGTTCAAACACAATTGCTCTCTCTATATTTTCTTATGTAATTTTTTTATATGGGTTTTATATCCCTTAAGAACAAAGCTTAGTTTTGATGTATTTAGCATCAGCAATGGGGCAGATCTAAAATTCTTTGATTCTCTTAACTGAATTATAAATATGAGTAAGCAAACTAAATTAAGTTATCATAAAAGACCATTTGGGCAAAAAGAAAAGAAATAGGAAAATGAACTTTTAAATTAGAGATGTCTGTACTTTTATCCCTACTCTAAATATGTGAAAATAGAAAATAAGAGTCTACTAGGCAATATATGCCATTCACTTCATCTAGCTGTGCTTTAAACAATTCTTTCTTGGTTATACAGTGCATATCTGCAGGCATGGGAGTGATTAGGAAGAAAATGGTTGCAATTGCAGTGAAAGGCAAAAACCAGCTGTTCTAATGGTTTAGAATTGAGATCAATGATGACACAGTTCAATTACAGCATTAGTTCTTGATGTCAGAAAGGGGTTAAAAATGGATCATAATGACTCTTTAGCAGATAAATTTGGAGCAATTAGAGGTCTGAAAATGTCTTTTTATGTAACTAAAAAAAATAATTGCACTTAAATTATCTGGGCTGCAGAACCTGTTTCTTTTGCATGATAGAAGCTGTTTTAAAATTCTACTGCTTCTCAATGTGCACTTAATTGAATAAGGTTCTAAACCCCAAATCTCAAGTGAGGCTGGACTGGATTTTAGTTAGTCCAAACTACAAGCATTTTTAAAGGTTAGAGAGTAAATATATAATGGGGAAAAGTATAAAATTCCTTAAATAACCTAGCATAGTGCCTTGCACACAGTAGGCATTATATAAATGCTTGTTGAATTACATTTTATATTCCTTTTTTAGATATACCTGAAGAATTCAAATTAGTTAAATGTTAGTCATGGCAAACAATCTAGATCAACTGTACTATCTCCTAAATATTACCAATTATCTTTCGTTTGATGCAAATATAAGTTGAAGAAATTTAACTGAATTAAACCAAAACAATTTTTTTATTATAGATTTGGTAGGTTAAAACTGTTCTTTTCTAAACCAAAATCTGCAAATTGTTGCTGAGTTCCCAGTCTGGTAGTAGTAAGGAAGCCAAAACACTTGTCATTACCTTTTTGCTGCTCGCATTGTTAAAATTATTGAACTGACATATATTGCCTCATTTCAATTTATAGATAAATTTTAGGTAGAAAATTTAAACTAAATTTGTTGTTTTTTGAGTTGCACAAATGGACAAAGGAAGCTTTGGCTCATGGCCATTTTGTACAAATTAGCAAAGCTTTCAACTTAGCTACCATGAAACACATCAAGACATTACATATGCAAAAAGAAAAAGTTATATTTCCCTCTCTTTTTCTTTTTTTTTCTTTTATTTCATTATATTATGAAACAGATATTGTTAGGGTTACATATATTGCCCCTGCCAATCCTCCTCCCCCCCGCCATGCCAGAGCTTCAAGCGTGTCCAACACCCAGGTGGTGCACGTCACACCCATTTGTAAGTATACACCCTTCCCCTCCCCCTCACCTGCACACCATCAGATAAAAGTTTTGTGTTTTTCTTTGACATTTTGGTTACATTGTATTTCTTTGCCTCTCCCTAAGAAGGGTTAGAGGTATTCCCTTCCCCCCCACAATGCTCGCCATATCCCTAGGATGTGGGTCAAATGGGCTCCACATCTACTCACCATCAAATTGGTACTGACTGATTAAAACTATGGTGCTCAAATGGTGGTAGTACTCACCAGGGATTCGGGGCAGGGGCAGGGGGGGAGACCCACATCCTAGGGAGTTCCCTCTCTTTTTCTTTGCATTAACCTGATCATTTAGTTCTCTCTCTTTCTTACCTTCTTGCTGCTTTTTGATCTCTGTTTTCTGTGCAGTCTTTATTCTGCCAGTTTGTGGCAATATTTAAATTAATGTTGATATGGAGAAGGTATCAAGGAAGAAGACAGATTTCTTGTTAATTGATGCTGTATGTTATGTAAAATTCTGTGTATTTTCTTTAACAGGTGTAGGAGTTTTCTCTTGTTCTTGAAAGTTTTGAAATCAAATACCATTGTATTTTGATAGTGGAAGGTGAGTGAGCAGAACATGTACCTAATGACACATTTAACCACTTCGGTATGGCGCTCACCGGCCACGAAACCTTTCCCACAGCCGGCCCTCACAGTCTGCACGATAGTTTGTGCTGTGCATTGACGACGAATCCGTTTTCCTCTTGTGTGATGAGGAAAGCTTTAACCACTTCGGTACCAGCGTCGACTATAGTCAACAGCCACAGATGCTTTAAAGCTTTTCTCACCACACAAGAGCAAAACGGATTCGTCGTCAATGCACAGCACAAACTTTCATGGGGACTGTGAGTGCCGGCTGTGGGCAAGGTTTTGCGGCCGGTGAGCATGGTACCCAAGTGGTTAAAGCACTGAAAGCTTGTTTTACTTTACAGGCAGCTTTACTTGTAATGTAAATCAGAATAGGTAACACATACATATATGTTTTCATTACGTTATTTTTAAATGTTCACAATTTTATTTTGATAAATGAAAAATTAGAAAAGTCATATCACGGCTGTCGGCTAAAGTCGCTGTGCGCGTTC
Source organism: Cheirogaleus medius (assembly GCA_008086735.1). NCBI lineage: Eukaryota > Metazoa > Chordata > Mammalia > Primates > Cheirogaleidae > Cheirogaleus > Cheirogaleus medius. The sequence goes on along the minus strand of VBSM01003157.1, from coordinate 16,061,357 downwards.
ATCTGTGGCTGTTGACTATAGTCGACTCTGGTACCGAAGTGGTTAATGTTTCTGACATGTTGATAGTCTCATTTAAGATACATAATACTTAGAGGGAGGAATTACTACTTTTTATCTACAGAAGAGGAAACAAGGTTTCAGAAAATTTAAGTAATTCACTCATTTTTGCACAGTTAGTATTTTACACAGCTGGACAACTTAAAGAGGTAAAGCAGGGGAATCTTTCATAAATGTTAAACACTAATAATATTCTAATAATATGATACAGATTCCTAATGCTTTGACATTTATGTTCAAATGACAAATATGTTCAAGGGCAAGAGCTCACTTAATTCCAAAGAAATCTTTCTTTCTGTGAATTTTATGTTTGAAGGGTTTTAGAGAGGTCATGTGTTGCTGTCTCCTTAGTATTTATAATAAACACATGCATCTAGCCTATTTTTAAAGACTTTATGTTTTTACTACTTGACACATTCTGAGGCTGAGTTTATAACAGCCAGAGGATATCAGTTCTTCCTAAGGGCCTGGCTCACCCTTGGTATGTAATGTAATGATGGGAATTTCAAAGCCAAGGTACATTGCAACCACACATTGTAAAACTGAATGGACTAACTCAAA
>VBSM01003157.1:16033387-16060639 GCA_008086735.1 Cheirogaleus medius | reverse complement strand
GGAGGGGGGCATGGGCAATATATGTAACCGTAATATTTGTAACCCCATAATATGCTGAAAAAAAAGAATATTTCCCAAAAGTAAAAGTTTTCCTTTTTTATTAAAAAAAATGATCAAAATGTCTTCTCCTGGACTCTCATAAATGTCAGGCAACACAAAATTAAGGTCTGATCATTTATCATGTGGAGTTAATCTTTTACTTAGGGGTTTAAAGCCACTTTCTAACAGAAATAAAACTTGTCCTTTTAGTTAGTTTTAGTTTATGTATCTACATTCATACGTAAAAATTTCCCTTGTTAGACCAGCAATGCTGTGACTATTTTTACTGTTTTTCAGTTGTTAAAAGTACAGTAGCAAATCTTTTAGACATATGTTGATTATTATAATGCTATGATTTTGGGTAGGCTCCTAATATAGGAAATACGGTTTTAGTTCAATTCAGCAAACACTTAGATGGAAGCTGCTATCTTCCAGCTACTATGGTAGAGGCTAGATCTGTAAAAATGGACAAGACACATGACCTATTCTCAAAGATCTCACAGGGTAGTAGAGAGTCAGACGTATCAAGAGTGTGAATGTCAGATGAGTGGAGAGGGACTTTAAGAAGGACACTGGTACCTCATTGGGTGGCGTATAGCTCATCAGTCTGTCCAGAATTGCTGTCTGCATGTTCACCAGGAGCTGTGGACACTTCCTCATAAACTGTGGACACTTTAAAAGGAACATGGAAATTTTCAGGGGCCACCTCAGATTGTGTCAATGATGTTTTAGTTGTTCAGCTCCCCAAGGGTGGAATGATCATCCTTTCAATGGGCGATCTTCCTTCTTCAAGATTGAGGCTTCATTTCAAGAGAAAAAAGAGGTACGGTTAGATTAACTAAGTGAACAGGGTAGTGTTTTTCCATCACATAAACTTCATAACTTTGTGCTGCAAAGCATTTTCTCGAATGACCATGAAAGTCCATGAGCAGAGATCACTGGGTCTCTCTAAGGCTTTCATTCTCAAAGCTAGCTCCATCTTCCTTGAGAGGCCGTACTTTGAGCCAGTGTGTAAGAAGAGAAGGAGGGACTATATTGATGAAGTAGCTGGATTCCATGCACTAATGCACATGGGTTTGCCCACAAGTCTGGTAGCATTCTACCAAAACCACCTTGTTGTGATAGATTTTGACCATTATAGCATCTGTAGCTATAGATATAAAATCCATATAGGATCTCAGAGCAAGCTTCCAAGAGTATGGATGAAATAAACAAGACAATGGATGAAACACACTAATAGAGAATTTCAGAGGAACATTGCTAGAGTAATTGGAGAAAATAAATGAAGCAATGGTTAAAAAATATTTTCTCTATTGTCTAGCTTTTTATACCCATCAGTTTTCAGGTCTCTTTCTCCCTCCTGCCAACACTCTTGACAGATATAACATTTATCTAAGTATGGAACAGCTGCCTGTGAGGATATAACACCCTCACCTCCCACATTATGCCACCAAAGATGCAGCTCATATCCCTAAGGGAAGCTGAATTTGAAGAAAAAGAGCATGTGTGCCTCCCCCATGGTTTTCTACAGGACACAGGGATGTGCAGAATCCTAGAAATGTGTCAGCTAAATAGTTTGGCTGAACACACCAAGAGTCTGGGTAGCACAAATGGTTAGCTCAGTAACTGAGCGCAGCTGAAAGTGAGTATGTGAGCTGACGATACAAATGATATTTGCTTCAATTATAGCAGCTGTCTCAGCACCAGCCTATATTAGCAGTTCCAGGTAATAATGCCTTTTGAATATACCAGAATTACACCTTGGCTTCCCTTCTCCCTTTCCCTTATCTGAGGCCCCAGTCCGGTTAGAATCCTCTCCTATGATAGCACAGGCTCTAGAGGTTAAACAGAACAATTGAACTGTATCTCATCCTTCTCAGAATTTCTAGCTATTCTGAGAGACTACAGATGATTCTTCCAAGCTGATCAAATATAATCTCACTACAAAGCTACTAAAGTTGTGAGTTCAGACTTTATCATTAGTGGCTTCTCTCTCTTTATAGCAATATTTTATATAAAAGAATCTCTATTGCATTTCCCATATTTATGATTCAATAGGAATTGAGTAGACTCTGTAGGGGAGAGTTGTTTTGAAATCTTTTGAATTAGATATGATCCAAAAATCAATGTAGAAACATGGATTTATTCTGCTGGAACATCTCTGTGTGCTACAACTTCTTCGAGGGCAGAAACTTGCCATATAAATCTCTGAACCCCCCACAGAGTCTAGTACCATCCTTTAAACAGGAAAGATTCTCAATAAATAATTGCTGGTAAAACATATGAGCTGGTATTTTCTTACTTTGAAGAATGAGTTATCTCAGAGAATTTTAGAAGAGAGAAATACAGTATTTACTTTTTAATCTCTCACACCAACCTTTCCAAATTATTTCCGTCAGCACCTTTTTAAAAAAATGTTTATAAGAAACTACTTGTTAATAAATTAAGACTGGAACTTCCCTTCAGAATTAATGAAATCTGTGTGAGGGAGATAAGAATGAGGATATTTTGCAATTTTTAAAGTGAAAACTCACTGAATCTGGAATTGGCACTTGTCGACCATACACACACTGGTTCTTCTTACATCCTAGAATAAAATAATTGAAGGCAAAACTGCTGTGTAGTCTAATGTGAAGAAGTTTGCCACATGTATTCCCCCCAACCTCCAGAAACCATTATTTCTGAAATGATAGAATTATAATACTTTTCTTCTATCTCCTGCTATCTAATGCAGTTTTATCTCTGTGGATGTCTTAGAGTAATGTCACTAAAAATTCTGTTTATATGTGTGAGTTGAATTTTTCTTTAACTATTCAAAACACACTTCTGTGTTGCTGTAGTAGCAATGCTATTGCACTCTGACATTTTGCTTTTCTCTTTCTCAATTTTCTTTTTCCCTTACTATAATCCCTATTTCCCAGCCAGATGAAAGTTCAAAAGCTTCAGGTTAAAGTCAGTGCTTTGACCTAGACCACTAAACCGGAGAAGATGAAGGAACAATTGAAGCAGCGTTCTTGTCCTCCCTTTCCCTATAGGAGATTTCTGATGTACACACACACACACACACACACATGCACGCACACACACACTGGTAATATGGCCTGCTCCATCTTCTTCAACCTAACAGTAATTTGGGATTCCCCATCTGATGGGCACTCACACAATGATCTCTTTCATATACAGGGTGGTAATTTCACTCTAAACACTTCAATTATTTATAAATGGATCTCAGAGAAAGCAACTAGCAGCTGGGCTATAGAAGCTGCTCTGACTGAGGCGTGGCCAGTAGAACCACATGCCACTTTAAACAGTGTTATTAATATTTATGTGACTTGATCAGCTAGTTTAGATGCAGGTCTTCCCTAGGCTGTGTGAAAGAAGCCTTCCTATTTTCACTTGCCTGTAATTATAGGCTGATTATTTTCTTTGTCAAACTTGAGGGGTAATCGAAGGTCAGGTTCCTGGGCTGAAAAGGGTGCCAAACACATCCAGGCCATAATGTTTTCTCTACTTTCCCTTTCAGCTCTTCGGAGTCCATTACAACTTAGATCTGGAAGTCGAATAGCTGGAGGGTCAAACTGTCAATCCTGGATGAAGATTCTGGTTTTAACTTTTGACAGAGTGAAATGTAAATAGCATTTGCAATTTTGTAAATAGCACCAAGTAATCTGGCATAAAGGAAACTACCAAAACATATTAAGATACTCAAGTTAATGAATTTCTAGCTTTAAAAGAGAAATACATACATACGTATATACAGATAGATAGATACGAATGCTGTAGATCTCCAGTCCACTAAAAGGGGACTGCTACACACTTCAGGTCTTGCTCACTTCCTGAAAAATGTTGTCTTTGTTCTCAATGAGAATGCATTGTATCACAACCTCAAGTGGGATCCTTCCTGCTCCATAATCTATTAATAAGAAAGTATATGGTATTGGCTTCTGAGACCTCCATAATTTCTCAAGTCATATACAAATGTAGAAAAGTGACAATTCTAGTACTGATGAAACAGTGGTGATTCTTTTGGGAAAGATGATGTGAGTTTGGTTTAGAGTCTGTCTTCTGCATTTCATATCTGATGACGTCCCTTACAGTGGTGGCTCCACAGCTCAGTGCTGGCAACCTTAAACCTGGGAGGTGACAACCATTAGAGGGCAGCACAGTTATATTTTCTTAGCAGCAAACTGGAGGAAACAGATGATGACCATATTCCTTGCTGGAGTCTTCATGGTTAAGGCAGTAGTCTCAGCCACAAGGCAATCTTTTTTTTTCTCCTCATTTAGACTGATCGATGGTAGAAGCTAGTAGTAACAAATGAATCTATATCATCAAAATGTCAATTCAGGAATATAATTTAACTTTTGTGTAAAGTTATAATTCCTTATATTTAAAATGACTCCATTTAATACATTTTTCTTTCTTAACCAAACAACAGTTGATCTTTCTGATTTAGTTTTCTCATTATAATTTCTCCCTTTGAGATTTGCTGTGTGTGTGTTTGGGGGGAAGGTGTGGAAAATGTAAGCAAACAGATTATTTCTCTCCTAAGAAAGTCCAAATTCCCAGATCTTCCATGACCCAGCGCTGTAGTGAAGATAGCTATTGCAGAAAGACAGATTTAAAGGCTTAAGAACTAATGACCTGCAATAATGACAAATCACCTTGGGTGTTATCTCATTTGTTAGCAGTGGACGTCTTAGCTACAAGCTGCCAGGCAGATGTGATGTGGGTATATAATCTATAATTACAGTAGAGTAGATGAAGATGGATTGGTAAAGGGAAGTTTTTATCCTTTGGGATCAAAGAACTTTTCCATTAACTTTAGCGATGAATTAGTTGTTACAGGATAAATAAATACAGATAGTGTAGCATGCTGTACAATTAAAAATACGCCCTACCTGAGAACTTAGTAGATGAAAGACTGTCTCAGGAATAGGAATGAACTCAGCAGCTGAAGGGGTGGAGCATGGAGCCCAGTTGGTGCCCCAGAACCCAGAGTGACCCAGGAGTGCTCATTCCACAGGCCAGTGGGCCGGAAACTGGGGTAATGAGATAATTGGCTCAGTCTTTAAACAACCAAAGCCAGCATCTTTCCCGAGTCATTGCTCTTTTCTCTTCCTTTTCTCTGATTTCCCAAGGATCTGCTTTCTGTCCAGGCAGGGCTTGACAGAAACAATTCGAGGAGGCTGAATTTGAAAATAGAAACAAATTTTACACGTAGAAGGATGAAAAGAATCAAGTTAAAATTGAGGGTGGTTGCAGATAATTAGCATGTAAGCAGCTTCCTCACACTGAACATAGGAAGATATTTGCTTTCTTTTTGTATGGAGTGGGAATGAGAGGTACCAGGCAGGGAGAATTGATTGGGTGCAAGATGTTTGAATATATACCACCAAGGGAAATATAAAGGGCCCAAGAAATATTTGGTGCACATTCTAGAGATTGAATGAAAGCTGTATCACTGAATTAACTTTTCAATCAACCGATCTAATGGTTAGTCAAGACCAATGTTCTCATTTTTTCCTTACTATGACATCATTTTGGACTCTTTCAAGTACTAAGGGCTTTGACTGAATTGAGCTTTAGGGAGCTTGACAAACAGTGGAATACAGAAAGCACATGCACACCCACACATGCACAACTTGACTTCATGTAATTCTCAATGCCACTCTCAATCAGCACCATTAATCTTAGTCATTAAGTTGCCTAGACTATGAGATTAAAGCAGATCATAACTTTACATTACTCTGTGTTAACACTGTCATGATCTATGCTACTAGAGCTGACTAACTGGGTAGGGCAGCCTATGTCTGAACACAGGGTCAGGTGCATTTGAGTGATGACAGATATCTGAGCACACTTCTGAGGGGTGGGAAGTATGGCTGTGAGGTGTGACAGTGATGAGTGACTTGGGAAGAGGAAACAGGGAGGGCTTGGTGAGCAGCTGGGCGTCACAGCCAGATTGTTTTTACCAAGCAAGCTGCAGATTGGTGTCCGCCTGGGAGTAGTGCTAGATACTTTTCTTTAGACTAAAGTCTCTTTGTGGCCAGAGGCAGTGTATTAGTGTTCTAGGGCTGTCATAGCAAATGCCACAAACTGAGTGACTTTAACACAGACATTGTTGTCAATTTTAGTGTCAGTGTTGGAGGCTAGTCCAAGATCAAAGTGTCAGCATGGGGGGTTCCTTCTGGGGACTGTGAGGAAGAATCTGTTCCATGCCTCTCCCCTAGCATCTGGTGGTTCGCTGGCAATCTTTGGCCTTCTTTGACTTCTAGAAGCTTCACCTCAACCTTAGCTTTCATCTTCACATGGTGTTCTCCCTGTGTGCTTACATTGTCTTCTGTGTGTACACAACTGTTGCCAAATTTCCCCTTTTCATAAGAACACAAATCATACTGGATTAGGAGTCCACTGTGCTCCAGTCTGGCCTCATCCTAACTTAAGAAATTATATCAGCAATGACCCTATTTCCAAATAAGTTCACATTCTGAGAAACTGGGGCTTAGGGCTTCAAAATATGAATTTTGGAAAGATACAATTCAGCCCATAATAGGCAGAAATGTGTTTAATATAGTGAATTTAATTTATTTAAATACAGCCTTGCAGTTGGCCCTTTATAATTTCATGGCTCGAAGTAAATCATAATATTATTTTAAAAGGTGTATTGGAAATACTTTTGTGATGCTTTATGCATTTTTAAAAATTTTAGCTGAAATGGTGCATTTTTCTAAATAGTGTAGCTCTAAACAGTGTAGGTCTTGGCATTAATACAACGAATGGAGACAATCAGAGAACATTACTTTCCTCCCTTCTCTTCAGCATAAAAGCTGGTCAGTAAATCCAAACCTCTATGGCATCCCTATCAAGCAGATTATAGCGCTTAATGACCCTCAGTGTCACCGAGCCCTCTTTTGTCTCTAAATCCCCCAGGCTTCAGATTAAGTTGCTTCCTCTTATTCTTGCTTTCATGACCACAAAGAGCAGTTGGTCGACGTGCTTTGTAGAAGACCCCTTTATCTGCCTGACAAACGTTATTAGGTTTCCTCTTTATGTTGCATCCGATAAAGAAAATAATCTCACATTCAGGTAGGTTTTATTTTCACTTTTAATTGTCTTTATGGTTCTTGCAAAACTGCTGCAGGATCTCCTGACACTCTTGGGTTAGTTATCTTGGAACTAGAGACAAATTTCTAGGCAGGATGGGAGAAAATAAACTGGTCGAAGCCTGAGAAGCAAGATGAACATAGAACTTAGAACAACGGGGTAATTACTTATATTTAGGACTCATGTGCCAAGTGCATTTGCCCAAGTGGAAAAGTAGTAATGATTATAAAGTGCTCATAGGGGGTAGACACACCAAAGCTGTCCATTACTTCCATCAGAGGTACCCTGCTGCCCACCATATCGTCCTCCCTTCTTGTTTCTCTTTACTTATCGTGGTCTCGCAGTTACTTGCTCGCTTAATCTGCAGTGTAACTGGATAATCAGAAAGAAGAATGCCTCCTTCCAGTATCTCCTTCTCCACACTGCACCTGTTGGAATGAGAAAGGTCGGAGTTTCTAATGGGCCATTTGGGCGGGATCATGAGAAGTTGATCTGGTTGAAAGGCAATAGAAGCTGATAGGTTTCAGGGAGATTTGTGACATTCAGATCCTGGGATGAAGAAATGGGTTTATTGGTCCCAGGAGAAGCTGGGACCAGCACCTAGTTACCCAGCTTCCCTGTGAAGTTCCCTGAGAAGCAGAGGGTGAGGGTTGTAATAGGGATGTGGTGGTGCTGAGAACTGAACACTAAAATTGTTACCCAGGGTTGGTGAGGGAAATTCACATGGAAGTAATGAAGCTGCCCTTCTTCGAGAACCATGGACTCAGGGAGTGTGGAATAAGAAAAAAATAAAAGGCCATTTTGCAGGAAATGTGGACAGTCCTGAGATGGGAGGAGGACAAGACAAGCCTCGATAATGGCCAAGAGATTAGCCAGGTGTGATGGTGCGTGCCCGTAGTTCCGGCTACTCGGGAGGCTGAGGCAGGAGATCACTTGAGCCCAGGAGTCTGAGGTTGTAGTGAGCTATGAAGATGCCACTGCACTCTAGCCCGGGTGGCAGAGCAAGACTCCATCTCATAAAAAAACAAAACCAACTAAGGGAATGATTTCTAAGGGAACAGAGTAAAGTTATTTCTTCTTCCTTCTCCTTCTTTTTCTCTCCCTCCTCTTCTTCTTCACATCTAGCATTGTAGGATAAGAATCCATGGCCAACATACAGCATTTTATTTTCCGTTACCACAGTTAGCAGTAATATTAATGATGATGATAATAAGAATAACTGGTACTCATGAAAATATTGCTATGGAACAGACACTAAGCTAAATGCTGTATGTGGATAAATTTTATTTTCACAACAAATTTAAGAGGCAGTTACTCATATCAATCCCTTTTTTACAGGTAGAAAACTGAGATTGGAAAGGTTATGTGCTTTCTTCTAGTTTACAGAATGATTAAGTGTAAAAGCTACCTGGATTTGGATTCCCCAGTCTCCTTCTCCTATTCTGCTAAAACTTTATATTATGCTGCCTCTCTGCTGATGTTGACAAATAAATGAATACTCATCCAGGAGGCCTGAATGATAAATTCTAACCCTTTTTATGTTTACCCTAACCTTAACCCTGACCATTAATTTGTGACTCTTAATTAATGGATACTTATGAATCAAAGAGAGTTGAAAACATTTTTGAAAAGAAAGTAGAAAATAGCCTTAAAATATATAAGGAAAGGGGCAAATGAAGAGATTTCTAATAAAACAAGGTATCCATATGTACATGGTAATAAATTATAAATTGCATCACAGCTTTCATTATTTCTGTGTCACTCCCTCTTTTCTATGACACCATGTAATTTTCCTCAAACTTCATTTCAGGTTTGTGCATATTATACAAGGTATCCTCAACACTGTCATGAGGACTGCTCCCTACAAAGGAATAAAACCAAAATTAAGACCTCTTTCTCTTTCTTCCCCTCTCTCTCTCTGTCTCTCATTCTGCCTCTCTCTGTCTCTCTTTCTCTCATACTTGACACAATAAGAAAAATCATCAGGTACCAGAAATAAAATGAGAACTCAAAGATAATGCCTTTTTGTTCTAGTAGGGAAAGGGTGGGTCAGCAAACATTTTCTGTAAAGGGCCAGATAGTAAATTCTTTAGGCTTTTGGGGCCATGTGTTCTATGTTGTAACTACTCAACTCTGCTATCATAGCCCCCAAAGTGGTAATAGACAATACATATATGAATGAGTGTAGCTGTGTTGCAATAAAACTTTATTTACAGAAATAAGCACCAGGCCATATTTTGCTGACCGCTATAGTACAGTATCAAGTCCAACACAGCCCTGGAGTAGGGGCTGGGGATTGGGATTTTTGTGTCCACATAGAGATGGATACTGAATCTTGGGCCAACATGAGGTGTATAACTAGAGCTGAAACAATTGCATAAATCTGAGTCTTCTGAAGCCCTAAACCATTCTTAAATACATTCTTTTCATTCTTTTGATTTGTTCAAAATAATAGTTCATTGCATAGGACACTATAATACTTTACCTGCTGGCCCAGGAAGATAGCAAAGAGGCTCTGGGTGACTGGCATTCAGGGGTCTTGGTTGCAAACAATATTATCACCTATATATACTTTAAGCAGATAATAATTTCCAGGAGGTCTAGAGAGCTGGGATCTAAATCTACCCAGCCAGGTATAATGACCAACCCACTGCAGGATGTCACTATGATTGTCAAGACTGGAGGCCAGATGCTCCACCACTGTCACTTCTGCTGGGGCCTCTGCTAGTATGTTTGCTAGAATATTTATTCCCTTCTCACAGTGGCCTCCTCCTGTCTCTCATCCCAGATTCAGGACATATGTGCATCTCATTGTTGGAATCATCAAGACTTGGGAGTCTAGAGATAGGAATTTTCTTTTTCTACCTTGGGAAGGAGAGACTTTAAATGCAAGAAATTAATAAAATGTAAGGAGTTTATTCAAAGATGTTTGATAACTACAAAGAACTAATATCTATGACAATGAAGATTTTAAAAAGTATCCTTTAAATTAAACAAAAATTCTAGCTTGTGCCATATGTGGGGGAATAGTCTATTGTTCTTTTAAGGGGTAAAAAAAGAGATTTAAACTTTTGGCCAAGGGGTAGAGGTAGGAAAACTATCCAACTGACTAAATAATGTGTCTTTTTAGTGTTAGTACATTTGAATGAAGATCCAAACAAGACCCACATCTTGCATTTGGTTGTCTTTTAAGTCCTTTTTAGACTATTATTATAACCAGCATTCCCTCTCACTTTCTTTTCATTCCTTTGAATTGTTCTATAAACCAGTTCATGTACAAAGAATCCATTCTGGATTCTAGTGAATGTTTTCTTCCTTTAGCTTGTTTGTCTATCTTCTCCATTTCCTACAAGTTGGTAGTACAATCTAGAGATTCATTCCATTCACGTTCAGTTTTTGTTTAGATAAGAATATTCCACTGCTACTGTGTTACAACATAAGGCCCATAATATCTAGTTGTTCTCCTTTCAGTGATGCCAAGATGAATTAGAGGGTTCAGGTTGTTTTGGTTCCATTATCAAATTGGCAATGAACATTTCACGCTATGATATTAATATGTATGACAATCATTGTCTATATTCATTATTTATTTCATGATAAATAAAATAGTGATTTTCTAAATCTATAATTCTTTGTACATTTTAAATAAGACCATTCTTTCACCAACTATTTGAAATATAATTTATAAAGATTGATTTTCTTTATTGGTTTTCATAATGAGTTGGTACTCTAGTGAGCTCCTATTATGACTATCTTAATCCATTCAGGATGCTATAACAAAATTCCTTAGACTAGGTAATGACTAAACAACATAAATATATTCCTTGTAGTTCTGGATGCTGGGAAGTCCAAGATCAAGGTGCTGGCAGATTTAGAATCTGGTAAGGACTTACTCTCTGCTTCATAAATGACACCTTGTTGCTGCATCTTCACAAGGCAGAGAGGACAGAAAGGGTCAGGGACATAGGATAAACAACCACTGAGTGGGGTAGGCAGGGAGGGATATTATTCTTTAGCTCACAATTCATTGCTAAATAGAAAATGTTTCATAAATACAAAATATTCTACAAAACTTTATTAAATCAATCATTTGTGAAAACAAACAAACAAATGAATAAACTAGCAAACCAAGACAGAAAACAATGCAACAGCAAACCAAGACATGGAGAGTCCTTTCGACTAATTCCCAAAAAGAGAGAGAATGGGAACACTTGAGCAGTAGACCACTAAGCTCATTTGCCTTCCTTAACACATAAGAAAGCTGTGGTCCAGAGAGATGAAGTGATCACGCAAGCCCAAGATACTAGGCAACAGCAATGTATGATAGTGAACAGCAATCTTGGGGGACTCAAAATATTTTGGTTTGCAAATGACCATTACTAAATAATCCAGGATATTTTGCTTAGGACCATGGAGATAGTACTGAGTGGCAGCTGTCTCCTCATTAGTGTTAACATTTGGTTCTCTGTATTGGCAGGTTTTGCATCCAGGATTCAACCAACTGCAAATTGAAAATATGAAAATAATATATATATTATAGCAATACAATGAAAAATAATAAAAATTTTAAAATATGGTATAAGAACTATTTGCATAGCATTTATATTATATTAGGTATTATAAGTAGTCTAGAGATGATTTAAAATATACAGGAGTATGTGCATAGATTATATGCAAGAACTGCACCATTTTATATAAGGCACTTGAGCATCCGAGGATTTTGGTATCTGCAGGGGGTCCTGGAGCCAATCCCCGGAGGATATTCAGGGAGGACTGTTTTTGTGTTTCACACCCCTACTCCACAGCAGGAAGAGCCGAGTAAGCCAGGGGCATCCAGGCTCAGAGAGACAGTTAGATCATTACCATTCTCAGTGGAGAAGGAAAGAATAGATGTTTCTTGAAGCAGAAGTTTTCTGACTTGGGCATTTAGTGTCATTCTTCTCAAGTGAAGAGAGGGTGATTCCACCCTTCACTCTTTTCCCTTTTGCCTCACTCCACTCTCTTCTCATGTCTGTTCCCCCTCTGTGCTCTTCCCTGGCCATCTTCTCCATCTACCACCCTGGCTTTGGCAGGGTCATGGCATTGAGCTCTCCACGTCCATGATGATTAGCTGCCCAGGAAAATGAAGACAATGAAAACAGAAACTGCACGGGATCTTTGCTGAACTCAATAAGCTCTTCCACCTTTCTTGGACCTCCCCAGTTCTCACAGAACAGCTCTCCTGACCTTGGAGACAGTGTTTTTGTCATCTTTCACGAAAGATGCCAAGCCTCTGGCTGACCCCGTTGGGATGTGCTCCCGGCTCCCTGTTCACCGCTGCGGGTAGCTGGTGCGTGTGTCAGCAGGCGTGATGGCCGGCGGTGGCTTCATCTCACAGTTCTGGTTTCAGTGTGAGGCACAGTGACCACTGCAATCTGCCATTTCTGCCAGTCACCTGCTTTACTGCCTCGTTGGGCTTATTTCTTTCCCTAAAAGAGACAATTATCATGGTTTTCCCCCAAAATCATATTTTTGGGGTAATTTGTTTTATCTCTATAAATTAGATACTGAAAAGATAAAGAAAAAATCAGACTGGAAGGTTTCACCTGCCCAAAACTTTAATTCTGTTTAAGTCAGCTTCCTCCAGATCCATAGAATGAAGGAAATAATATGAAATTTTTACCTTCTATGTGGTCACCATGTGTCTCAGCCTTTTTGGCTACTTGATACTTTGCTGCCTGTTTCTTGTTAAAGATGACATAGGCTAGGCTTCTAACCCCCAGTCTTCATAGTATTTTTTTTTTTAATGTTAGTTGGAGAAGACTACGAAATGAATTTAAAAAGAAGCAACATGTAAGTTTTAGGACATTATTTTAATAATATTTATATAACCATATCTAAGTAAAGTGGCATGATGAATAAATAAAAGTGTTAATATTGTAAATTGAGCACATTCACAGGCTCCTTTAGGGCAAAGAGAAACAAACAGGAGGCACCAGAACCACCAAGCGTCGCAAGCTGCATGCTGGCTTCTCATTCTTATTCAGGGCACAATATCAGCATTTATTTCTGCACTGTGACAGGTTTCAACCGGCTACTGAGAACAAGGAAATAGCTCTATAACCCAGGATTTTTACTCACCACAGAACTCAGTTCGTAAGTCTGTAGGAAATTCTACGTACCTAGGAGGATAAATGCCTCTTAAAGTTCTTAGGAAAGAGTTTGGGGGTGGTGGGGCTTGGGGAATTTTGAGGGTAGCCAAGTCATGATCCCCAGATGATTTCTGATTCGAACAGGCCTGCCTATGATACGACTGTATCTATTAGCAACCAAGATTTCCTTGGGAAATATTAACATAAGTCTCCTTATTCTGGGAGAGACTGTTGCTTTTCCAAATAAGAGAGCACTCCTTTCTATATTCTCTGGGTCAAAGAAGAGAGATGGAAGCTTCTCTAGGCTGGATGCCTCCTCCCGTGAGTCACCTGAGGCTTGGGTAAATGAGAGGCATGGATAACAACACTTCTTTATTATAAATAAAACCTTGACATATCTGTGGACACCCCTAATATTTGCAGGCTCATGGCATGGTGGGGGAAAAAGAATTTTCAGAACCATCTCGTAGCCATCTGAGGTGGGACTCCAGGAGCAGTTGACTGCAAGAGCCACACAATTTGTCATCTTTGCCATCCTACTCTTCATAGCAGTCACAGTGCTTGGAATGACTGAACTGAGGAAAATGGGTAAAATCGCATGTTTTCCATATTTAGACTTCAACATATTTCTGTGTCTAAATCAGTGTCAGCAAGGGATGTTTTCCTGCTGAATGAGATTGTTGTTGTTCTTGTGAGACTTAAATTTTTTCTAACTTCATGGTATCGAGACTTCCAGAAAGGACTTCCTCTCATCACGACTTTGCAGGGGCTGGTTCATTATAGATCCAGTTCTGAGGTTCAAGGCAAGGTACTTGCAAATTGCTACCCATAATGCACAACGAACCCCCAAGGAGCTAATTTTTTTTCACTATTTCTATTTTATCATATAGGATTATGTTGATTTCATGAAAATTTAAAGATGAAAATTCTTTCCTGCTGAGTAACACTGCTCAATGAGAACTCAGGAAAGATGAGGCCTCCTAATTAGACATTCAGATGAAAATCTTAGCACAGTGGAAGAAAGTTGAAAAGAAAAAATCAAATAAGTTTCTAAACAGTACTTGATTATAATCCTCTTAAGATAAAAAAATATGCAATTTTTCTTTATCTTTTCTGTTGGAGCTCATTGAAATACTTGTTAGACTTGTGGGACACAGAATGACACTTCCTATGGGCCAAAAGAGGACAAGTGCCCCATGAGGTAGGAAGTTTCTCTTTCAATTCAAGTGCTCAAACAGAGGCCGCATAACATATCATCAGCGATGCTGTGAAGAGGTTGAATAAAATGGCCTTTAAGTTCTATAAACTCTGAAATTCTATAAAACTATAAACTTTTAAACATTTTCTTACCATCAAGAGAGAAAAGAAAGGAAACTAACATTTTGAGGCATTTCCTAAGCGGCAGTTGCCTTCCAAACAATATGAAGCATGTGACAATTAGTGTCAGTGATTTTCATATAGTTTAAAGAGTAACAGCAAATACCTTGAATTTATATATTTGAAAACGTTTTCTCCTGCCCTATGTTGTTTGATTCTCCTGTAAGCCTATGAGGCGGGGAGGGCAGATCTCTCCATTCTCATTTTGTAGATGGGGACACGTTCCAGAGAGGCTGTGTGACTGGCCCCTGGCCAGTAGGGGTGAACAGGGTGACCAATAATCACAATTCACTAGGTTGCTGGCGTCTGTTACAACTCTACAAGTAAGAAGCTGGGTGTACTGAGTGGTTCCAAATATCCTTCTCATCTGTAAAATGAAAGGAAATAATAACCATCCAATCTACTTTAAAGGTTATTGAAAATAAACAATTTCCTGAAAAGAGGCAATGATTTACAGTTTTTTTTTTAATGTTAATATGATGTGTGTGGGAGTATAAGGTGCAAATATTATGACCATAACAATGGCAATTGGTAGTTCGTTTTAGAGTTCAATATTTCATTGCAGTTTCATTCACAATTTTTAAATTTCAATTTGTTGAATTTGCTCTTTTGGTCTCTACTGATTAAAATATCCTCCATATATAGAAAGATAGGATAATGTTTAAAAGCCATAGTTCTATAACTGCTTATTAATAATGTGGAAGATTTTTATTTTTCTTTATATATAGTTTTTAAAATAGTGTAATTATATTGTATGTAATTTAGCAGTTTTCTGTTTTAAATATAAATTATTAATGCATAGTTTTTAAAAACATTATTTTTAATGGCTGTTTATAATTCCATCAAAAGGAGTAGCCATTTCTTCATTGATAGCTATTTAGGTAAAAGAAAAAAAAGTCATAACTAATATTTATTGAGCACCTTCTATGTGCCAGACACATTTAAAGTAATTAGATATTATTTTCCTTTTTTTTTTTTTAAATAAGAAAACAAGCTTAGGCAGGGAAAAGCAAAGATTTGAACTGCTCATTTCAAAATCAGCCTTTTCTAGCTGTCAGGGTTCGGAACACAAAATATGGCGCCTTGGTATACTGAGTACTTTAAGCTAAAGGAAACTGAAAAAACCGCATAAGCAGAAATTCTCTCTGACCTTCTCCTGCCCCTTCTCTCTTAAAGATCCTTATGTGACAGGTGTCTTGCCCTAGACCAGACAAAAGGAATGGAGACAGAGACACAGAGAAGAATCTGAACAAACAGATCTTGCTAAGCTCTTCATTCGCTCAAGTTTATTACCATTAAGTCATATCCCTTTTTGTCCAATCATATTTTTACACTACTGTCTATTCTTTAGCAAACCTAAACATAGAAATATATAGTTTTCCCTAGTTTTCCCTGGGCCTTCATTTCTGAAGGTTCTGAGTCTCATAACCCTTGGACACTGTATTAAATAAATTTGTTATGCTTTTCCCTTGTTAATCTGTCTTTTGTTATAGGCATATCAGCCAAGAACCTTGAGATGGGTGAGGAAAATACATTACTTTTTCTCCCCTGCATAGCCTATGTTTACTGTAATTACACAACTTTTAAAAGGGAGCATTTGTCTAAGATTAGTTGCACACACTGCTTTAACTGTGTTTTCAGGTTTAAGGAAATTGAACATAGATTTTTTTCACTGTGATGACTTTTGTAAATATTTACTTTAGATCAAAATATTATGATTTTCAGAAAATAAGGGATTGCATTGGTAACCCAAATAAAATGTGTCTAAACTCTAAGAATACCCTAGGGCAGAATCTAGCCTCAAGCAATTGATTGACAGCTAGAGTTCAGTAGAGTTGGGTTCTCAGTGGAATATGGAATACTATGGAAATATAAGACCTTCACCAACTTTCCTTCCTCCTTGAACAAGGGGATAGTTGGAGGTGCTTCCATTGTGTTTTTATTTATGATGTATTAGTTCTTTTAGATCTAAAAGAGAAATGAGGGACATAACTCCTAACGTGGAAAATGAACCAAGGAATGTATTCCCTAAAGGCTAATAAATCTACCTTTTAAAAAACACAGAAAATTTAGTTAATTTAAATGATCACATCTGTGATTCAAAATACATCTGGCCTTATAGAAAACAGCTGGGTCCAGAAGCCAAGCTGGTGAAGGCTGACTACATCGTAGCAGGGAGATAATTGGTCTCAGAAGTAAAGGTTTCCAAATGCGCAGCTATTCAACATTATTTCAAGGAATGTCTCTGGAGGAAGATTGATCTTGACATGCCATTCTTCTTTTCCGTGGTGTCCTCTGACTGTGCATGAAGACAATGACAGTTAGTAGGGGAGCTGCAGGGAAGAGCTCCCAGAGTATTTGTAGGAGATTCATTCCTATAGCAGACAGACTCCAAGTGGATCAAGGTGTGGACTCTTTGTGTCAGTCCACTGTCTTTAAAGCAAGCCTGAGTCTGTGAGCAGAGGAGTGAGACCATGTGAAGGGGCATCGGATGGTTTAGGGAAAAGGTAAATGTTCAGCTAGTCCTTTAAGCCAATGGTTACCAATCCTGGGAAATAGAGTGACTGTCGTCAATGTTAGATTTTTGATGTTCTCAAGAGTGAGTTTTGTGCATAGAAAAGATTATTCAGAGGTAACACTGGTTTTAAATACTAATAGTTCAATAAAGCTATTTACTTAAAACCCATTTTTTTCCTTAAGTTCTTAAATCTTATATTCTATGTATAATGCTGGTAAATTTTTATAGGACCCTCAATTAATATTTGGTATCATTTATAAACTTAGATCATTAACTTCCTTTAAATATTTTAAGTTGCATTTATAAATTTAATATCATTGACTTCCTTTTTAAGTAGACTGACTGATTTAATAAACTTTTTCAAGTTGTTAAATAATTCTTATAAGTTTAATAAATTTAGCTTATGACTAAGGTGAATCTCAAAAGCCTTTAAATCAGTGGTTCTCAAAGTGTGGCCCCTGGGCCAGCAGCATCAACAGCCCCCGGGAACTTCTTAGAAATGCAGATTCTCAGGCTCCATCCCAGATCTACTGAATCAAAAACTGCAGATTGGGCCTCGCAAGCTGTGTTTCAGCAAAGTTTCCAGGTCATTCTGATACATGCTAAGGTTCAAAAACCAATGCTTTAATTGTTCCAGTATTATACACAAACTTATATGATTTCAAGTTAATATCATAAGTCTAAATCAATCTCTTAATTGTACATTTTCTGTTACAATCATAAGATTTATGTATTAGAATATCCTAATATGTCAAATTCTCTCATGTATTTTCCATAACTAAAATATCTCTCATATATATGTTATTTCTAAATCTAACATAAAAATATAAATACTAAGAGGTATGTCTTCTTACATAAAGAATTTTCCCTTTAAGGAAACAATTGTGGTGTTGCCTATTATGGGACTTAAATTTTAAATTATCTCGTTAGCTCCAGGAGGCTGCTACTTGGCCTGAGATTTTGTTGGGGGTGAGGTCTGGAACTGGTGACATGACTTCTTTATAAAAGAATCAGTGATTATAAGTCACTGATTCCATAGAATCCAAAATTTAACAAGGGTGTGGTCACCTTGGTCCACTATCTTAAACATGAGATATCTCATTCCTTTATTTTTAACAAAAAATAAAGTCCACAGCCTTCACTTGTCTAAACCACTTGGCTAGCTTTTGTTAATCAGTTACTATTTTCTTCTATTCTGAATTCATTTCTTGTTCTTCCTGTCAAGGTGACAAGTGATCTCCTTATTTAAATGACTTCTAGGTGGCTTCAGAAAAGGTTGCCTGACTCTACAAAGGCTATTTCCATGACAATGACATGGGCCTATGGAACCTTATGCACCCTACATGTGGTCAGTGAATCATAAGTATTTGGTTTTGTGCTTATACCTACAATTACTTTTCAGTTGAGTAGAGATGCTGTTGTACTTATAAAATATGGCATTTTCAAACATTACTGATTTTATAGTAGTTTTTTATCATTATGTATTATTTTCATCTCTGGGTATTAAAAATACAGCTGTATGTAAGTATTCACAAAATCATTTTCTGTTAGAATAGTCCTCATTTGGAAACCACACTATAAGCAAATAAAAAGATAGGTGCTCTATGTGAAATGCATTTCGTTATTTGTCTTATTAATTATGATCCAAGAGCAACACATTTTCAGCCTAAAGGAAGCATGCAGGGCACAGAAACTGCAAATATATGGATTTTGGTATAATATGCAGGCCTAAGGTTGATACTGCTAACCTAGCATCATCAAGAGGATCTATTTGGAATGGATTTTCAAGTATAATGTTGCAGATATAATTCTGGCTAGCTCAAATAATTCCCTTTTTCTCTTTATGTGAACAAACTACTTATGGACACTGCCACCACCATGGGATGTCTCTCACCTGGATGATTGCAGTGATCTCCCTGCAGCTACCCTCACCACTTGCATTCCCACGTATCCCCCTCCACCCATTTACACAGTCTCCATAGGGAGCCCATAAACCCCACATCAGATCAATTACTCTTTGGCTCTAAATCCTCCAGTGCCTTTTCATCTCATTCTAAGGAGGAGCCATTCTTTACCATGGTTTCTGGGACCTTCTGTGATGTGACCTTCATTCTTTGTTCTGACCTCATTGCCACTTCTCTCCTGCAGGCACACTGACCTATTTTCTAAACACATCAAGTATATCTTGCTTTAGGGCCCTTGAATTTTCAACTTTCTTTGATATGATCTTT
Source organism: Cheirogaleus medius (assembly GCA_008086735.1). Taxonomy (NCBI): domain Eukaryota; kingdom Metazoa; phylum Chordata; class Mammalia; order Primates; family Cheirogaleidae; genus Cheirogaleus; species Cheirogaleus medius. The sequence continues at coordinate 16,041,236 of VBSM01003157.1, read as the reverse complement.
CCTTGGTGTTCACATGACTTCCTAACTCACCTTCTTCAAGTCTTTGCTTAACTATTACTTTATCAATACAGACCTTCCCATCTACCTGACTGAAATGGTAACATCAGCACTGCCTCCTCCTCCCACCCTTCCCCATCCCCTGCTCTTTCTTTTTTTCCATAATACTTACTACCTGTTAATTACATTATTGTCTTTGTCCTCCTTGTGGAATGTATACTGTATGAGATCAGGGATTTTTAGTTTCTTTTTTTTCTCTACCTTATTCCCCGTGCCTGAAATAGTGCTGGCACATGGTCAGAACTCAAAAAATAATGGGTGAATGAAGTAAATATATAGAATCCTAAAAGAAGAAGTCTGTTCATTATTGATCTTCACTATCTTTCATTGACAGTCCCAGAATAGAATTCTATAAATTCTGAGTGTGATTCTCTCTGGAAGAATGTATCCAATGGGTGTTCCATGAATGAGTATTCTAAACAGCTGTAGAGACCTAGGGTTAGTCAAAAACAGGGTGTGGCATCTGAGCTTCGTATAACAGGATGAATATAGCACCCACCTGTAACTCCTGTCTGTAACCAGGGCTCAGAAATTTTGAAAAGCTCCTCTTTCTCCAGCCTTGTCTCTCCCTCCCTTTCCACACCTCATGCCTCCTAGGGCCATCCTCGAGGCCATAACTCAAGAAGTAGGGAGGATGGAGCCTACCTCTCTGTTGCTCATTTCCTCCTAGGAATATGGAAACCTAGTTTCATGGACTCAACTCCTTTATCTTATTCAAAGAGCAGAGCAAGTTTAAAAAATGAGAACCTTCTTCTGACTTGGATTTTATGATCCAGTTTAGGCCAAACATATTTATTATGTGTGCTAGGTAGTGTCTGTTGTTTTCTCAGCTTGGCACTTGCCGTTCTCTCCACCACTGGGGTTGTATGTCTGCAAACTACATTTCCCAGACCTTTTTTGCCATCTGGCTTCCTGGTGTGCTCTTCAGATAAAAGGCACTAGCAGGAGATTGCAAAGAGAAAGAAGGAAAAGCCGTATACTTTGGGTAGTAGCCTCCGGCATTCACAGCAATGGCAGCCACCTGAGGTGCTACCAGTGGGTATAGGTTCTAGTATCACTGTAGGAGTTCAACTCCCGTTTCTCTGCTTAGGAGTGGTGTGGTGCAGTTCCATCAGAGTAGCAGCCCATGTGGGCTCACAGGATCCAGTCCAGGAGTGGCAGTGGCTTTCTGATCTTAGTGTAACAATAATTCTCTCTTTTTTGCTTTGGAAACCTTCCTCCCTTCAACCTCAGCAATGCCAACTCTTCCATAATCAGTGTCTTTTCTTAACATGCCCCTGTTTTCAATACATAGAGTGATTCCTCTTTTCTTGACTGTGTGCAGAGTCACTATCTGAACTCCAACATATGATTTTTGCCTCTATTCCCAAGTAGATAAATCTTAACAATATGGTTATTGTTCTCTAAAACCAGTAAGTCACAAAGAGAACCTCAACAAATATCTTATATAAGAAGCAATGGGTTGTGGAAATAAACAAAGATCAACCAAATGAGAACAAGAAAAGGCTACTTACTCAGACTCAGAGCTTGCTATGGCAAGAGAGTTAACCACTATGAATTGTGTTTTGGCAGAGACTCAAAGGCAGACCCAGGACTGGGTAAGCTTCGGAGTGGAAAAAAGAGAAAGCTTCGGGTGTGCCCTGAGGGGAGGCTGTTGGTGTTGGGGAGCTAGAGGTGGGCTAATTAGAAGTGGGGTATTCCATGTGCTTGATTAGGGTTGCTTATTTGGCTTATCTCTGGTTAGTCCTAAATTGGCGGTGGAGTCGAAATTTAGGGAAGCTGTCAATTATTAATCATGTCCTGGCCGTTTTAGCCAATCCTTACAAAGGTTATTGTTTAACATCTGCTGCTGTTACTAGAGATAGCAGTTTGACGTCCTACAAGTCTGACTTATAGTAGTGTGACTTCATGGGCTGATTATTATAGATTGAGAGTTAGTTTCCTGAGCAAGTTGGTAGTGATTGTGGGTCAGAGTTCTATTTTTATATACAGTCTGGCTATTGCCCATTTGTAGATTCAGGCTCTTGGGGTTAAGACTCTTGTGTCTTCCTTCTTTACCTGATGAACTTGGGGAAGAGAGTTGGGTCTAGGTGAAGGCTATAAGCTTGGGGGAAAAGGAAGAATTGCACATCTTGGATCTTTTAAGCCCTTCAAGTCATCTCATGAGCTGGATAGGTTAGTGAGGCTTGATATCAAAAGACAGATTTGGTATTTCACCTTAATGCCAGAAACTCAGAATTGCCTGAGTCAGTCAGCCTTCTTTTTTCAGATCCAGACTCTTAAATAAAATCCAGAAAGATATGGGAAGTAAATTTGAAGTGCTAGACAAGTTGACAATTTGTTTATTTTTTAGATAACTTTTTATCCCCAGAGTCATATTTTGAGGAATTTGTACAGATTTTCCAGTATGTCCTTAACAATGCTGTACACATTTTATTTTTGGTTAAAAATTTTTTAAAAAGAGCCTACAAGAAAGTCCCAAAGGATAGTTAACAATTGCTTTAGCATGCAATCGCATTGCACACTATATGGCTCTGTGGGTGTTCTTGCCTGTCTGAAATGGGGCCCCAGCAATACTCTTTGCATGACATAATTATAAATGAAAATACATCTGTGGTGAGCATAAGCATTTCAGCCCATGCAATTGATCCTGCATTATGTCTTCTTCAGCTGAGAAGTCATGGTTTGTTAAAAATACAGTATATTTTCTGCTAAAAAATTCATTGCCTGTACAACTGATTTTCTATCTTGTAAAACCAGCTCTTGGTTTTCTCATGAATTCACTTAGTACCATGGACACAGAATGGGAAAAAGAGAACATGACAGAGTTATTACATAAACTCATTGGCTGTGGCAACAGACCAGAAGGAAATATAAACACAGAGCCTGTTGTTTCTGGATTAATACTGCAAAGCTGTCAAGTAGCACTTGCCTTTTTAATTTAATTTAATTTTATTTTCTCTGATTGTATCCTTGAATGATCTGGATCATCCTCACTTTGTGGAAAACAACCACCTCTGAATCCAGGAACCTTCTCCTCTATTGACAAATTTTATCGATTCTTTAGAATTTCTTTTACTGGGCTGACGGCTGTTCTCAGCTACTGTCTTTTGTGATGATGACATAGCACTAGCTCGAGTGTTTAACCAGGCCTCACATTTTTCCCCCTTCTGGAAACAAAGAAATGTTCCTGTCATTCGATATCTTTGAAGCAAAAGCAGGAGCTTCAAAGGGGACCCAGGAGAGTCACAGGGAACATGATTCCCTAGCTGCTTTCTGAATGATGCAGTTCATGTAAACTCATTCCAAAACCATTGGCATGTTTGGCAAAAGGCCCCAGGAAATCTGTATCTGGAGGTGGCATGCCTTAAAGCAGTTGGGTTTTTTTGTTTGTTTGTTTTTTAGTCTATGTTTGCTGGGAGTATGTGTTTTACAGTGATTCCACCACCATGCCTTTGCATTGTCAAATATACCCATGGGGACAATGACGTGCCCAAACGCATGCAGCTGCCTCTCTGCACAGGACATTCCGCATTATTCAGCGTGTCTAGTGATCAACTTCTGATGGGATGATTCTGAAATGTACCTCTTTCTTTGGTGCCAAACTCCAGTTTTGCTAAGTCGAAGAGTAAAGGTAACAGTTTTAGAGGCTTCTTTAATTAAGAGCCATTTTCCTATGAGTTCCCATTCTTTTTCCAAACTAGTTTTTCCCCATGAATCTCATGGTAAAAAAAATTCATTGCCTACAATGAATTTCATTCACTACCTGGTGAAGACCCCTCTAGTTTAAATGAGTAGAGAAATGACTTTTCTTTTGACCTTTTAAGCCAACCATAAGCAGGATGCAACAGCAGGTTGTTGTGTTTTTTTTAAATTTAATTTGATTAAACCTTGTGATCTTTGTGCAAGCATGGAAGAGCAGTATTTTAGATTTTGGCTTTCACGATGACCTCTGTGGTGAACCCTGCCCCTTTGCCTTCTGGCTCTCTCTCCATCTCTACCCCAAATAAAAAGGGATACTACTCTGTTGGCATCCAGGGTGCTTGACCTTGTTTCACAGAATGTGGCAGAATGCTCAGGCTGCCAAATTCCCGATGATCAGAGAGGTCTTGCTGAAGACCAGTTTAAACTGGAAAGCACATAAGCCTCATTGGGCTATTTCAAAGTTCATGCAGCTTTAGTGCTAATCCTCTTAACATATTAGGCCAAGTGGACTCACATACCACGATGGCAGTGGCATAAAGGCCTCTCCAACATTTATTTACATTTCTCTGCATGGTAGAGTGCAAGTCAATTCATTCTCCTCTCTACATGCCTTCCTCACCATCATGTCCTGCCCCAAGATGATTCAAATTGTTTGAAGGCCAAAATGCTTAGGCTAACATATTAAAAGATTTTACATAGCAGTGCTTTCTCAAAACCACGAAACACTTGCAGTGTGTTAGCTTAGTGATTCCTTTCCCCCCCTCCTCCTTCTGCAAAGGATAACATCTTGGCTGCAGACAAGGTAAGCATTTCCAGTATGAATGTTTAATGAAGATGAAGTCAGCATGCAACATGCTGTTTATTTTGCTTTCTAATAAGCCCGTGCTCAGCAATAGTCTTACTACTGCTGTGACTTCTTGCAACAATTTTTCAGCATCTTCTATACTCAGAGGAAATTTCTTTCAACATTACTCTTCTTATGATAAATTAATTACATAAAGCATGAAGGATTCAAGGCTGGGAAGAAATGATGAGCTAACAATAACCTTTAAGAACTTTTTTTTTTAACCTCCAAATACCATATGCATGTTCACATATGACAGAAACCAAGCAAGGAAAAGTGAGCCCTGAGGTTATCTGAATAGACTTCAGATTCCAAATGGGTCTCAGATGTCGTGGGTGTTACCAGAAAATAAAACCATCATGGTGGAATAAAAATACATTTGTGAGTAAAGAATTAAGAACCAAACAAATAAGAACCATTGAAAGTCTAGAAATACCAGAAAAGAGAAAGAGGCATCAAAGGGAAGTGAGTATAGAGCAGACTCAGAGGCTTATATTCCAGGCCTGGCTCAGTTGCAAGCTGGCTGTGTGACCCTGGGCAAGTCATTTTGCCCCTCTGGCTGAAATGTACTTTCTTATAAAATGTCCAGGTATAACTAGTATGACCCAAAGTTGCCTTTTAATTTAAAAACTCTAGATGCTCAGGTTGATAAGAAGTCATCGGGGACTTTTATCCCAGCCACTATGTTAGGTACATTCCACGTATTTTTATAGAACCCTCAAAATTACCTAAAAAGGTAGGCATTATTATTTCCATTTTAAAGTTGTAACAATGAACCTGGAGAATTATCTGCCCAAAGTCATGCAGTTTGTGACTGGCAGAGCTGGGATTCACACTCAGGTCTGTCTAATGTCAAAGCCCTTTCTCTGTTAACTATGCTATGTTGCATCCTCACAGCTGGTAAAAACTCTAGTGGATTTTGAAAAATGTGAGAAAGTAGTTCCTCTCTCTTTCCCTCAGGTGTCACAAAGAATACTTGCTTTGTATGTCAAAGCAAATTGATGCTGGAGAAATAGAGAAATAAAGTCTACATTTGTTCAGATTCAGAAGACAGCTTCTGGTAGAAAGGGAAGAGCCCAGAAATGCATGTTGAATGCTAGAGTTATGTTTCACTGTATTAAAGAACCCACTCATTTTTAGACCAAAGGGAAAATAGAAACAAGATTAAGTAGAAAGTCAATCATTTTAAAACAAATTTAATATCTCATCAAAAGAATGAAAGATTCCATATGTCTTTGGAAAATCTTCCAGACTTAAGTAGGCACCCTCAAATATCTGATGTATAAGAGACTCGGTGTTTGTGTTAAAAAAAATAAAAGTGACAATTACAAAGTTGAGAATGCATTGCTCTGTATGTTCAGTCATGAGTCCTGATGCCTCTGGTACTCATAATACTTCTATAAGGTGGACAGATGGAATTATTGGTATGTTTCTATCTAGAGGTAGAAACACTGGTATAAATAGATCACAGTCCTGGAGGACCATCTGACCTATGTCGGAAACGATGCAATGGAAAGATCCCTGGCCTTGGAATCAGATGAGCACCTGTTACAGCAATTCAGTGTGTGATGGTGGGAAGGTAGGCAGGTATTTAGCCTCCCTGTGTCCTAGTTTTCATGTCTATAAAATGAGACTAGTAATACCTAAGTCAAAGTTGAAGATCAAATGTGATAGAGTATACACATACACTTAATGCAGTTAGTGGCACATGGTAGAAACTGAGAAATGTAATCTGTTTTTATCACCCCTTTATGTTTTACTCAAATCCCTCATTTCATAGCTGAATTCAATTTGTCCTATGAGGTCAGTGGCAGCAGAAGAACCATTTGTCATCTCTGTCACGATGATCTTTCAAATATCTATGGAAGTACAATGTTCACTTGAGCCCCAGGCATACCCTCCTCAATCTAAAACATTTTATCGATTCTCATATATCTTATTTTAACTTTTGGATGTTTTTCTCTGACTCCTAACATATCACTGGTTTTGGGATTTAATATCTGTGTGTGTATTATAAATATTAAATATAAACACTGTATGAATAAAGTAATTAAGAGCATTGACTATGGGGTTAGATTGCTAAATTCAAATCCCACATTCAACATTTACATTTTCTTTGATCAGGAGAGATATATTTAACCTTCTATGACTCATTTTTTTCTTGTTTGTAAAATTAGGGCAACAATAGTACCTAACTCATTATTGTAAAATAGCACTCAATAAGTGCTAGCTATCATTATTGTTGTAATTTTATCATATTTAAGAATGACAGCTTTTCCACCCCAGAGTTTCACAAGTATCTGAACATTCTGTACATTTAGCATATATTTTTTCAATTCACCTCCACAACTTTATTTGCATATATATATCTGTGCAACATATATGTGTAGTTATTTTGTATGTGGTTTAAAATATATTACATATATTTTATTATACCATACATTCTTTTCTGTTTACCTTTTATTTATCATTATGTTTCTGAGACTTGTTTTACATATATCAGTGGACCTATATAACTTCTTTCTGAGTTCTATATTTCTTCATAGGCATGTAACTTCTTTTTATGTTCTCCCTTTGATGTCCATTTAGGTTGCTGTAACCTTTTGCTTTTCCCACCAAAGCTGTGATGAACATCTTTAAATATATTCCTTTGTGTACCTATGTGAAGTTTTCTCAGGGATGTATACTTAGAAACAGGATGACCTAGTTGAAAGATGTAAGTGGTCCCAGTTTTGTTCAACACTGAAAAATTGAGCATCTCTTCAAATGCTCTTTTGCTATTTCAGGTTAAACTTATTAGAGATTTCTTGTCATACAATTTGCTTGTTTTTCCATTTGGAGTTGTAGGAATTCCTTATGTATCTCAAACATGAATCCTTTGTCAGTTGTACACATTGAGAAGCAGCGCAGTGCTGCCATTACTAGAGCAATGTTGAGCCAGACTGGCTTGGTTCAAACACTGGCTCCCCTACTTACTAACTTTGTGACCCTGTGCAAAGTCTTTGACCCCTCCAAGGTTCAGTTTCCTCATCTATATGATGGGGCCGTAACAGTGGCCTTCCTCATGGAGAACTGCAGGACTGAATGAGTCAATGCGTGTAAAGCCACTTAGAATGGCGCCCAGAGGAAGGCTCAGTTGTTTTGAAGACACACTTTATTTTTTGATTCAGCTTCAATTGCTTTACCCTACGTTCTTTGGGTCAGGGACCATGTCTCAGTAATCTTTTTTTTTTTTTTTTTTTT
>VBSM01003157.1:15979213-16033296 GCA_008086735.1 Cheirogaleus medius | reverse complement strand
GCCTCCCAGAGTGCTAGGATTACAGGCGTGAGCCACCGCGCCCGGCCTCAGTAATCTTTTGTTTCCAAGTGCTTAATAAAGTGCCTGGCCTATATAGCAGGTCTTTGTGAAATGTTTACAGAATGAATGGATGCATGCTTCCCCTATTGCATTGCCTCATCACTGAAGTCCCTTTTCGCTTCCTTAAGAGAGAGTTGTGTGTCACCTGAAGGACAGGCTACTTCCCTCTACTATCTCTGTGATTAAATCAATGAAGGGGCTCCCTCTGGGGCTTCTGAGACACAGTTCCTATACATTTTAAATTTATCTTCAACAGAACTAACTGCTTTCCACATTTTATGCTGTCTGCAAACCTAAAATATTTATTCCAAGTTCCATAATGTGGGTCAGTTATGGGAAGCTTAGATGTCCCTGCAGTATAGGAATGGAAAGACACCACTGAACTCTTGATAAAAATTCTCTGAGTATGGCCCAAAGAGACCTGTCTAGAGCCCAGAATTAATTGTAGATGGATTTAAGATCAGACACCCCATCCCAGACTTATAGGTCATTGTTCTTGGGTTTTTTTTTGTGCCTTAAAATTTCAGAAATATTCAGATTATCTCAAGAAGTAACCTTGAGTTTCAAGAGTCTCTGAATTCATATAAGAAAAATGTGTTTCCAACTATTGCAGTTTCCTTAACTTGGCATGGAGCTTCAATTTTGATAATAATCAATAAAAAGTATATTGTAGAACAAAAGGTGAATGATTAAAAAGGATGAAATTGTGCAATGTAGAAGGGCTGAGAAACTGGAAGGAGGAATGAAAATAAGCAGGCAAAAGAGAAATGAATTAAGACTGTTTCTACAACACTTCAAAATCTAGTAGCATCTTTTTTTCATAATCCATATACTGAATAGCATGGGCTAAATAGAAAAAGAAAGTAATATAAATGATATAAAGTAATGTAAGGGTTTGTGCTACATTTTCTCTAAAGATTACCAAAGTAATAAAAAAGATATATAGTGACATATTTGCTATAACTGTTAATGTGTAAATGAAAATTTATAATCACATTAATAGTTCATATTTAGGATTTTCATAAGTAAGTTTTTATTTATTCTACCCAATCTATTAGGTATAAGACTTTCTATGGAGCAGATTCATAGGGAACAGGGATTGATATAAGTTTCCTATATCTTAATGTAATCTATCAATACCTTTTGCTTCTTAGTGACTCTGTCTTCAACCAAATTGTCTTAATGAATTTTGCCTGGCAATTTTTTAGCTAATGATTGGGAGTTAGAACTTAGCAACTAAAGAATTTCCTGCTTTGTTTCCATTCCTTATCTAATTTCTTCTGGCTCTCCTAGGCAAATCACATTCATATAGTCTGGGTGTGACACTTGGATTGAATAACCAAGTTATGATTTTCTGGCTGCATTTGCCCACTCATTTAGCAAACAATAATTAAGTACCAAGTGTAGGTAGGACACTTGCTCCGTGTCAGACATGCAAAGATAAATGAAATGTGGTTCTTGTTTATGAGGAACTGACAATGAGTGGGAGATAGTAAAACTATTGCCATATTGTGAGTTAAGTGTTCTGGCAACTGTGGAAGAAGATCTGAGAGACCCCTCACCCATCCTGAGAAGGGAGAAGGAGCAAACTGAGTTTCCAAGGATGAGTAGGCATTAGTCATTGGAGAGATGAGCTAAGAGCATTCTAGGTCTAGGGAGCCATGTAAACAATGACTCAGAAGTATGAAACTCCAGGTCTGGTTTTAGGAAATTACAAATCACTCCATATTTACAGAAGGAGGAACCTGGAGATAAATGAGATCAGGAGAGTTAGGAATGGACTAGGATGGAAGGGGTATTGTTTGCCATACTCAATTGTCTGGACTTAATCCTGGAGACAACAGGGACCATCCAGGGGCTCTATGCAAGGGAGTAACATGGCGCCAGGGTGGAGGAGATTTCACAGGGCATGCCCACAGAGGGGAGAGCAGATGGGTGGCGGTCATAGGATACAATGGGCAGAAGTAAGAAATAGTGTGTGAGGGGCGGTGGCTGTGGAGACGGGCGATTGACAAGAATGATAGGAGGCAGGGCTCTCCGATTTTAAAGAGAGAGGAACTGATGGTAAAGATAAAATGAGGGTAAGGATGAAGGAGGAGTAATTGCCTGGTTGGGACCTTAGGTGGTGTCATTCTCATAAAAAAATTTTTTTCAGAAAGAAGAAGATATTTGGGAGAAGCAGAAAGGTGAATTCCATTAGGAAAATTTTGAATGTCGGATACAAGTGTTATCTGTCTCATCCAGGTACACTTAGCAGGTAGATATCACAGATATATATCTGGACAATCTGATACTACAGTGTGGTTGTGATTAAAGCCTCAGGGAAGTAATATTAGAACTTACTTACATCTTGTACAATGAGTGGGAAGTAAAATCGATCTCTTCTAAAGGGTCCCTTTTCCTGTCCTTAATATGTCCAGGAATCCCCGTGTTCTTAATTAGTTACTAGAGGCCAGGTTTAAGTTAAGTATGAGTGGATAGGAGGGGAAGTCCTTCCCTAACTGCACCTGGATCACTTAGACAAACTATAACTCAGGTGGAGACCTTTCTCTGCGGCCTGGAGACCACAGCAACAGGCCTGCCATTGAGATGTGTACTTAGGGTGGACCTGCCGATTCCCAGGACATCAGCGAGGAGCTAGCGACATGCCTGTCTGAAGGCAGGTCTCAGAGTGGGGATGGGAGATTCTATTTGCTGCCACTGCCTTAGATGAGTACTTTTAGTGTTGTGATTAGTCAAGAAAGTGCCATGACAAAAATTGGCCTAGTTTCCCTTAGCAACTTACAACTCTTCAACACATCCTGTTCCCACTTTCTGCAAAGAACTCTCTCCGATGAGTGAGGCATTATCTATGTTGAAGAGGGGCTTTCTCCAGTTTTATATTTATGATGAGAATACATGGCCTAGAGTGAAAAAAGTGTGTATCCATGGGGTGAGGCTTGAGTCTGAAATGCTGTCACCAAGTCGCCTGCTCCTAAGTCCTATATTCTGGGTGCTTCCACAGGTATCAGAGCAACTCCCTGCCTCAGTGCTATAGATGCTCTAAGGGAGGATAACCTCATACTCCAGAAGATGCTCAATCAAGAGTAGCTCATGACACACAGGCTGGACCTGCTGAGATTATGGTACGTTCAATCTATTCCTACACTCACCTCCTTGAGGATACAATGTGATGCCACTGACTTCCTTCCCGGAATGCTGGGTTGGTGCAAGTTCTGGGAGCCAGAACATCATCCACATTCTCTTTCCTGTTGATGGAGGGTACTGGCCACCTGTTCTTCCACCCCAGTGGCAATATTATGTCAGGAGAGTTGTGTCTGTTTTCTGACATAGGTCCTGGCTTTAAACCACCCTGGCACACTTTCCAGCTTCTGGTATTGCAAGGTATGTATGGGTCAGGGGTCTCAGTCTTTCCCCCACTAGAAAAAACCCTGTGCTTCTTCTGCAAATGGACTAATCTCTTCTTTGAGCTCTGCGTACCAAAGGGAACAGGGGTTTGTTAAACTGCACTGATATAGATAAAACCTTTCCAAAAGGTGCTGTTACACACCTGTGCCACTTGCCTTATATTTATATAAGTAAGTGAGGCTCTCTGGTCATCTTTCCCACAATGGGGAAAATGCTTCTTCAGCATCTAGCTCTTTCTCCTTCTAGGCATAAGAGAGTTTGGTCATTTTAACTGCTGACTACTGGGCACTGAATTACATAGGTGTGGAGCTCAGGAGGAAGATGGGAACAGAACATAGAAATATTGAGTGAGGACACCCAGGGCAAGATTGCAGGGAAAGAAACTATGAAGAGTGAATTAATATTTAGGAAACAATCGAACAGAAGGGTGAAGAAAGAGGAGAACAAAGGACATGGGAAAGGATAAGTCAGACAGGAAAAAGTTGTGCTAATAGGAAGAGAGTTTCAAGAAAGGAGTGGCCTAGACTGAGTGTCAAATGCCCAGGAGTTTAAATGAGACAAGGGCTAAATAGTGTTTTCTTTTATATAATTTTATATATATATAAATCATGATATTTATCTATCTATCTATATATCGGCCTCTGTCTTTAGTTCTTGACATAGAGCTCCTAAAACCCTTGTAGATAGGGACACTCAGATAATCTTTTCTTCTGATGTTTGGTCTTTGACCCTGGTTTCAGACACAGAACTCCTAATACCTTTCTAATTTTTTGGATGATGGGAGCATCCTTTATTCCAATGAGGCAACTCTTGCTGGGCTCCTGGATAGCCTCAGGGTGGGGGTTGGTTGCCAGGGAAATCACCCATGTGATTAGAGGGCGGAAACTTTTGGCCCATCCCCCAACCCTTCAGAGGAAAGAAGGACTAAAGGTTGAATTGATATCAATGGCCAATGATGCAATCAATCATGTTTATGTTAATGAAACCTCTATAAAAACCCAAAAGTACAGGGTTCAGAGAACTTCCAGATTGTGGAACACACGAAGCTGCCAGAGAGGGCACAGAAGCTCTGCACCCCCCTTCCCTCATTTCTTGTCCTATGCATCTCTTTCATCTGGCTAGTCATCTGTGTCCTTTATCATATTCTTTATTAATATAATAAACTGATAAACAGAAATCAATGTTTCCCTGAGTTCTATGAGCCTTGATAGAAAATTAATCAATCCCAAGGAATGGGTCGTGGGAATCTGGAATTATAGTTCTTCATCAGACATCTAGGTGTGAAGCTACTACTTGCCATGGTGGCTGAAGTGGGGGTAGTCTTGTGGGGCTGAGCCCTTAACCTGCAGGATCTGACTCTAACTCCAGGTAGATAGTGTCGGATTGTATTGCATTATAAGACACCTAGTTGGTGTCTGCGGGAGGATTGCTTGGTGCGTGTGGGGAAACAAAACCTACATATCCAGTGCCAGAAGTGTTCTGTGTTGAATGTTGCATTGAGTCTGAGAGTAAGAAAAACTATTTTTTTTTTCTATTTCTTACACTATGTCAGAAGAAAACCTGAAGGGGTCCACCATAAACATTCTGTAGGAGAATCCAAGTGGGCTGTGGCTAATTCTGAGCTGGCTGATACTGGTCAAGAGATGAGGTGGGAAGTGCCTTGGCACAAGGATAAGGCATAGTTCTAGAAAAAGCTGACTAAAGAGGAAGGAGAAAAAGAAGAGAGGATAATCCCCCAAAATGTGGAGGGACAAACGATCTGGGACTGCTTGGAAAGGACTGAAAATAAATAACGAACCATGACATAAATAATTCAATCAATACTTCAACACCTTAACTGGCTGAATGTTTTTTTTAAACATTAAATTGAATAAATTTACTGTGATGCATCATTAAGGCACACATTTAACCAACCACAATTATTCTAAATAAAAATGAGCCCATCTCTATGGTTTTATTGTTCTCAATTATTTAAGGCTTTATATTTATGTTGCCAAAACAAGCAGTTAATTTAGTTAATTTAGTCAACCAGTTGGTCATTTCAGGAGGAAAACAAGGCTTTCAGATGAGTAATATTTCCAAATGCATGCCCCAAGCCCCAGCTGTTTGGCTGGACTTTCTACTTTTTTATTTGAAATATTGGCATGAACAGACATAGCTCTTCAGGCTTGGAATGGAAATGGAAAAAAGGCTGTTAAAATGTGAACAGTAGTTGAGGATTATAGCAAAAAAGTTAATCCTACAATATCTTCTGCTGATACAGTGACAACTTCTGAAGAGCTTATACTTCATTGTATGATTTCACATGAAATCATGGTGACAGACAAGATGCAGGTATAAGCATTGCTTAACTTTTAAAGGAGTAGAATCTAGAGTCTCAAGAAGTTACAGGTTTAGAGCAATTCCAGGCAACACATCATGGGAAGGACCATAAACAAAGCTTGTATTTTTCAAAACCCCACTTCTGGGCTTCATCTATTTTGTGGCATGATTGCCATGTCATAGGAAGCAAACTTCCTCTGGTGGCGTGCACCCTGTGGGTGCTTAGTGCTTATGTGTTGGAGATGATAATGACAATCAAGATAACGATCATCATCTGGAATGAACATATACTAAGTAGCAAGGGAGCCCAATGCGAGATAAGTGTTTCTGGAATTTTATTGTTAGTGATAATGGTGGAAGTGGAAAGTTATGGGACCATCTAAAGAGGAAGGGAGATGTTAGAGTGCAGGCCCATCACCATTTCAGTTTAGTTAAGCTTAGATTTTTATGACATTGAAATAAATGGGAGAGTGTTTTAAAATTAGCTCTTAACAAAAAAGAAACATAAAGACAAGGAAGTGATGACAATTTTGACATAAAGCAATTGATGAAACTTCAAGTGGGGAATACCCATTAATACTGAGCATCTAGTCTAATAGCTGGCAGATGTGAGAGCTCTTTACCCCCAGGTCATAAGGGAATGAATTAATGAATTTGACAGCAATTCTTTTTCTAACAGTCACATAAGAAAACTTGAGGCAGTGCCAGAGGAATAAAGTGCCCATAATAAGCAATTCTCCTTGCATCTAACTAGTGGCAGTGTAAACCATGAGATTTTATAATGTTGGCCTGAAGATCTCAGTGATATGCTTTCCACTACCATCCACCAAATGATACACAGAGGGAACTTTGGTTATGGATTTTCTGTCTATTACACATCATCTTCCTTTTCTATTACAGTTGACATTTTTCTGTCCTAGCCCATTTCAGAACTAAAACCACTCCGAGTTGGAATTGACTTTCTACTTTAAACATAGCATAACCTGATCCAAATATAGTCCATGGCCAACTAGAGCTTTCTATTACATTCTGGTTTCCCATAAAATGTTTAATTGGTTGTACAACTTTGGGCAAGTGACTAAGGTTCTGGGTCTAAATTTCCTATTTGGGGAATTAGGTTCTTTCCAGACTTAAAATTGTATGATTTCTTAACTGTTTCAACTAGGCAGTGAATCACTACACAGATTAGTATGAAATATTAGAAATCCTTCAAGAAATCAAGGCAGAAGTGACCATAGGGACATTCTTGAGGTCGGGGGATATGTAAGAACACAATGTTGTGGGGCTTAGCAAGGCAAGGAGAAGCAGGAGACATAAAGTTGGATATCTTTTCCAGAGCATTAACTGGGACAGAGTCACTTGCATCCTCACTAGCTGGGAGTGAGCCAAAGATATAGATTCTTATCCTGGATCAATATTCTGAAAATGCATTCTATAGAACATGAGTTGCAGAGATTTTTATTTGAAATTACATTACAAAAGATTATATAGTAATATAAATTCAGGGACATGCTGGGTTATATAAAATCAGACAGAATTCTTCCCAGGAGGGGTTTTCAGAGTCCCTGATGGATTAACACACATTGTGAAACTCCATGAGGGGGATTTCACAGTATTTAGTAATTTCCCAAACTCATCTGAACATGAAATACTTTTTTTTTCTTTCATGACCATTCTCAAGGCTTCAATTTTCTGATAAACACAATTCTGGAAACATTCTTGGTAGAGATCCATGGCACATTCGACTTCACTCCCTGGGGTGGGGGTGGGGGTGGGAGTGGGAGTCCAGGGGATCACTTTGATGTAAAATCCCAGCTTTCGTATTAATTAGACCTGTTTTTAACAATCCCTGAATTACAGATAACTCTTGGGGCAAAACCAGCTTCCAAAACTCCTAAGTTGAGCTTCAACTTGTTTTTGTTTGTTTGTTTTTTAGTTTTTCTTTGCTTGATCTTCCTTCCTGATCAAAGGTTAGTTCAATTTTGGCTGAAAGAATATTTTAAAAATGTGTCACCTATTTATGTATTTCCCTTCTAGGTGTTACATATTTGTTTATTTTGTTTATTCACACAGGATTTGAGAAAATATTTGATCATCAATCTCTTTATTATAAAATTGATGAACTTTACAACTCAAATTTATTGAATGGCAGCAAAAGTCTCCATTGATTTATCTGGTTACATTAATCACATTAAAAATCCATCCCCCCACATGTAATTCATAATGTAACAAGTTTCGAATTTCTAGTCATTCCAAACTAGGATCAAATTGAGAACTGACCAAAAGATGCATAGTGCTTCTTTATAATTTTTAAGCATTCTTGAATGAGACAAAACTCATTCTGAAGATAGACAAATCATATGAAAATCTGGAGATCCTCAGGTATTTCTATATCTTCCACTTTAACATAAAAAAGATTTAACAGTGATACACATTTGGGAAATATAAAAGAAAGCAGAATCCCTATGGGATGGATTCTACTATCACAACACAGACTGTCTAGCTCAGCCATTAAGCGGAAAAGAGTCACTTATGCATCCAAGAGGAATTGAATGCTTTTTTTCACCTGCAAATGCCCAAGGAAAAAAATCTGTAGATAGAAAAATGGCAAAGTGATTTTATCAAGGTGCTGTACATAGTATGCATTTGACAAGTACCTCTCATTATTTTTCAAATGTATTCAGTTTGATGGATCCCTTAGTAAAGTTGTGCTCAGCTTGTCCCCATTCATTTTGGAAGTCTCATATAGACCCTGTGAAATCCTAGCTGACTGAGATCCATTTAATTTTAGCTTATCAGAATGGTGTTAGGTGAGAGCTATTTGGTATCCAAGCAAATATAACGTTCTTTACCTAAAAAAACACTGGAACGAAGGATAAAAGTTCAAGGGCAGATTTTATTTATTGGTATTGCAGCAGTTCATCACACAGTACTAAAGCTATATTGATCTTAACAGATGTAGAACCACCTATACAAAATAGTTTTCCTTAATAAAATAAAAGAATTGTTGGGGAGTAGAGAGTAAGACATAATTGGCTTAATATTTGAGCCCAGAGTACCAGAGTAATGAATTGGAATTAGAAAGTGAAACCTCAATTTCTCTATCACCTTTGAAAATTATTTAAATTTTTAATTCAGCAATCCTTACACTTTGGATCTCAGGATCTCTTGCATTTTCAAAAATGCTCAGGGCCCCAGAGAGCTTTTGTTTAGGTGGGTTATATGTATCAATATTTACACTGTTAAAAATTAAAACCGAGTCATTTTAAAAATGTGACAATGCACAAGAACGTATTTTGCTAGCCAGCAGAGGGCTGACATCATCAAGTGTCATGTAACTTCTGGAAAATTCACTGTTCACTAGTAAGAGAATGAGAACAAAACTGGCAAAAAATGTTTTAATATTATTAAAATAGTTTTATTTTATGGACCCCCAGAAAGGGACTCACAGATCCCCAGAACACACTTTAGAAGGGCTGTATTAATTCATCAATTTAATAAATATTAACAAATGACTAGTCTGTACAGGGTACAGAGAGAGACACTATAGATGTGTGGTTAACAAGGCAAAGCCCTTGACTACTTAGTGCCTTTATTGCTCAAACCGAATGCAGCCTGTAAGCTTCGAAATAAGCTTCTCGAAGGAGAGGTCATGTTTTTTTTGTTATAGTATGGTCTCAAAGTTCGGTGGACCTACAAAGTAAAAGTTAAAAAAATACTTGCATAATAAATAGGTCAGAGGCATATTTGAACCACTAACATTTCTTTATCCCTGAACCTGTGATTATACGCTGTGTCTGAAAACATTCAAAGTTACACCATTTTAAAGATGCAAATCATGACTCCCTAACTCTCATTGCATTCCCCAAATCAAGTAGAGTGAGAAGAAAACTAGAATAGAAAAACTTAAATCAAATGACATGACCAAAGGGACAAAAAGATAAATTGATTGTTATTCAACTGTGTAGCATCATTTTCTGAAGATTTTTGAATTCTAAATATTCATGTTAAAAAGTAATAGATATACCCTTGGCAGCTAGACCTGGGTTCAAAGGCACACAGGGCTGAGTCCAAGCTGCGGAACTTTGAGGAAAAGTTATACATCTCTGAGCATGTTTCTTCCTATTTAAAACAAAAAGAAAAAATGAGATTGTTATGAAAGTCAAATTATATAATGGATATGAATAAAATCTGGAACCTTTAAAAGGTAATAAAAATATTATAATTGCTAGTTTTAATCCTCACAGTAATTGATGTAAGAAATTATTTGTGATTACAGGAGAAAATACAACAGAAAATAACTCCAAGGATATAGGGAAGACAGTAAGTTGGATCCCCAATTCTTTGATGAACTTAAGAGAAGATTGGACAGGTATAATCAGAAGGACCTCTAATGACAATGACAAAAAGAGGTCAAGGGTAACATAGAAATAAAATATGTGCCCCAGAGAGGAAGGTTGTTTTGTTTCGTTTTTTTTTTTGCAGGAGGGCAGAGGTGAAATGATTTTTAAAAAGCAATTTATAGGCCTAAGAGATCCCAAGACCATTTTATGCCCTATGGTTTATTGACTATAATAGATGAGAAGTCTTCTTTTAACTTTCATGGTTTCTTGGTAATTCTGATAGTTACTCTAGAAATTTTCTAGGTAACTACACACACACACCTGTTTCTGGAACCAGGAAAATGTGAAGAACAGAATGATTAGAATCCTACTGGTTTTAAGTAAAAGAAAAAAATCATTATATTTTCATTAGAAATATTCTCATAATATTTTATCATGAAAATTATATTTTTACCTTCTAAGGTACATTGCACAATCAAATATCCAAGGCACATTAGTTTTTAAACAGCATTATTGAGATATACTTCACATCAAGACACATTAATTTGATGAAAAAGAAAATAATAGAGTTACTACACATGACTTCAATTCTAAAAACAGTCATTACCATGGATGCCTATAGAAGAATTGATTTTATGAATTACTTTATGGTTTATATTAACTTTTTCTTTCATTTTCAAGAAAGCTAAATCTCTGGAAAAGACCTCTAATCATTATTGCAAATAATCAACTTGAAACTAACTGTGGCATGGATGAAAATACAGTGCAGAAATGAAGAAAAAGATGTGCTGAGATAAATAATTTAAGACCAATGCAAAATATAAGCCAAACTACCTGGATCAATTATTACATTTAAAGCCAGTGGAGAAAAGGAGTTGGTGAGTATACCTTTCATCCTGGGTGTAGTTTTCAGGGATGCATATGATTATAGTAGTCTATAACCAAGAGCTGAATGTTTGGATACTTATCAAAACTCAAAGTTGCTTGTGAATTGATTTTGCCTCCTTAAGCTCAATTCTTCTATTGATACCGAATAAAAATCTTTCCCCAATTCAACAGATTGCTCTGCAGGCACCACATTTTGAATTTGCTATGTAGTATTGAAACTGGAAATCCCCAGTCTGTCATGCTGGGAGGAGTTTAGTAGTTAATGCCAACATGCCGAAAAGCAGGATAAATAATGAGGATTAGGTGAATGAACTGTGCCTACATATACCTAAACATCTTGGTATCTGATTTTTAGTTAAATTTGCTCATGTTTGTTTTGATGGTGGTGACACATTGATTTATTATAGGAGAAGGCAACAGGCTTAAGTATTTAAGCAAGGCAGAAAAATGATTTATTGGACTTCTATCATTAATCTGTACTAGGTTACTTAATCCATTTATGATTATAGATACTGCTGCTGTATTCTTGTCAAGTAAAAATTACTTATGACTTGGCTAGAATTGTGTGATAAACATTGATATTTAACCCATAAATTTAAAAATTTTGGTGAATTGGGAAAATTGATTGAAAATCACAATCCAACAAAACTAAAACATAAAGAAATTAAAAATCTGACTAGTCTATGTCTATTAAAGAAATTGAATCCATAATGAAAATCTCCAGGCACAGAGGACATAAATAGTTAACCTTTTCAAATATTTAAATAACAAAATAATGACAAACTTACATAAGTCCTCCAGAGAATAAAAAACACTATATACTCCTCAACTCATTTTGTGAAGTGAGCATAACATTGATACCAACAAAAATTACATGGTAATTTTTCTTATGAACATAGACGTGAAAATTCTAAGCAAAATCTTAGTAAATTGATTGAATCTGGTAGATACAAAAATGATAATCACAACCAAGTTGGTTAACTCCAGGAATACAAGTTTGGGATAATATTGGAAAATTAATTACAGTAATTCACCATTAACTGAATGAAGAAGAAAAATCATATGATTAATTAGATTTGGAAGAGGCCTTTAATAAAAACCTCATGTTTATTTATCATTAGAACTCTTACAAAATCAGCAGTAAAGAAATAGAATTTCTCTAATCTGATAAAGAATAATCACAAAAATTCTACTATAGCCATCATCAAACTTGACAATCAAATATTGAAAGATTTCCCTTGAGTTCAAGGATAAAACAAGATTGCCACTATAACCACTTCAATTCAATAAATTGAATTCAATGTGGTAAAGCAAAATATAAAATAAAATAAAAATAAATTGTATAAGAATTGAAAAAGAAGACTTAAAACCCATAGTTGTTTATATATAAAATCTAAAATATCCTATAGATAAACTATTACAATTAATAAGTAAATTTAGCAAGGTCACTAGATACAAGTTCAATAATATCTCCATACAATGCAACAAACTAAAAATGAAATAGAAAAACATAATGTTTACAATAGCATCAAAAATATTAAATGCTGAAGAATAAATCAACAGAATATATTTTTCTAAATTTCTTTAGACAGAAATCAAGTATAATCTTAATAAATATATTGAATGACTCAGTGTATTAAAGATATTAATTTCCCCCTCATTTATCATTAAATAAAATATAACCCTAATTGAGATTCCAGACAGCATTTTTTAAAAATAGACTATCTAGTTTTAAAAAATATATATGAAAATTAAAAGGGCACAAAATAATGACAGTGTTGAAGAAGAATAATTTTGGAAGACTTACGCTACTAAATCTGAAGACTTTCCATAAAATAATCACAATTAAAACAATATGAAATTTGTTCCAGGATAAACAAGTAGAACAGAAGAATGGAATAGAGTTCAGAAATAGACTCACATGTATGATAAATTGATTTTCAGAAAAGACGCTGCAATGTAGTAGGGAAAAACTAGTCTTTTAAATAAATGGTTATAATACATGTTTGGTAGAAAATATTAAATCTTATCTCATACCAAGTAAAAAAGCCAGTTCCATGAAAGTTAAAAAACAAAGTTTCAATCTAATTAGTCATCAAAGACATGAAGACTAAAACCATTAAGGCAATACCAAATACTGTACTGGGGAGAAACTGACCTTCTCTTATATTACTAGTGGGGGTAGTATAAATTTGTACTACCACTTTGGAAAACTATTTTCTTAATATTGACTATACATACCCTATTATCATTATTTTATTCTGTAGTAAACTTTTTAAATAGTCATTAACTAGGTTAGCATTTATTAAGTTCTTTCTTACTTTATGATTTTATTGCTCTCCGAATGGAATCTTTTATTCTTCTGAGTTTTCTAATTACTGTGTTATAGGAAAACTTGATTTTTCTATGTCGATCGTGTTTCTTGCCATGTGTATTTTTAGTTGTGTATTTACGTAAAAACTCTTAGCATTTACATTAGTGTCAGTTTTATCTCTTCCTTTCATATAGTTTTCCTTATTCTTTTTCTTGTATTATTGCTTTGGCAAGGCTAATTGCTGAATGTTAGCGATGATTGCCAAGATATCTTGTGCCAGACATATTTAAGGAGAATGATTTTAACATTTTATCATTGAAAAAGATGTTTTTGTAGGTTTCTGGTATTAACTCTTTATCAGGTTAAGGAAGTTTTCTTCTATTCTTAATTGTTAAAGAGCTTACGGGTGATAAATTTGATCAAATGCTTTGTACAAACTTTTTTGTTATTATTTTATAATATATATATTTATATATAAAATCTTGGAGGTTTTCTTTGTCTTGTTTTTTTTTTTTTTATTGAAACAAGGTCTCATTCTGTCACCTGGAGTGCAGTAACTAGACATAGCTCACTGTAGCATCAACCTCCTGTGCTCAAATAATCCTCCCACCTCAGCCTTCCGAATAGTTGGGAGTACAGGGGCGTGCCACCATGCCTGTCTAATTTTAAACATTATTTTATAGACAGGGTCTCACTATGTTGCCCAGGCTGGCCTTGAACTCCTAGTCTTAAGTAATCCTCCTGCCTCAGCCTCTCAAAGTGTTGGAAGTACAGATGTGAGCCGCTGCACACTGAAAAACTCCTTTCACTCCTTTATAATTCTTTAAATGTATCCCTGTGTACTATTTGAAAATAGTGTGTGTGTGTTTGCATCAGTGTTTATATAACTTTGTTTCTGCTTCTCCTTTATTTGCTTGTTTTAGGATCAAGATAATGCTAGGTTTTAAAACAAGTTGAGAAGCTTTACCTCTTTTTCTGTGTTCTACATCAGAAAATATGTTTTCCTTAATGGTTTTGAAGAACTTACTCACAAGGACATTTGGACTCATTCTTTATTAGAAATACATCTTGTCAGCATTTGACTATCATTTTTTTTATAAAATCTTTCTTAGGTTTACAAAATTTTCTGGAGTCAGTTTTGGAAATATACATTTTCCAGAGGGGAGGCAGAGATATTTTTTCTAGGTTTTTAATTGTATTGATATATATTTTTAATATTTTAAATTCCCTCTTTATATACAGTTAAAGGCTGTTATTTGTAATACTATTGATATATTTTGTGTTTTCTCTATTAATCAAACTTATCAAACTTTATCTTTTTTTAACAATTTCATTATATTTTCAAAGATTCAGAATTTGATTTTAATGATCTAATCTATGATTTTTAAAAATTATAAAACATACATCCGCATTTAACCACATTTATATTTGACTCAGTCAGGCTCTGTGCACTTTCTAAAGTGATATGTTGTCCTTGTCTATATGGTTCCACTTGGCACAGTTTCAATGCAGTGGTTACCAGTATGAGATCTTTTATTATTCAGCTAAGTTTACCTTTAAATATAATCAGTTTAAAAGGAGGCAAAAGCCCAAATGTAATTATGGCTGGAGATTCCTTTTTTCAGCCTCCAGAAGCATTGTGTTTCTAGTTAGACACAACCTCATGATATTAGGTTGGAATTTTCACTGGAAGGTCTCTGCTATTTGCTTCTTCTGTCTACTCTTCAATAATTAAATAGGACAACTTACCCAGAACCAATATTCTATTGTGCACCGAGAGGTCATCCAGTCTTGGTTAAAATTATAATTGTTTTGCTATCATTTCTTGTTTGACATTCCAAATATCCTCTGATATTTGAGGATATTGATATATACATCAATAGACTAAAGACTGCAAGTTCGTTCTCCATATCCAAAATTATAAAGCAAGCATTTCATGTGCTATTAGCATGTCTTCTTGACCCTCTCATAAAATTTGAATAGCTTTGTATAAATTAACTCTAAAATGTAAAATATTTTTACTTAAGAAACAATCCTTCCAACATATTTGATCATTCAACTGTCACTAGAAGTGAAGAATGTAAAATACTTTTTGGAAAACAACGTTTCCAAAGATTCACTCAGACATAAAGCACGCTATGCATTTCTCCCCCTGGTGGCTTACAGTACCATAAGCCACTGACTAACAGCAACAACAACAAAATAATGAAAAGTAAAAAGCCTTTTTGACTGGTTGACATTTTACTTTCTTCAGGAAATAAAGGAAAAATGTCCCCGAAACTGCCAGTAGCACAGCTCAAATTGAGCGGCCAGGCAGACATCTACTTTTGCAAGAAAGGAAAAGTTGCCATTTCCTTGATAGTTTCAAGTCTCAGAGTAAACACTGGTCTAAAACCTATAGTTATTTTATTGCTCACTTCCTGATTTATAGCTTTCAGGAACTGAGGATTGCCCTGCAACAAAGAGACATTGATAAGAAAGTGAAAGGTGTGATATACTGAAAATTGCCTACAAAGAGTATGTATAAAAATACTTTGAATATAAACATTTACTTATATACGTGGGTGTTTTGCCTTCTCTTCTATCTCTATCTTTGCATTATATTCAGTCTAAACTCAGGTGGATTTTGTAGAAATGGATTCAGCAGTTTGGGATGCTTATTCCCTTCCACCTGTTCCAAACAGACACATTAGCTATATACTGCAAAAATAAGCTACCTTTTTCTCTTCTGTTCTCTTCAGATCTCTGTGATTGCTGAAGTTGAGCTGTTTTCATATAGGGAAGAAAAAGCCAACACCCTCTTTGCTCTGCAAACTGCCATTCATTTCAGGAAAATAACTGCATGTTTGGCTGGGAATCCAGCTGCTTGTCATGTTAGACCATGTGGCGTCTGCTGCTGAGTCCAGCTGTACAGCCAAGATCAGTGCCCTAAGGACTGAGCACAAAAATGCTGTGATCCCTGGCGGTGACAGGGTCTCTGCTAACAAGCCTCTAGACATTCAAGATGAAATGTCATCACCCCAGCACAGCTATCACGGAGGATGAAACAAAGCATCTAAAGACCTTTAATAGCACCAGAGTCTGGGAAATAAGTGAAGCATCCCAGGTGTAGTTCCCCATTCTACAGAGTTGATGTCAACTCTGTGAGCAACTGTGACCCCGTCTCTATCACCTTTATCCCCAATTCTCAGAGAGGCAATGGTAACTCGTGATAACAGGTTTTCCCATAATTGAGCTTGAAGCATTTTTGGATCTTACTGCTGGTTATTATCCATTACTCAATAAGTAATTATTAAATGTCCATTTTGTACAAGTCCCTCTGCACAGAGTTAAAGTAGACAAAGAACTGGATAGTCAGATCCTCCTCCTCCTTCATGGAATAGCAGGGAAGAATCATTCAATTTTTATTTCAGCCCTCCAATCTTACTGTGTTAGATGGATTCTTTAATCTTGGGCTTTCTTGGGGTTCTTGCATCTTTCAGTGGTGGTTTCAGGTTATATGAGGTTTAAGATGAGCTTGGCAAATCAGTCCATCTTGTCCTTTAGTTATCTGTGCACACAGGTTTATCCTGAGATGTCTATCGTTTTGGTGAGCTTAGCCCTTCCTCGTCATTGCCTCTTTGCTGTTGGGAGCACCAGAATTATTTCTTCAAGTCTGCCCAAGGCGCCATCTTCCAAAAGGTATTTCCTCTCTTGGGTCTTGTCACCTCCCTGGAGAAAGTTCTGGGCATCCTACCCTACCTCACCTTTCCTAGAGAAATCTGCCTAGATTGGTGTAGGTATTCCTTCTCCCCTTTACTTCTGGGCAGGTCATTTTCTTTGCACCAAAAGTTCTCTTTCTCATTGCCTCTGGCCAAGACATTTTGTCTATACTCTAAATCCTCCCTAGTAGACATGTAGTCTTATAAAAAACAAACAAACAAAACAAGAGACATTAATAAGCTTTAGCTATAGTATGAGTTTCCTGAGGTCTGCTTGAGTAAGAGGTAGGAATGACTAGGAGAGGGGGGAAAAAAAGAAACAAACAAACAAAAAAAGGAAGTGTTTGAAAGGATGTGGAACAACTCAAAGTCTCAAATGCTGCAGTGTAAATTAATGCTACCACTTAGAAGAACTATTTTGCCCAATTTCCTAAAGCTGAACATAAGTGTATTTTATGACCAGTAATTCCACTCCAACATTCCCCTCAATCTAACTACATACAAAACAGAAATGCATACATATGTTCAAAAAAAGAAATTTACTAGAATATTCATAGAAGCACTTTGTAGTAGCCCCAAACTGGAAACTACCATATATCCATCCATAGTAACATGGATAAATACATTGTGATATATTAATGTAATGAATCCTAGATAGAAATCAACAATCTATGCTTGCATGTTGAGATATTGATGAATTTCACACACACACAAAAAAATTTTGAGTGAAAGAAGCCAGGCACAAAAAAGTGCATATTATATGATTTCAATTATATAAAGTTCAAAAACAATCAATAATAAGCTTTGCTGTTGGCAGTCGGGACAGTAGTTAGCATGGGACATTTGGTGACTAGACGAGGATTTGAGGTGGGCTTCTAGAGGGCTGGTGATGTTCTGATTCTTCACTAATATATTAATACCTATTGTATTGGGATGAATAGTGTCCCTCTAAACCTCATAGCCACTTGGATCTTCTCTGAATGTGACTTTTTGGATATAAAGTCTATGAAGATGCAATCAAGTTAAAATGAGTTTATACAGGATTTAGGGTTTACTCTAATATAGAGATGTGTGTCTTTATAAGAAGAAAGAAATTTAGATGCAGATACAGATAGAGGGAAGAAATCCATGTGAAGATGGAGGCAGAGGCGGGAATGAAGCATCTACAAGAAAAGGAACGCAAAAGTTGCCAGCAACCACTAGAAGCTAGAAGAGAGGCATGGAATACATTCTTCTTCAGCCTCCGGAAGGAACTAACCTTGCTGACACCTTGATTTCAGACTTTGGAAAACCAGAACTGTAAAACATTAAATTCCTGTTATTTTAAGAGACCCAGTTTGTGGCAAATTGTCACAGAAGCCCTAGGAAACGAACCCACCTTATCTATAATTCTTGGCTTAGGTTATAAAAGAGAAGCTTTTAAACAGAGTATAGTTCAAAGAATTTGGGGAAGATTTAGAACGCAGTAAGCAGTCAGTATATAACACTCCACCATGATTTAATCCTTTAAAGTTCTATTAAACTAGCTCTGATCATTTAACAAATGATAAGAGCTGGGCTCTCCTTCTGTGACTACTTCTACAGGCAAGGAGACGTTTCTATAAGCCAAGCATTGTCGGTTGAGATGTTTTCCTCCTGGTCAATTCCTTTGCTAAAACACATAATGCTGAAGCCCTGGCATCTTTCTGGATGTGGAAAATAACAAGTCACATGTGCTATCTCTTGTCATCTATCTCTGTCAGGGGTGTAAACACAGTCACTAGAAAATGACATTGCCCTGGCTATGGATATGGCTAGATTTTTCCATTGCCCAGTATTTTCTAGGCATTATATATAATGTGTGACCATAAGCATTGAGTGTGTTTTTAAAACATGCCAGGACTAATATATCCAAAGAGTGCCATCCATCAAAGTGGTTACTTTGGCACCACACACCTTACCATTGCCACCATCACTCAAAATGTTACTGGAACTCCTCTTGCGGAATTTTCTTCAAATCTGGTTAATGAACCACACAAGAAAATCAGCCTCATAAATTTATAGTCACACATAATTTTGACTGTTAAGAATGTCATCTTGCTTGATGTCTCTCACCCATCTCATCTATCAGAATTGACTTTGAATAACTTTTGACCATTTTCTCAAATAAAATCCACCATCCATGGAGAAATATTTGCCTCAAATGAGCACATCCAAAAGAATAATAGCTTTTAAAAGTCCTTTCAAAAGGTGGCTTAACACAGTGCCTTGCAAATGGTTGACACCCAATAAATATTTGTGAAATTGCTCTGAATGCACTGTGTGGGTTCTGAAGACAGTACCAAAAAAAAATTCCTGAAATAAAATAAATATATATTACAAAAGTGTGTAGGTTTCTAAGGTTTCTGTATTATAGGTAGGAAATGATATTCAATTATGTGTTTAAATTGTAATACATGTTGAAACTATGTAGTATCATTTTATTGGCACATCAATATGAAACATCTTCCTAACCTTTAGGAGATACAATTTTATGGCTTTCCAAATGATATACAAACAGCACACATGCAATTATACTTACGATTAGGTTTTGTTTTTGTTTACTTTTTATTTTCTTGAGTGATAGGTAGCATAGTGAAACATGATTTTGCGTAAATTTTTTCATTGTTCCATTTTGTTGTTGGCACTATCTATTCCTTTTTTGTCAAACTATAACTGTGAATCTAGAGGTTACATTTGTAAAAGCAGCAGGAAAGCAGTTAGGCAGCCTGATACAAAGACTGAAGTCGCTGGCATTGGGGTGACTAATGCACAGTACTGTGAATTGTTTTCTCAGACCAGGAACACCGCCGGATAAGGTTCAGTGAGGAAAAAATGGATTATAACTGAAGGATTGGATGACAAGTGTGACTGAATTGTCACCAGAAAAGAAAGTGACAGAAGATGTTAAACAAATAAAGCATTTTAGTGATTTCCTGTGTGCTAATATTTTGCTTCAGTAACCTTATCACTTAACCTGGTTTCTTAACTAGTCACTCTAAATAGGTGTAAAATGGCAGGTCACAGGAAAGCCACTAATTTTTTAAAGAGCGAGCATGTGATATTAGGCTTTACAAGTGGCTCAACTTGTAGGGATGTAAAATGGTGCAGTCACTTTGGAAAACAATTGGCTCTTTCTCCAAAGATTAAACACACAGTTATCATTTGACACAGCAATTCCTCTCCTAGGTGTATACCCAAGAGGAGTGAAAACATGTCCACTCAAAAACTTATACAGGAATGTTTATAGTAGCTTGTTTGTAATAGCTAAAAAATAAAAGCATCCCAAATGTTGATAAATGGATAAAAAAGCTGATACATTTTAATAAACAAAAAGTGGTGTATCCATACAATGATATATTTGGCAATAAAAAATGAAATAGTGATACATGCTACAGTATGAATGAAGCTTGAAAACATTATGCCAAGTGAAAGAAGCCAGGCACCAAAGACCACATATTATATAATTCCATTTATTTGAACTATGTAGAGTAGGCAAATCTATAGGGATAGAAAATAGATTAGTGGTCGCCACAGGTTGTGCGGAGATGGGGGGTGTTTGAAGAGTTACTACTACTGGATATAGAGTTTTTAGAGGAGTGACAAATGTTCTAAAATTGATTATGATGATGGCTGCAAAAATCTGTGAATATACTAAAAACCATTGAATTTTACACTTTAAATGAATGAATTGTATGGCACGTGAATTATATAGCTCAATAAATTTATTAAAAAATGGACCAAATCTTTTTGGAAAGCCCAA
This sequence comes from Cheirogaleus medius, assembly GCA_008086735.1. Taxonomy (NCBI): domain Eukaryota; kingdom Metazoa; phylum Chordata; class Mammalia; order Primates; family Cheirogaleidae; genus Cheirogaleus; species Cheirogaleus medius. The sequence continues at coordinate 16,012,479 of VBSM01003157.1, read as the reverse complement.
AGCCCTAAGCCCTATGGAAAAAAGGATTTTCTCCCTGTGTAAAGTTAACTCCCCTCGGGAAGAGATAAGGAGTGAGGCTGAACTTTCAGTAGCTGAGAAAACGTCAGCTTCTGCTGCTCCTCCAGCAATAAAATGGGGTAAGCCAAATTTGGGGTAGAGATATTTTAGCTGTTGAGATATTGTAGTGTTTTTTTAGAGTATATCCTGATTACCATGAGTCAATGGATAGGGGCTAACATTTGATAGCTTGCAAACAAACTAGCTCTTCAGATATCACATTAGCCCCTGACTTTTCTGAGTTTTGTTCAATGTCTCAAAAAATTGAGGCTATCACATTAAGTATTTCCAGAACATTCAGTCTCCTTTATATCTACAAATTCCAGTCTAGTTACAGTTTCTTTAGGAAATCAACTCCGACTGATATCACTTTTGTTATTTTTTTAAGTTCTCAGTTATTGGACATTTATTTGTGCCAGGGATTTATCTAATTTTATGTGTATTCTCATATTTGATCCTTACAGCAATGAGACGTTGCATAACACCGATGGGAACACCATACAAGATGGATACGATGTTCTCAGTGACCCTAAACTTTGATATTCCCAGCGGCTTAGAGGGAGGATCAGAGCCTTACCCAAGACTACAGTAAATGGTAGGGCCAGAATGTGTGCTTTGGCCCACGTGACTCAGAAACTGTGTTAGGTGAGGCTCTGGGCTGAGAGTTAGCAGGGGTATCTCATTAGCACAGTGTAGCACTAGGATCTGTTTTCAGAAGACAGGAGTTCAAATACTGGTTCTATCACTTAATATTGTGGACTGTAGTCCATTGCTTATGCTCTTTTGGCCTAATTTTTCTTGGCTTTAATACCAAAATGATAATAATTTTATAATGTTATTTTTAAAGGTTTAAATGAGGTAATCCTTGTAAGGAAGCCATTACAGTGGCTGGTACATTATAAAGCTGTCAACAGGTGTCAACTTTCTATGAGTTTATAGTTTTATTATAGGATAATTACATTGCTGACTCTGTTCACACCTCAGAAGGAACAGTGGAACACCAGGACTATTCGATTATTCTTAGTGATAAAATTAGATCTCCTTATCATGTGTGGATGAGTGAAGAATCAATCACTGATGGTTTGCTTACCTAAATTAGCTACAAAAACACCAATGTCAGATATACATGTACTTATAAGTTCCCCTGACCCTTGAGCAGGGAGTGAAGTGTGTTTCAGAACAGGTGAACTGGGTTTTACAGAGCTGAGGTAGTAGGGCTTATTTTGCCTCTACTCAGCTATGAACAGACATGGAAGAGTGTTTAGTTATCTCAATTCCCCTGCATAAAACACCTGTGTTTGAGAATCTACATTTGAGAAATCTGTATTTGAGAAACAACCCATCAATATGTACTTAAAAAAAAGCAATGAGAGTACTTCGTATACACTAATATGGATTCAAATATATGGATGAACAATTGTTATCTCTGAGGGAGGTAGAAGAAGTGTGTGGACATGGATAGTCAGAAGGGGTGAGAGACTCCGCACTCCAGGCTGTGCAATTCTTATTGGTTTATACTTGTAGACGAATTATTTATTCAAAAAGTTAAACATATAATAAAAAAGTCTCTTGAATGACTGTCTGGTTAAGGAAAGTTGAGGAAGCATCCTCATATCACTTTCTAAAAAATGATCATTGTTGAACAACAGAGAAAAAGGGCATGGAAAATTCTTATCACTCAGGAAAGAAAATACAAATGAAGAGCCAATTGCTTTGAATTACCATATTTATAATTATGGACCTGAGAATAAAAATAAAGCCCACAGAACAAAAGGAGTAACCTTAGATGGTGGTGATTGACTAAGGAAGAAAAAGATGGCTGAGCAGGTGGACACTGTTGTCTGGCACTAGGTCATGACCTTGAGGTCAGGTGTCCAAGGAGAGTCCAACTCAACTGTATTTTTTGCACCATTTTAAGTCAGAGAATGTGTGCTCATAATGCCCAGAAAGCCAAGAACTTAAAAAAAATAAAAGGTTTATTTTAGTATATTATCTATGTTATGTAATATGGGACATAAGGTATGGTAAAATAATGCATAATAAATGTATTTATCTTAGAAAGTTTTTATTTAGTAAAAACATATCAAGCAAATCAACTGAAGTTATTTTGCATTGGTAAAAAAATCAAGCTTTATTAGAAAATGGAAAAATAATTCATTCACAGCAGGAAGACTGTACCATCACCGCATGCCCTGCATTGTGGCAAATCACTTTACAATTATTATACGGTATGATTAAAAAAACACAACAGCAGTGACAAAGGTTTATATTTATAAAAGTGATTTACAAAAATTCCATTGTTCGGATTCATCTGAATAATAAATAATCTGTATACTGTAAGCTCCTTGAGGTCAAGATGGACTTATTTATCTTGTACCCCATTATTAGGCATGTAATAGACATTCAACTCTGCCTGTTTGTTTCTCAAGTTGATTTAGAGCTAATGGACCCAGCTCTGCCTCTATGAACAGGTAGTGGTTGTATATAATTTATAGTCCCATGAGGAATACTTTCCCCTTTTCCTTTCAGAAGAAGGGACTGGTTGAAGAATGTTAGGCCATCCCATTTGACATACCATGTGTTGTATGATGAATTTTTTAAAAAAGAAAAGAGCAGAGATTGACTCTGGGTTCCTCCTCCAGCCATTGGTTGACTTTTATGTCCAGAGAAGAAAAGAACTAAGTGATTGACAGGATGCTTTGAGCCTGCAGGCATGTTTGCCTGGAGGCTGCTTTGTAGACTGGAGAGAATATTGCACAGAAAACATAAAACTTGAATTTAAGTCCAGCTCTGCTACTTTCAACTGCGTGACCTTGGACAATTCATTTTACTTAAGCATTGGTAAAATGGGGTAAGGGAGAGGGCAGAAGCAGGTTGCTGGTTTTGAGACTACTAAGAATTCTTGTAGATTCTAAGTAATACATCTGGATATCCTATCAGACTACTGACTACTCTTTTTTTCTAGTTCCCATGCTTTGATGGTTTGTCCATGGGGTTTCGTCCACAGATACCACATGGGTTCAGCTGTATGAACTTACCCTGTTTGGAATTTGGCAAATCATGTTTGTTACTCTTGGGTCCCATGCCTGCCCTAGGCTCCACCCCTCCCTTCAACCCTGCTTGAGCAGCCTGAGCCTTAAATTTCCTCCAATTTTCCAATCATCCCAATACCCCTCTGGGCTCTGGTTTGGTGTTTTTTTATTGAATTAACAACTCTACCTTGGTACTGCAATACGGTTTTTCTAGCTCTGAAATTTTCAGATCCTTAGTGAAATAGCTGCCTGCAAAAGAAAGTTCTTTTAAATATCTTTATTCAGAAATAAATACATTTATCCCAAAAATTATACTGAGCACAATCAAGTTTTTAGTGATTCAGAGGCATTCAGGATCGTTCAGTGACTTATAGTTATTATTATGTATATCAATTTTCATTGTGTGCCATTGTGAGGCGTCCTGATTATTGGAGTTGACCGCAAATGGGCCTCTGTACCTGTGATCAATGAGTCTCCTTGTTGTTAGCTAGCATTTTGTCAAGCCTTTGTGTGTGGCTAATCTTTACTGCTGCCCCTGCTTTGAGTTTTTCTATTGGCTTCTATTGACTTGTATTGACTATTCTGTCAATTTCTGTAGCGCAATTGCTCTTACTGCTCAATTGCTTATTTATGCAGAGATGATTATTGCTATTTTCATCTCTACACACAGATTTTTCTCCATTACATAGTTAACTTTAATCGACCTACTACTGTTTTAATCTACTAATTATTCCAGGGGTAAATCAAATGACTTGGGAACATGATACATAGTAGTACACACACATTTCTTAATCATGCAAAGAGTAAATTAAAAGTGTCATTTCAACCTTTTGTACTTATATTAATGCCTTAAATAGAAAATACAGCTTAATATTATGTCCATTTATTTGAAACAATCTACAAATATAACAGTGGCTTCTGTCTGACAATTCTTTATGGGCTTCTTAGAAAAATTCTAAGACAATTGTGGCTCTAGATGTAAGCAAAGAAGAAGAGACTCATTTTATTATGTTTTGTAAAGGACACTAGCAACCCTGTCTTTCCCCAAACATCTCCCCTAAGAGCCTGCCACGGTGCCAGATGTCCCTACTGCTAGAGTCACCTGCTTTGTTAAAGCACTATCTTGAGAACAGCTCTATTTTATACAGGCTCATTCCTCAGGGCATAAGGTACTTTTATCTATAACCAAACTAGACACATTATGAAATATCGATGTCAAGTTATTTAACTACCTCCTGACTGAGAATAGAGGTTGGGAAATGGTAAAGAAGACAGGTATGTTTTGAAGTGGAAGAAGAGAGAGAAGACATAAGAAATATTTAAATTATGAAATATAGGGTAATAAAAGCTGATCATGATAGTTTTTGTAGGGCCGGAGGATTGTTGTTTGGGTTTGTAAAAAAAAAATAGGAAGGGAAGATGGGCCTAGAAAATGAGTGCCCTATGGTGATGGCCTAGCCCTGGGATACATAAAGAAATGAAGGATCAAGAGGGACCCACGGGGCAAGGCTAGGTGAATAGCCTCAAATCACAGGGAAAGTCGTGGAAGGCAGGATTGACACAAATAATCAGAGAGAGGAGAGGCTCAGAAAACCACAGACACACAAAGTGAGCAGGGTCTTGTAGGATTTCATACTATTCCTGTGCAGCAAGTTTCAGTGGCTGATTTCTTGAGACCTGCCCCATCCAGGCATGGAAGTGCTTGAGCAATGACAATTGACCCTCATGCCTCAACAGGCAGATGATGACAGAGATTGTCAAGGCCACACATACCATGGTAGTGACCTGTGTAATGTCTGCATGCATAGCCGACTATGCCCTGGAAACATCATTCCTGCACCCAAACTATCCAAATATTTCTGTTATTTGTCCATCGCCTTGGCATCTAAGCTTTCGCTTTCTGAATTCAGTTTTCTTTTTCAAATGAGGTGCCTCATTAAGATCTTTATAGGAACTGCCAGGAAAGCTCGAGAGTCTCCCATTCTGTGATTCTTAGCAAACACTGCCCAAAGTGGCATTGTAATATACAAACGCCCAGCTGTCCTTTCTGCTGATGGAAACTTTTGTGGCAGAGTGCAAATAGCTCAGCAAGTGATTTTAGGGTGGATGTGAAATTCCGCTGCACTGCCAAAGGGGGATTTCTCGGGAGCATGTCATTCTCCACAAACATCAAGTGGTGCCCAGTGGCAGCTGGACTGACACTCACTGAATCTTTCCCTGTTTTTGCTTTTGCTTAGGCAAGTTTTCGGTGTCAGCATATAGATTACGTGGGGATAAAGAGGCAGTTATCTGACCTCTCACCTTTTCCTGGGTTCATGCAAGGGCAGCAGCAATTTCAGTTTGCCAAGTAGAGGCTCTGGAACATTTGGTGACACAAAGCCCTTAGCTAAGGGAGAAATTGCAGGGAACTTATCCCACTTCCCAGTTAGCTGTGCTGACTGAACCACATTTAGTGCGCTTTTGGAGATGAACTATGCAGCATTCAAAGGATAAAATCAAATCTTTAGGCAGATGGAGAAAAGACAAAGCCACATGAGGAGGATACTTGATTAGAAAATATACATGGAAAAGAATAGATAATTGGATATAGAATATAGCTTTAGTGGTAATTTACATGTGGCAGTATTACCTACAGAATGCATTTCAAGTTCATGGTAGATTGCATTGAATATTTTAAAGGATATTCCCTGTTCTGTAGAAAATGGTCACTAAAAATGAGTTTGTGTGACTATGATGAGATAGCCTGCTGGATATTTACAAAACCCATTTCTTTTTCTTCCTGAGCACATAGCTGGACAGCATTTTTCTGCCTTCTTCATGTGGTCATGAGACTGACTTCCCCAAAATGAATCGGGAGCTTGAGCAAAGTGTAGCACTGCCCAGCCCAGCCTGCAGCTGCCTCCCTCAAGAGATGTGCTTTTTGCCTCCTTTTAATTGGCGAGAAAAGGGATCATGCCCCCAAGCAACCTTGGAAGCTTTGCGTTAACCATGACGGAGCCATGCCACAATTTGGAAGACGAACAGGTTCCTGTGGGTCATCACTTGGGAAAGGGGGGTTGAACCTTTACACATTTTGGAGTTAGTTAGAGCAGCTTAACTGATAACAACCTGAACTAACACCTTAGCTAATACAAATAATCCTGAAAACTTTCATGTGGAAAGTCACTCTTGTCTTTTTCTGGCAGTTTGGGCTTTATCATAGCCAACTCTGAGCGCTATCTAGAATACCACACCGCCACGCCATCATGGGGCCAATGAAGAATTTGACCAAATAAGAAGACACTTCATAGTATGTCAATGAAATATTTTTCTTTCCTATCTATGCAAACTGACCTGAGATCTTAATGGCAGAGCCTCTTAGACTATAATTCTCTAGATCACAATAGTCTGAGTATTCAAGAATTATTAATATCTACATAATACCAGTTAGTCTTTTCATTGCCCTGCATTTCTCAGGGGAACGTGCATTGTTTGTTAGCATGGAGCTCCGTAAGAACAAAGAAAACATTCGCTTTGGGAACAGTTTTGCCTATTCATCCAGAATTTTTCTTAACATACTGTAGAGGGAAGCTCCTTCTGGTGTTCAACTACTCTGGCTTTTGCCAGCTTGCAGTCTCAGGTGATGCATTTAGGTAGGACAGAGCTTTCCTAGGTAATTTGTGTGATGGGAGGCAGGTGGCTACATTTGAAGACTTGGCAGAGACAATGGAAGAATGATCTCTGTAAAGACCATATGTTTCAGTGCTTTTCCTAAAGCAAGCAACTAGCCACAGAGACAATATTTTAAATCATGACTGGAGCTAATGAGAGGTAAAGGAGAAAATAAGAAGCTACCTCAAGAACTCAAAGTAAATGAAAAGTTTAAGAGCAGATCAAAAGGACTATCCATGAAGGTTCTTGTCTGGCTTTGGACAGGTGCAGTACCCCAGGCAAACACAATGCAAATCCTCTAAGATTTGGGGGTCTAGGAAGTAAATTTCCAAGGGGTAGGCCTGGCTGTTGAATCACACTACTTAACCATTACCAAGGGGGTTTCCCTCATCCTCACAGTCAAGCAGACCCCCACTCCCAAATTTAGAACAATCCTCTCCCTTTGGTGCTTTTTCTGTAGTCTGGCTTCAAACAGCTTGACTTACAAAAGCACCACTAAGGCATGCTAGAGTTTATACAGAATGTATATATGTATATATATATATATATGTATATATATATATTTAAATGTTTCACCAAATATAGCATTATATTAATATGTGGCTAATACTAAATCACAGGTGAGAACACATAAAAAATAAAAGTAAACATAAAGAAACACACATATATATGTACACACACACACACACACACACACAGATACACACTATGTGTCTGATGTTCTCAAAGAAACAGAGTCCTACAGGCTTGAAGGCCTTGTCTGGTTCCATTTTTGTTTCCTAGGGTAACTAGCGTAAAGCCTGCTTCACTTGGGAAGCATCCTCACCTTTGGAGCCTTTCTGGCTTCCACATGTCGTCTGCTGCTTTCACGGCCAGAGTTAAGAGAAAGATCCAATTTAATACTGCCTACATAATGTCCTTTTCTCTTTTGTAGAGTCTTTCTCAATTATTCTAAGTGTTAATTGTGAGATTGTTTATTAATTTCCAGGTGTGACTATGTTTTAAGTAATTTTAAAATGATCAATTTCCAAACTCTTTTTTGATCAGATCAGTCCCAGGGGAAAAGAATTTCTGTTACGAAAAATTGGTTAAAATTTTCCTTTGTAGACCAGTATCTAATCATTTTTTGTAACTGTTTCATTGATACATAAAAATGTATAGTGTCTAATGGATATTGTAAATTTATATATATTTATTAAGTTGAGCTTATTGATGGAATTATTCTATTCCTTTATATCAATGACTTTTTTCTATTTCTATACTGAATTTTTAAATTCATAAACCATAATTGCTAAGATTCAGAGATATTTTATGTGCTTTTTTGAATCTCTTTAGGTTCTCTTATTATTTGAGGGTCGTATCCTAGTGCATTTTCTCTCTAGCTGTTTGTTTCTTTTTCTTTTTTTCTTTTGGACTTTGGGTCCAGATGCTGCATGCTGCAGTTCTCATATTATGGCCACACGCTAAGCTGTGAGAGGTGTGGGCTGCAAGTCATCACTTTGCAGACACACGAGGAAGCCTCACTGCCCCCAAGTGTCCTCAGCTGCCAAGGGCCACCTCTTTGCAGGCTCATGGCTTAGGGGAACACACTCTTGCACAGCTTCTTGGGACCGGGGGGACCAGCACTTCGTCCCTGAAAACCATGTGGGCTGGTGTTGCCTTCTCATCAGGGACCATTGATCTCCAGCTAAGCTCTTTCCAGCGAACTAGTCACTGTGACTCGCCTCTATCACTGAGCATTCTTTTGGCCCTAATTGAAAGTGTCCTGAGTCAGTCTTTCCACCTGGACTCTGGAGGATCCTGAGGTCCCACTCTCAAGTTCCAGGTACCCCTTACCCTCCAAGAGACATAGTCAAAAGTCATCCTGACAGTGGGAGGGAAGGGAAAGAGGGTCACATTTAATCCCATCTTCTTCAGCTCCACTTTCAGTCTTGGCAACACACGCTTTCCTCACACGATGGGCTGGACAGGATCTAAACCATTCAGTGACCTTAACACCCACAGCATAGAAATCAGGCTCAGTTGTTAGCAGAAGGCTGATTCTGGATGAAGGACAAAGCATTTCACTCTTGCTCTTTCCAGCTGCCTTCCCTTCCAGCATTTGGAGTATGAGCTGCAGACAGGTTTTTAAGGTGTAAAGACTAATTTGTTACCTTAAAGAAACTAACTGGAAAGAGAAAAGAATTTATGGTGATAACTATGGCTTTCCAAGGCTTTCTGTATATATACAGTTTATCAATAATAAGCTTAAATTTCTCTTTTCTCTGTTCTAACAAAGAAAAAAATTACTTTCTGTGGGGGTGAACCTGTTTCTCTCTCTCTCTCTCTGTATATATACACACACACACACACACACACGCACACGCGCACACACACACACGCACGCGTATATGTATGCTTGAAACATTACAGAGCCTCCTTGCTTATGTCATGCAGGGATGAAAAATTCTGCTCCTGATCATAATATTACTCGAGAATGTCATTTAATAATACAGGAAGTTCATAAACCATTAGGATAATGATTCCTAATATTACTTGTCAGTAAAATATGGAAATCATTTCTTGTTACCCATTTGTACTAATTTTATCTTACATTTATTTAGGCAGCAGCGAAGACTTTCAGAGTTGATTGTTTCCCACTGATTAATTCCCAGTTCTAAAAGATCACCAGATGATATATAGTAATATGTTCTTAACTGCACCTTTTTACAGAAATAAGGATTTATATCTCAGCCGACTCATTTAAGAGGTCTCATAAATGCTAGAGGAAATGGTAACATGTTTTGCCCCTGGCCTGTTGATTCTCATCCGGAGATGCTCAGAGATTCCCGCTGCCAGGATGACCTGTAGAGGGACACTTATTTCAGTGATCAGAGTTCCCCACAACTCATTTACATCCCTTGGCCTTCTCCTTTCCGTCCTGCCTCTGTTCACCTGTTCCACTCATTAATCCCACCTTCTTCAGTCCCACCTTCTGTCTTGGCAACAGACGTTTTCCTCAGACAATTGGCTGGACAAAATGAAAACCATCGAAAGACCTTAACAGCCACAATATAGAAATGGGGCCCAGTTGTTAGCTGAAGGATGATTCTGGGTGATGGAATCTTCACTCTGAGCTCAGGATTTACCTATGGCTCCAGATGTCCCACAGTAGCTTCAGAATAGCTGCCCTATTCCTTAGGTTGCAAATGTCTCATAACCCTTCCTCTTGAGTACCTAGCTTTATTTATTTATTTGTTTGTTTGTTTGTTTGTTTATTTATTTATTTATTTTTGAGACAGAGTCTCACACCATGCTAGAATGCCGTGGCGTCAGCGTAGCTCAGAGCAACCTCAAACTCCTAGGCTCAGGTGATTTCCTTGCCTCAGCCTCCCGAGTAGCTGGGACTACAGGCATGTGCCACCATGCCTGGCTAATTTTATATATATATATATGTATATTTTAGTTGTCCAGCTAATTTCTTTCCATATTTTTAGTAGAAATGGAGTCTCGCTCTTGCTCAGGCTGGTCTAGAACTCCTGAGCTCAAACAATCCTCCCACCTCTGCTTCCCGGAGTGCTAGGATTACAGGAGTGAGCCACCACGCCCATCCCCTAGCTCAATTTAGACTGCCAGTGTACCTCTTCTTAACCTACTCAGAGTTCTTCTTACCAAACATTATAAAATAATTTGATTTGATAAATGGTGGTTTATGCCAGGTATTACCCCCTTAACAATATTTACGTTTGGATTAGCTTCCACAAAGCACATCCTAGGATGATCGGAAGCATTAATGGCTGGTGTGAATGTATGAGTGTGGGGAGACACAGTCAGCAGAGGGAAGGAGAGAAGATGCATTTGGAGGGTCTTCTCCCAATCTCTCAATCTCTGTATTTATCTGCTTCTTTAAATGTTTGGACTTGTCCTTGGATACTGTTTCAAGGCACTAAATATCACATTATCTTTTCTTAACGTGGGTTTTTCTTTGGTAATAATCATAGTGATAATTACATCATAATGGTTTTTAATTTTCCACAGTCCTCATGTCATCATCTCGTTTTATTTGCTGTGTCAGTAGTAGCAGCAGCAGATCATGGGACTCTACTTCTGTCCTGAAAGCTGAAAATTTTTTGAGGTGAGAGTCCCTGAGTAAGAACCTCAACCCTATTCCGTCACTCACAAAGATAAAAACTCTTTATTTTTATCTTGGTACAGAGAAAAATTGGTATGCTGTGGGACTTTTACCCGTTCTACAAAAACTATCACTTCTTACTCTAGCCTGATCTCTGTGCAGCCACACTCGGCCATGCAAAGAAGGCATTTTCTCTTTCCAAGGAGAAAAAGATATATAATCTTAAAAATAGAAAGAAGAGATGAAAGAAAAACAATAGAAAAAACTCCTGTGTCATTCCTTTCCTTTCTTCCTGTATTTTTCCTCTAACACTCAGTATAAATGCTGAAAAAAAAGAAAAGAAAGAAAGAAAAAAAAAAAAAGAACCCAAACTTTGAAAAGGAAGAATTCACAATTCTCAGGCATAAATCTCTAGCCAGGCAGACAGACACTCTATCTCATCCTAAGCAAGAGTGACACCCTTAGGAGATAAGAATTGTATAGGATTATGCAAAATATTGAAGGCCAAAAGAGGGGCATTTAAACATACTAGGTAATCCTAAACAGATGTTGTTAGGATCAAGATCAGGCTCTGTGTCTTAAGCAGAGAAAGGGCCTGGAGCTAGCCCTGCTTTGATGGCTCCCAAGTGGCAATCCACAGTGCTCTGACACTGATCACACACGAGAAATGTAAGATGCCATTCCCAAAAGGCAATCAGAGTTATGTTACAGACAACCTATCTGTAAAGAGGTAATGAAATATCTAGCGCGCTTTCCCTAATTCTTGTGAGGGAAAAAAGCTAGTATTTACCTCCCTTAATGCTTGACTGGAGTAAATATATTTAATGCATAATTATAACACTAAATTGTCAATTAAATGTGGCAAATATTTCTCAGTTGGAATTGTACTGGAACACAAGGTAATCCCAACTGTCACTGAGCAATCGTATTAAACTTGACATCCAAAGATGGTTTTCCCTGTAAGGCCTCTCACATGTTACAGTGAAATTCCAAGGGGCTTTATCAGTTAATTGGAAGACAAATACTGACAATCCCTTCATGCACAACACTTACAATGTAACCTGTAATAACACTGAAGCAAAAAAAAAAGAAAAAAGTTTGCTGAAACTGAATTCATAGACTAATGTGACTATGACTCATTTTTGATGAATAATAAAGAAAAACGTCACATGGAAGAAAGTAGAATAACTGAAGTTTCTCCTAGAGGCTTCTAGGTGAGTATCCACTGACCCCTGAGATGACTTTGGTAGGGAAATGATGTTTTGAAGTACAATGACTAGTCTGCCTATTAGCTCTACCCTTAGTGTTCAGTGATTGGTTTTGTATTAAAACATTGATGGGATTGGCTAAAATGAAAGATAAACACAAAGATTGATGAACGTGGCTTGGCTATTCTTGACATTCATGGAATAATCTTCTTTATTAGGGAAAGAGGTTGGGAGAATTAATTACACACGGGCATATCTTTGAGTCCCTTGGAGCTGTACAAACAAAAGGAAGTAGCAATAATTGGAGAGAGCAGAAAGAAATGAAATCCGGTGCTGATGTCAACAAACCAAATACTTCAGCTGGAGCCCAAACCCAGACACACAATAATGAGAACAGCAGCAATTTCCCTCTGCAGCCCCGGTTCACACGGTGTAAACCCAATAATCAAGAAGAGGCAGGACTTCAAAACCCATAGCTAAAGTGCAAACAACAGCAGCTTTGCAAGTTGGGAAGTTTGTAAGTTGAAATGTCTTGCCAACAACTCCTCATAACTACCACCAATCTGAGGAATGTGTAGCAGCTGCGTGGAGCAATGTGGAACAGTGCTTGGTATTTTAGAATCCCTAAGGGGGTTGAAGCTTCTTGTAGGCACTGCATTCATTATTATTCCTACTAGGAAGACAGGAGTCATATAATACATATTGTTTTCACATTCTATTGGTAAAAAAAAAAATAGGCCTGTGAAAATAAATAAGTATTTCTAGGTGAGGCACTGAAAAAGTAATGCAGAGTTAGTGCCTAAATATGAAAATGGTATTTATTGATCCTGGCAAAATGATGAAACATGATGAAGCTTACTAATGTGTACTTAAGGCTAACTATTCATGACATTAAAAATAAAACCATCCAGGCAAAACAACGAAAGTGCACCAAACGGTCACTAAAGACATTAGTCATTCTTCATTTTTTAAAAAAGTAATTATTACATTAGAAACATTAATGTACCAATGTGCCGTTCTTGTGAAATACTGGGTAGCAAAAGTAAGTACTAAGGTGACTGAATTTTAAGGACTGATTTCTGACTATGACTTTTTTCTTTTTCAACATGGCCTGATAGGAGGTTCATCGACCCTTGTCACACCCTAACCCTAACTTCAGACAAAAGTGATGTCTTCCTCTTTTGAATTCTCAGGTATTTATACCAATTTAATGGAGTTTTTTTTTAATGCTGTCTTATATTACACTTTTATTTTTGCATCTTATTTTTCCCGTGGAACAGTAGATTTCTTGGAAGGTAATGACTGGCTTATATTCATTTTTGAATCCCTACAGCACAAGTCAAATGCCTTGCACATAGCACTCAATAAGTATTTGTTGAGAGAATGAATGAATGAATGAATGAATATGTATCCGGAAAATATTCCACCAAGATTGATACAGTGCAATGAGATGGCAATCAAATTACAATGAAATCACAATAAAATTAAAAAGAAAATGTGGCACCAATTGGCATGCCCTTTAGTTTTCTCATAATGGTACTTAGAATAGATTGTAAATAAACATGCAGTCATGTTATCAAGTGTATTAATTTTTAAAATTTTTAAAAATTAAAAACAATTTTCATTTCAATATTTTTTTAGTGGACATACTATGTGCTAAGCTTTTATTTATTTATTTATTTTTATTTCAGCATAATAAGGGGGTACAAATGTTAAGGTTACATACATTGCCATTGCCTTCCCTCCCCCCTCGAGTCAGAGCTTCAAGCATGTCCATGTCCCCGACAATGCACAATGCATTTTTAATGTATATATATAAATCCCTCCCCTCTCCCCCCACCTGTCCAACACCCGATAATTTTTTTTTTTTCTTATAACATTTTGGTTAGATTTTATAATTTTGCCTCTACTTAGCAAAGGTTAGAGGTATGCCCTTCCCCTGCATACTGTTCGCCGCAACTCTCAGATGTGGGTCTATCCCCCAGCCCCCGCATCTCTGGTGAACACCACCACCCTTTGAACACCATATTAAAAATCAGTCAGTACCAATGTGATGGTTCATTTCAGTTTTTACATGTCACTTGTAGACGCATTATAGTGAGTCTTATAGTTGCCGGAAAAAGCAAAAGATGTCCGGTTAAATTTGGATTTCAGATTAACAATATATAAATTTGTAGTAGAAATAACTCTTTAAGGTAAGAATGTCCCAAATATTGCATGGACCATAAGTATGTTAAAAATTATTTATACTAAACATTACATGTTGTTTGAAACTCAAATTTACTTATACTAAATAATCATTTGTTGTTTATTTGAAATTCATATTCAACTGTGCATCCTGTAATTTTATCTGCTAAATCTGACAACTTTAGTAGTGATAGAAAAATCAAAGGAGAACCAAGTAGAATACCTGTGCCACAGATAGAGCAATGTGAAACTTGTTGCTTGTTTACATCTGAGCAAAGGTCTAGGTTTGTCGTATGCTCTTCCTGAAGAAAGTAACACAAGATTACACTTCTCCCAGAGCTGCACGGATGTGGTGCACTGATAGTTCTGCAATAAGCATATCTGCCTTGCTGTACTTTTCTTTCTATAAGTTTTTATAGGGAGTTATTTTAAATTAAATGGGTAATTAGTAGATCTGGGTCTGTTGGGAAAAACATAAATACTATAAAAAAAATAAAATAAAATAAATGGGACCAGTGAGTAAGAACAAGATGTTCCAGCTGAATAAAATGTTATTTTCTGACCAAAGTCCTAGATTTCATAATCTGGTAGCAATAAGGCAGACCTTTTTCAGAGGAAGTTTCAGAAGGGACAGGGTTGGAAGACAATTTCTGTAGGATGGGGAAGGAGAAAAGATAAATCCAGAGATGGTATTGGAGGGAATGCTGGGAAGGTTCTATAGGGCCTCAAAGCCAGCCAGCCTGGGTGCTAGTCAATGTTCTACTTACTTGCTACATGACTTTTGGCAAGTCACTTAAGCTCTCTTAGCTTCAATTTTGTCACTTGTAAAATAGTAAAAATAGCTGTATGTATCCTTTGGGACAGATTCAAGGATACTAAATGAGCTCAACTCTTTACTGGCATATGGTAAGTACTCAATAAATGGTGTGGACAGTGATTTCTGGTTTTTTAGATACAGCAGATGGAGCAAATACCCAAATACATCCTGGTGATGGTCAACTCTCCCTTTGCTGTCAAAACCACAAGGAGGTTTCCGTCTAGGTCAGTTGCTCATCACACAAAGATCCAATTATTGAAACAATGAGGATTGCCAAGGAAGAAAGGATTATTTAATAAGACAGGTGTGTTACCAGGAGAATAGGATAAGCTCAAATCCATCTCCCCAACCAAGGGAGATCATGGGCTTTTAAAGAAGGAGCCACGTGCTTTGGGGCAGGTCTTGTGGATGGTGATTCTTGGCATCAATAATCTTGGGCAGGGGCCTTTGGAATCTCAACTCCTTTGTCTTGCAGAAAATCCACCATTTCTGACAAATAGTTCAAAAGGTCAAGTAGTCAGTTAAGGGAGAGGATTATATAAGGGTCATTGAAATTTGTTCCATGGGAGAGCCGGTTGGTTACACATTTACCAAGTTAAGATAACTTTACATTTGCTTTTCTTAATTTCAGTGATGCAATGTCTTTTATTCAGTCATTTTCTAACTGTCACAGTCCCCAGTTCTTGGTCTGCAGCCCGACTCCAAGAGTGAAAGCACAGATATTAATATTATGGAAAGGTCCCCATCAATAGAGAGTATTTTTAGGGTTAGAGGAGGAAGTAAGGCAAAGCCAAAGCAGAGATTATGAATTCAAACTAAAAAATGAATGCCGAAGATTTTGAAGAAAAGATTTGATTTCTAGAAGTTATATGCATTAAACAACTAATCACTTGTATGTCAAAGCTGCATATTCCCTCCCTTCTCACACTTGTCACAAATATGACCTACCTAAAAAAGGTCAAAAGACTAATGCAACCAGCCTCACTGTCAGAGACAGTGGATAGCAAATTTCTGTATTAGAATAAGACTAAGGGACCACAGACCACTCTACATGGAAATTCTCCGTTTTCTTTCATGTTGCTGCCAAAAGATAGATCCTTAAGGAAACAATGCAGGTAGAGAAGTTTCATTTTTTTCTTTCTTTGGTTCTTGCCTTCTTTCATTCTTCCTTCCCTTCCTTCTTTTTTTTTTTTCTTTTTTGGTGCATAATAGATTCACTTTCTAATCACTACCTTTTCAGATAATCAAAAGGACTCCCTTGGCCTTCTCTGATGTAGGATTCATTTGAACAAGGCACTAAGGATTCTTTGTTTTGCTGGATTCCTATGTCCATTAGGGTTCAATGGAGCCTTTGCCAGCAGACAATAGCCGGGATCTGTGGCCTTTCTGCTTGGCTAACTACTCCTAGAATGCTAACACTGAAAGGCACTGAGGAGATTCATATTACCAAAAACGAATTAACAACAAAAGAGTCAACGAAAGGGTTGCACAAACCAGGGTGATTTTCTGCTATGAGTCTATTGATTGTTCTTCTTTCTGTAATCTTTCTACAGACAAAGCAAATGGCTTTGCCTAACCACCTCACTGCCTACTGATATTATTGTGAACCAAAAGATGGTTTGGATGTTGTCTGCCTAAGAGTGATTATCTTAGAGCCTGCTTTCTCCTTACTGACTCTAATGAGTTCTCTAACGGCATTGCTTTCATCACACTACTTTTGTTCTGCCACAGAGAAATGAATTTAAACAACAGTTATTCAAGAGCTATGGCATTTATTGATTGGATAAACACAAGCCTGAGATTTGGTTGTGCTCCTCTTAAGCCTGCCAACTCTCTCTCTCTTTATTTTTTATTTTTTATTTATCAGTATGCCTGGTTTGCTTCCCATCTGCTCAGGGGTAATCTTGCAGTTCTGCCTCTAGAAGGGTTTGGTAAAGGCAGGAAGGGAAGGGACTACAGAAACTTGCCTGGCATAATCCTAAATCTCCTTCTTGTGCAATTCTAAAAGTATCCTTAGAGGCTTATAGGGTCCATTTATGGATAAATAAGAATATATATAAAATTCAGATTACTGTGCCCTTCAAGAGAATGTGCACAGGTCCATGCAAATAATGAATCGAATTAATTAAAATCCAGTGATTTTTGTGGTTAAACATCACAAGAACCATACATAGCATGTTTTAGATCTAATGTAACATTTTGGCATTTAATGAGATTTATGAGTAAGTTTGTGCCTGTAACAGTTTCAAAGGAATACTTGCTTTGAATAAACGAGGTTATGTTTTTTTGCCACGTAGAGATAAAAGCATCAGCTGAGATCGCTCTAGAATAGTAGTTTTCAACACTCATCGGAAGATTAGAATTATCTGATATTTTAGAAAATTGCAAATCACCAGTCTTTGAGCCATATTTCTTGAAATTCTAAAATTGAAGTTCTGATTTAGTTAGTCTCTGGTAGGGCCTGCGTGATGTTCTATTTTTAAAGCTCATCAGACCACCTTATTGCGTAGCCAGAGGTGGGAACCACTGGAACTTTGGCTGAGTGTTAGGATCAGCAACAGAACTTTCTAAACACAGCAGTGTCTTGGTCCCACCCAGACCAAATGAAACTGAAGGGGTTCAGAATGCCCTACCCCAAAATATGGCACATTGGCATTTGAGAAAATAGCAGAAGCAGGAAGATATTTTTGAACTTCTCTCTCTCTTCCTCCCTGAAGCAGACCATGGAAGAATTGTCTGACCCTCCTTTGAAGAAGGCCATAAAATTGTCATGTGAAAGGTACTTACCCTATACCTGGCACAAAGGAATGTTCTTATCTCTGAAGGCACAAGTTCACCTGGTTTATTACCATTGTATTATATCATACCTCTTTTGCCCAAACCCCTTCCCCACAGCTATCTACTTCTTTATGAAACCTAGAATAAAAACATGCAGGTTTCCCTTTTCTTTGAGTCTTTATTTCTGAAGGCTTCTGTGTCATGTAAAACTTATATTAAATAAATTTACATGCTTTCCTCTTGTTAATATGTCTTTTGTTTCAGAGGCCTCAGCCATGAACTTAGCCATGGGTGAGGAAAAGATATTTCTTTTTCCCTACAAAACCAAATCACTGAGGCATGGGACTTGTCATTTAATTTTTTAAAAGCACCCCAGGTGGTTCTGATACATGGTTGGGAGAATTGAAGTCCACTGTGTAGGGATAGATTTTGATTCCAAGTTGGGAACAACATTTTTATAACAGAATGGACCCAAAATATGACTGTTTGATTTATGAGAATATGAGTTTCTTACCAGTGTATAATACTTGACATTGATGAGACTGGAAAAACACTGGCTAGCAGTTTTTGCATTATATAAGAATATAGTTCAAAATATTTTCCAAAGTTAGGACTTCAGGGCCAACACTAGGGTATGTAAGGCTTAGGGCAAATATTTTTGTGCCAGGTCCCTGCCTGTATAAAATGTTTAATTTTTGAAATGTATTATAAAACACCTGCATTATAGAAATCCACAAAGTATAGGACTTTTTTGGTGAAGATATAAAATAATGGGTAGAAAGAAGTACATATATATTTGCTTATTATGTATCCAGTGCATGTGAAGTGTCCAGGCACTATCTCTTTGTACATTTCATTGTCAAATGCACCCCCTCCTCACTAATTTCACATCTCCCACCATGAGAAAAATGTAGTGATGCTGTTATTCCTCACAATGCCATGGTTTTTTGGAACTCGTTTGTATTGAAGCAATACATACCCTCTTGTTTTCATAGTTCCCTAATACTGTTTATTTAATGTTGGTCACATTGTTGCTCATGACTCAGCATCATCCCTTATGCCACCTGTGAATGTTGGCTTCCTGTGCATGACTCTGTTAAATGAGAGTTGCTACTGTGTTTCATCAAAGATGACCACAAAGGCAAGTCTTACCCAGCCTATGCAGGAAAATGTGAACAATAGTTTGTTTTTCTGATCATGTAAATTTACCATTCAGAATTTTATAGTGTGACCATAGAACAATACATGTTTTATGTATCTTCCAACTACTCTTTTAGGCTATAATCACTCCTTTCCTTGAATGTGAAATGCTATCCATGCAACACCACCAGTAGGGACCCCAGGCCAGGGACCATGGGCAGAGTGAGAAGAGCAATCCCACTGTGCAAATGATGCTCCTCCCTCCCCCAGCACAGCTTAGGAGAGTCTGTAGAGAAACACAACAGCCCTGTGGGTCAGAGACAAGAGAGGGTAGAGATTTAAAAGTACTCAAAAGCCCTGGGAGAAGACAAGTGAAGCCACCCCCTCGATTGCTTGATGTGTGGCATGGAGACTGTAAAGGGGGTGGGGCTGCCCTGGGTGCCAGCTGTTGGGTGCACTCCATGTAAAGGATGCCAATCGCTGAACCCCCACACCCAGGACTGTAGACTGAGGAAATATCAAGATCAGAATATAGATGAGCCAGAATCAGACATGGGTCCACACACATGGCTCAAGTTTGGTGGATAATCTATATCACAGAGCCCTGACTTGACCTGAATCTGACAATGATTATGGTTTCCCCTGAATCAGCATGCCAGCACCACTCTGGTGGTCCATTCTCATGTGACCTTGGGGTCCAATTCTCATGTGGCCATAGACCCAGAATAATCTGCTTACCAAACCTCCTTTTTGAAATCTGGGCCTGCCACAACAATGACCCCATAGATATGAGTCTTGGAGCTCCCAAAGGTATTTGATCAACCCAATGTGTAGGGCAGAAGATTGGAGAGTGCCCAGGGAATGTCCTAAAAACCAGGACTGATGCCCATGTGGGTTCTAGTATAGACTTGGGGCACCCCACTCAGCTGGCACTGCTGGCCCTGGCTGGCCCCAAGCACCTGTAGGATCATTACATTTCTTTCCTTAGATTTATTGATCACCTAGATGTCAAGCTTTTATATTTAAAAATTAAAAAGTACTAAATCATAACTCCCAGAAGCAATAATTTCACAGTTAATCTGAATCCTCCTATAGTTCATCCAGACATTATTTGATCAAATCTAACTCTTACAGAGTTATTGTCTCACAGGAGTGAAAACATTAATGATTTTCCTTTCAAAGTGAACTCACCTATTAATGAATCACACCAGCTGGTAAGCAGCATTCTCTCATTGACAGCCACGGTGTTTCTCATTTGTTTTTTTCTAAAGTCATTTATAAATAATATGCAATATCATTTTATAAGAGAGGTATGCTTAAAACAAAGACAATGGGGAGTGACTAAAAACTCAATGAACAATTATTAAAGCAAAATAGGTAATAGATATTGGGGAAGCAATTTGCCAATCTGCATTTAAATCCAAGCTCAAAACATAACAGGAACAAATAAAACTCACTAATCAGAGAAGGTGCATATGAATTGGCAAAAGACTTAATAGGGGTTATTAGGCATTTCACATGCATTATCAAAATTACTTGCTCTAGTTTCAACCTAAGTACATTTCAATTTAAAGATCAAACAACTTATATCAATAAATATTTATTAGTGTCTACTGTGTTTAGACAAAGCAGTAAGCTGAGTTAGGGGATATCAAAATGGGTTAGTCATACCTAATTTATTTAGTTGAATTGACCAAATAGTTTACTTAATCACTGAAATGTCTGTCTAGACTATAGTGTATTAGGTTTTAAAAACAACTTAAGAAGACATTCATTATTTGGACCAATATGGGTGTGATTAGACAAAAAGATTTGTCACTTTTATCATTGTTTTCTTAAACACTTAAGAAAATTAGAAAAAAATGTATAACATGTAAAGACAGAAACTGACTGTCATTTTGGAAAATGTATGTGATTTTTAAAAAGTCAAAAAGAAATATTTTTATAAAAACTGAATAAAATTTACTCAGGGGTTATCTTGTATCCACAAAAGGAAAGAATTATAAGAAATTAAAATCATATATATATGAGGATAGCATTCATTTAAAAATTCCACTGTACTATTTTTGTCCCTCTCAAAATGTAATAACTGAGTAAAATTGCCTATTGAAGAGCAAACAGCATTGTATTATTAAATGTCACATGAAGGGCATTAGAAAAATATGCAAGCACCTTAGGGAAGCCAAAGAAACATGTGATTCAGTGTAGGGCACTAAATGATTAATCAGCTCAGCTGTGCTGTCTTTTAAATTGTTGTCATCCAGTTTTGTAAGTGCTCAAAGGGAGTACAACCTAAGTCTGGGGCATTTTATCACCCAACAGGAGATGAATAATAACATTTTTGCAGGATTTGCTTTCATTAAGTTCCTATCACATTATTTAAATAAAGAGAGAAAAAAACAATGAAAGTCTCGAAAGAATTAAGTGGCATCTTTAAGGCATTCATTGCAGTGGCACCTACCATTCTGGAGGCTCTGAGCTGGGAGGTTTGTGAATATCATATCACTGAATCTTAACAACTAAGCAGAAGCGGATCCTCCCTATCCCTTTTTACTAAGGAGGAAGCTGAAATTCAAAAATACAGAGATTTGTTCCAAATCCTACAGCTAATACTTGACAGAACCAAAAGGTAAATCCTGATCTACCTGGTTGTCATGAAGCAAGAAAGCAGTTTGTATGGAACTGGCCTGTACGTATAATTTATAAAACTTGTCTAAGATGTTTTGATTAATTGGATAATTGGTTGATTGATTGATCCATTCATTCAACAAACTTACATAGAGTATGTATTTTACTTCAGAAAAAGGCTAGTGCCCTAAATTGACAAAAAAATTGTTTTCTCAAGTAAGTTAAAGTCTGCAGATAATATGTTATTTTAGCTTTAACTTTCTAAGAATTCCTACTTTGCATTTGGGGTTGGGGGGGAGGACTCTCCTACAGAAATTATGTTTGTAATCACTGTTTCTTTGTATAATTCTAGATATTTTCTAGGTATATTGAAATAGGTAGATAACATATTTTTACAATTTAAAAATAATATACAAAATATTCTACATTTCCTTAAACTGAAATAACCAAAGACATAGAGATTTTGTTGATTTAGCTTCTTTACATCAGCAATTGACTCAACCACTGCTGCTTTCTATGATTCTCATGCGCTACAGGGTAGGTAGAGGCTCTGCCAGGGGTTCTGAGAAATAGGCTGGGGAAGATATTAATATAATTTAGGGTCCATAAAATACCTCCCATGCTCAGGCTCTTATCATCACTTGATTACAAAACTCCATCCTTGGGACAGTTCTAATCCTTCTCACTCAGTGCTCTAGACACCCTCGTCCAATCCATAAGTAAAAGTTGACACAAGAGAAGAAACTATTTGTCATTTAAAATCCACTTTCTGCTCTCAAAAAAATGCACATTTTCAAGGTGTATATACAAAATTTACATATAAGTTAGAATTTCATCAGTGCCTTAGAAAAGGTAAAATAAAGAATGGATGGGCAGGAGGGTTCAGAAATAGATGAAATTCAATTTCAGACATTTAGAAACTTGGGCACTGCTGGTGTCAGAGGTAATATTGTCTATCACTGTCAATAATCTAGTTACAAGCAATAATATAGTCTGGAAGTGAAGAAGGGACAGAAAGGAGGTATATTTTGCAATAACCTGGTCATAGTTTTTCCAACAAGAATTGCTAATTGCATAATGTATTCAGATAATGAGATTTTCTGGTTTGAAAGGGCTGGAGGCTGTCTTCAGCCAACCCACCCCCTTTCCTAGGTACACCTGAACTTCCAGCAGCTGATCTGCAGGTAACACCTCTTCTAGTGAGCTGCGCTGTTTTTATGCATAATATTAATATAATCTAGTGCCTCACTTTAGGAGCGCTTGCTTTATAAAGCATATTTCTAGGAGAGAAGAGGACTGTATTGAACCACACTCACTACTGCCAGTTTTGTTTTTGTTTGCTCGTTTGGGGAAGCTAGCAGACTTTGCAATATAGCTAGCTGTTTAAGGTTTTGGGGTGCAATCTTTTTCATCTTGGAGCAGAAGAAAATTTACAGATTAAGGAGGAAAACAGAATTCAGAATAACTTTCCTTGTTAAGCATGCTAAAAAATGTATTATAGAATAACACTGAGGTCTGGAATGACCTCATGATTATCTAGATTAGGTGCCTAAGAAGCCAGCAATCCTTGGATGTGAAAAGCAAAACTGTGGGTCTATCTGGCTTTCACAGGGTGGAGGGAGGTGCTCTATAGTTTCTTTTTTTCAGATTCTCAAAGGGCTCATGGCTCAAAAAAGGCTCATATACTACTTATTGATACGGCCCAACTTCCTAGAATCATTGTGAGTTGCCCAGGACTTCGTGGCTCACCCATGGCAGAATTTGATGTGGTTTGTTGATGTTTCTGTTAATGCCCTTTCTACTGTACTGCCTTCCACGATTGCAATATAATCTTGGAAAACATAAGCCTTTTCCTCATACAAATTTATTGCTTTCAGGTGCAACATTTTCTTTTTTTTTTTTTTTTTTTTTGCAGACATAACAGTCCTTCCAGGGAGTGGGCCTATGGGATTCTGCACCTACATTTTCAACAGAACAGTTGTGCTTTTATCTATTTTATGTATTGGTGTTCTGCATAATTTTTTTTAAAGATTCAATTCTCTTGTGACAAAAACTATTTCTTTAGGGTTTCTGAAATGATGACAATGGATTTGGGGCCACAGTGTAGATATCCCCTTGTAGTCTAAATGACATAAGCATCTTAGAGTTATATGGTGCACAATTACACAATGGTATATGACGGTTCTGAATAAATAATAATAGTTCAGTGAGTAATTTTCCCTAAGGTTTTAAAATTGGAAAACATCTTCCTGGAGTGATTTATCTCAAAACATGTAAGACATCTTATCTACCCATCTTGTTCTCTGATTTTATAATTTGAGATGTTTAGTTCACTTGTGTTAGAAAGTTTCTCCCTGTTGCTTCTGAAACTTCTCCAAACAGAATTTCTGTTAAAAATATTTTGTATCTATAAAAAATTTTTATTTTCAAATTTTTATGTTCATAAAAATAGTATTATAAGAAAAAAGTACTTGGCGACATCTTTGTTTAGATATAAAAATTGAGAAATGGCCAGTTTCATGAAGAAATTTATTTTTTTTTAAGTAAAATAAAATGTCATAGTGATTTTTTCCTCCTGAATGACCTTTAAGGATGTTCACATAAATAATAATCACTCAAGAACAAACAATGCTATTCTCTCTATGTATCTCCCCATCCGCACACTTTGTCTTGATTATATCGATGTTCACCTTTGCTCATACGTCAGGACTAGGGGACATATAACGGACTCCCAAGAGACCAAGAAGGCCCAAACATGCATATTTCATACAAGTTCGTACTTAGCTCCATTGAGTCCCTATTTTTGTATTACTTGTCTTTCAAAGCGTAATAGCCAAATTTTGTAGAACCCAGAATAACTTATTTCTTCTTCAATGGTTCAGGCCATAGCAAGATGGGGTGAAAGAGTTCTGAGTTTATTTTAAAGAAAAGCTTCAAGACAACGGAGAGGTTTTCTAAATTCTTCTGTGTGTTGAAGTGGAAGAAAGGAAAACAGATCCCACAGGACAGCTGTGGTTATTTCAGACCTTTCAGAGA
Organism: Cheirogaleus medius; assembly: GCA_008086735.1. Taxonomy (NCBI): domain Eukaryota; kingdom Metazoa; phylum Chordata; class Mammalia; order Primates; family Cheirogaleidae; genus Cheirogaleus; species Cheirogaleus medius. The sequence continues at coordinate 15,987,834 of VBSM01003157.1, read as the reverse complement.
AAGCACTTTAAATACCACCATCATTACATACTTTTGAAATGTAATGTATATGGGATAATACTGTGAATATTTTAATGAAGAAGATTTACCTGAATTGACTGAGCTATATAGCACAGTGGGGAGTTGGCAGATATTTACACCATACAGTAATCTTGAGGAAATATGGAAACTTGGCAAGATGGGCAAGCCGTTGGTTCTGTCGAGTAATTATGGAACCTTTGAAAGCCTACAGGTATGTAGCTTTTCAGAGCTGGCAAGCATCAAAGGATCATTAACTATTCTCTTCATTGTTGTTTTTCTTTGACAAGTCATCTCAGATCTCATGGGGAAAGCAAGGAGACAGGCTGGATAGAATGTTCTCAGTTAGCTGAGGAGTAAGAACAAAAGCGAAGGTAGAATTTGTGTAGCTTTCAATACATTGAGTAACTCTGTAGTTATCTCAAATTCCAAAGCATTTGAAAGGACTGAGGTTAAAATAGAACAGCAATTGTCTTGAGGGTGATGACAGCAACCAGCATAGTCAGGGCCTACTGTATTTGGCTCAGAGAAGTGGTGCCAGGTCTATTCATACACCTGAGACAGATGTGTTTTTTAAGTGGTATTTCTCCAGGGAACCAAGCACAGTTACAAAGAGAAAGAATATGCACCTGCTAGAGGCATGCTTAAGTTAGAAGGACTTTGCATCATAGTTTCAACTTCAATTCACTTCAAGAAAGAAGTTCTCTTTTGATATAGAAATAAAGATGTGCATGAATCTGAATTAATAACTGTTTTATCCATCCACCTAGCCATTCATTCATTCATCATTCACTCTCTATTGAACAAATGCTGTATTGATCTTTAAGTAGGTGTTGTGGGAATACAAAAATGTAAAAGATGAAGTACCCATCCTCAAGGAGTTTACACAATTAGCAACCTAGACATGAATGAGAGTATTTGGAAAACTGAAGAGTCCCTAGAATAGACAACTGTTATATTCAGGTATATGAAGGCTAAAATGGGGAGCCACAGCTATGAGTTTACTGAAATACCTGGTATTTCATTACAACTCCTGGAGAATTCATGGAACTGTCTTCAAACTGAGGGTCGGGTTATTGAGATAGGTGTATTTCATCCAGTTCCAAAGTTTAGTGGTACTCTTGTTTTCTGAAGCAGGAGAGGTGATTCTTGACATAGTCTCAGCATTTCATCACCTTGTGTTTGGAAGAAATATGAATAAAGTTGGAATAATTCGATATTCATCTTTTTCGATGCATCACCTATAAAAACACCAATGCCATATCTAGTTGAGAGAGGATTCAGTATAAATGACTAGTGCCCAACCACAGTAGTGAAATGAGGCCTGTGACAGTCTTATACAATATATTTCATATATCCACTCACTTTTTCTTTCATAATTTATAACTAGTAAAGGGTCTCCTACAAAATTATATAGACATTTTTTGTATGATCCTTTCTTATAGAATTGAGTATGGAGGACACTAATTTTAAGGCAAGACAAAGTTGAAGGATATTAACCAAATAATGAAGACATCTTTAGGCTACAGAAAAAAAGTCAAAAACAAGAGAACAAATAATTGTCTGTAGGTATGATTAAAGTGATCAAAGTCAGGGCACCTGACAAGAAGAGCATTAAGGGACTTTAAGGAGAAGAACATACACATGGTCTAGTTGGCAGCCAGTGAGGAACTTGGGCTCAAACGTAGAGTCTGGCCAGAAAGAATCTAGAAATTCAATGTATTGATACTGTGACAAACACACTACCAGTTCTGGAGATGAATCCTGACAACAATATTTGTATATTAAATTATTCTAAACTGATTTCTGTGATTAAACTAAGTATCTCTTTTTGCCTATTTGTATTTAGTTTGTATTTTTAAAGAGTGTTTGAAACTTCTGAAACCAGAACAAATTTTTAAAAAAGAAATAATGACAAATATAATGAAAGAAAAATATTTCTGAGTCAGAAAGACATAAATATACATGTTAAAAATGCTTGCATTATAGTTGTCAAGAATAAAAAAGAGACTCATGCCTCAGCATACTACAATATCTTTTTTTTATTTATAAGGAAAAAGAAAAAATCTTATAATCAAAACATCTGGACAAAATTCCTACAAAGGATAGAAATTAGATTGGTTTTATATTTCCCAGCAGTTTGAGTTACCAAAAGAAAATATCACTATACAGTTATAGGGCTGGGAGGAGAAAAGTTGTACCATAAGAAGTCTGTACACAGCAACTTTAGGTATGAAGACAAAGGTAAGACATTCTTTCAGGCACTCTCTTGGAAAATTTCTTTAAGATATATTGCAGCCAAAAGACAGAAGAATCCAAAGTAAAAATTTAGAGTCATAGAATAAATGATTTGGATTCTGATTTTGTTAGGTCTGTCTCGATGTTCCCTGGTCCATGGTTCCTAGTGTCAAGAGGCAGTATTGGTACTAAGTTGAGCCGATGACAGAGTAATCACAAATACAAAGCAATCCCACACAAACAGTTTATTACAGAAAAGAAAGAAACTATAAAAAGTGAAAGTAAAGAAGAAAGAAGGCTATCCAAAGTGAAAATACATTTTAGAGAGAGGAACGGGTCAGTCTCCAGGAATGGAGAAAGACGTTGGTTGAGGATTCCCACGCAGTTTCCATTTATTGGCTTGGTCTGGGGAAGGGGTTAGGGAGATGTGGGATTTACCAAATGATTACCAGGTGTTCTGCATTTTCCTGCAGTCCTTCCCCTGATTGGTCCCTGGCTTCCCTGCCCCTAGGAACCACCCTCCTGGCCTACACCCACCCCCTGCAGATTTGATCCCTACCTAACAATGTCAGTTAATAATAAAATTAGGTTGAATACCAAAAGTTGTCCTTGTAAAATGCTAAACTTTCCAGATTATGTTAATAAATAAATATGGGGAGATTATAAGGAAACTTACATATGTCCTACAATTTATATTGGCAGTATCAAAAATTTTTTTATACTTGACTTTTTGAACAAATAATGGACACTTTTGAAGAACTTAAAGAAACTATCCCAGAGAAGTTTTAAAAAATTAACAAGGTGCATATTTCAATATCCTTAGATGATAATGTGAGTCTATAAAAACAAACCAAAACCATAGTCCACATAATACAATATAAATTATAAAGAAAACAAAAGAACAATGAAAATAGTAAGCAGAAAAAATTTCAGAATTAAGATTAGACATATCAAATACTATATGAATAGCTCAAAATTCCATAATAAATGGCAAAGAAGTAATAGGATGTATTAGCCAGGGGTTTCCAAAGAAACAGAACCAATATAGTTTATATATAGATATATAAAAAGAGATTGATTATGAGGGATGGACTCATGTGATTGTGGAGGCTGAGAAGTCCCGTGATTTGCTATATGCAAGCTGGATGCCCAGGAAATCTGGTGGTGCAGTCCCAATCTAAGCCCAAAGGCCTGAGGACCAGGGAGCCCACTGTGTAAGTCCTTGTCCAAGTCGAAAGGCCTGAGAACCAGGAGCACCAGTGTCCAAGGGCAGGAGCAGGTGGATGTCCCAGCTAGAGCACATTCACCCTTCCTCTGCCTTTTTGCTCTATTCAGGACCTCAGTCAATTAGATGATGCCCACTTGTACTGGTGAGGATGACCCTTGTTTACTCAGTCTGTAATTCAAATGCTAATCTCTTCCAGAAACACCCTTATGGATATTTTCAGAAATAATGTTTTCCAGCAACCTGGGCATTCCTTAGCCCAGTCAAGTTGACACAAAAAACTAACCATCATATAGGATAAAATAATAAACACTTAACTAGTGTTTACAGTTCCTTACAAGAGATAAAAATAAAACTAAATAATATAAAACATTAACATTGTAAAGATAGGGAAAGATTCATTAGCAAATATTAAAAGAAATATTCATTGGTTGATTACTGAACTCGTTTCAGTCTTGATAAAAATAATTATTTTTAAGGGAGTAGCCAAGAATCTCTCACCATTTAAGGCAACCTAATTTTTAGGTATAGATAAGACTGAAGCATGAGAGTCCTGTTTGCTTTGTATGAATCCTTGGGATAATACTTATTTTTTGACTATCCTGTAAATCAATATAATCCAGATGCATCCTATTGAGTGAAAAGGAGCCTAGAACTTCTGAGAGCTACTAAAAAAATGTCAGTTTATTTCATTCTGGGGATTTTTATATTTGAGACACATGCATTTTCAAGTCCTTATAAATGCATAAGTATTCGCATACCACATACAAATACATACTCACCATGCATTGGGCACCTCAGTGTAAAAAATATATATATATATCCACAGTGAATTTCCCAGTCTCATCTTCTGCCTCACATTCATTCCTGCAGAAGCTACCCTCCCTAATTTAGGCAGCATGAAGAAACTCTGACAGCTTTCCAAGCAATTTCTCTATAGAGACACAAATTGCATGTTTTTTTTCTTCTTCTTGCCTATTTCTGCTTTTTAATAGGAACAAATGATTAAAAGCAAAGCTATTATCAACATGAAATACTGAAAGCCCAGAGACAATAAGAAGCAGCATTAATTATCTTTTTTAAAAGGGGTTTATGGAGTAGATAATACATACAGGAACAAGTACATTTTTAATTGGAATTATTGCTATCGTTCTGGAGCTATAGGAGTAGCAATATTGCTGAATCAGTGAATTTTGATTCTAAATGAACCAACTGGGTCAGATGGACAGGTGCAGTTAACCATTAATTTCATCTTTGGGGAGGCTTAAGGACAAGGAATCAGAGAGAGGAAAAAAAGAATAAACAAAAAAGGATTGTAGGACTTTTAATCTCTAGAACAAAAAACTCCCTGCCCACTTAATTTTCCAGACCAATAGAGGATGTGCTAGGACTTTTGAAAATAAATTCTTATGTCTTTTTAAGAAATTTCTTCGTGTGAGGATGAAATACTCAATTTTATAAATGACATTATGTGACTGATTTTGAGTAGAATGTTTTAAATTTATGCAGGTGTATTGCTTGCATTATTAAAGTTTAAAAATTGTGATGGAATAGGCTCACTGACCAGTAGTTTTGAGTTATACTCGCTGGCTGTGAAAGAGGTTCAGTGTATTTAGTCCATCAACCCCTTCCTCCACCAACTCCCACCCAGTAACAAATTTAACAGCCTAGAATGCATCCTTCCATATTTTCCCCCACACAAAGAGTTTTCATTGTTATTGGTCATTTTTTTTAAAAAAAGTAACATATTATACACACTTTTCTGTATCTTGCTTTTCTCACTTGAAAATACCTCTTGGAAATTTCTCAAAGACAAATTGCTATAGCTCAAATTCATTCTTTTAAATAGTTGCATATTATTCCCTATGGATACATCAGAATTATTCAACCATTCTCCTTTGAATAGTTTTATTTCTGCTTGGGATTTACTTTCTAGTAGATTCATTACTGAGAAAGAGATTGCTGGCTGAAAAGTTATACCAATTATTAATTTTATGAAATGTTGCTAGATTGATTTCTAGAAAGTGCCAACATCTGATATTCTTACTATGCTATATTTTCTCATATTCTCACCTAAAATATATGCTCTTAGTCTTTTAAGTTTTGCTATTCGATTGGGTATACAAAGATATCTGATTACTTTAGTTTCCATTTCTCTAATAATGACTAAGACCTTCTTTCCATGTTTTTGGCCACCAAGAATTCTTTTTTGTGAATAGTGTTTAATATTCCATTAGTTTGCTTTCTTGTCAATACAAGTCATACCTTAGCATATTTTAAATATTAGTTCTATGACTATCTGCCTTGCTATTTTTAAAAAAACATACCATTTATTTTATCAACTTTGCTTCTGATATTTTAGCTCTCTATAATGTCTTTTCTATTTTTCTGGGTCTTTTCATTGAATAAGAATATCTCTTTGGTTTTTCTTTCATGAATTTTTATTTTTTACATTAAAATATTTATCTAGAAGTTTATTTATATGAATCCCAATTTTATTTTCCTTCAGATGAATGACCAGTTGTGCCAGCACCACTTATGCTAATTATTTTTATTCTTAATTAAAATACCCTCTATTTCACATATTACAATACATAAAGAAGAATATGATATATGAATAATGGTATACATGTCTTGATTTTTAGATCAACTTTTATTATTTATTTCTAATTTCATTGGATTACGATCACAGAAAAAGGCCTGTAAAATATCAATTTTGGAAAAATTGTTACGATTTTCTTTGTGACCAAATATACAGACTATCTTGTTAATGTTCCACGAACAACCAAAAATTATAAATTCTCTCTTAGAAAGTTATACAATTCTTATTATGTAGCTATTAATCAAGTTTACTTATTATATAACTCAATTCTTCTAGGTCCTTACTTATTTTTAATTTATTGAGAGAGGTGTATGAAATTCCTCACTGTAGTACATTGCAGTTTTATAAAGTCCCCCTTGCATTTCTAGCAGTTCTTGCTATACATATTTAGTTGTGATGGTGTATGGTACACTCATTTAGGTCTTAATATTTCCTTTATAGGAATCTTTATCATTAAACCATGTTCCTCTTTCTAAATAGTACCTTTAACCTGAAATTCCACTTTGTATGATATTAATATTATGTTATTTTTCTTTTTCTTTGTATTTTTTTTGCTATATCTTAGACCATCCTTTATACTCAACCTTCCTTTATTACTCATTTTATGTAAGTTTCAAATAAGCAGCATATACTTGTGTTTTGATTTCATCCTATCTAGTGATCTATTTTTGTATAGGGAAATTCAGTAAGTTCACACTGAGTATAATGACCGATATTCTTGATTAATTACCTTCTATTTTACTTTGTTATTTATTTTATGTTTTTCCCTCTTTTTAAATTTTATTTATTCTCTTGCTTTGATTATATTTCTGTCTATTTCATTTTTCCTCTTGTAACGTAGGAAGTTCTTTATTTCCATTAATGGTTGCTTTTCATGTTCTTTTAATCAGTCGCAAATTTCTCTACTAATATTTGAAACCTGTTTCACTCATCAGGATGTTCTATTTGCCTCTGTTTCAACCTCCAAATCCTTTTTCTAATGAAATAGTTGAATATTTTTAATTCTAAAACTATCAAGTTTATTGATGGAATGATTTAATTTATTAAAATTTAATATTTATCTACATCCTTATTTATTTTGCACTTACTACCATGAGAATTTCCCTTCTAGTAAATCCCTTGTGTTCTAGGAGGTTTTCATCATCAAGCATACTACATATTTTTAATCCTCCAATGGGTCTTTAATCTGATGTTTAATATTAATTTCTCTGCTATTGTTCACAATCTTACTTCTCTCCTTTTCCATTGCCTATTGCTTTCTCTCTGCTTTTTAAAAATTTTTAATCAATTTTCACTTTCATTTTTTAATTAATTCCTGAATTCAATTGTGACTGCCAAAAAAAAAATTATCCGATGATTTGTTCCACTCCCTGTAATAAGTACTTTTCATATTGTTCCTAAGTGTTTCCAAGATAAGAGTGATATACTTTCCCTATTCGGTGATATTTTTGTCCCTCATGTACTGTGTTAGTTTTTTTGTTGTTGTTGTTACTGTTTTTTCTCTCATTCTGTTTCCTAATAAGAGGTCCTCTCTCCAGAATCACTATTGGTAAACAGACAGGTGTGCATATTCCTTGTTTGTTTGAATGCCAGTCCAATCCCCTTCTCAAGCCTGCAGTTGAGAAGGTGGCCAAGACTACATCAGTTTCATGGTCTAGATAGTTTTTATCTTCTGTGGCTCTGCTACCTTGGTGGCTAGAGAGATGGTGATGACAGCTAAAATACAGAAGATAAAGAATAGATTGGAAGTGTGTGAGAACACACTGAGTTTGTCCATTGGTCAATGGAGATTGAGATCTGCAACTCAGGAAAAGATTAGGATTGGAGACAAACTTTATAACTGACAAGTATGTAAATGGTATTTTAAGTGATTAGGACTGGATAGGCAGAGAGAATTTGGTGTGAGAGTGAACAAATATTGGTATTAGACCTGTAACAGACAATGACATTGAAGGGAGTGTAGCAGAAAGAAACCAGAGAGGGAGCCAGAAACAGATGCCTTCTCTAGTGAGTGGGATGTTATGGAAGTCTAGAGCAGGGTGAAATCATTTCTCCCTTGATAAAATTAAGAACCTTCCTAAATCTTGTGATTTTTTAAAATGGCCATATTATTATTTATCTGATAACTTAGACTTTATACAATATGTATTCATATATTATTTGTTTCATGGAAATGAAATAAGGAACATAGACATTTAAACATTGTAGTTATATTGATACTGTAACTTTGTGGTCTATTAACTAATTATTACTAGTGGCTGACAATAAATGCAAATTTTTCTTTCTCACTGGTATTGCTGTTTTAAGCCCACATATTTTGTATTTCACATTAGGAAACCAAGATTAACAAATATTTCAATACTGTAATACTTTTCAAGGAAGACATAGATCCATGGGATTTTTTAAAAAAATATTTTATTTATTTATTTTTTTCTAGCATATTGTGGGGGTACAAATGTTAAGGTTACGTATATTTCCCTTGCTCCCCTCCCCCCTTGAGTCAAAGCTTCAAGTGTGTCCATCCCCCAGTTGGTGCGC
>VBSM01003157.1:15947100-15979113 GCA_008086735.1 Cheirogaleus medius | reverse complement strand
TATACCTGGGTTCTCTGTTCTGTTCCACTGGTCAATGTCCCTGTTCTTGTGCTAGTACCAAGCTGTTTTAATTACTATAGCCTTGTAGTATGGTTTGAAGTCTGGTAAATTGATACTTCCCATTTTGTTTTTATTGCCTAGGATTGGGATTTTTTATACATTGCTGGTGGGAGTGTAATTTGGCTTTATCTCCTGAGGTTCAGCATTCCTTTTACCCATAACTCAGCTATTCCACTTTAGAGTGAATCTCCATTCAAGAGAAGATTTTGAACATTTCCAAAGAAAATATGTACCAAAATGTCCACAGTACTATTTCCAATAGTAAAAACTGGAAACAACTGAAAGGGCACCCTATGGAAGTGTGGATTAATAAATGGTATATTCACACAACAGAATATTGTATCTGCAGTAAAAATGAACAGATTATAGCAAGAAAGCAACACCATGAAAAAATCATAGCAATATAATGCTATAGGAAAAACGTGAGTCCCAAAAAGTGGTATGTAGCATGATATCCTTTTTGTAAGATTAAAAAAAACTAAAACAAACACACAAAATAGCTGTAGGAATAAATACAGATGCAGCAAACTACTTTTAGATGAAAACTAGAAAATGATGAACACAGAATTTTAAATGATGGCTATCTTTCATGATAGAGCCAAGACGGATGTGTTGGTAGAGGAACCGTGTGATTAGATATGAGTTATCCTCAACATAGTAGCTTTTGTTTTAGGGTGTTGAATTAGCAGGTGTTTATTACGTTATTCAAAAACCACTAATTGAATAACTAAGCACTAAAAACAAACCACGCTGAAGTTTGAGTCATGGCACAAGAATTATGATTTATTAGATACTTTGCATCTGAGGTTAAATGGGGAAAATGATTTAAAGACATGGTTTACAATTGAAGCATAAATGGAAAACTTGCTAATTGTGCTCTGTTGTGATTATTATATAATGCTACAATTTTAGGTGACACTCTTAGTGTGTACTGAAAGGGACTGAGGGGGGGGATCTCTTGTTCAGAGTTGAGGTACCTTTTCCAGAGGCAGAATGATTCTTTTTAAGAATACCATGTATTAAGATCTAGTACAGAAATCATTTTGTTCATTATCTGTTTGCATAAGTTCAGAAAGTTATTTCAATCTTATTTTCTTCTTGATCTCTAAATTATAAGTTGTTCTTGAGGCTTATGGACTATTGTTGAATATTGTAAATCTTGAATCTTTTAAGCCAAAGTTTGTTTAGTAGCTTTTTTTTTTCTTTTTTCTTTTCTAGCAGTCCCCAATGTTTTTGGCACCAGGGACTGGTTTCATGAAAGATAATTTTCCCGTGGACCAAGGTGTGGGTGCAGGAATGGTTTCGGAATGATCCAAGCACATTACATTAATTGTGCAGTCAAACCTCTCTGCTAATGATAATCTGTATTTGCAGCCACTCTCCAGCGCTAGCATCACCGCCTAAGCTCCATCTCAGATCAGCAGGCATTAGATTCTCATAAGGAGCTACAATCTAGTTCCCACACATGCACAGTTTATAGTAGGGTTCCAGCTCCTCTGAGAATCTGATGCCTGGTGATCTGGTGCTGTAAATACAGATGAAGCTTCCCTGGCCTGCAGCTCACCTCCTGCTGTACAGCCTGGTTCTTAACAGGCCATGGACTGGTACCAATCTGCATTCCAGGGGTTGCAGAAGGCAGTTATTTTCTACAATTATAATGGGAACAATGTGTGTATTTTTTTTCATGCAGTCTCATCTTTGACACTTTGGTTAATTGCCCAAGTTTGTAGCAAATTATTTTTATAACACTGGCCACTTACCTTGTATTTCAGCCTTGACTGACTACTGATTTCTAAATTCCCTTGTAGTACTTGGAGATTATAAACCTTTTTAGCAACTGTGTATTTTTGTTCACCTTTTTATTTAGCACTCAACTCAGAGTGAATTCCTTGCATGTTTACAGCATAATACAAATAAGGATGTGTTCCAATCAGGAGGATATTGTGTGTTTGATGGGCATGTTATATTCATTTATGTTAAGAAGTTTCACTCCTATCACCAGGAAGACTTATCCTTTGTTGATAGTCATTTTGCTGGATTGCAAGCATTTCTGTATTATGCTTTTAAATTATCCACATTCTTCATGTTCCTTCTGAAAACTTTATTTCCAAGAAAAGAATACCTCTTGGCAGTTATTTTTGTGTTAACTATGTTGATCCCATTGGAAATAATGCTAGATTGTTTGTATTACAAAAAGATGTTCGTGCATGTAGTATTCAAGATCTCTCTTTAGATATTCAGCTGGTATACACCAATAGAGCCTTACTGGTTATTAAAATATTTAAATTCTTCTAAATTGGCTGTTAAATATCTGCTCACCTAAGCCTCCTAAATACCCCTCAATTTGTTCCAGACTTTCCTCAAGACCCCAGAAACTATTCCCAACCTGTCACCAAACAGTTAATATCTGGCAAACAGGGATTTGGTCTAGTTCTATAGCAATGTCCATTATTATTACAATTGTTATGATAACAATTACATCATACTAAATGTTTAAAGAACTTGAACTACCACCCCTGGATATACTTCTTTTGTTTTATGAGTAATGGTTCAAATCTTCATAAGAAAACTGAGGACTGCTCCCATCTTTAAGAAACAATGCCTAATTAACAAGGTTAATTTAGGTTGGTAATTATAATTCTACCAATGAATGTAACCCCAAGGCTGATAAAAATGCATTTTAATAAGCTTATTGTAAATAATGCCTACCCTGTCTTCTACATTATTCAGCAGATTAACACTCTCCTAGTGTGGGTTGCCTATGAAGTAGGCACTGATACAAGGATTCGACTGCAAGTGATCTATATGGGAGGTATAGGAACAGGATCAAGGAAATAGGAAAGAGATATAGGAAAGAGAAGCATCCCATAAAGTAGACATGTTGACACAGTGTGAGACTGAAGCTGAATCCCACAGGGAAACTATGGGAATTCTTAAGATCTGTGCATCAGAATGATCCACTAGAGAGTCAAAGGGGTTGAGGTATTTACACATCCACACTGTCTGTCATTGGTGCAGGGCTGCTCCTGGGGAATATTAAATCCATGACACCTCTGATCTCTGGGCCCTAGAAATAGGGCAACCTTCAGGAAAAGCCTCCAGGCACAGAGAGGCCAATATCGGCAAGTGGAAGTCCTCCCTTTTGAAGTATCAGGACTGAGAATACTGGCTGGGCACTTATAGCAGTTACTTTATTATAATTACTTTATTATCATCAGAGCTAGATTCCCCACATTTTGCAGCTCTTACATTGCTCTTTTGACCTATCCTTGTCGAAATCTATTTTGCTATGATAAAGAATTATGCATTTTAGCCTTTTGGGGAGAAACAGAATTGAAAAAAAAAACAAAAAATGTCTTTTTAGAAAGGTCATGTTCCTTAAAATAAAAGGGCTTAGTAAATTTGAAGTGATTGAGAATTTGACTTGCCTTCCAATTTCAAGATTGCCTCCTGTGTTCATGCAAGGCAATATTTATTTCCATCTGTTCTGAGCAACTATCAATGTGTTCGGTTGGTAGCAGTTTACCTTTATTCTCCCAAACATTTAAAGACTGAATAATAGGGTAGGGTTTTCCTGTCTTATATATTCCAAATGTGGATGTCAGTATGCAGGATGCAAGCTGTAATGATAAGCCACTTAAGAGTTCAAATCAGGGCCTCCAAGTTCAGGCAAGCAGACTGTACAGTGCAGCCCAAGGAGCTATTCTGGTCTAACTGATGATAACATACTTTATAAGACCAGAAGAAATGTGTGCAATGATATATCCAAAGTATAATCATTTCAGAAAACCTGGATAATAGAAAACATATCAAGAAGAACATAAAAATCATTTATAATTTTACTATCCAGTGATAACTACTGTCATTATTTGTCACATTTACTTGTTTTAATGCCCATTTTATATCACATAGATAATACATTTAAACATTTTTTCATTCTATAACAAAATGTGTTTTCCTAGGATAGTGGTTCTTAAACTTTATTGTGCCTCAGAGTCACTTCCAGGCTTTGTTAAAACACAGATTTCTGGGCCTCATTTTCAGATCTTCTAATTTGGTAGGTTTGCAATGGAGTCAGAGAATTTATAAGTTAGAGAATCTAACAAGTTTCCCCTTAAGTTTGATGCTGTTAGTCTGACAACTGCACTTATACGACCTATGTTTTCAAACTTTTCATATGTTAAAATGAGGGTAATGTTTTTTCTTGATTTTCTATACATGGGTATACACATGTGTTTAATTTGTAAAAATTCATCCAGATGTGAATTTCTTATATTTGTATTCAATAAAACTTTAAAGACAATTTTAAAGACATGATTGTAGTGGCATAATATTTTATCCATGCATGTGCAATAATTTGCTTAACAATGCCCTAAATTTCATTTGTTTCTAATTTTTCTATATAGTAATATTTCAGGAAATTTCAAATTATTTTATAGCAGTGCAAATCCAGGTTAAAATAGATACAACTATTTCAGCCCTATTGATCTATAAAGCCATAATACTTTTCCCCAAATTACAATAATATCTAAAATAACATTTATGAAATTTGTTTGCTGAATGAGTGATTGTCTTCATTGGATGAAAGTAGGATGATAATGTTTATTCATTGTTTAGGTGCTTTTTAGTATTGGAAGCATAATAAAAATGAATGATTTACTTATATAGTTTTGTTGTGCCATGCTTTCAGAACATGAGTCATAAGCATTTTCAAAAAAATATAAGTTCTTTGAAAACAATACTGTTTTTACCTAGGTAAAATCTTAGAACTTAAATATTTGTTTGTTTTTTTAATTTTAAAGACAGGCAGCTAATAATGTAATGTCAATAGACCCAATCACTTTTATGTTTTCCAGAGCATTCCTTCCAGTATTGTACTTTAGTCAGAAAAACTGAAAGGTTCTCATTAATTTCCCTCCTTCCTGTTTAAAAAAAGGAAACCACCATTATGTGAGAATCAGAAGCACTATTTTATAGGGCAATGGTGTGGAAGAATAGGGTTATCATAGCTCCATTAAAGAAATTTTCAAATGAATGTGATTCTTGAGTTCAGCCTTCATAGAATTACAAGTTTTAAAAGTACTCTTTACTGAAAAGTAGGCATTAAGAATAATCAGATTTTGTGTTTATCTCTAAATGTGTATTCAACACATAATGCATGATATTGAACAAGAGCCCTTCAAGTAGTTTTTCCTGTGTGTGTGTACATGTAATTTTCTTGGATTCTTGAACCTTACATTAATATAAACTGAATGATTTTCAATACATATAATTTTCTGTGTTCAGAGAGAATTACAGATATGGTAATCAAATATTAGTATTTCACTCATTTTTTATATCCAATAAAAATATCTTAAAAATATGAAAAGTAGTCACTCTCCCCATTTAATGGAACAATTTTCAATATTTCCCAATATTACTTGTTTCTCATGATGCTATTTTAGGGTAGCACTGTCATATGTGTTTGGGAAATATGGTAAGTTGTATGTGAAAGTGGAGCGTTTAAGAAAACATAGTGGGTGCTCAGAAATACTTATTGCATAAATACCTTAGAACTAGTCAAAAAGCTTGATGACAGATTACAATTACTGGGTTTGTTTTCTATATCCTTTGTAAATATTTGGGAGATAAAAAATAATAAATAGTAGGGGTAAATATTGAAGATAAAAGAGAAAAAAGATAATACAATATGTTCTCCATTCCTTTCTTACTTCTTTCCTTTGCTTTTTTCTAGATCTTTGCTCTTTATCCCAAAATCTAAATTTATGTTATTAATAAAAATAGAAAGAAAACATTGTACATAGAGGTTATAGTTTTTGAGTTGTTTTGGTATTTTGTTTCCCCCCCACCCAGCCTCCACATTTTCTCTTGCCTTTTTTTCATTCTTTCAATATGTATAACTTATAATTAAAATTTGATTGGATGTATCACACAGATGCTATAGGAATATAATAGATTAATATACAGTAATGAAAAGATAGTGAGATCTGTTTGAAAGAAATTCTTGGGGCCTTATATCCTTTCCTTTTGATGTCCAACTACCAATGTTTGGGGATTTGGAAAGATGTTTGATTCAAATTTTGCTGTCTTCAAAAGTCTTTAAGAAAGAAAAAAGACAGTCATTTTTAATAGTAAATTATTACATACAATAAAAAACCAAGGGGAGGAAAGGTATACAGCAACAAGATAATAGAATAGAGAACTACAAGTTTGGTTTAATAATGACATTTTAAATGTATATATGGCATATATATGTCACATATATGTATTATACATAAAAATATATATAATATTATATATATAAAATATATATATACATACCAGAGTTCATCTAAAAGCATCACTGAGCACTTCACAGCCAATTACTGGTCTTAAATGTCAGTGAGAGGATGTGTTAATTTTTAAATAAAACCAAAGTGACTTTCCTATCTAAGCAGCCAATGAAATTTGGTATCTAAGGGATTTTCTCCCACAAATGCCAAATTGGATACATTTGCATATGTTCTCTCTGATGTATCAAAAAGTTGGAAATTGCATATGACTTTAAAAGACTTTAAGAAATTATTTTACAATCTGGGTGTTCACATCTATGTATGGTTATTTTAATTTTTGCTGTTAGGTGATTCCAATAAATACTAATAAAATAGATTTCTGGTTTTTCTTGTCTGTTATCTACATATAGTTAAACTTTTAACACTATTAACTTGGTGTTAAAGTTTATGGGCAATATTTGTCACTAGGTTAACTCCTTTTGTATTATATTCAGAGAACCATAAATTTCCATTTCATCAGGTACCTTCCATGTAACCAGGAAATTCACCACTTATGTCATATAAGCTTATGATTAAAATCAATATTTAAAGTGATAGCATTCATATATAAGGAATATGATATCATGTAGCCAGTAATTGTAAACCATACTGAACTATTTTAGTATATTTCAGGGTTTATTTGTATTAAATTATATTTTAATTATGGAGCATGTAATATAATAAAATGCTAATAAACAAGATGATAATTATGCAGAATTGCTGAAAAACCCATTGCTATTATTGCCCAACTTTTAAACACCAATCTTTTCCTGCTGAGCCACCTCGACCATCCCCAAAGTGTCAACCAGGAATCTATAAATACATAATATTAATATTTAAGAAAATTAAAGTATATTAAGGTTCCTAATTAAATGGATGTTTTTGTTGATGGTGGGCAACCACGGTTTTTGGTTTTTTTTAAAGCAGCCATAAATAAAGAATCTAAAACAAATCAGAGCGGGGCAGGAAGGGAAGTAGATTTCTTCTACTTTGTTTTTCTGCCAGTACTAGGTGTGAATACCATGATATGGAATGGGTAAAGGAGAATACATTTTATTTTGTGCTAGAGGTCTCTGATTTGCCTTGATAAGGCAGAGGTACCTGAAGAGGTTTCCCCACACATGCAATTTTTCATAGTGGAAAAGAATATCCTTGAATTTGGAATTTCTATTTCAACAGAATGTCATGAAATAAATTCATTCTGGAAATATTTATTAAACATCCCTTAAATTCCACGATGCTGTAAAGCAGTGCTCCTTTTCAAACCTTCCCATAATTATTACAGCCTAGTGAAAATTATAGTGTTTAATTTCAACCAACCTGAAATAGACCTTTCTTTAGTTGATGAAAAGAAAGATGAATCTTTTCTTAATTTCTGCTTCTAATACATAGTTAGTGTTGTGTCTTAACACAGGAAACATAGTAAATCCTTGGATCTAGGAACACAATAAATCTTCATTTAACATTCCTAGACTCGGAACTAAAATAAAACAAAACAAAACAAAAATTTGAACAAACAAAATGAAAAGCATCAAGCCTACAAGGGAACAAATTCTCCAAAGTGTGGTCTTATTGGTATTGAAATGTTGGATGACAAACAAAGATCTTACTGTCTTTACATCAAAGGATGGTTTACTCAGATCGATAAACCCACACATTTACGGAAATGACTTGCACAGCAAATACGAAAGACAGCTCCTTAAACAGCATCTATTGTGTTGATTGTAACTGGTGCTTTAAAGACCTTGGAGTGTCCACATCAGTCATTTCTAAAGTGTTGCTGTTAATAAGGAGTCAAGAGCCAATGCCTCCTGAGATGGGGTGTGTTCAACCTTGTGTGGGGCTCACACGTGCACGCAAAGGGCGAGACGTTGCATTTAGGTAACTGCGGGCGAGGTCTGTGTTGTGGCTAAAAAACTGTTTAGAGGAAAGGTCACTGTTTTCTGCATCCAGATACTTACATATCCTTGTTTTAGAACAAAGTGTGTGGGGAAGTCTATGAAAACTCCTCTAAAGCACTGAACGCTTTATGGATTTAGCAATAATAATGCTTTGTGTTTCTCATCCCAGGATTTCAAAGCATTTTATTAAGAACACGAGTGCCCTCGCTAGGTCAAGTTGAAGAGCAGGTTGGTCATGAACCCAACAGAGGGCTGTGGTCAGTGGTTCCTGCTGCTGCCATTCAGAGTTCTATGGTTTCCTGGGCCAGACATAGAGCCGCATAATGGTTCCACGGTCTCTTTTTCAAGATTCTTTTCCTCGGAGAGAGTGTAGCCTCCTTTTAATAAGTATTCATGAAGCATGGTAAGTCTCTGGTGGTACAAGTTCTTTGTTTATCCACAGAACCAGAGGATTGTCTTTCCTCTCTTTTGTCAACTTTAAATACGCCTTGGAAAGGGCTGAAGAACTTAAGGATGGTGGGGCATTTTCGTTCACATACACAAGAGACACCAGGCAGAGCCCCTTGGCTGTTATCCCATCTCTCTCCTTGAAGTCTCTTAAAGATGACATGACTTCAGATTTTCTTCCTTATGTTAGAAATTCGAAGGGTGGAGTGTGAAATCTGGCTTCCCCTAAGGCTCTTGTGTGAGTGTGAGTGTTGGCTTCACAAGCCATCTAGGAAAAGGGTGTACGAACAGACTGTACAGATGCTGTGTCTGGCTTCGTGGTGCCAAACAAATTGAGGGTACTTTGCCACCAGGTTTTCTATTTCAAGATGGCTTATGTATTTTGGCTGGTTTAATTTTATACAAAATATTTTGCTGTTGTTGATAACTGACCTAAACCCCCGAGGTCAATGAGGTGGAAAATGGCTCATATGTTCCTGTCTAGCCAGACGTCGCAGATTTGTGAAAGGAGTAAAATCCTCAAGTTATAGGTCCACGTGGTAAACATTTTAAAAAGTGATTCGAATATCTGAATATATCTGGAACTAATTTCTTTGTTTTAAAATACCTTTCTTTGAATGTAAATTGTTCATTTCTCCTCTCCTGTCCCCCCACCGGCAGGGATCACATGCTCATGAGACTCCTGACTCCTGGACCACAGCAGTGTGAATTGTCTCTCTGCGGCAATGAGGGTGACATCAGGGCATGTCTATGGCTCTGCTCACTTGTGATTTTAGGTATTGGAGCCCCATCACAGTTTCACCTTCTCCTTCCGGGTGTTTTTAGTAGGTATCTTAAGGGTGCTGATGAACTAGCCCTCAGCCAGCTCAGACTCTCAGAATTTTTCTCCCTTCCTGTGATTTTCTTTCTTACGTCTTTGTCAGAGCTCTAGGCTGGTCTAACTGGCTGCCCTGGTGCTGCATTTCATCTCTGCCTCAGTGGATGGATTCCAAGACAAAGGTTTTTCCCAGGTTCTGATACAGGCAGACAGTGAGGACACTCTGACCCAATACTTTATGTGTATGAATAGATTGAATTCATTGTTAGGTTGAATGAATAGATTGTTAGGTTTTTTAACAGTTTGGTGGCGTGTCGTGTTCCTAGAGTTCAGACTTTTACTCCACGAGAACTACTCTTCCCTTTGGAGCCTGATTTATCCTGATCTAGGATGAGTTCTTTCTCAGAAGGAATCTGGGCCTCCAAAGCTGTCTTGAACATGTCTGAATAAAGAGTAGATATATTTTTCTTGTCAGTGGTGATTCCTGCTCCTTTAGCGTTACTCCTTCATTGAGAGGTGACACATAATGAAAAGTAAAATAAATTTAAATTTGAAAAATCTGTATAAGCAATCATTGTTATTATTAATGTTGCTAAAGTCTTAATTTAAGCACCTCTTTTTCGTCCTCCTGAACTCTGATCAGTTCTTATTTTCCGAAATATGTATTTTGTGGCATTATTTTTAAGCATGGTAGTCATTGACTCAAATAGCTGAGCAGTGCAACTTCCCTGTCATTGGAATTAAGGGACATAAGGGACATATGAGAAAAAAACACACTATTGCCAAAACTGCTAAATTCTTTTGAGGTGTGATTCCATCAAAACAAGTTCTGGACACTTAAGGATTCAGATGGAAATTGAAAGAAAATTCAGTTAAAGACTGAAATAAAAGCAGTTATATGTTAGCCTGGGAGTAATAATAAATAGATATTAATACAGGAGCAGTCTAAATCAGTTGCCTTATTTGTTTATATAACTATAAAATGTTTTAAAATATAAGAATAATATGAATATGTATATGATTATGCTTTAAATTTTTTTAAATGAAAAGATACAATTCAGAAGAAAAATATGCTAATCTCCAAAACTATGAAACATTGGTTATAAGCAATACACTCCTCCCTCTTTTTAGCAAATAGTTCTAAGTATAGACAAAGCCCTTAGGTGAAAATAAGCCCTGGAATGTAAGTTTTTGAGCAGAGACTACCCATTCACCAAGATCTGTTTTCACCTTGTTCCAAGGCAACAGAGCCCTGTTTTTTAGCTGGGTTCATGACCTTCTGGAATAGATTTTACTTATTAGCTCTCCCTTGCAGCTACTTGTGGCCCAAATATTATAAACAGAAGTATCATATGTAGTTTCCAGAAAGTAACCTTTAAAAGAGAGGGTGACTAAAGTCCAAAATATATAAAGAACTCCTACAACTCAACAATAACAAATAACCTAATTTTTTAAAAATGGGTAAAGGATTTGAATAAACATTTCTCCAAAGCAGATATACAACTGAGCAGTAAGCACATAAAAAGAAACTCAATATCTCTCATCCTTAGGGAAATGCAAATCAAAACCACAATGAGATACCACTTCACACCCATTAGGATGACTATTATCAAAAAGACAGAAAATCACAAGTGTTAGTGAGGATGTGAAGAAACTGGAACTCTTTGTGCAAATGCTGGTAGGAATGTAAAATGCTGCAGACCCTGTGGAAATGGTGTGGCGGTTCCTCAACAAATTAAAAATAGAATTACCATATGATCCAGCAATTCTACTTCTGTGTATATATCCCAAAGAACAGAAAGCAGAGACTCAAACAGATATTTGTACACTCATGTTCATAGCAGCATGATTTACAATAGTCAAAAGGTAGAAGAGATTCAAGTGTCTGCTGACAGATGAATGGATACACAAAATGTGGCATATACATAAAAACGGTAAATTACTCAGCCTTACAAATGAAGGAAATTCTAATACATGCTGCAACATGGATGAATCTTGAAGACATTATGCTAAGTGAAACAAGCCAATCACAAAGGACAAATATTATAGTGTTCCACTTAAATGAAGTATCTAGAATAGTCAAATCCATAAAGACAGAAAGTAAACTAGAGGTTATGAGGATTGGAGGGAGAGAAAATTTGGGAGTTAGTGCTTAATGGGCATAGTGTTTCAGTTTGGGAAAATGAAAGATTTTTGGCAGTGAATGGTGATGATGGTTGCGGAACAATATAAGTGCACTTAATGTCACTGAACTGTGTACTTAAAATATTTAAAATGATAAATTTTGTTATGCGTATAACATTAAAAAAACACACAAAAAAATGCAAAAGATGCCCTTCTGCTTCCTTCTTTCTTTCTCTGGCTGGAATGTAGACCTGACGGGTGGAGGTTGAGCAGCCATCTGGGACTGTGAGGTAGAAGTCACATGTTGAAGGTGATAGAGCAACAGGAAGAAGCCTGGGTTTCTGATTATGATGGAGTTGCTGTACTGGTACTGGATGACTCATCTTTGGATTTTATTTGAGAAATAAACTACACTGTTTGAGCCACTATTATTTTGTTTTTTTTATTTTCTGTCACTCTTTGCCAAATTTAATCACATTTTAACCATCTCAAGACTGCTATACTTTGTTGTAAATGAGTGCCTTTTCAAATTTTTGACCAGAGTATTTTAGTTTTTTGCCTTTTGTAGAAGTGCATTGTTATCCACTGTAACTCTGACTAACAACAGTAAATAAATTCACAAGCAATTTTAAGTCATAAAAATGGTGATTATCTTTCTAGTTACAAATCTTTTTTACACAGAGGAGGTGCAGTACAAAGGTAAGAATGTGTACTTTTAATGTATCTTTGTTTCTCTTGAGCTTCCCTGTGTTTTGGGTAGGTTGTTTCTGTAACTGACCGTGGCCACTTGTGATTTTAGTTCTATCTTCTGGGATGTTAGCAATCCGGCTATTCTGGTCTCATTTATTCTCTCAATGTTGTTATTAAGATGTCTGTAAAAATATTAAATGATTAACCAGACTTAGTTTCAAAACCTTCATAAGTACTATATGAATTTCCAGCCAGTTTGAGGCCAACCATGAGATTGTTCATTTTGGAACAACACATGCAAGCACTTTGAAAACAAACCCCAAAGGTAAAATCCAATTCCTTAGACAATTTGCTTCAGATCATTGTTAAAAATATATTTTAAATGTTAGGTAGCGTATATTTTGATTCACACAAGGTATAAAGCATTTCATTAGGAGCAATTGATAGACTACTCATTAATTATTATATCTTCAAAACAACACTAACTTAAATTGAAATTGAAACTGATCACTTCCATTGTTTTAAAATAAAACTACTATGCATAAAATACAAATATTACTAACATTTATGTCCCTATGTCTTTTATATATAAATATCTATCTATTTATTTAGTCTATCAAATGATACATATCAGAGAAACTAATATAAGCTTCTGACAGCCTCAGGGATTATTTTATGTTTATTTGTAGTGTTCCAGATAAGCTGAAATTTGACCATCCATGGGGGTTGGAATGTTGACAAAACTGAAACATGTTTAGTCTGACAATGGCTGAGGTTAAGAATGTGGGGGAAGAAGGGAAAAGGTGAGGTTGGAAGGTAAGGCCACTCCAGTGTCCTTTTGTCTTATCTCTACTCTGAGAAGATGACTTCATCATCTGATAAGTTATTCTCTGAATTCTCTGAAACTTCATCTGCTTTATCTGCTTCCTCGCCCATTCCTGGATTCTTCTACCTAACCTGGAGGACAAGACGGCTGTTTTGAATCCAAAGTTAATCCTTCACACAATGTATGTGTCATCCCTCCTTGTCTCTTCCAGGTCCTTGTTGTATCTCTTTTACCTTCTTTTACTCTCCCTTGGCTCAGTTCTCTCAGCCAATACCTGTGTTTATGTCTCTCCTTTCTTTACAAAATAACAACCAATTTTTCCCAACCTGGTATGGTGCTCTTGTTGCTACCATCTCTCTCTCTGGCCCTTCATAATCAAGTGACTTGAAAGTGTAATCTATACACACTGCTTTCAATTGCTCACCCACCATTCACTCCTTCTAATGTGGCCTTTATCCCTCTCACCCACTGGAAATGCTCTTGACCGGTCACTGATGGTCTCATAAATGCTCAGTCCAATAGGTACTTTTCTGTCATTATTTTACTTCAGTTCTCTGCTTCATCTAGTATTGTTGAATTCTTTTTCTTTGAAACTCTCATGATTTCTGTGATTTCCCATTTTCTCTCTTTCTCCTCTTGGTATTCCATTACTGGACATTTTTTTCCTCCATTTCTCTTATAAATGGTAGCTTTCCTTTTTTCATTCTTTGCACTCTCCCTGAGAAATCTTAGCAACCTTACAACTTTACTTCCTGTCTTGTCTTTCAAATCTCTTTGTCCAGCCAGTGTAGACAATGATGATAATACTACAGCCCAATCCGTCTGTTTGGACACCCCATGGGTCCCTCTATCTCAACATGTACAAAAATGTGCATATCACCACCACGCCTCCTTATTCTCCTATAGTCCCTCTCTGAGAATATATACATCATAAAAGACTGAATGAAACTAGAATCCTGGGAATTATTCTAGACCTCTTTTGTTTGTTTCATAATTTACCAGGTTCTAGTGGTTCGACTTCCTAGGTATCCATTAAATCAGTCCTTTTGCCTTCTTCCCCTGACTTGATTTCTTGTCTGGTAATTGCAATGGTCTTCTAACTTGTCTTCCTTGCTCTAGTCACATTCCTCTTAAAATCATCGCATATGTTGGCTCCAGTATTATCTTCCTAAAATACAATCTCATAATGGCTCTTACCTACTCAAAATCCTTCCATGGCTCCCTATGTATGTCAAGCTATGAAGGATGACATATAAGGCACTTCATGCTTTGTCCCTTGCTACATTTCAACACCCATTTCTCACCTCCCGTATACCCACACCATGTTAAATCCTGCCAAACCTCTTGTAGTTTCTCAAATGTCTCGTATTTACCCCCTTGTGGCTTAGCACAAGCTCTTTTTTCTGCTTACAACATCCAGTTCTAAAGTTAACCTTCACACTTTGGCTGTGGTTTCACTTTCTCGGAAGGACTCTTTTGTTTCCTTTAGACCAGGTAAGGTGCCCCTCTTCTGTGTCTTCATAGAATCTTCTGCATACTTGTTTATTTTAATATGGACTAGAAACTCCAAAGAGTCCTCGGAACTGTCATATTTTTAAAAGCTGAAAATCCTGATAGCAATTGTATATTTTCAACTAATTTTTTTTCCTTTGAGACATTTACAATTTTTAAGGCTTAATACTAAAATCTTCTCACATTTTTCATGGCTGTTATTCATTATTGTAGACTGAATACTTTCAGTGTGCTGACTGTTTAATATTAAAGTAGGAGAAAGACTTAGTCCTTCTCCCTGGAGTACATCATTGTGTTTCTTCTTTAAACATACTCATTCCTGATAGCTGTACTCTCATGGGCACTTCTCTTTCCTGATATGATCTCCTGAGATTACATCATTGTGCCTGCCTGGGCGAGAGGGAACTGTGACAGTGTGGAAGTGTTTTGATATCTGCCAGGAAAAATAGAAGAGATACTTCACTGAGCAGCTATGGCAAGAGCACCTTCAACCATGTTTTGGAACTGTGATCTGATATGCTTCCTTTTAATGCAAAAAAATACAGCTATGCAGCAAACCTCACCTTACCTCACTTCATCCATTCCTTTATTTACTTCCCAAATAATTATGACTCTTGCTAGGTGCTGAGGCTACCCAAATGAATAAGGCAGAGTTCTTTCTCTCAAAGGACTTACAGATTAGCAGAATAGATAAGCCAAAAATGCATGTAGTAAAGGTCAGTGATAGACAAGAAATATTCCTCAAAGTCTAGCCTGATCAATTGTAGGTAGCAGAGAAAGTCAGTATTGAAAGATGATCACTTTGGTTTCAGCCACATTGAGTTTGAAGTGCTTGTGTGACATTCAGGTGGAGCTGTTACAAAGGCAAGTGGCATTACAGACATGACACTCAGGAGATGGTCCCATCTTGATAACATAGATTTGAGATTTACCAGGTGAAAAAAGATATTTGAAGCTCTGTAAAAAGTGATAGGAAAAGGTCAATGACAGCAATATTTAAAGGATTTTAGAGGGGGGCAAAGGGAGCCAGCAAAAAAGAAAAGCAATAGTCAGAGATTTCGGAAAGAACTTTAAATGGAGATGACATTTCAGAGGTGAAAGAAGGAGATTTAAGAAGAAATGTGTGGTCACCAGGCAGATGTCCCTGAGAGGTCAATAATAGGGCATCAAGAAGAATCCATTGGTTCATTGGTTTTTGCAATGAGGAGGGAATTGGAAACCAATGTGAGATAAAGAAGTTTAGATGGTAAATGCAGAGTGTTTGTCAAGGATCTTGGCTATGAATAGAAGAAGAGGAACAAAAGAGAAGTCAAGAGAAGCATGGCTAAAGTTGTACCCTTTATGTTTTAAAGATGTGAAAGACATCAGAACGTATATATGCTGGGGAGAAACCAGGAGAGTGGAAGAGATCTGAGATGCATGAGAGAGAGAAAAGAGCTGATACAGCAACATCCTAGAGAGAAGATGGTTTCATGCTCCCCATTACACACACGAGATTGAGCAAGGGAGCAATTCAGATGAATGCACAGGTGCTCACGGACACCCTGGCACCACGGATGCCATTGTGAAATCTGCGTGGCCCCTTTAAAATTGTATATTTTGTAGAGACTTTTTAGCAAAGGTGATGAATTTATTTTTTAGTCACATTAGCAAATAAGAAAAACATTCCTGAGGGCCGCAGAAGTAGTTCCAAATATTCATTTCTTTAACTAGAACAAATCTCTTTGGTTCTCTCTGGTACTGCCAAGATCGCTTAGCTGCTGCATTGAGAACGTTCAACCTCCCTCACTTCACTGCTCATCCAAAATGAGCTTCAGCTGCGGCTTGAGCAGAGCTGGGACTGTCTTTGCAGTTCCTAAATCAGACTCAAAAGTGGGTCATCACCACAGTATTTATTAAGTGTTCGAACCCCTCTGATCTTTCTCTCCTCCCAATAATCCATAATTCACTCCCAAACAAATGCCATCCAAATTCTAAGGATCATAAATAGTTCTGTTCTTTCCTTATTTAAAATAAAATCCGTAATAGTTTAGCCAGCTGGCCATCACAGTGCACATACTCAGCTAGGGGCTGATTTAATTTGGACAAGTATTTAATATCTGTAGATTATAGTAAATAACTGCCTTCTAAATTGAGCAGCGTGCTGTACTCTTACGCACTAATAATACTGGAATGGGAAGTGGAGATTATTGATATTATTATGCCCAGCAGAGGGTAAAGTTCTCCTTAAAGGCAGACACCTGTGTGTTGGAAGTTCTTGTGATATCGGAGTGCAGTCGGAGCTTTGGCTTACGTGGTTTTCTGGACTGAAACACTGTTTTGTTAGCTTTATGCCCAGATGTGTTTCTTTCTGGCACTCTCTCTTTGAAACCCCCAGAATGGGTGAGGTGAACTCACATCTCACCTGCACACACAGACAGCTGCGACGAAACTGCTGCATTACTTGTCTGCCACATCCGACTGGCCTGTCTTGTTAACTATTACACCGCCTGGTCCTCGCCCGGCTTCTAGCTGCTGTTTAATAAAAGATATGGAATGATGAAAGGAATCAATGAATGTATTCAAATCTTGTGATTTTGATTTGGAAAGTTACAAAAATAAATCTGCCTGATGTGGTAAGGGCTATGATGTATTTTCTGCTACTCAAAAGCCCTAATTCCCCTAGTGCATTCAATACCGGGACCCTTCCAGTCATATCATCTGTGTCCTCAAGAAATCCCATATCCTCAGAACACCTGGAGGGGCAGTTTCCGGCTCACAGTTTCATAAGTAATTTCCTCTTTCTTTTTCAAATGTTCACAGCTTTTTATGCCTTTTTTTTTCTTTTTAGCATTTACCACAATCTGAGATGTAATAGTGCTATTTTAAAAAATTATCCTATTTCCTTACTGGCTTGTAAACCATTTGAAGGGAGGCACTGACTGCACTTATTTTATTATTCCAAAAGCGCCGAATGCTGTGCTTTGCTTATAGATCGTGATTAATGAATATTTGTCATATTGAACTTCATCTACAACTGTCACTTAAACGGGGCAGCAAAATGCTAAGGGGTTTTGGCAGAAAACATGCAGTCCAAGGTTTCCTCAGCTGCTTCACTCCCCTCAGCACTAAAGTTTCTGGTAAAGAAGACACATTTTATAGCTTGGCAATTACCTGAAACTGCCAGGAAGAGAAGTAACCAGGAGAGTCCCACGGTGGCTTATTTAGGGATGTTTCTTCAGAATCCACTGCAACTGGAACCATAGCAGCAGTAGTTTGAGGCCAATGGATGATGCTAAGCACCCTGAGTGGTGCCTCCACATGTCAGCAAGCTCCTGAGTCTCTAACAAGGCGATGTGAAGCAGCCCGCCCCTCCTGCTCCGTAAAGGCTGATGATGGCTGAGTTAACACATATCCCTTGTGCCAGCCGGTCATTTACTAAGCCAAAGTAGCAGTGAGGGAAACTCAACCAAATGGGGAAGGACATACAGGGAGAATCAGGTGCTTTATAAACTAAAACATTATGGAAGAAAATAAATCCCAATGCCCTTGAAACAATAGAATTCCATTTATAGGTGAGGTATCTCAGAGTACCTGGCACTGTATGAGACATGGTGAGTTAGAGTTAAATGAAATAAGAGAGAAATTGCAGTTTTTTGTGACAAACATATCCATTACAGCCAAATAGATAACCTTATCTGAATGTGTAAGATTAGTCAAATATCTACAATTGAAAAAGGGATGGGGCAAGGTGCATTCAAAGTCAATGCCAGATATTACATTTGTCACATACATCCCCTAGTGTATTTAAAATCTGTATGAAAGTGCATTTTATAACAACAATTGAATTTCAGCAATGCTTAAAAGATAGCTTAGAATGCATTATCTGTTCATTTACTAAAAAAAAAAAAATTCATCTTATAAAATTTTCAACACCCATAGGATTTATGAAGCAGAACAAAATAACCTATGTATAAAAAAGACTAAGAACACAAAGATAAACATGTTAACAGACAATTGCTTATCACACTTAATAAATTAAGATGTTGTAGAGAATTACAGATTAGAGAACATTTCCTGCCAAATGCTGATTTTCTGAATCATGAAATTATTTAGGAGATAAAAGTGTATATCTGTATTTTAGGTCTTAGTTATGTGGAAATATTCTTATTAAAGATGGATAGCTTTATTAGACTTCAAGGCTATGTTCAAGATACAAAGGAAGTTTTAAGAGGGAAATATTACAATTAAATTCAAAGTTTAAGGATTTCTAATATAATCACAGTAATTACACAGAGATCTATGATTGTTGAGTTAATTGTAGTAGACAGGCTGGTTAAAAATTCTTATGAATAAGAATAAATGGTGAGTTTCAAAGTTATTACCCTGAGATGATCTATTAATAAAAGAGGAAAAAAATGCCTTTACAGTAGAGATATCTGGTGGATACCACATTAATTAAGGAGAAACGAACCTTCACCAATAATGGCTCAAATGGACGCACATTATCTTGATAACTGTTCAGCCTAAGTCTAATCATTAGAACAAATAAAGCAAATCCAAATTGAGGGACATTTTTTAAACAAAATTTTATCTTCTTCAAAGCTGTCAGTGACATGAAAAACAAAAAGAAAAAAATGAATGACTTTTCTAGATTAAAGGAGACTAAAGAGATGTGACAACTAATTGCAATGTGTAACCTTTGACTGAACCCCAGACCCAAAAGAACCAAAAAACTATAAAGGACATTATTGGGACAAGTAGGGAAGTAAGACTGTAATTAGATAGTATTCATATATTGATTCCTGAGTGCGACAATTGAATTATGATTATGGAGGAGGATATCTTTATTTTTAGGTGGTATAAGCCAAAGTGTCACTATGTCTGCAACTAACTCTCAAATTGATTAAAGAGAAAAAGAAAATGTGGAAGTGTTAACAATTAGTGAATCTAATCTAAAACATATATATTTTACATAGCATATTAGTTCATTTTCTGTTGCTTATAACAGAGTATGTGAAACTGGATAATTTATAAGAAAAGGAATTTATTTGTTTCAGTTCTGGAGGCTGAGAAGCCCAAGGTCAAGGAGCTGCATCTGGTGAGAGCATTCTTGCTGGTGGGGACTTCCTGAAGAGTCCTGAGGCAGCACAGGACATCATCATATGGCAAGGGGGCTGAGCATGCTAACATGCTAGCTCAGATCTCTCTTCCTCTTCTTACAAAGTCACCAGTTCCTCTACCCAAATAACCCACTCATCCATTAATCCAGGGATACCCAACCTATGGTGAGTCGTGTGATTATTTCATTATATATTACAATGTAATAATGATAGAAATAAAGTGCACAATAAATGCGATGCAGTGAATCATCCTGAAACTATCTCCCCTTCTCGTGGTCCGTGGAAAAATTGTCTTCCAGAAAAATGGTCCCTGGTGCCAAAAAGGTTGGGGACCTGCAATGGTCCCCTGCTGCAATGGATTGCAGCCATCCTGCTGCAATGGATTGATCCACTCATAACAGCAGAACCCTCATGATACTGTCACCTATCAAAAGCCCCACCTTTTAACATTGCCACATTGGGGATTAAGTTTCAACACACGAAATTTGGGGGGTGCATTCAAACTATAGTACTGGGGAATTCATTGTACCACATATTTTCACTTTTCTATAATTTTAGTATTTCTTAAACTATACAGTTAGAAGAAAATTAAGACTCAATTGTTGTCGAACCTGTTTGAAAACAAGTCACCAGGGATATTTATTAAAAATTCCTGGGCTCTATCCTTATAAATTCAGTGAGACTTAAATGGCACCCACTTGGACAAGAGCTTACATAAAAATGTATAAATTAGAAGTATCAGCTTTCTGCCACACAATTTCCAAATATATTATTATTCTGTTAACTTGATCCCTTTATATGCATCCCCTCACCAGGTACCAACAAGGCCAACAAAGATTGGGAAGGTGAGTAGAAATTTCTGGGCCTGGTGATCTGGGAGGGATTCTGGTGCCATAATGTTGCAAATGAAAGCAAATCCCAGCTGAAGGTTCTAGCCTATGCACCATTCATGTGTGTGGGGAGGGTACTTTGCCACTTTTGCACCCAGATTCTCACCTGCTTTCTGCAGTCCTGGTTACCAGCAATGATCTTGACTCTGTCTATCTTCTTGGGAGTGTGGTAAAGGAAACTCAAGAGGCCAGTACAACAGGCATTTTCAGTACTTTAAAAAGAAACTCTGTAATCAGTAGCAGTCAAACTTCATTACTCACTTCTTCCAGCTCCTGGAAAAGGTAATCTACTTTTTGCTTCTGTGGATTTACCTATTCTGGACCTTTTATATACATGGCATTGGATAATATATACCCTTTTGTATCTGGCTTCTTTCACATAGCATAATGTTTTCAAAGTTCATCCACGTTGTAGCATGGATCAGTACTTTATTCTTCTTTGTAGCTGAATATTTCATTGTATAAATATAACACATTTTGTTTATCTATTAATCAGTTGATTGACATGCGGATTTTTTTCCATTTAATGGCTATTTGAGTAATGCTACTTGAATAATTGTGTATAAGTTTTTAGTGGACATAAGTTTTTATTTCATTTCAATGCAAACCCAGGAATAGGATTTTGGGGTCATATGATAATTCCCATGTTTAATTTTTAAGGAACTGCCAAACTGTTTTCCAAAGTGGCTGTACCATCTTCAATTCCTACTAGCAACATATAAAGGTTCCAACTTCACTACGTTCTTTATTCTTTCCAACACTTGTTGGTCTCTCATATACCATTCTAAATAACCATTCTAATGGGTATGAAGTAATACCTCATTATGGTTTGGGTTTGGACTTCCTTAGTAATTACTGATATTGAGCAGATTTTTCATGTGTTTCATTTGTATATCTTCTTTGGAGAAATGTCTATTGAAATAATTTCTCCATTTTTAAATTAGGTTGTTTTTGGTTGTTGTCACTGAGTTCTAGGAATTCTTTATACATTGAGGATATTAATCTATTTTCCCTTTTGGCCAATGTTTGGTATCATATTCAAGAGATTGTTTCCAAATATAATGACATAAGATTTCCCCTAATGTTTTTTTTTCCCTGAGAATTTTATATTTTATCTTTTACATTTAGGTCTTTTATCTATTTCAAGTTAATTTTTGTATCGGTTGCATATGTCCAACTTTATTCTTTTGCTTGTAGATATCCAGTTTTTCCAGTGCCATTTGTTGAAAAGACTGTCCTTTCCCCATTGAATGGTCTTGACACCCATGTTGGAAATCATTTGACCATATATGTATGTTTTTATTTCTGGGCTCTCTATTATAAGCTATTGGTCTATGTGTCTGTCTTTATGCCAGTACTAGACTATTATGAGTACTGTAACTTTGAAATAAATTTTGAAATCAGGAAGTATGAGTACTCCAATATTCTTATTTTCAAGATCATTTTGACTATTCAGGGTCCCTTGAGATTACATATGAATTTTAGAATGGATTTTTCTGTTTCTGAAAAAAAACACCATTGGGATTTTGATAGGAGTTGCACTGAATCTGTAGATTACTTTGGGTAGTTGATATCTTAACAACATGAGTCTTTCTATCCATGAGCATGGGCTGCTTCTCTTTTATTTGTGTCTTTTTAAATTTCTCAGCAACATTTTGTAGTTTTTATGGTACAAGATTTTGTCTCCTTGGTTAAATTTATTCCTAAGTATTTCTTCTTTTTGATGCTATTGTAAACAATAATGCTATTGCTTTCTTACTATCTGTTTTTGGATCGTTCATTGTAAGTATATAAAATACAGTTGTACTTTGTGTATTAAATTTGTATCTTGTAACTTGGTTGATTTGTTTATTAGTTCTTATAGGGATTTTTGGTGAAATTTTTAGAACTTTCTACATATAAGATAATATCATCTAAGAACAGAGATAATTTTACTTTTTTCATTCCAATTTGGATACCTAAAAATTTATTTTTAAGGCAGATATTTTTGTGGTAAAAATGGAACAATTATTTACATATAAATTTCAAATTTGAAGTTGTGCTTAAAACCTTACACATAATTGTGAAAAGGAAGGCTTTGATATCACTTGTGTGTTTTAAACAAAAGGACAAATTATAATTAGTATTCGCTAGTAGCTGTTATTTTTATCTTCTCACCAGATTTGGTTCATCCACATAACCAATCCAAAATTTAGGAATGAAATTTAAAGTGAACACATTTAACCCCTTTGGCAAACAGAACTGGATTATAAAAAGAAAAGAAAATACTATTTCACTGCTTGCATTTTCTATTGGCTCTGGGCTGGATCTATATAACTGACTCTTTCATATTGACTGTTGACAATTTGATCAGTTCTTTGTGACCAACATTAGTGACAGAACCCAGAACAATTTGGCCTACAACTATTGAACTTGGTAGTGCTATGAAACGTAACTCACATAAAGTAGCCATGTAGCAGTTCAACAACAAACCCATTAGTAGGCTATGAAAAGGCCACAGAGAAAGAAGCCATTTAAGTGATGAGGTAATTATTTCAGATCAATTCCTTCTAGAAAATATTCTTTCTCCATCTAAAATCCAGGGTTCTGTAAAAATTTTCCAGGGCAATAGTAGAAACTTGGTAATGGATTTGCACAGCTATGGGAATGTTATGTGTGTGAAAGTTATATAAAAATGGACTTTAATCATTTAGTATTTCTTGAATTCCCCAGTTTGGGCAAACAAGAAGTAAGAGCAGACATAGAGGCAAGAAGAGTGAAAAAAAAAAGAGAAACAGAAATGCAGGTGTTTGTGTTTGTGTGGTTGATGCTGAAAAGTTCTGTCCTCTAAGGAATGATCTTTGGATAGGCCTAGGGAGGGAATATTAGAGCTGTTACTCTCCTTGACTCCAGAAAGTGACAAGTTAAAACAAGCTTCCTAACCTTAAAAAATATCTTAAGCAGCGTTGCGTGTCCATGTTATAACTTGTTAACAGGTGAGATACAGAAGATTTATGTTTTAAGCAATTTTACTTTTTCTAACATAAGAAACGATTACCACTACCACCATTGGTCTGATGGGATTTAACTAATCAGTCTCTGAAATAAAATACTTCTCACTTACATTTTCCAAGTACCTCTAAAAAGGGCCTTGTTTATTATAGTAATTATGCTATCAGCATAAATTTAAAGAAAACTGCTAGGGGAAATTTGGTGAAAATGGGCTCAAGCTTTCTTTGGATCCGTGATTTAAGCTTCCTTTTAACAGGGCAATCTACAAAACCCGAAGCTGAAAAGTGGCATTTCCCCACCCATCTAAATTCATGTTGAGTATTAAACACTGGTAGAGTCTGAAATGAGGAACAAACAGTCACTTAGGCAGCACATATTGCAGAAATATCCCATAAAGAGGCAAGAGTCTGCATTAATCATTTGAGCAGGACAATCGGTGACCTTTTCTAATAAGAACGGGAACATCGAAAGCGAACATTAAATTTCACTGCAGCCCTATTTGCTGTATATCTGTGGCATTCATCACTGCTGAGATGTAAATGTCCTGAGACTTTCGGAATCTGACAATCATACTTCATGGCGAGAGAATGTTCTGAAGAGTGCAGAAAGCTTGTTCACGCCCAAATTTTGGCAACCTTAGGGCCATTACAGCTTCGTTTCTCTTTCATTATGAAAGCAGAGCAGCTGTTGAGCAAGCAAGGTTAACAAACCTTGGAAAAACATTAAAGTTAATTTGGTTTTAGGGCTTTCATAAACCCAGAAGTTGGAAGAAGATTATTTTATATGGACCCATTAGTCTTTCAATAGTCAAATCTGCAGAGCTACTTATAAGATTTACTCTTTGGGTTTTAAGTAGATATTATCAAGGGTAGGCATCTGTTTAACTGGCATTTGGAGTCACTGGGGGCTGATAGGTTGGCCTAAAATGTACTTTGGACTAATGACCTGTATAGAGACTGGAGAGTCATGAAATCTCAGCTCAACTCCTGACATTTAAAAAGTCTTTGAAATTAACTAGTGAAGAAGGTCTAAGTTTATACAGAATTAAAACAACTAGGAGAAGAGAGGAAAAGTGAGTATAAAAGATTATTTTGGTGAATTTTAACTTTTAATTTTAAATCATAAATTTAGTCAACCAAATCTGAGCAGGCAGTATGGAAATACAATGGGAAGGGGCTTTGGGGCACTCACATCTACTTCTTCTTAGCTACCCGAAAGCCATGGGATTTTCTTTGAACCTCAGTCTCTTCATCTGGAGATTGTTACAGTACATGGGAACTGCAGATTTAATTTGAAGATTGATTATAACAGATAAGATAACAGATTATATATACTAAGGTACTAGAGTGCCACACCTCTATAACTGGTGATCTACATAAATGGTATTGAAGATTATGTAGGTCGTCTGGGGAATCAGCACCTTTTCTAGAAATTCTAAGAGCTTTTTATTATTATTAGCATCATGCTCTAACCAACTGACCTAACCCACTACCCATATCTATGAGTCTTTTAGATAGAAAGGATAGAGCACTTTTAAGATTTAAGGGATTAAATTTTAAATAGTAAAATTTTTGGCACTGTGGCAGACAATAAGGAAGACAGTGTTTGAGA
Source organism: Cheirogaleus medius (assembly GCA_008086735.1). Classification (NCBI taxonomy): domain Eukaryota; kingdom Metazoa; phylum Chordata; class Mammalia; order Primates; family Cheirogaleidae; genus Cheirogaleus; species Cheirogaleus medius. The sequence goes on along the minus strand of VBSM01003157.1, from coordinate 15,953,831 downwards.
GACCCGTGCAATGCTATTCAAAACATATCAGTTTGAGTTAAATATTCTGAATTTGAATTCTAGCCTAAATGCTCTCTATATGAATCAGTAACTTCCCTAGTCAAGAGCGAGGAGCAGTACAGTAGCTCCTGCTTTTAGGGGAGAATTTTAGAAGCTCAGTGACTGATGAACTCAGACCTGAAATATCAATCAGAAGATTGAAGCTGAATGAAAAGAAGGCTCAATCTGAGTCTCAAAAAGTTGAGATTTGGAGGGACAGAATTTCTGGACTCTAAGGGCCAAAGTGCTCCATTGAGAGGCCTCCTATCAGAACTCATGGGACCCAAGGGAAACAGGACATAACCTGGAATTATCACCAGCCTACTGTGGGGCTGTTCGAAGCTAGTTTACCTTCCCACCTTCCAGCCCCTCCAGACTTTTTGCTATAGGCACAGTGGTCAGGTGGCCCAGAACTGCGGGATTTCTCCGGGTCCCATCAGGCCACCCTACTCAGTCTTGGACAGGGTGTACAGTCATGTCATGCACACAGTGTCTGCCACATAATGTGCATTTGGGGACTCTTGCTATTATTAGGACAACTATGATTTCCACCAGGCATTTGAGCACTCCTGTGTCTGGACATCCCACAAGGTCATGACAAGGTCAGAGTGCTCAGCACATAGTGTTCTAAATTATCTCTCAGGAGGAGGATTTGTAATAATGGGCAACTGATAGGTGTTTGCTTTTAAGTATAAGATAGAAGGTTTAAATATACTTGAAAATATTTTGATTTATTTCAATATTTGCATTTAAGTCCAATGAGCTGGGTGAGGGAAGAGGATCAATTTTTTTAACAAAGTGAAACTAAATGAAGAAGTGACATTTTTGTAACTGGAGACCAGTGATACGTACTCCGCCTTCCCTGGTTCACAAACATACTTTGTGTTGGGAACTGTTTAGTTGCTTTAACTCTCCTGATGCTCTCACTTTAAGCCTGCACAGTTGATGCAATTATTATTATCTCCATGAAACAGATAGGGTAAGTAATGTTGTCTGAAGTCCCAGAGCTAGAACCGAGCAGAGCCAGTATTCAAACCCAGGCACTTTTACTCTGGAGCCCACACTCTTAACCCCTATGCCAGGTTTTCCATCACTTATGCCTCCTTCATGCCAAATGCCACCTGGATCCCACAGTACAGAGTGTTGCTGTTCTGCTCGCTTCCTCGGCATTCCCAGGGTCATATAAAACCACCTGTGTTAACTGGAAGTGAACATGATGAACATTGACAAATACAACCTGCTCTCAACTCGCTGAAATCAATTCATGTAAATTAGACATTACCACAATGTCTTTAAAAGGAACTCATTCATTCACATAACAAGTACTCATTGAATGCCCACTACATGGCAGGCATTAGCTAGATATATAGAGGTGGGTGATGTGGTAAAGGCCATTCAATAGCCTCATCTGACTCTGATGACACCTCTGGAAAAAAAACAGCTTTGATTATCTTAAAGCTGAATTACCAGGTATCAAATTCATCTTAGGGATAAACTTTAGATCACCAAATTCCAAGCCTTAGGAGACTGCCCACTCCTAACTGGAATGAACAAAAAACAAATTTAAAAAACTATCCATATATAACATTCCAAGAATGTATATATCAAGAATATATATATGTGTATATGTGTGTGTGTGTATATATATATATATATATAATAAGTTTAGATATTGTATACAAATAATGCAGACACATTCATGTAAAAGAAAAATTGATCAACCAAATTACAGGGAAGGGGTGTGAACTATTAAATTAAATGCATACTTTTCTGATATTTCGACTTTAGAAATAACACTTTTGGAAGGATGGAAGAGCATTTGAAAAGAAAACAATGATTTGATGCAAACCAATCAGTGAACAAGTATAGAAACATGAGGAGAGTTTTGGTCAAAGGTTTTATACACTGTGCTTTCAATGACCTCTGAAAGCATAGTATTAGACAATTCGTCGGAGAAAGAGTGAAGGCTGCAGTTCTATTATATAGTAATTTCATGTCAAAAAGGAATTAATTGTCCAGTCTCTTTGTGCTCTCGATAGTTGTGGTCAATGAATTGATCTGACACTGAAAATTAATGCCTGCCATATATTTTGTGTGAAATGATGGTACTATGCTCTCCAAGTTGTCAAGCCGAGCTGTTACCTTCCCTGAGAAATCTATCTTAAGATTAGCTTTTACAAAAAAATGAAAAGTCTAGATGTTTTATTAATCAACCATACTTCTTTTTCAGCAATGAGGTTCTGCATACCTAGTCAAGAGACCAAAGTTACCTTGAGTTTTACTCCTAGGTAAAACATAGCTGATGCTGTTTACACGTAGATCTGCGAGGATAGCAAAATTCAAACAACAAAAGGAAATTGATGAATGGGCCTTGCTATCTCAGGCAATAGCCAATACAGAATAATCCCTTTAGGAAGTTAGGAAGTGCAAAATTCAAATTTTACTCAAGCTATTAATATACAGTAGACACAGAGTAACAGTTGAATCTTAAGATCAACTCAAGGGTTTGTTAGTTTTTTTTTTTTTTTTTTTTTTTTTTTTTTTTTTTTTTTTTTTTGCTTATCTGCAAGATGTAGATAACACCATCCTGAGCAATGTTAAAGATCAATGAGGTAATATATATAAAATGAAATTGATTGTTCTGAGGGAGGACCTCATCTAAAAGCTATGTACTCTGTATGTAAATTTTTACCTGATCTTATTGTTAATGCAGCAAATTAGTGTCATTAAAAAAAGTTAACATTAATCAGAAAATCCTTCATTTGAAAGATACAAGGTGATTTTTGGCGAAAATTGAGAAAGAAAGAATTTAATAGTCAATGTCTGTCATAAAGCAGGCAAGCATTCCATTTAATAGTCTGAAATATATCGACCATGCTTTGCTTTGTTTTTACTTTGCTTTTATTTTGTTTTTTTTTGAAAAACACACAGTCAGCTGAAATATACCCTCATACATAATGATAAGTACAATTATTATTTAATACATGCTTGATAATCAACATGTTTTGTGTTGAATACTCTAAAAAGTAAGCCAGATATTTGTATCTTCTCCTTTTACTCTTGACTACTTAAGGATAGTCTTTTTTCAAAAAAAAATATAAATATTCTTGGCTAGCATAGCTTAAAAATGTATTTTTTAAAGTTTTGAAGACATTGATTACCTTTCAAGAGGCATGATTTTCTCCTTTTGCATTATGCATTTTAAAAATCTTTTACACAAGTTGCTACTTCACTAATTACAGATTGGCAAGTGATCAAGAGAACTAATAAAGGCATGCAGATTTTCCTTTAAAAAAATTCTGTTCTAATGTTAATAAAAGGGGCAAAGTTACAATGTCAATTGAAAAACTGTTTTCTTTTCCAGACACTTGTTCTTAATGATGAGTTATACTTGAGGAAGACAAATACTGTTCTTTCCTAAAGAACTCATTTTTCCCCCATGATGGCATTTTGAAGTCAATGATTTGTCACCACTCTCAGCAGGAAGTATAATGGCCAAGCATGGCTTAACATGTCATTTATTCAAGTAAGATGGTCTCGGTTCTGTGGATGACAAAAATTCTCAGTCTCTGGTTTGCCCTTGGCCACCATTTTAGCCAATGAGAACAGTGAAAGTTTGGACTTTCAGAGGTGCTTTATTCTAGTAAAGTTCAGCATCTCCTTGTTTCATCCAGTGGAAGTAGTAATTAGATATACAGTAAGGAAAACACCACCACTGCCATCAACAGCAAACACCTTAATTACTTTTTCCATATACCAAAAATAGCTTGAGACTCCAAAAAGATCCCTTTCCACATAGGGTAAAAATTTCCCAGAAAAAAAATGTACATATAAAGTAAGCACACAATTTTCCAAATATTTTCAAAAGCACAGCCCAAGTTGTAACCACTGGTGTAAAGAAAATGGTAATGTGGAAGACTGGAATATGCCATCCCAGGATATGCCTCTTTGGCATAAAAATTGTTTTGAGCTGAAGGCAGTTGAGAGGAAGAAGGTGCAATAAAGCTCTCTGTCCTCCTTCTATTAGCCTAAAAGCATGACATAAATTTACAAAGACAAAAGGTATTGCCTCCCCTCTCTACCAGGAAGAACAAGGGTTAACCACTGAAGACAACTTTAGACATGTGTCAGCCTGGCAGTGGTACCAAAGTTATCTATATTAACAAGCTTTCCAAACTCGCCTTTATCTGCAAGTTATTTCCCTTCCCTCAATTTGCTGTTCCTGGAGACCTAAATACCTTTTCCTGTGTCTTGTCACTTCTCTAAAAATTTACTGTTCCTTGATGAAGATGCTATGTAAGCTGAAATTCAAAGCCACCTCTTTTAGAATTACTTTATCCCATGTATCTCTCATGTACATAGAAATGATACATGCTAAGAAACTTCTTGTTTTACTCTTTTTAATTTTTCTTTTGTTATGCAGGTCCATTTCAACTAAGAATATGAGAGTTAAGGGAAAAAATTATCTTTCCTCTCCTACATTAGCTTTACAGAAATCAAAGGTTAGTCCATTAATAGCCATGGAGACATGGATTCTGCATTGGCAGCAAATATGTTTCATACAATGGAAATAAAGTCACCAGATTTGACTTCCTGCTGCTTAGAAGAAAATCCCCCAGGAAGAAACTCCTAACAAGAGTTCCTCTTCCCAACAGTGAGCTAATTGACACAAGTACTCTGACTTGATTTTATGGTATTTGCACATCATTCTTTTCATTGTGTCCCTCTAACTTTGTTCTCATAAATCATACTATGTCTTCCAGCAGTCCATTTGTCCTTCAACCATAATTCAAAAACTCTTTTTTTAAAAATGTTGCCTATATACAACTTTTCCCAAGTGTTATGTCCTAGGTTGCTTAAAACTTAAAAGCCTAAAATCTTGTCAAAGTAGTCCTAAAAATCCCTTAAATATTTGATGAAGAAGAGTGCAATGTACTTGATTTTGTATGTACAATCTGTAGACATTTAAAATTTTTCTTCTATTAGTCAATGTTTTTCTATGGCCCTCAACTAATTATTTAATAATTTTTTTCTAGAATTTAAAGAAGATATCATTACCCACATGCCTGGGCATCTTTGTAAAAGGTTATAAAACCCTTAAAATTTTTCCTACGTTCCTTTCACACATTTCGGCTTAATTATATTCATTGCTTGCAGTACACAGCCACTTGAGTAGAATTTCAGAGGGAATTTCCCATACTATCTAAAATGCTACTTTCTTTTCTTTTTCAATGCTTTTATTATGTATTTATTACATACTTTATAATATGAAATAGTAAAAACTTCTTATTTTATTTAAATTTTGAACACTAACCCACACAAAATGGCATGGTTCTTCTCAACTTTGATTTGTCAAATTATAGGGGAACTAGCTCAGTTAATGCAGCAATTTGATTCTTATGAAATTGCAAAAAACCTCTATAGGTCCAGGCATCATTTGTTGAATAAGCAAATTAATATAGTATGAAGAACAGAGAGGTCAAATTACCTGGATTCAATTAAATTCTGGCTCTGCCGTTTCCTAACCAGATGACCTGAAGCTAAATTCATTACCTTGTCCTGAGGCTTGGTTTCCACATTTTAATAATGATGATAATAATATTATTAATTCCATAGGATTCTTGGGAGGTTGAATAAGATACTGTTAAAAAATCACTTATATGAAAAAGTGCCATAGAAAAATTATTCTTACTGTTTTTAACTTTTTTAAAAATGTGCAGTTTGGAGGAAAAAAAACAATACAATGAATTTGAATAATTATATCCAAGATGGCTGATTCCTAGGAGTTGTGCATACGGCCTTATCCAAGAACAATTTAGAAAGAGAAACAAAGGAATAGAGATACCCCTTTTTGTACTTTTGCCCCCTTCTTGTACATGGCCAATACAGGGCCCAGTGATTTAGGTAAAGCTATCTATTTGGGTTGTATTTATTTGGTAGATTTTCAGGGAGGTTTGGGTAAGGGTAATAAGATACTTTTTACAATTTAGAATATATTATCCTTAATAAAATAACCAGGATCTACTAACTAAGTCATATATCATTGGCTTTCATTCTACTACCTTCTCTCCCATCTTCGTATTTCCCCACAAGTGGAACATCTATTGTAATATAAAACCTAGACCAGCGGTCCCCAAACTTTTTGGCACCAGGGACCAGTTTCACAGAAGACAATTTTTCCACAGATGGGGGTGGCAGGGGATGGTTTCAGGATGATTCAAGTGCATTACATTTATTGTGCAGTCAAACCTCTCTGCTAATGATGATCTGTATTTGCAGCCACTCCCCAGCGCTAGCATCACTGCCTCAGCTCCACCTCAGATCATCAGGCATTAGATTCTCATAAGGAGCTGCAAGCTAGATCCCTCGCATGGGCAATTTACAGTAGGGTTCGTGCTCCCATGAGAATCTAATGCCATTGCTGATCTGACAGTAGGCGGAGGTCAGACAGTGATGTGAGAGATGGGGAGTGGTTGTAAATAAAGATTAAGCTTGGCCCACTGGCTCACCTGCCTGCCGCTCACCTCCTGAAGCCCGGGGATTGGGGACTGCAGACCTAGACCTAGCAGGATAGCTATTTAAATTAGAGTACAAAGTCTTTTAATCTCATCCATTTTGTTCCCTACTTCAGAGTGATATTTCCTAACCATTCTTCCCATATCTTGGCATACATAATATTTGTGACTCCCCCC
>VBSM01003157.1:15936070-15947000 GCA_008086735.1 Cheirogaleus medius | reverse complement strand
AAAAAAAAAACCCAGAAAAGAATAGAAACTCCTATAATTCCTTTTCACTTAGCAATATCACATTCCACCCAGTCTGGAAAGGCAGAAAATTTTGAGAAGTCTTTGAATCCTCTGTGCTTCTTCACTCTCCTTAACAAGTCATTCAGTAAGACTTGTCAATTGCACATTTAAAAATGTCTCTGTAATCCATTTGTTCTTTCCACCTCCACTGTCCCTGTGCCAGTGTAGGTCATCATCAGCCTCTTGACTGGTACATCTGACACCTTACTGGTCTTTTCTTCCTTCCATCCACCTTCCATACAGCCACTTAACTGGTCTACCTAAGTCAACATCCAACTATGCTATGTTTCTTTTTTAATTAGAAACAGAAACAAAATAAAAAATAATGAATGATTCTTACCTATCTGAAGAATAAAGACTATCTCTATTAGCAAGTTATTCTCAGCATATCTGTCCAAATTCATTCCTCTAGGATTTTACACATTTTATTTCCATTATACAGCTCCCTTTTTTACTCGCTCTTCATGACTTTGCTCAAATGATCTCTTTCTAACTCTCTATCTAGAGAGAATAACTTCTTATTCTATGCTCTCTTAGCATTTTGTACATGCCCCAGAAATAGTGATGGCACCATATTTTCTGAAGCAAGAATAGAAACATGTGGCATTACAACTGATTGTGCTTGTTAGTAAAACAAAACATAATGTTTGAAGTGGGTAATGTCCCAAGTAAAGATGGTCACTGTAAAAATTACATGTATCCTATTCAAATAAAGAGAACTATCTATATATTTTTCCCCTTGTCTGTCTCCTCCAGTAAACTGTAAGCTCCTCTATGAGCAAAGTGACTGTGGCTTAGCATTGTAATTTTCCCAGGGTCAGTCACAGGGTCTGGCACATTTATTTGTTTGTTAACAAATGTTCATTAAGAAATAATTGGTCAATACATGAGCGAAGACAATGAATATATTTTTTCTAGTTATTTATAAAAGTACACTAATGTCATGGTTTAAGTCTTATGTGCTCTTTATAATTTGACTTAGGAACAAAACTCAATTCTTTTTCATACACTGCCCCTCTCATATGGACCAGGTGCCATCACACTTCTAATTTCCCCTTTCTCTTCAATCTTAGGTGATGACCTTGCCTTATATTTCCTGGAAAAATGGAGAAGAAAATTTCCCTATTGTCCCATCATTGTAACTATCAACCTACCTACCTTTGTGTGCTCGGTCTTTGCTGTTGAGCTGAACTTTACACTCACTACTCAGTCCCTTCCCTGAGACTCCGGGTACCTCGATTCTTAACTCCCCAATGATAATACTCTTACAGGTATCCCCTCTCTCACCTGTGTCACAAACTGTTCATTCTCTTTCTACTGGATAATTCCCTTCCCCAAATAAATGTGCTAAAATACCTAAGTTAAAAAAAAAAAAGAAAAGAAACTCCTTTGCTCTTTGTCCCTCAAGAGGCAGCGCTTCATTGTGTATTCCTCTTTTCCGCAGAGCTCGAAGAATTTCCTGTACTCAAGGCCTCTACTTCTTCTGCTCCATTCTCTCTTGATTTTACACTAATCAGTTTTTCATCTCCAGCAATCCACTAAAACATCTCTGTCAACTGAAAGTATTGATTTTATGTTGTCATTTCAAAATGATTTTGGTTCTCCTCTTACTCTGTTAGCATCATTCAACAAAGGTAAGCTCTCTGCTCATGAAGTATTTTCTTCACTTGGACTCTGAGCTCTTATTCTCCTGTGATTCCTCTTTTCCTTCCCAAGATCTTTTGCCGATTCCACCTTATCCTCCAGATTTCAAATATTTGGATGCCTGAAGGCTCAAGCCTCCACATCTTCTCTGCCTACTCTCACCTGGTAGATCTCATCCATTCATATATGTAAATTTATGACTCCCAAATTTAGGACTCTGGCCCTGACCTTAGTCCTGAACTCCAGACACATTTGTGTAATTATCTACTTAATATTTCACTCGGATGTCTCATAGGCCAACTGCATGTTCAGAATTGAGCTCTGCTTTTCCACCGCTGTCGACCTGCTCTGCCTATAGTCTTCCCATCTCAGTCAATGTCAGCTCCATTTTACTGTTCTTCATGCTGAAAACCATGAGGGCATCTTTGACATTCTCTTTCCTCATATCCCACATGTGATGAGACAGCCTCTCACCCTACTCACTGCTACTTTCCTAATCTAAGCCAAGTTATTTTCCCATTTGCACCATTTCAATGGCCTCCTAATTTGTCCGTCTGCTTCCATCTTTGTCCCTTTGTCTTTTCTCGATCTAATAGCCAGAGTGATACTTTTAAACATAAGTAAGAACGTACCATTCCTCTGTTCAAAATCCTCCAAGCGTTCTCATATTACCAGAATAAAGTCCAAATTCTTACCAGGGCTCAGAGATCTTCTGTGGTCTTGCTTCTCTGTGATTCTCAGACCATGATTGTCTCCTACTATCCTTTCCTCCCTCCCTCGGCTCTGACCACACTGGCTTCTTTGTTGTGTCTGGAACATGCCAAGTATGCAAAGGTCTTAGAGCCTTTGTACTTTGGCTCTCTGTCCAGAAACCCTTCTCTTTGTATCCATACTCTTTTCTTTCACTTCCCACAGGTATTTCCTCGTATATCTATTTATGAAAGAAGTCTTGCATGGAAACTTCACATAAATAACACCCCTCATTACTCTATATCTCCTTATCTTACTTCATAGTATTTGTCATCTTAGCAACATTGCATATTTAAGTCTAAATTATAGCATGAGAATGTAAGCCCAGTGAGGGATAGCAATATATCCGTTTTTATTTTTTGATAGTTTCTTTGGAGTACCTGATATCTAGTAGGAACAATAAACATTTACTGAATAGACAAAAGGTTGACATTGTGCGTAAAGAACCATGAAAGTGAGATAAAAAACCAAAACAAAACATAGGAAACTCCTCACAATTTCTGGCAAAACTGCTTAGAATGACTGACAGAGACCTATTATTTCAATAATCTGAAGAGGACATCACATGACATTTCACCTCACATTCTGTTCAGAAATAAACATTAATAGCAATTTAGTTTTAAGCAAGGGCAGTGACTCCGCAAGGACAATTAAGCACCTGAAAAAGAGAGGAAGATTACAATTAAGCTGACCAGAAAACCAAAAGGAACTTAATGACCAAATCAATATCACTATTTGATCTCAGTCCCTGATCAACATGTACCTGCCATTTGACCCCACAGAGATCATTAGGATCGTGTTTGTTTTGTTCCCATTCTCATAAATGCTGGTGTTAGTCATGCACACACTGACAGGTAGGTAGTTTATAGCTGAGAATTGGTTCTTATTACAATTAGAGTGAAATAAACATGACAGATGACTGGACCAGTGGTCTTCAAACATTTTTCCCCACAGCAGGTTCTTCCAGGTAACATTTACGTGAGCCATATACTCACATCACTCACAGGTAATATAGTCTACGGATTCTTTGCAATTCCCTATTACTACCTAAATGTTCCTCCCTTAGAATGATTTCCTCCCATCCATCTGCATACTCACAACAGGAGGCTGGGAACTGTTTTCTGGATGAACTCTGTCATTTTCTGCATAAGAAAACTGAAGTCTACAGAGAGTAAGTGACTCATCCAAGATTACAGAGATAGGAAATTAAAGATGTAGGAAGTCAAAGACTAGGAGCTCTAAGAGATTGAGAAAAACATCTTATTTGCCTGGGAATTTCTTTCTTTCTTTCTTTCATAGTGAGAGACTAAACATACAAATGGACAATGGCCATACGAAAATAAAACATTAACTCACAGCCTGCAAAACCCAGCCCAGGAAGTCAGCCTACTATCTATAGTCGCCAGTCCAAGAAGTCAGACTATTATCTTTAGCAACCATTCTAGAAAGACAAACAATATCCCTTGTGCCAATTGGCCCAAAATGGCCAGGACATCATTAATAACTGACAGCTTCCCTAATTCTCTAAGCGTCCAACTTAGGGCCAAGTGGAGAAAGTCAAATATACAACCCTAACCAGTCACATAGGATACCCTGCCCCTATTTAGCCCAACTACAGCATCCCCACCCTGAAATTCTCCAACTAGGGCACATCTAAAGCTGTCCCTTCTTCCACTATCAAATATTCCCACTCCTCTGTCTGTCTCTGAGTGGCAATCAAACAAAAGTGATTATGGCTGATCCCCTTGCTAAATCAATGTCTGAATAAATAGCTTTTGCTTGCTCTCATTTAGGTAGTCTTTGCTTATTTCCACAGTTCTCCTAGAGGTCCTATTGAAATGCAGTGTGCACTGCCCATTGCTGAAGACCCCAGCCTTTGACCAGGTGCTACCAAGGTCCTTGTGCCTTGCTTTCCATGGCTCGTTAAGTCCATGCTGACGTGATAAGTCCATAATGAGTCTGAACTCTGCTCTCTTTGTACTTAGTTTCTTAGCTCTTTAGTCTCAGTTTGGTACCCACTTTTTTGTTATTGGTTCCCATTTGCATGGCATCCTTGGAGGAAACAGGTGATTTCCTTTCATCTCATTCTTTTTGCCTTTTATGCCACTATTTTGTGTCGTACTGTTCAAAAGTGTTTGTCATAGGAGAGTCATAGGGTAGAAAACAGAAATAAGTCCTATAAGCCTCTATAAGCCCGTTGTTTGAGCTGACTTCAGACAGGTGAGTTTGCAGTTTTTACCAGACCGGTGTCCACTTGGACAATCTTTGCTATGGTTCATTAATTAAATCAAATGTAGGTCTCCTTCCATTTCTATTTTTTGTCTTGAGAATTTGAATTTGAACCAGACAGACTATTTTTTCCATTAGAGGATGAGCTCCAGATAACTAAAAAGTGACTGAAAGTATTGACACCTGCTTAACGTTAAAATCAAGTAAGTATTGAGGATAATAGTATGTAGTTTTATCTGCTCTGACAATATAGATATAACGCAACTAAAGGGGTAGACAGAGAAAGAATTTAAAAAGTAGGAGATATTCGCTGATTGCCTCATAGGTATTAACTGGGTATAAAAGGGTGTTATCTTAAGTTATATGTGTGAGGGGAAAAAGAAAAGGTGGGTGAAAAAGAGATTACTAAATAATTTCAGTTTTGTTTATAGTATGGAACCAACAGTCACCATCTACAAATGACAAGACTGAATAATTTGTTAAAAAAAATTCATATAAAGATAGCCATTAGAATAGAAATACAGACCTTCCAAAATTGCAAAATAACTCTTAAAAAGAGAAAAGTAAACAAATAAAATGGGCCGTATGTCAGAATGAACACCAAACATATTGGTCATAACAATAAACACAAATGCATGTAACTCATTTACTAAAGATTTTTCAGATGGGCTAATAAAACAAAATTCAATTTTGTGCTATACACAAGGACACACATAAAACAAAGGAATTCAAAACATTTTTCAAAAATAAAGTCAAATGTAAGCAAAAAGAAAGAAGGATTGCAATATTGATACTGGATATGGAAGAATTCAAGCCAAAAAGTCTTAATTACAACAATGAAGAAAACATTTTAATGCTAAAGACTTAATCCACAAAACAAATATATAGTACTTATTATATTTATACTCCCAAACACTCAGCAATAACTTTTATAGATGAAAGTCCACAAGAGCTCCAAGGAAAAATAGATAAAACCAACACAAATTATAGCAGACTTTAATATGTGTCTCACAATCTAAAAGAAGATCAAGTTAACAAATTAGCAAGGATAGAGAAGATCTAATAACAAAATCAATAAAGTAGGTCTTACATTTCCATATGGAATTCCACAACTCACTAATAGAGTACACAACTTTTGTTATCAGAGAACATGGAACATTCCAGAGGAGAATCATAATTCTAAAATATAGAAAGAATACAAATAAAATTCTCAGAACACATTGCAATAAAAAAAATCATGAATAAAAGGCCCTTACAGATTTTTTAAATGCAGTATTCAAAGGGGAGTTGGAGATTTAAATCAAAGGGAAAATAAAATTCTAAAGTTTCTTATATAGAATAGAAGCTCAACATATCAGAACCTATTGGCTATTGCAGAGCAAAATTTATACCATTAAATGTATACCAATAAAAATGTTAAAAATGAAAACAAATGAATTAAATATGATTCAAAAACTTTGGAAAAAATAAAACGTAAACCAAAAGAAAAGCCAAAGGAGGAATTAATAAAGATAAAACTAGAAATTAATAAATAAGAAACATTAAAATAATTAAGTAAATAAATAAACAACTGGTTTTTTAAAAATAATAACCAAAAAGACAAAATGCTAACTAACTTAATTAAAAAGGGATGGGGTACTGGAAGCACAAATACAAAAGAAAAAAATGACAAAGAGAAAACAATTAAAGGTGAGAAAATGATATATATTTTTGTGCACCATATGGAATTAAATTTGAAAACATGGAAAAATGAATAACTTTATAAAAATTTATTTACCAGAATGATTCCAGTATAGATAAAAAGTCTAAACAGATCAATTTTAATAGAAGAAATAGAGTTGTCAAAAAGCAATCTAGTTTAAAATGACCATAGTCAGAGAGTTTCCCGGGAAAACAATCCCAAAACTTCAAAATCTGGTAATTTCAAAACTATTGAAACAATTCTAGAAAGTAGAAAAAAAGAGGAACCTTGCAAATTCATTTTATTATGAAGTGAAACATTGATGCCAAAACCTGGATGAACTTGGCAAAAAAAAGTCAAACCACTAAGCAATCTCAATTATGACTATCAATGCACAAACCTTAAATAAAATAACAGCAAACAGAACTCATCACTCCTATATTAAAATAATACATTTTAACCAAGCATCATTTATTCTAGAAAATTCATTAATATAATTATCCACTAATATAATATTGATCTATTATATTAAAAGATAAATTTCCAATGCTAGTCAGATATGTATTAAAACATAGAAATAAAAGTTGTACTCTACTGCAAAACCCAAACATTTTCAGTGAAAAAATCTATGAGGCTTGTACAAGATTGAGAAATCAGAATACGCTTTAAGTTCATGTCTATCAAATATTATGTTAAGATGGTGATCAAATATTCTTTTTTTTAAGGTGGAAAACATAGTAGGATAAATCACATCAACCAGCATCGTGAGGGATGTGTATATGTATACGTGGAAGGTGAGAACTTATCTTTTGATTTTCCGCCAGTTCCTGAGAACCGCAGCTGTGCTGTATTATCTCATTCTCACAAGGTATCTGTGAAGTGTTACCGTCCACATTGTACAAATGAGGAAACAGGTCCAAAGAAATGAAGTAACAGGTGTTTTTTATTGTTAAACTTAAGGAAGTTAAATTGAAGAGCTGTGAGAAATGGTGTAGTAATAAACTGCTATGTCTTTACTGAGCTGCCTGGACTTTAACTGCAGAAACCCTGAGGTCCTCAGTAACTTCTGCTTGTTGATTGAGCACCGGGGCATTTCCTTGCTGCAGTTGTCTGACTCCTCCACACTTTGTGCTCAGAACTACACTTTGCTGAGCCTCCCAGACTGTTGTTGGTGCTACTGAATCATTTCTAGTCACCACTGCTGATTCAAAGCTCATCCTCTGCTATAGACTGTTTGTGTCCCCTCAAAATTTCTCTGTTGAAACCTAATTCCCAATGTGATAGCATTTGGAAGTGGGGCCTTTTGAAAGTGATCAGATTATCAGGATAGAGCCCTTATGAAGGGAAGTAGTGCCTGTATTAAAAAAAGAGGCCCCGGGAATTCCCTTGCCCCTTCCACCATATGAAGACACAAAAGTGGCTGCCTCCAAGCCAGAAGGCTGGCTCCCACTAGACACTGAATCTGTCCACACCTTGATCTTGGATTTCCCAGCCTCTAGAATTGAGAATAAATAAATTTCTGCTGATTTTAAGCTACCCGATCTATAGCACTCTATTATAGCAGCCAAAAGGAACTAAGACGCCCTCCAAAGCCCTGATCTGATTTGCAGCAGGTATCTCAAATTGATTGGCCCAGGATACGGCTTCATATGAATATATCTTCTTTCCCATTTTAGGAATCCTACTGAGCTTTGAAAAGCTATAGCCACTCCTGCAACTCACCTCTCTCCAGCCAGCAACTACCCTAGACACACATAGTGGGTGTGGGAGGTTCTTACAGGGGTGGGGCCCTTCCTCCCTCCCCACCTTTTGAGTGGTCCTCAGCCTGTCGTAGCCCAAGCTCCAGGCAGAAAAATGGCGCTCACTTGGCAACTTGATTCAAGGCTAGTTCTGGGTAGGCACTTCTAGGATCTGCTGTCATGCACCTTGCAAGACACACAAACATCACAGACGTTTGTAGATACTATTTGTTTTTCCCACATGAGAAGAAACAGAGGAGAGAAGACGATTAAAAAACATCAAGCTGACCCTTTGTTTTAATTTGATCTTACATTAACCCCATGAGTTAGCTTTTATTATCTATGTTTTAAAGATAAGAACAAAGAAGATTGAAAAGATTAAGTAACTTTACCAAATCACACAGCTAGCGTTGTATTCCAAATGTGCAAACCTATACTGTTTGGCCCCAGACTCTACACATTCTTTCTACTTTGTCACACTGTCCCTCACGGCACGAATACAGTCACAGTTTGAAATCTGTGATAGAAATCATTGAAATAATATTAACATAAAAAGGTTGAAGTGGACGAATCCTGGGATCTTTGATGCCGGAACACTTATTCCAAGCCCTGGCTGCTAAAGTACGAGTCAGCACAATCCTGGTTTCCTAGTTAATGAAGTGTGTGCTGCCCTCTACTGGCGCAGAGAAAACGCTGCATCATGCTTTATGTCGGCTCAGCAGGGTTGTAAAACCCAATGCAGATTCAATTTTCCTACTGGATGTCAGGGGTTTGCAGTGGGTCTGGGTTCTTTCTATCGTATTTTCTTTCAGAATAAATTTATAAAATTGTGTTCCCTTCTTTATCAATCTCATCTGCCTCTGCCGTTCCTCTTAATGTGTTTAAGATTCAGCAGAGGCATCTAGAAAAACTAAGGCCATATCTGCACAAATGTGAATCCAAGAGCTTAGGAATAGGTGTATATGCCAGGGTCAAGAAAACACTAGTCTCTATTGTTTGCTCTGAATATTGTTCTAGATTACAGATGACTGATACATACACTTTTAAATTCATTATTCTTTCCTGTGTATATAAGACAGACTATCGATTCTCGATAGGCCAACTCTAATATTCAGCCATGAATTTAATCATTCATTCATTACACAAAAATTTATTAAAGTCTACTGTGTGCCTCCATGCTAGTAATGGGTTAGGTATGAATAAGTATAAGCTGCTAGTAATGGGTTAGGTATGAATAAGTATAAGCTACGTGAACAAAAGACTGCAATACAGTTTAAATAATGCTATGGTATTTACGAAGTGCTGTGGGATCTCAGAAATAATGGCTCATTTTTGACTGGGTGTGACAAGAAAAGGTTCACAGAGGAGGGTGCCCTTACCCTTCAAACAGAAAAACAGTTTACATGACTGAGAGAAAGGGAAGGGCATTTCAGATTGAGGAAATCTCAAGTGGGAAGACATGAAGACAGGGAGATGTGGAAACAAGGCCAGGACACTCTGTTCCAGAAGTTAGTTGATCATTAGTTAGAAGTTAGTTAGAAGCGTATTCGGGGAGTGGTGAGAGTGAACTCTGCGACAGTGATGCGCACAAAGTTATGAAGGATCAGTTCTGCTCTGTGCGAGAAGTCTGCATATATGTTCTGTACATTACATATATTCACAGAGGGTGGGAAGACATTGAGGGATGATATTTTAAATCCATGATTCTTATTTCGGTTCTATCTTATTCAATATAAAGTCAATACTTTATACTCTCAATACTTTATACTCTCAATACTTATACTCTAAATACTGAGAGTGAAAAGTCAATACTTTTCATTCTCACCACTCCCCGAATACGCTTCTAACTAACTTCTAACTAATGATCAACTAACTTCTGGAACAGAGTGTCCTGGCCTTGTTTCCACATCTCCCTGTCTTCATGTCTTCGCACTTGAGATTTCCTCAATCTGAAATGCCCTTCCTTTTCTCTCAGTCATTCATTGCAGAATTTGGCCACTCTAAAGGAAAATTGATCAAAAATCAGTTGATCAAAAAGTACAAGTTTTACTCAGAAAATGCATGCCCACTGTGGTATTTTCTGAAATCTTTTGATTGATGATCAAATTAAAAAGGATAATTCCCAAATTTCACTTAACACTGTATTATGTGGCTATGTATTGTCTCTTCAACATTAAAGTGAATAAAAGAATAAGGAATTTTGGAAGCGTCTCTTGAATAAAATAAGCAAAACAATCTTCATCCTCCAAAATCCACCATTTACCCCCACCCTTCAAAAAATAAAAAATTCTCCACTACACTTTGTTGGTATAAAACAAGTTTCTGGCTACACTTCAGCACAGTTTCATTTCCTTAAATGAATTTTACTCTTGTATTATCAAAGTAACACCTAATATATAAGATGCAAAAAATAGAAAAGTAGTTTAAATATGTTCCCTTATACCCAACTCCTAAAGATTTCCATTTTTAAGTATGTGAGGACATATGTGTATAACCCAGAAAGATAGTGAAACTTTGCCGCTAATGATTTTCCAGGCTACACATTTTACACAGACTTTCAAATATCTCATCATTATGAGCTCATATGGTATCTGACTCCGGTAGCACTAATCATAAGTGAATTTGGTATTCAGATGAACCTTCCATGGCTATTGTAATTCACTGTGATGAGTCCATCATTAATAAAACTTTAAAACAATACTACCTTACACTCTAGTATTGTTACTGCTTTATTTTTGTTCATCGTTAATTAATTAATTTTCTATTTATAAAGAATTTAACCAAAGATACGAAAGATTTATACAAGGAGAACTATGAAACACTAAAA
>VBSM01003157.1:15915601-15935970 GCA_008086735.1 Cheirogaleus medius | reverse complement strand
AAAAGAATCAGTAAAGTTGCTGTAGACAGTCTGCCATGATATTGCATATAGTTAATGAGTTCTTTAAAGACTCTGATAATGAGTTCAGAGCCCTGAACTCTTATAGAAAATTTTGATTATGGAACAATATCTTATTTGGTGCTGGGGCATGGGAGGAAATGATATGAAATAAAAGCCTTTTATATTAACCAAAGAATTTACTCAAATTTTTTTAGCAACAGATTCCTGCCCAAGTTTTTTTTTTTTAATCTGAAATCATTTTCTGCTTTCTGCATCTCCAGTATTTTTGGCATTATTACATACAAGACATATTTAAATTCTATGAATGTATTATTTAAGAATGATATTAATTCCAAACTCTCTTTTGGATAATCACAACGTATTCTGTTATATGCTGGAGACAAAACAAAAACACCCAGAAACATGCCAAAGAATGATGTGCCTTAATTCTTTGGCATTTTTCTCCCTAATTATCCATTAGCAGTTCCAGATCCAATATGCTCCTGCTTTTTAAAGGCACCTCTCCTAGTTGCAATTGATATAGTTGAGCACCTATCTGGGGAAGCTGACCTAGTAGTCAAATGGCTCTACCACTTAGACATTTGCTTACTGAAAGGCTAGTTTTTAACATACCACCTTCCCACAGATAGGGGGACATACCTCTGTTTTTATAGCAAGACCTGTCTCAGTGGGAGTGAGCTCATATTCATTTAAAAACAGACACTAAGCTGGAAATTCAAATGTGAAGGACTACCAGGTGTCACCTGCTCGCGGTGTTGGGTGGAGCTATTTCATCTTTTCCATAAAGCACAGTTCTCCAGCCGCATAACTTGGTTGGAGCGAAGTATGCTGTTGCATTTCCTTCCTATGCAATGTTCCCTGAGATCAGCTCACCCCGGAGTCAATCCAAGCTGTGTTGGCTCTTCGGATGATGATTTCACACAGCCTTAGTGGTCCTCTGAATGTGGCTGCAGACCTGCCCCCACCCCCCCGGGTCATTCTGTTTTTCTGATATAGATATTTATTCAATATCTCATTTGTTCTTAAGGACATCTGCCATTTTCCTTGAGATTTGAAAGCCAAAAGCTGGATATGTGGAAGAGCTGTTATTTGTGCTTCCAGATCCATTCTCCCCCTGTCTCCGACCTGCTCCCTGCCTAAGGAGGCTGATCCCTGTGGATTGCTCCCATTAGCTTTCCTTGTCCTCTGCCTTGTGGCTGGATTAGCTGGTGGGAGGGTCAGACAGAGAACTGGAAGAAAGAGAGGCTCTGGAAGCTAACCCCATTCCTCCTGCCAAACCACAGGATGATGGTGGCTGCATTCCTCACTGAAAGTCCCATTGTGGTGGTCCTCACCTGCAGCTGGAAGTCCAACCCAGTCGTGGAAACTTCTCCTCTCCTTTCCCCTTCAGGTCTCAGGGTGGCAGTAGCTGCCCATAGCCTAGGGTTTACCCATGCCTTCTTGGTTTCCCTCAACTCTGCTAAATCTTTGTAAATATTAATAGTTCTGTGGCAGACAAAGCAGAGGGTGACTCCCCAGTGAGACAAGACTATGTGTAATCCCAACTCCTTCAGTACAGGTAGAACCTGTGACTTGCTTCTAACCAATAAAATATGGCACAAGTGATACTCCCTTGAGTAGGTTGTATATGAGACTCTGCTGCTCTTGAAAAAGCAGAAAAGCAGACAGTCCTGGTTATGTGGCACAGACCTGTGGGTGGCTGTATGAGTCAGGGTTCTCCAGAGAAACAGAACCAACTGGGATATATATATATATATTACATATAAATATATATATATATATATAAATAATTGGCTGACGTGCTTATGGAGGCTGACAAGTTCCAGGATCTGCATCTGGCAACCTGGAGGCCAGGAGAGCCAATGGTGTAATTCTAGTACTGGTCTGAAGCCCTGAGAACCAAAAGAGCTGATGGTCAAGTCCCAACCTACAGGCTGGCAGGCTTGAGACCTGGGAAGTGCCCATGTTTCAGTTTAAATCTGAAGGAAGCAAAAATAAACAATGCCTTAGTTCAAAGACAGTTGAGTAGGAGAACTTTGCTCTTACGTGGAAGTTAAGCCTTTTGGTTTTATTTAGGTCCTCAACTGACTGGATGAGACCCATCTACATTTGGGAGGGCATCTGCTTTAATCAGTCTACTGACTCAAATGTTAATCTCACCCAGAAACACCCTCACAAACACACCCAAAATAATGCCTGACCAAATGTCTGGGCACCCTGTAGCCCAGTCAAGTTGACACATAAAATTAACCATCACGGTGGCCTCTAGGATCTGAGGGCAGCCTCTAGCCAGAAAATAGGGATGCCAATCCCATAAACATAAAAGATGAATTCTGCCAACAATCTGAAGAAACTTGGAGAAGAATCTTCTCCCAAGTGAGCTACTGATGAGACCACAGCCCCAGCTGACATCTGGATTACAAACTGGTGAGACCATGAACATTGGACCCAGCTAAATTGTGCCCAGATTCCTGATCCACAGCAACTGTGAGATAACAAACGAATATATTTTAAGCCACTAAGTTTGTGGTAATTTGTTATGAGCAATGAAAAACTCACGCAAGTCCCTTCATTAAATGCTCTATTGAAGGCGATACTTGTCTCTTTCCAGTATTGTAAATCACACAGATCGACCAGGAGCTGGTAATCATCTTCTGTAAAGAGCCAAATAGTAAATATTTTAATCTTTGTGGGCCATAACCGTTCTCTGTTGCATATTATTCTCTTTGTCTTTTTTCCCCCAACCAGTTAAAAATGTAATAATCATTCTCAATTTATGGACTGTACAAAAACAGGTGATATGTTAGATTTGATGTGTGGGCCATCATTTGCCACACCCTGGTTAGACAAACATATGGTATCTAGGAGATATGTACATAATATGTTCATTGTATTGATGTATATATTTATCAAAACTCATTTCCTCAATTTCCCGAGCACCAATCTTGGCAGTATTTCCCAGCATAGATTGAAGTAGCTGTAGCTATGTGTCTGAATATTGTCCAGTGAAATGAGGGTGAAAGTGACGTATGCAAATTCCAGGTCACACAAATGTCTTGTGCCATCCTCCACACTTGCTGGTTCCTTGTGCCCTCTATAGAGTGAAAGGCTCCAATGGATGCAAGTGCCACAGTGTGGATGAGCCCTGGGTCCCTGAGTCTGAGCACAGAAGACTGCTCACAGAACATTTGCATTTAACATTATATGAGTGAGGAATAAACTTTTATTGTGAGTTCAGCCACTGAGATTTGGAGGCTAATTTCTTTTTTATATCTCAAACCCGAAGATATCAGGAGTAGCTCATTTTATTTATTTGCATTTTTAGAAAAGAATGTCTCAGAGATCTGTTTTGGTCACAGCCATAAGGAAAACTTTCCTGATTCAATTTTGTGCAGGTGTGGTCTGTGGAAATTAGTAAGAGCAGGAAAGACCCAAGGTGGTTAGAATACACACCAGATTACTGAAAAATTTCACATCTAAAGATCCCCATCCTATGCTCTTGCCACTACGTTATGCTTCTTCTGTTTTTGAGACAGGGCTCTCTTCTCTAGCGGGCTACACCCCTACACCCCTGCCCCTACCCCCTGCCCCAGGAGGCTCCCTGGGTCCCTGGACACACATCTGCTCTTCCTATGCTCAGCAGAGCAAGAGGCGATCTCAATATTGTCCCTCCTGGACACCTAGTTCTCACGTCATCACACGTCTGCCACCCCAGCCTGTCCTCTACCAGTGAGTTCCAGTCTTTCATGTTTCTAACTTCCTCGCTATGACAAGCTTCGATTGAATGGCATATAAGCACCCCTACAAAAAAGACACAAATCTTCAAAGTCACTTAAATCTCATTACTTTAGACCCTTTGAAAGGTAGTTCCTATTCAACAAAAAAATTTCTCATGCAAGAAAATTATTGCACTTTGATCAATTCTATCAGACTATGGCAGTGGGTTTCATTCTTGAACTTGTCTTTGCCCTGTAAAGCGAAATGATTTGGTGGGCTGTGGGTTTCCTCTGATTCCTTTGGCTGAGCTATTGACAACAACATCCTTAGAGGGTTTTGAATCAATAGGAATAGAATAAAAAAGAACACGTTGCTTTTACACATGGGTTATTGCAGCATCTATTTATAGTGAACTTCATCAATATGGATGATTGCCTTAAGCTACCATATTGTCTTTAGTATTCATCAATTTAAAGCCTTCAAAGAATTCAAATGCCAAGTATATTAAAGAAGCATGTCTGGAACCCAGACTATTCAAATATAAAACAGTCAATAGGAAGAGACAAAAGTTTCCTAAATAATTAATTACTAAGATCATTGCTAAAGTAACATTTCTCTCTCTCTCTTTCTCTCTCTCTCTGTCCCTCTCTCTCTTCTCACTCACTCCCTTCTCTCTCCCTTCCTCTCTCTCCTCTCTCTCTTTTCTTTCCTCTCTCTCTCTCTCTCTCCAAAGGATATCTTTCTGATGCACAAAGCAAATGATCAAGCCGAGGCAATGCTTGTCCAGTAACACTAGGTGGCAGCAGTGGGTTTTTAGCCAATGCACGCTCCCTTTTCCAATGGGCAGAAGTTACCATGATTAAGAACCAATCAGTTAATTGATGAATAACTAGCTTTTCATTACATATGAAGACATGGATTTCTCTTAAGCAATTTTTTAAAAAACAAGTGATATGTCCAAATTTTATCAGAGGGGGAGAAAGCAGACTTGCCATATGAGGGGGTATCAGGAATGATATGATTATAGTCAATGAGAAGTGAATATAAATACATAAAATCAAAATCCTTCCTCTTGCAGAAAATAAAGTATTCCTTTAGGAGAAGCAATGGTTTCATAGAAAACTTGCATTTAAAACATTGGTAGTTGCTACTTGCTAGACAGTTCTTAGCAATTTGTAATTTGAAAGGAAGTGACTTGTCAACATATGATTGATATTTGAAAGGTAACTTGAACTTTGGTTGATTTATTTTCTTTAATGCTACTCGTATTTTTAAGACTCTGGTGTAAATATCTCTTAACACAAGAGAAACCTATTAATCCTTCTGGAAAGAACTAAATTGTGTGTCAATTTTTGAAGCAAGAAATAAAACAAGATTAACAATCTGGCCTTAGTTTGGCATGTTGGGTCAAGAAATAAAGATCGTATATGTTCTCAGATTCTAACAAGGTTTTACTTGGCATTTACTCTGAATCATTGAAAGCAACTTCAGAGTAATTTTGCCAATAGAGGCAGGATGATGTGGTAGAAGGAGGTCTGGACAAAGTATGGTTAGTCCCAGCTCTGCCTCTAACTTATTTTGTGAACTTGAGTCAATAATGTAACAAACCTAGATGTCAAGCGCTCCTTTTTAAATATGTAAAGTGAGTACACGTGTTTTAAATAATTTCTAAACTCAACTATGGTTTTGTGATCAACAGATTCCAATTTCTTGGCACAATCATCAGTTTGTATATGTTTTTGACATGTAATGTGAAGAACCTGTGTGTGTGTGTGTACCCTAAGCATTTGACCCTGCTTTTAAACTCATGACCAAAACAGTATATTGGGAAGTATTCTTTCTTGTGCAGGGTACACTGTGTATTTATTAATTTACCAATAGCCTTTAAGAATACTGTGCAAGTCACTATATAATGTTGTAGTCAGAAGGAAAAGACAACAAGTGATTTTGTTACAACTGGAGAGAATTATTTGCATTCTTACACATTATTTCCTTTAGCCTCACCTCAGGATGAAAATTGAGCACGTTTAAGTAAAATCTACCATAGGGAGCACTGTCACTAAAGTCATTGGGTCTTGGTTCAGATGCCAGAAATTAGACAGTTCCAGTTCTGCCCAAATGGAACACCATCCTTGAAGCCCAGAGAGACATGGCCAGTGACACTGAACCTATTCAATGTTTGTCACAGATTGGACTTCGTGTCATTCTAGGAAATCATGGCTCCCAATGTGGCACATTTCTGGCCTCCCTTTACTAGAAATATGTGTTAGCTTAGGGGAAAGACACCACTGTCAAATTAAATCATCGTTATAACAATTAAATCACAAAGTTAGGGATAGTAGAACAGGGAGAGTTTCAGGTCACAACAACTAACATTTATTGGGCATCTACCATATTCCAAGCTCTGTTTTAAGTACTTTATCAATAGTACCTCATTTAATCTTCATATCATAATATAAAATTTATATGATCGATTTATAGACTAGGAATCTAAGGTGGAGGAAACTCAAGGTCGTAAGTGGCAGAACCAGGATTTGAACCCTGAAAGTCTCCGTTCTGAGCTGTGTTCTAAATTATCACTTCACATAATTGGTCTCAGAACTGAATATTCTGCTGTGTAAGCACCAGGAAGCAAAAATGATAAACCTTTGTTGAGGAATTTATTCAATTAACATATAGCTGTTGTCTTTTAGGCTTGTCAATGTCAGCATTCTTTTGTCTCTTTAAGGAAGAGTTGGAGTAATAATACCCCACAAGACCAATCGATTTGCAAAAACTCTTGCTATAACCATCCTTGGCATCATTAGTGGGAAGGCCTTTTGCTCTTTAGTCAATACCACTTGCTTAAAAAATAAACCAAAACCACAACAGTTTTGAAGGACTGCTTTGTTATTTCAGAATGAGTCATATGAAAAGATGTTTCATCATTTTTTACACAAAAGAATCATATTCCATCTCCTTTTATTGGTCTATGTCTCTTATTAATAATATGTCCTGCAGTCAATAGATCAATGCTGTTCAGGAAGTTTCTATTTTTCACCTGTTATCATTACAATAGATAGAAGCACAGATGGTTAGCAAAGGTATAAACTATCACTATCAATAATTACTTTCACCCAGTACTACCTGGTTAAATGTGCAATAAAAGAATAAATTAAATTGGTTAGTTTCTGATGGGATACACATTCCATATCTGTAAATTAGTTATATTATTTGTAATTCTAAAAGGTGCAGGAGAGAGTAGTAAAATATTCCCAATTAATGGAGAGGTGCAACCCATGGGAACCATACCATTTGACCAATGATCTCTTCATTGGGGGCAAAATAATCTCTTTGGCTTTCATGTTCTATGGAAGCTACATTTTTCCTTACCTCGACCAAGAGCCAAATATCACCAGGGATGATCATTTAATTTCACATTTTATTAAAACACTTAATGCAAAGCCATGTTATAACTGAAGGCGAAGCACAGAGCCTGCTGTAAGAAGCTCTTCTCCAGAACATAGAAATGAGAAAATTACCACATTAATCTATGTATAAAGGCCCTTTAGAGATTTGCATGCCTCTCGTGGTTTCATTTTCCAAGGAATTGTGGAGTAAGAAGAGCTTCAAACAAAGTGTTCATTGTTAAACCTTTTACATGTACAAATACAGATTTGTGAAGACACCGCTTCCGTGGTGACACACGACATGACACTTGATTTCAGCTGAGTTCCCCAGCAGTGCCACACCTTGATCCAGGGCACGCAGCACTGTCATTCAGCCAAGAAATACATTTTTGACAAGTTGAGCGTCCTTTGTTATATAAAATGGACATCCTCCAAGTAGCAGCTCTGTTATCTGTCTGATAATGCTGGCAAACTGAAAAAAAAATTACTCTGATTAGTACTCTCAGAATGCTCTTCATAAATGGTGACCACCAAGCCTGCACGATCACCAGCCTGCTCAGCTCTCTTTGAAATTTCAAAAAGATCATAGGTGAGACTAAAACTATCTTTGAGACTAAATTATTTTTGAGACTGAAACTATTTTGTGTTTGCCCCCCAGGACTCTTGCCTTGCTCGCTATGGTTCCAGAATCACCCAAGCAGACACTATAGTGAGTTTCAGTAGGATGGAACCTAGTGGATGAAGAGACGAAGCAGAGTTGATTGGGGGCATCATCTGTACTTTCCCTGTTCTGACAGGTCCCTCTAGCTGACCAAGGTTTCTGCACAGCATTTCTGTTATCCAGACAACAGTAAAGGATGGTTTCATGTAAGGAGGATGAGCCGTTCCATGGTTGGGTTAGAAAAAGAAAGCCTAAGCAGAAATGCTTAGCAGCACTCTGAAGTTTCAGGGATATGGTGCTAGGAAAAGCTTAAAATATCTTTCTAATAGGCTAGACTATTGTCTCCTTAGTAACAAAAGACAGCAGATTTTATATCAGCTAAAGCCAAATGAAACCTGCAGTCCAGGCCTGTTACCAAATGGCTCTCGTTGCTATTAAAATTATCACCAGGGAGTTCAAGGACTAGGGAGTCATTTGAAATGGCCTTGGAAAATACGTTGAAAGAATTGCCTCAAACCATTTTCCCTGGTGCTTGTTTTTTTTGTCCCTGTGCTCTAATATACAGTACATGATAAAATATATCCTGTATATTTATAGCGTGTCCAGAAAATGCCAAAGTGCTTAAGGCTCTGACATTGTTTTCATTAGAGATTGATACTTCAGGGAATGCAAATGCCAAGTTTTCAAATTTCCTATAGATGGAAAATCTAAATGATGCCAGCTTTGAAAAATATTTTGCATTGTGTGAAGCTCTAGACCAGCTGTTTTTAAATGGAATGGAGAAAGGCACTTATATAAAATGCCAACAAAAACACCTCCACCCATGCCAGGAATGATGATGGTCGCAGTAGCCAAGACCCAGGAACTTGATTTTTCAGTTAACCTCATCTTTCTCCAACCTCTCCAGTGGTATTTAGCAAATCTGAGAAAGATAAGTTAGATTGAAATATTCACGGCCTTTCTAGTTGCAATACAGCTCTTCCATTCTGGTCTAACGGTTGCCTCTCTTAGTCCATTTGCATATATCACTGGAGAGGTGTTCCCTTATTGGTGCTTTTTCGGAGCCCTTAGCATTCAAGGGGCCACAGTTTAAATGCTGCTGAAAGGTACTGGGCATTGGACACTACTTGCCTCTGCATCGGTCTTTGGCTTTTCACTTAGAAACTGTTGCATCAGATAACAATGAGCTCAGGTGAGGCTGTCTGCTTTTGCACTCTTCAGTTCTTCCAGCAAATGAACTCTATAAGAATCCAAGCCAATGCTTTTCAAATCATCCCCTGATTGCCCGTGAAATAAGTCTTCTGAGGTTTTAACACCGATTGAAAGGCTTAGAGTTATTGCCCATTCCAAGTAGGAGGCCAGATGACTAGATAACTAGCTGTACTCAAGCCTAATTTTGTATGCAGTGATGGCTGAATGCCCTCTTGTAAATTTTCTTTGAGCAGAGAAGATGTAGTTACCTTTTTCTCAGCATGGGGAGAATAGAAGGATTATAATACCTACTTTCATTCATGGCAGATGATGCGGATGAACATAATGATGTCTTCTTTACCATCATATAAAAAAGAACATAGCGTTTTTGTTGTCTTAAATAAACTTTTATTTATCACATATCTGTGGCAGATATTGTGTCAGGTACTGGAAGTACAAAGAGGAATAAGACACACTCTCTGTTGTCCAGGAGCTCAGAGTTTGAATGAAGAAACTAGATTAATGAATATGTAAGACAGTGCGATGTGATGAGAAGTAGGATGATGGGGGATACTCCTGGTGTGTTATTAGCAGGACATAGATGGGAAGCTCAGGGAGTTTCTGGAAGGGAAGATACCCGAACTGAGCATTCCACAGTGAACAAAGTTGCTGAAAGAAGGGATTTGGACCTGGAAGTAGTGACAAGTGGAGATAGGAAGGAGGGATGGATTAATAACGGGAGGAGGAAAGGAGTTTTAGGGGTAAGCAGAAGAGAGAGATTCAGTGACAAATTTTGGAAATGTCCAGTAGTTTTTCAGGGCAGATTGTAGAGTGAATGATAATACCCCAGAGGGAGAGCAGGGGAGGGGAGGCCAGCAGAGGGCTGACTGGAGGGGCTCTTTATGCCTTTGTGTGAAGGAAGTTGCAGGCCAACCTGAAGGTTCTGAGGAGCCAGTGAGGAATTTCATCCGGAGGAGTAGCATGATCTTGCTCATTCTAAAAGATCACTCTGTCCTTGAGATGGGCTTGGGCCCACATATAGTGGGACTTGGAGGGAATGGTGGGGACAAATAGTGGAGGAAAGCTTACATGACATTTAAAGATAAATACACTTTTGGCTCCCTTTCTTTTATCTCTTCTTTAGAATTTTCAAATTTGTACATGCATATTTTTAAGAAAAACATATATTCACACTATCATTAATATTTTTAGAAATATTTTTTTTCTCCAGAAGGTGAAAAAATTTAAGCCAGAGATGGGAAAGAAGATTTGGCTTGTTCCTAAGTCTTTCTAATAAAATGATTGCTGCTGCAGACCTAGAGAAATTAACTATATGAGCCAAATATAAAGGAATTGATTTACATTTACTACCTATATCTTTCAGGTCTAGGATGTGCTTCAAAATACCTATACACTAAGTCAAATAAAGGTGCCGAAGGATCAGGTTATATTGGCTTTTTGACCAACAGGTGCTGAGCTTACTGTCTAGGTCTAAATTCAAATGGAAACATTTTTCTTTACCCCTTAAATGTTACTTAACATTGGTATCTGTATTAAAAAAGTCATGAAAGCAGGTTGTGACTACATAATCAGCAAATTAATCATTTTAAAATTTACTCAGTTACTTTGGCTTTCTTATGTGGCAAACTTGTATGTTGAGTGCTCTAAATTAGGCACCAGAACAATGCCAGGTTACTGTGTTTAATCAAGTAGATGTGATCTAGATTTATTGTTTTCATTCCTAGGCCTGGATCATCAAATGCAAAATTCAGCAGTGAACTTAAATATGGTGGCTGTAGTAGACATCTGTTACTTTTTAGTTAATCATACAGGAGTCTCTTTTCCTAATGACTTCTCTATTTCCCTTGGGAGATTTACCTTTTTTCTTTGTGCATCATCTTGGGAGGCCAGTAATGGAGATGTTCTTTCCTCTTTTAAGGAAGCTGACAAGATTTCTGGAGTCTTTGTGTATAAATCTCTCTCACTGTTCTGTTCAGGCAAAAAGGGTAAATTTGTGATCTAATCTGAGCCAATTGATTCTCTCTTCCATAATTTTGTATCACCAGGAAATGGAAGGATCAGCTGGAGAAGAACCATTCTGAGAGTGATACTAGGTAAGACTAGCATCCTCTGGAGCACTCTTCATTTCACCGGGACCAACCCAGTTACTCAATCTGTGAATTCAGTGACATGAGCCTGCTCTTGTCATTCTGGTAAATTCACTTTTTACTTAGGTAATCTCTGTGTGTTTTCTGTTGCTTGTCACCAAAGTATTCTAACTGATAAAATGGTAACGAACAATGTACTCTTCACAGAAGTTGAAATACATTCTCACGAATCACACAAACTCTAGCAATATGCTTGTGCAATATGAAAGAACTGGAGGTATTAACTCCATTTATAACAGAGGCAGCTAAAGTACTAGGAAACTCAGTATTTGCTTTATGTCATGGAGCTCATCAGAAGCAGAATTAGGAATAAAATAGAGAGCTACTGGCTCCTAACTCTGCCAATAATTGCCGGTGTAACCTTGAATAAATTGCTTACCCTTTTTGGGCTTCATTTTCATCAACTGTGAAATTAGAGGATTGAGCCAGATGATCTCTAGGACCTCTTCCACCTCTAGAATCATTTGGATTTTCATCTGAGGCTCTTTCCCAGAGACTTCTGCTCTGTGGCTGGAGACACAATCTATGGACAGAATACATCAGTAGCTCAGATTTAGTCTTTCTTATAAAATATATTTTAATCATCTGTGAAAGCAAAATGTGGCAATAGATTTCCCATTTGCATTTCCATAGACTCTGTGGCTATCTCTCTCTACTATATTTTCTTGCTTTTAACAAGTAGAAATTATGAGCTACCCTATGTGTTTATATTATCAATGGGAAAATCCTAAGAACCCAAACTGAGCACTTTTGGCTTTGCCTAGTGGTATATTTATGTATTTAATATTTTTAAACATATTGGGAGATAAAAATACATTGGGGTCAATGCTTTCCTACTGTTGTCACATATGTTGCCTCTTTCCACTTCTAAAGGACGTCACCAACATGCTTATACCACCTTCATATTTAATATAATAATCTATTTTATCTCAACTTATTCTCTTTATGCCTCCATATATCTGCATTATTTTGAAAAGCAATAAAAAATCCTTATATACATTATTACTCTAATTACTTTCCTTTCTGTTCTAACATAGTCATACATTTTTAAGTGTGTGTCACTGATTTTTAAAATCAACATGTATATCTCCTTCTTCACTCCCTAAACCTGGCTTCTAGGACAAAATATAGGAAAATATCTTTGTGAGTAGAAAAATATTTCTCAAACAATACACAAAAGAGTGATCCTTAAAGTAAAAGACTGATATGACTGTCAATATAAAAAAAAAGTCTCTTCCAGCAAAAGACACCATACACAAAGTTAAAAAACAAACCACAGAAGGGGGAAAGATGTTCATAACCCAAATAACCAATAAGTAACCATTGTACCAAATGTATAAATAAATCTTAAAATAAATCAGAAAAAAAGACAAACAACCCAGTAGTAAATGGACAAAGGGATATAAACAGTCAATTCAAAAATGAGGAAATATAAATGGCCAAGAATATCTGGGTATATGCTGAGCCTCAGCAATACTCAGGGAAATGCCATTGGTACATTGGTAAAAGCAAAGCAATATCACTAAATAACAATTATTTGAAAAATGGTTAAAAGCTTTTGCCAATTGTTAGAACAGATTGAGGGAATGTGAACTCTCAGTGTAAATTGGCAGAACTACTTTGGGCATACACCCATAAACTAGAAATTCCACTCCTAAGTATACACCCTGGAAACTCTTGTATATGTGCATTTGCATCAGTGTCTGAGATGGCAAAACAAAAAAGAAAAAAATACAAAAATAGAAATAACCTCATTGTGCAAGAGAATGGATAAACAAACTGTGGTATATTTATTCAATGGAATTTTATATAATGGTTTAAATGAATGAATGATAACTATTAATATCTACCTGGAAAAAATATCAAAAGACCAAGTTTTGGCTAAAATATTAATTTAATCATACATACCACAAGCTATTTATATTAAGTTAATAAATTCAAAACACTACTATGTGTGATTTTTAATACATAAATATGTGATGGTGCCATAAAAATAATGCAGGGTAAAGTAGTGGTTTTCTCTAAAGAAAAAGTAGATTAGGATTGGGGAAGGGAACACCATATCTAGAATATTTTATTAATATTATGAATCTGAAGCGAATGAAAAAAACCATTGAGTCAATAAAGCTTGGTGGTGGGTAGGTACACTATGTCCATTGTATATTATTTTTTGTAACTTTAGTATTTTATGATGCTCCATGAGAAAAATACTTCATCTAGCACCTCTTATATTATCCTAGATGAAGCTGGAGCCCATTCTACTAAGTGAAGTATCACAAGAATGGAAAAACAAGCACCACATGTACTCACTATCAAATTGATATTAATTGATCAACACGTATGTGCACATGTGGTAATAACATTCATTGGGTATTATGCAGATGAGAGGAGGGATGAGGGGACAGGTAAATTCACACCTAACGGGTATAGTGCGTGTTGTCTGGGAGATGGACAAGCTTGGAGCTCTGACTCAGGTGGGGCAAAGGCAATATATGTAACCTAAACATTTGTACCCCCATAATATTCTGAAAGAAAAAAAATATATTTTTTAAAAAATTAAAAAGCAAAAAGAAATATGGTCTCAATTTGTCTTCAGCTATGAAAGGTAACTAGCAGTGTCCTTCTTGTTAACTTCAAAAATATGTTTTCATTCCTTGCACTTTTTCTTTCTAAAGACTTGAAAATTCTGTTGACTAATTCAGAAAACTGCTTCCTTTTCTCCTTTTTTGTCTTTCTTGTTGGTACATTATTCTGCTACTTTTCAGTATCATGGCTGAATCCTATTCTTAATATATCCTTTAGATAAACAATCTTATATGTGTAAGGCCATAATTAATTCAGTATCTATAAGCTTCAAATTTTCAGTGGAAAAATGTCCTTAACTCTTCAAAAAATTAGTAAGCTATTTACAAATGAGCTGGAACCCTACCAAGATTAGTAAACCAATATTGGTGAATATATTTATTTCATCGTTTTTTCCAACTCAAGACTATAAAAAGCATATTTTCCAGAGAAAATCTTACACTATCAATTTGTATACAGTATGACTAAGATATGTCCCTGCTTCCTACAACAAAAGAAGCAAATGAGACAAGTGAAGTAAAATTACAAAATGGGAACATTTAATTGGAAGAATTATTTTCAGATATTTTATAATCTATTTTACCCATAAAAAGATGAGAGCACAATGTAAGTTTTCAAAAGGATTTTTGATATCAAGTTCTTCTGATATTTGAAGCACTCAGCTGTGGAATGGGTGGCTTCTAATTATAAGAAGAATGTCATCATGAATTGACTCATTCTTGACAGTAATACCCAGAAAAGTTTAAGCAAATCTTATATAATTTAAAAAGTACTGCATTATACTTAAAAGCTTATATTTTTAAAAAATTTGGCCTAAGATATAGATCACTTTTTAATAATTAATAGTTCATATTCATAGATTATATTTTGAGTTTGTTGCTTCAGGAAAAGACCAATTTAATGCACATATGTGTATATATGTGTACACACATATACATACATGCATGTATGCATACATGCACACTAGAAAAATACATATTATGGAATTGAGTTAATCGTGTTCACAAGTAATTAATCATTTAGAGCATACAGGTGTAACTGGTGCCAATGTCCACCATAAGACAGTCATTAAAATTTCAAAAAGTAGGCTGGTGCAGTGGCTCGCGCCTGTAATCCTAGAACTTCAGGAGGCAGAGGCAGGAGGATCACTTAAGCCTAGGAGTTTGAGAGCAGCCTAGATAACATGGCCAGACCCTGACTCAACAGAAATAAATAAATAAATAAATATTTTTTTAAAAAATTAGCCATGTATAGTGGTGCATGCCTGTAGTCGTAGCTGCTGGGGAGGATCGCTTGAGCCCAGGAGTTAGAGGTTGCTGTGAGCTGTGATCACATCAAATAAATAAATAAATTCAGAAAGTGGCCAGGCACAGTGGCTCATACCTATTATCTCAACACTTAAGGAAGCTGAGATTACTTGAGGCCAGGAGTTTGAGACCAGCCTGGACAACATAGCCAGACTCTAATCTCTACAAAAAATAGTAATGAAAAAAATTAGCCTGACATGGTGGGTGCACCTATAGTCCTAGCTACTTACAAGGCTGAGGCTGGAGGACCACTTGGGTACAGGAGTCCAGGCTGCAGTGAGCTATGAGTATGCCATCTCACTCCAGTCTGGGTAATAGAACAAGACCGTGTCTCTAAAAAAAAAAAGGGAAAATCAGAAAGAGTGATTTAAAGAAAGTACACAATGTATTGTGTATCACTTTTCACACCCAATTTTAGAAAATAAAAATGTTTGCAAGTGTCCTCTATCAATTATACTTAGTTCCAGGTAACAGAGTCCAATTCCCAGATTTGTTCGATGGGGGAAAAACAATATAGTAGTTTATTAAAATGAATATTCTATATGCAAATGGACTAATTTCTCTTTCTCTGTTTCTGGGTGACACTTTCCTGGTTGGCTCATGGTTTCAAAAGGACTGCCAATAGTTCTTAGTCCACATGCATATAGCTTTTTGATCCAGAATTGAAGAAGACAAGTCTCTTCTAGAAGACCCAGTAAAAAATATTAATGTTTAAGTTGGTAGCTCTGATTGGTCACATATCCAAGCATGCAAAGGTTTGATTGACAAGACTGGGGTCACTTGCCTTCTCCCAGAGCTAAGGTAGTATTAACTCCATTGAAAGTAGATTAGAAGGGAGGGGTGGACTTCTGGAAAAAATAAGAGAGGAGTGAATGAATGCTAGATAAAGAGGAAAAAATAGTTACCCATCATTCTCACCACTTTTATGTCTCCCCTCTCCTTACAAAAATATGGTGTTTGCAAAGATTAGTCCTCAGCATACTATATTTTGGGCTTTTCTATCTCATTTGAGGAACTTATTCACTTTCAGTCCTCAGGTGTTGACTTTTGTCTAGACTCCTAGGTTTACGTCTGTACTCTACCCAGCTATTCTGAGTTAATTGTTTGCTCATGGATTTTTAAAAATCCACTCAAACGGGAGTCTGAAAACTGGGGTACATAAACCCTGGAAGTACAGAAAAAAACATTTCACAAAGTACTACTGTCTAGAGAGTTTTATGAGCACTAATTTATATTAATAGATTCTCAACTTCCATATGTACTTCTTCCAAAAATGGGTCTGCTTGACAAGAGGCTTGTGTTCACACTAGTCTTGTCCTCAAGACAAGAAAGGCAAACATCATATTCTTTACAAATTGGACTAGTGTGGTTAGCTCTGGGTTATTAAAACTTTCTGGACATTAAAATAATTAACACCTCCATTACTGATTAATTAAAATATCTTAAATATGTATAGCTTTCTTTCTCTGTTACTCATGTCTGTTAAGGGTGAGATTTGCCCTAACTTAGAATGTTCTGGAATCACATAAACCTAAGTGGTATAGGTTGTGATACTGATTTTTATTTAAGAAGGTAGTCAAATCTATTGTTGCCAAAACATAAATTAGAAAAAAATTATTATTATATTTTACCTCACTAAATCTATTTCCATCCAAATAAAATTTAAAAATAAAGTTATTTAAACTCATACTGGGACATTTAAAGAATGGGCCTGAGGCACATCGTTTTTCAAAAATCGTAAGGATAATGTGTTAAAATATTTGAAAGCCACTGCCCCAAAATGTAAGGAAGTCGGTCTGAGAGCCATTGGTAGGTTTAGCGTGAATATAGAACAGGCACATGCTTGTCTAGACCAAATTAGGAAATATGACTCTGGCATTTTTTCTCAGGGTCCAGGCCTTCTGCTTACCCAGAGCTCCCTCATATATCCGATAAAGGGCTAATACCCAGAATCTACAACAAAGTCAAACAAATTAGCAAGAGAAACAAAGGACCCAATCAAAAAGCAGGCCAAAGACATGAACAGAAGTTTTTCAAAAGAATATAGATAAATGAAAGACAAACATGTGAAGAAATACTCAACATCACTAATCATCAAGAAAATGCAAATTAAAACCACAATGAGATATCACCTTACCCCTGTCAGAATGGCCATTACTAAAAAGTAAAAAAACAATAGATGCTGGGATGGATGCAGAGAGAAAGGAATGCTTATACGCTGTTGGCAGGACTGCAAATTAGTACAACGTCTATGGAAAACAGAATGGAGATTCCTCAAAGAAATAAAAGTCCACCTACCATTCGATCCAACAATCCCACTACTGGGTATCATCCCAAAGGAAAAGAAGTCATTTTATCAAAAAGATACCTGCACCCAAATGTTTATTGCAGCACAATTCACAATCACAAAAGTGTGGAATCAACTTAAGTGCCCATCAATTCACAAGTAGATTAAGAAAATGTGATATATTCTCACACTCACACACACATACACCCCATGAATACTACTCAGCTATGAAAAGGAATGAAATAATGTCATTCACAGCAACTTGGATAGAACTGGAGACCATTGTCCTAAATGAGGTATCTCAGGAATGGAAAAACAAACACCACCTGCACTCTCTAATAACTGGGAGCTAATCAATGGGCTCACATGGGCACAAGGAGATGTAAAGATCATAGGAAATCAAGAAAGGGGAGGGGTAAAAAACATACCTATTGGGTGCAATGAACACCATTTAGGTAATGAGCACACTGAAAGCCCGAACTTAAGCATTATAAAAGGTATCCATGTAACAAAAACACTTGTAGTCCTTTAATATTTTGAAATTAAGAAAAAAAATAATTTCCTTCCAATTTCCCTGACTTTTTCAGATGGCCTCTTTTATCAGAACCAATATACTCTCCAATTCCAAGTGTGTCTTGATTTCTGCTAGGGAGTTGACAAATCGATCAGACTAGTGCAATGGGGTGAGTTTATGTGTGAAAATACTGTTTCCATCAAATAACACGCTTGGATATTGATAAAAAGAGAAATTCCATTGACTATGGTACCCCAAGGAATAAAGAATTTGGGGGTTACATTTTATAGTATCTTTCAAATTTTTTCATCTATGTGAGCACAAAGCTCACCTTGAGAAATAATATATGTAAATGGCCATTACATATGAGCTCCAAAATCCTTAGATCATCTATTACTGAAATATTGAACAAAATTGCAAATGAGTTTTACTGTATGTAAAGTTGTTATGAATTTAATATGAGCTTCAAAAAAGGGTACCAGGTAGATTTCAAGTTATTTTACAATAGATGAAGCCCATGGACCCAACAAAGTTACTTTTTGTCTCTTAGAAACAAATTTAGAAAACAGAATTGAAATTCTGTCAATTTATATAAGATTTTTTAAAAATCTCATACTTAAGTATAACTTCAGATATCTAACTTTATACAGAATATATTCTTTATCTTTGTCTTAAGCACTGTGGAGACAACTTTCTGAATCATCACTCATACAATTGGTTTCTGTGTACAGCACAATAAGCTTACCAACTTCCCCCAACCATTCCATATCGGAGAAATGCAAATGAGTGAGACGCTATACTGAGACTCAAGACATATGAAAATATATGTTGCTGTCTGGAATTATGTTGTTAAGGCATTAAGATATTTGACTGAACTTTAAAATCTTTTGTCTGGGCCAAGCGCAGTGGCTCATGCCTGTAATCCCAGTACTTTAGGAGGCTAAGGTAGGAGAATTACTTGAGGCCAGGAGTTAAAAACCAGCCTAGGAGATATAGGAAGACCCTGTCTCTACAAAAAATGGGGAAAAAAATTGTCTGGATATTTAGGCACCATGCAATCATAGACACAAAGAGTATAGGTGAATTTGTGTGCCTTTGTGTACTCTATAGCATATTCTCAAAGTAGGCTAATATGAAAGATATATGTTATCTTATAGGTATAGCTAGAACATATTAGAAAGTACTTCCAGCCTTTTCTTACTTGCTGTCATAGAATAGTAATTACTTACACTCTCTTTGGATTTGAAGGTGATTCCAGTCTTTATTCATTCTAGTCGTATCCTAAAAAATAAAATTTCCTTTTAGACTAAAAACCAAAAAACCAAATCAACTGTTCTTTACATTTTTTAGTTATTATTTTTTTTTATTTCAGCATATTATGGGGGTACAAATGTTTAGGTTACGTATACTGCCTTTGCCTCACCCGAGTCAGAGCTTCAAGCTTGGCCATCGCCCAGATGGTGTGCACTGCACCCATTAGGTGTGTATATACCCATCCCCTCCTTCTTCCTCCCATCTGCCCGACACCAGACAACCTACAGAATGGCAGATGTATTTTTTATAGAATATCTTTTTTTCCTTTGGGTAGATTCCCAGTAATGGGATTGCTGGATCAAATGGTAGTTCTACATTTAGCTCTATGAGGTATCTCCATATTACTTTCCACAGAGGTTGCACTAGTTTGTAGTCCCACCAGCAGTGTATAAGTGTTCTTATCTCACCGCAACCACGCCAACATTTATTGTTTTGGGACTTTGTGATAAAAGTCATTCTCACTGGAGTTAAGTGACATCTCATTGTGGTTTTGATTGGCATTTCCCTGATGATAAGAGATGTTGAACATTTTTTCATATGTTTGTTGGCCATTAATTTATCTTCTTTTGAAAAGTTTCTGTTCATGTCCTTTGCCACTTTTTAATGGAGTTGTTTGATTTTTTTTCTTGCTGATTTTCCTGAGTTCTAGTTATCAGCACTTCACTGGATGTGTAGCATGTGAATATTTTTTCCCATTTGGTAGGTTGTCTGTTTGCTCTTGTGATATTTTCCTTGACTGTGCAGAAGCTTTTTAATTTGATCAGGTCCTGTTTATTTATTTTTGTTGTTGCTGTGATTGTCTTTAGGGTCTTCTTCAGAAATTCTTTCCATAGGCCAATGTCTATAAATAGAGTTTTCCAACATTTTCTTCTAGAATTCTTACAGTTTCATGCCTTAGGTTTAAGTCTGTTATCCACCATGAGTTGATTTTTGTGGGAGGTTAGAGGTGTGGATCCTGTTTCAGTCTTCTATATGTCGCTATCCAATTTTCCCAGCACCATTTATTGAATAAGGATTTTTTTCCCCCAGTGTGTGTTTTTGTCTGCTTTGTCAAAGAGTAGATAGCTACATGAGGATGGTTTCATATCTGCGTTCTCATTTCTGTTCCATTGGTCTGTGTCTCTGTTCTTGTGCCAATGACATGCTGTTTCAGTTACTATAGCCTCCTGGGCTCAAGCAATCCTCCTGCCTCAGTCTCCCAAGTAGCTGGGACTACA
>VBSM01003157.1:15816940-15915501 GCA_008086735.1 Cheirogaleus medius | reverse complement strand
TTTAGTAGAGACAGGGTCTTGCTCTTGCTCAGGCTGGTTTCAAACTCCTGATCTTGAGTGATCCGCTCACCTTGGCCTCCCAGAGTGCTAGGATTACAGGTGTGAGCCACCGTGCCCAGCCTGGTTCCAGCTCTGAGTGGGAATGCTTTCAATTTTTCCCCATTCAGTATGATGTTGGCTGTGGGTTTGTCATATATAGCTTTTAGTATTGTGTTGATAGCCTCAGTTCATACAAGTCTACAAACTATAAGAAACATGTAGAAGCCCCCTGGGAGAGGCTGCCTGCTATACACTTGACTATACTCCTTTAACACCCTTAGTTTCATGAAATTATAAGAGAAATAAAATATGATTCAATGCATACTCTGGGTGGCTTCAGTAAAATGTGAGAATTGAATGAGAGCCAAGACCATTTGGAAGTAAGTAAAGCTAGATGCCTGACTCACATCATCATCAGTGTAAATTTCACATGGATTTGACATTTAAATATAAAAATATGAAATTGCAAAATCACTTTCTAAAAGAAAATGTGGGTGCTTATTTACATGGTTCTGGGTGGGAAGAACATCATAAGCATACTAAAAACAGCAGAAACTGTAATTAAAAAGACTGGTAAATGTATGTATGTAAAGTAGACACAGCATGTAATTTTGCATACACACATACACACACACACACAACTACCTCTCGGTATTAAAAAGATATTTAAAAAAAAACAAAGATAAACTAGGAAAAATTTCACATTGGCAATGGACAATATGTTCATATTTTCAACTATAAATAGGTCTTATAGAACAGTGAAAAATAAGACAAACATCCCCCAAAACGGGCAATGTATTTTTAAAAATGCAATGACCAGTAGAAAGAAAAAATCAGAGCATTATTAATTCAATTAAAAACCAAAAGACACAAAGTTTTACGTAAAACTGGCAAAACATCAAACAAATTTTCTATCTTAGTGTGAAAAATGTGTATTTTCATGAACTACTGGGCAACTCAGAGATATGCTTCAAAAGTCTTACATGTGTGCAAACCCCATGACACAGCCCTTCCATGTCCATGAATTTATCTTGAGGAAATATTCATAGATATGTGCCAAAATAGAAATATAAATAATAAGTAAAAAACTGTTAATGACCCTGAAAGATTAGAATAAAACAAACTGATCAAAAATAAACTTTGGCACAGTCATTGAATAATATTTAATTACTTGTTTTTATTTCTTTAAAGTATCTGGTGCATACCATTGCTAGACATTTCTTGAAAATACTGACAAATACATTTAATCATAATAACAGGCCTGTGAAGTCAGGCAGTTACTATAATTATCCTCATTTTACAGGTGAAGTCACTTTACAACTTTACACTTTACAACAGGCTAGTTTACAACTGAGTCCCAGAGCAGCAATTGACAGGTTCAAGGTCGTACAGTCAGTGTATGGTGGAACTCGTCCGCCTGACCATGCAGTATTCTTTGAACTGGCTATCTTTTACTAATAGTTTGGCTAACTAGCATGTTTCATGGTCCTAGCACACATCCACTGCTCCACTCTGCTAGCTAGCATGTTTTAATTCCTGGAATTACAGTGTCCAAATTAGGCCAGCCGCATATGATGTAATAAACTACATTTCTTCCAAATTGTTCCCTCATTCTGATCAAGAGCTGAATTTCTATGAGCGTGGAGGGAGAACAAAATCAGCCTTGGAAACATTCCACAATAAAAGCCATTTTGGAGGGTATGCAAAACCTATTTTATATCATCCTGCACAGTGCTCATTCAGTATAAATCTCTTCTCTGAATGATTTTCTGCTGTATACATATAAAGCAGTCCATTTCAGTTCACTCATGGTATATATATATATATATACATATATATATATACATATATATACATATATTCCCCATCCTCCATGCTGTGAGTGCTATCTTATGCTGTGAGTCAAAGGATTAAAGCTACAGTGGGCTGTTTTGTACGTTCTTGGACAATGAGTTGTAGCGTAAATTTTCTCAGCCACATCGTTTCTAAAGTGCTCTTCAGAACTGACTGTTCTGCAATGTGTATTATTTATTTTGCCCTGACCTCAATTTCTGCCATGTATTTTATCTTTGACCAAGAGTTTTGACCAAGAATGAACAAATGGTAGTGCTGGCCTGTGCCCCAAAGCAAGGAAAGATGAGCATCTCTCTAAAATTCAAAGGCAAGGATAGGTATGGAGACTGGTGGTGGATGGAGCATCGCTCCAGGGAGAGGAAATGGATGGCAAAGACCCACGGACGAGGAGGGATTGCTGGCAATTCCGTGACATTATGAAGGGCAGCATAAACTTCACTGCAACCTGAGCAGCTTAACCAAAATTGGATGGAGGGGAAGGGCAGGCTTATGACTTGAGGGAAACTGAGAAGAAAGGGAAGGCAGTTGTCGCTGTCTGCTGACTAAGGAACACACTGATCCCATTACCCTTCTCTTCCCAATTTCCATTTATTTTAATGGAATCCACTCCCCTATGTCTCTCTTCTGATATTGTATTGTGTTCTTCATTTTGAGAAGGTAAAATCCAACTCAAATATTTTCATCAATTTGAATTTTAATGCCTCTTAGTCTCTCAAGGGGCTAGTTCAGTATGGATTTCACCTCCACTACTGAGCAAGCTGATGTCTGTAGACAACCTCCTTCCTTACTTAGTCATGCCTCCCTGGCTAAATAAGGAGGATGGTTTCATGAGGGCATGTTCTTTCTCCAGGCCAATGTTCCTCAACTTTATCTTCCTCAGAACCAATCCCTAAGGTGTTCTGAAAGAAAGACAACAAAGTTGTGTCTGGTAAAAAAAAGTAATAATAATAAGGTTCAGGAAAAACTGGGTTAAATAAAATTGCTCAGTGTTCTTTATTCTTGGACCATTCAACAACTTATATATGCAAAAATACTTTAGGCATTTCCAAAAGGGGGTTATATTATAATGTAGCATTTCCCAAAAAGAATTGTCCAGAAGGATGCTGTTCCATCGAGCACACATTACCCTTTCCTGGAGCCAGAGCTCTGCAGAACACACTTGAGTCTGCTGTTGGTGGACACCACCCAGTAAACCTCTTAATCAGGTTCTTTCTGTTGCCTGACCTTCCCTAGTTTTTATAATTCCTACTCAGCTCCCTCATGGCAAGCTATTATTAGAAGAAGCCTTCCAGGTGGTGGTTTACCCATTTAAAAGTTCTCCATGTAATTTGAGTAGAAGTGTCATAAGTTTTTTCAAAAGCTTATTTTTCCATTATAAAAACATACATACATACTAATCAGAATATGACAATTATAAATATGCATTAACCTTCATCTATAGACAACTTGTTTGTATTTTAGTTTTTATTTCTTCCATTTTTAAAGTAATGTTTTTACCATTTTTTAAAAGTCATAGCTAGAATCATTCTGTATAACCATTTTGTATCCTTATTTTAACTTTGAGTCATCTCATTTGCATGTTTTAGTGATATTGCAAATCATGCAACCATGACACTTGGAATGAAACCCAAACGACTAAATCCATTGACCTCTATATGGCTGGGCTTCTGCCTCCCATCCCCTGCCTCTGGCTCAAGATCCTAACCCTCTTCTTCTTGTCAAGGAGTCTCTGGGCACACTCGTTTCCTACTAGTTCCTACCTCACAGCTTTAAAATATACCTTTGTTTCCCTGGAATTTTCTTCTCCTGGATCATTACAAGGTGTGTTCTTTTCATCATAGAGTTTAATGATAATTATCCAGGTTAATAATACTGATTTTCTGTATTCCAGGATTATAACATATCTGTTACTCTTAAGAATTAACATTCTGGTATTTTTATTAGTATTATACCACCACTGAACTAATAAAAATCTTCTGAAATTGGAATCATTGATTTTTCAAATCAAGATAAAAACTTCAATTACTTAAATTTGCATAAAAAGACAAAACAAGGCCCAATGTACACATCTGGAGTGGTCTATACCTACAGAGCTGACAATGTATTGAGGTATTGCAGAGATTCTATTGCAATTATAATTCTCACTTTGGTTCAAAAATAGGTAGAATGAGTGGAATGTGAATATGAGACTACTGATATTGATTCAGGCAGTTTTATCCATATGCAATAAATCTCAAGGAATAACAAACTATAGCTCTTTCTAAAACAAAAACTACAACTTCCTATCAATAAAAACATTGCAATTCCTTTAAAAATACCAAAATAAACATATAAAAAAGGTTTTCCAAAAGATATTTTTAAAGATTTTTATCAAAAGATGGAATTATTAGAAAGAGTCAGAAGAAAATATTTGGAGTTAGCACAAAACCCCTTCTCTCTGTTCTCTTCATTCGTGGACAGTCACAATAAATGTAGTTCAAAAAAATTTGCATACACTTTGCTATAAAATGATGACAACATTAATGCAGGTTTTTTTATTAAGTAGACTAAATAATTTCACTTCTGAAATTTTCATGATTAATTGAAATGTCTTCAGTTTGTGTAACATTTCTTTTTAAGTAATAGTTCTTTTCTAATAATTTTATCAGCTAATAATTTATATTAGGATTATGTTTGGCCTTTGAATTTATGAAAGTATGTGTTAATTGATGTCATAATATATTTACACATTATTTATTTGAAATATATTGAGTATTTTTCTTGTTGGATTTTTATTTTATTTTGTGAAATTTGTACTATTTTTTTTTCTTTCCACAAAATACTAGTAGCTCAGTATTAGTAAAATAACTGAAAAAATATTGCTGTGTCCTTTGGTTTTCGGTACAAATCACTAATTTGGGTCTCAGGTCAAATGTCACCATCTTAGAAAGGCCTTTCCAGATTATTCTGCCCAAAATAGAACACTCCAAACTCCCACACCCTTCCTTTTCAGTACCCCACACTGCCTAATCTTCTTCCTACCACTTAAATCTGAACCTGAACTTGCATTATTTATTTTTTAATCTGCTTATTATACCTCTTCCTTCAAAGGAATATAATTTCCCTGAGGGTAGAAATATTTCTCTTTATGTCTCCAATGGACAGAAAAATGCCTTGCATACAGTAGGTGATGAATAAATATGTATTAAACGAATGTGGTGATTCTGAACTGAGAGCTGTTCATTCACTTTTAAATATGTAGTAATAATAATGGTTACTATATAAGTTGCTAGGATTTCAAGTTATTAGTATTGATGCTAAGCTGTATATCTTTGTATATAGATCTATTTTTAAATTTGGTATTATTTATTTAAGATTGAAATCCATCTTAAAGATTACTGGGTTGAAGATAATTGTTCTAAAGTGACTAGAAATCCATTTTAAAATTGCTCTTCAGGAAGATTGTATCAATTTACATTTCTACCAATGATTCATTCTCACTTTACTGTCTGACTTTCAAACTTCTGTTCATAGGCTTCTGTCTTTACTGACGTTGGCATCTCCCTGCTTTCTTCCTTTCGAATGATCCTATGAGATCTGTCTTTCTCTGTTACAGGCTACAATGCCCTTGCTACAGAAAAAATATTTGAAGATACAACTTGAAGTGCCATTATTATTTCCTTAGGAGTTAGCCACAAAATTTGCCATGGCAAATTGTTTTATAGTGATATATATCATATCTAACATTTTGAATTTTGTCACTATACAAAGAAAAAAATCCTCTTTAGGTTTTGTTAGCAATTTGCTTGTCAAAATCTGTATGTGAATATGACCATGGAGAGATGTTTCTTCTTTTTTTCTTTCTTCTTCTTCTTTTTTAAATACATTCTTTTATTTTTGTGAGGCTAATTAACATGGAATGCTGTGCATACATCTGAAAGGTAGCACCTTTAGCTTTGCAGGCTTTTATCCCAGACATCTGATAATAATTACTGCATAAATAAATTCATCATACAAAGCAGTTAGAAGCAGTCTAATTGCAACAATTAATTTGTAGACTTACCTAATTAAATTCCCTTAGCCAGAATGTGTTGTCTGCATACATCAAAGTTTACAAAAGAGAAGTAACAGAGAAGAATAAATAATGACACTGTCCCTAATAGAGTCCCTCGAGGAACTTCTAAGGTTAAAATAAAAATCTATCAATGCTGAACAAGAAAATATGCAGTTCAGCGGCAATGATGGATGGTTCCGCTAACCTTCATGCAAAGTGGTCCTGACACATATTATTATTGAAATAGAAATGAGCATATCTTTGTCTACCTTATTGCTTTTATAAAGTGGATGAAATGGTTTGGGAGTCTGAAAACTCTTTGTATATCATAGTTGGGAACATTAAGACAATTTTGATCTCTTTCTTCCTCTTGAGACTTGTGTAGCTACATGTTTATCTGCTTTCTTGCCTTCATGTAAGAATTGAGTAATTGCACAAATGCGTGCTTAGGATAGAAAACTGCACAGCATGCACCTTTGCTGGCACGAAAGGGCTTGCCCTGCCATTGAGGGACACGGGCAAATTCAAATATTCTAGCCTTGTATTGGACATATA
The DNA here is from genome assembly GCA_008086735.1 of Cheirogaleus medius. Classification (NCBI taxonomy): domain Eukaryota; kingdom Metazoa; phylum Chordata; class Mammalia; order Primates; family Cheirogaleidae; genus Cheirogaleus; species Cheirogaleus medius. The sequence continues at coordinate 15,909,020 of VBSM01003157.1, read as the reverse complement.
CAAGAACAAATGACAATTATAATGTCATATTATTTTTAAAGCAAGGTAAAAAAAATCAGTGGCTAAAGGGGCATAGTACAGGTCAGTATAAGTGGGAAATAGTGCTATTAAAATTCTTCAGAAGTTTTTCATGAAGACTGTTTTTTTTTTTTCTCAAAAGTTCTTTGTTTTTGTTTTTCTTTTTACCACTCACATTGGTAGCTAGCTCTCTTTCAATGTCCTTGGTATGCATGAACATGGAAGATGCTCTCATTTTCAACCTTGCATCACAACTAGTTTATGGACATCTGATAGCCCCTGCTAAACTGTAAGTGTCCACCCTGTTTTCCGCAAATTGCCCGGCTCCACCTCTCACAACCAACCCCCTCTGCTCACTCCCTATTCATGGCTGGCGATGGTCCCTGTCTTCCATGTGAATGTCCCACCCTTCATGAGCTCCTGAGGCAATCCTGAGACAGGCAGGCTGAGTATGAAGGGTCCTTGTTCTCATCTGCACCCGGCCAGTGGTAAGAGGCATGAATGTAGTTGGTAAGTTTGGATGGTGAATTATTGACTGCTAAGGGATGATCCAATCAGAAGACCTGAGAATCTTCAGCCTTTTCTTAACACACACCTGTTGCCCCCAAGCAACTGCCTCTTACTTGTGAGGAGTGGAGTTGGGTTTTCTCACAAAAATAAAGTATAAACTTATAAGGAGATCTAAACAGGAATGTTATCAATAAAGACAATGTTATTATGGAATTATTGTGGGGGATCAAGCATTATTTGTAGGCGCTGTAATGTCTTTTATTCTATCCCAATCTGTCTCTGGAAATGTGGGTTAGAAGTAAGAGACAGATGACATAGGATACATACAAGAGTTTCCTTGTGTATGTAGCGTGGAAACTTAAAAGTTTTAATACCAAGTAAAAGAAGAGATAATGCCAAGAGAATATTTTTAAAAAACATGTCAAGGTGCAAAGTGTGTGACTGCTCTATCTTGACTGATTGGGAGGCTTCCTTTTCCGTTTCATGTAAAAAACATAAATTCTTAACTTTGGGGTAGAGTCATTTACAAGTAAATTTGTTGGCTTCACGCCTTTTGTTGATGTCATCATTATCTCTTTATTTTACTTCCATATTTTTAAAGCAGTAGGAGCCCTTTAAATGGCAAACAAAACACTTCTCACAAAATTTTAAGAGTCTTCTTTCCTTTCTGTCAAGTAAAATATCGTTCCAACAATCGTTTTGCCTAGAAAGATGACCTTGACTTAGACTGGGCTCTATTTGTGGTTCATCCCCAACATATTGTGACAATGTGGTAAGTAAAGGTGAGTGACCACAGGGTAACAAAACCAGAAAATTCCTTAAATAATTCCCTGGTTAACTTTTAGTTAGAATATTAGTTTGAGTTCACTATTTTATTTTACAAGTAGATGCCCAAGGAATTAGTTGTGCTCAAATTCAAATTCAAGTGTAATATCATATCATGTAAAATACAAATGATCTTTGAACCTATGATACAATGTACTATTGCCACCCTTTGTTAAAGTAAAACATGAGGAGCTTTCAATCCCTGTACCTAGGACATATTATTTAATTTATATATCTGAGTCAAATAAATTTGACTTTGAAATGTGTCTGCCACTGAAGGGTCTACATATAAAATTCATGTCAAAATAAAATAAAAGCAAATCCTATATTCTGATACAAATTAAATTAGAAACTCTCAGAGCAATAGAATAAAAGAGAGATAATAAAGTTTTGGTAATAAAATTAACCATGAAAGAAACTCTCCTTCTCTGACCTCTTTTGAAACACTCTCTCCTTTTGCCTTCTGTGACACCATCCCCTCTTACAGGCTCATTCTCAGTAAACTTTATGGGCTCCTTCTCTTTTTACTTGGATCTATTCAAGGCTTTATCCCAGCCCCCTTTTCCTCTTGTTCTATCACAACATCTCTCCTAGTGAGGTCCCTGAATCAGCAGCATCAACAGAATCTCATACTGTCAGAAATGCACATTTCAGGCTCCACCCCAGAATCTCAAACCTTATTTACTAAAACAGAAACTCTGGAGATGAAGTTCAGCAACAACTGCATTTCAGCAAACCCTCCAGGTGATCCCAAAAGTACATTCAAGTTTGAGAACCTCTGCTCTCTTCTCTCTGGGGGCCTTCTGATCTCTGATCACTGGCTTCAGGTACAAGGTGCATACTGTGGGAGCTTGTATTTTCCACAGATGGCCACATACATATCTCCTGCCTCAAAAGCCCTTCTAGAACCTTGCTACTCCACCATCAAGGGGTGGAATCCCACTGCCCTCCTCTTGAATCTGGGCAGATTTGTGACTTGCTTGTAACCAACAGTATGTAGTGGAATAGAGGAAATTGTGTCTGCATAACTTCTGAGGATAGATAAGTCATAAAAGGTGATGTCTTTGCTGTTGCTTATTAGAACATCAGCACTTGGGTTCTTGAGCCACTGAGTAAGAAGTCCGTCTTCCCTGGGGTCGCCATGCTGTAAGGAAGCCAGCTGTATAGACAGACAACATGAAAGCTCTCTGTTCCAGTCCACAGTCTGAAACTCCCAGCCCTTCTTGGTTGGGCACCAGACACATGAGAGCAGGAACCATCAGATGATTCCAGCCCCATTTGCTGAGTCACCTTCTGCTTTTGAGTCTTTCTAGCTGTGGCCTAAACATCAGGGGGCAGAGACAAACCATCCCTGCTGTGCCCTTTCTATGTTCCTGACTCATAGACTTCATAAGTGTGATAACATGATTCTTCCTTTTCCATGAAATTTGGAGTTATTTACATATCAATAGCAACAGAAACACATGGTGATGTCCAAATTTATATCTCTATTTAAAACTTCAATTTAAGGTCCAGACACAGAAATCCAATTGTCTACCTGACAACTCCACTTGGAAGTTCACAGGCATCTCAAGCTCAAGAAACAACAACAACAAAAAGGACAGCAATTCATGAGTTAGAAAATGTTAAAAAAAAAAAAACTAGTATAATTAAATTAATAAATTCAAAGACATCTTTTGGAGAAAAAAATCTACAAAACAGATAAATCTCTCACAAATCTATAACTTTTATCAAAGAAGAAAGCATAAGTTGATAAAATGAGAAAGTTTAAATAGCCATTAAAAGAGGGGGAAATTTTTAAAAATAAGTGAATTCTTTGCATCCCTCTGTGTAAATAAATTTGAAAATCTATACGAAATGCTTAACTTTCTAAAAAAATGTAACTTACCAAAATTGACACCAATAGAGATAGGAATTTTCTTCTCACAAATTTTCATATAAGAGTTAGAGAACGTTGTAAAAGAATTCCTTCACAAAAACAACAACAACAACAACAAAAACACCAAAAACAAACAAACAAAAAAACTGCACCTGAAGACCAGATGACTGTGTGCATAATACTCCCAAACCTTACAAGGCTGGAGTATTCTAAACTCTATTTCACCAATCCAGACCATTACAAAAGTAAGAAAACTTCTAAATTCTCCTGAAAGAAGTTAATGTTCATATAAAAACTGACAAAGAATATACAAAAATACTGTAGTGCAATCTCATCTATGAATACCAAAACAAAAACTTTAATAAATTAGCAACAGAATCCCACATCCTTATAAAAACAATATACATCATATCACAACCAAATGGAGTCAGTCATATTAATAACTATTAGAAGAAAGAGCATGCAATTTATCTATAGATAACACAAAAATCATTTGTTAAAATTCAACACCCATTTGTAATAACAAAAATACTTGATATAGAAATTGATAGGTATTTCCTTAATATTATGTATGTGTATATATTATTTTTTATATAAATCATTCCTATTCTGCTGAAAACTTCTCTGTGGGGCTTATCCCTTGCTTTCAAAATAAAAATATCTTTAACCCAATGCTGTTGACTGAATGTTTGTGTCCACCTGAAGTCCATATGTTGAAAACCTAATCCAGTGTGATGGTATTAGGCCTTTGGGAGGTAATTAGGTCATGGATGAAATTAATGCCTGCATAGGCAGAGACACAAGAGCTTGCTTCTGTCTCTGTTCTCCATCATGTGAGGCTACAATGGGAAGAGAAGACAGACATTTGCATACCATGAAGTGAGCTCTCACTGGAACTGGATCTGCTGACACCTCGGTCTTAGATTTCCCAGCCTCCAGAAATGTTAGATGGCCTGTACGTCCATGAGTAACTTGGCTTCATCTCTTATCATTCACCTCCTCATTTTCTGTACTTCAGCCACAATAGATGTACTTTTAGTTTCTTGAACCCACTGTATTCTCTTGGGTATCTTCTGACTGCCATGGCTAGATCAGACTCGCCCTCCCCCACTCCCAGTCATTACATGCTCTCCCCAAGCCACCTCATTCCCTTCATAGCACATATGATGGTACATAATTTATTTGTTCACTGTTAGCCGTGTTCCATGACAGCAAGGAATGTATATGGTTTTTCCTCACCATAACCTCAACACTTGGTGCAGTACCAAGTTCTTGGTAAGCACTCCGAATTATTTGCAGAGGGTGCATTGATGCATTGATGAGTCCCCAGGGAAACTGAGACAGTCATGGTGTAGTCCCAACCATGCTGGACTTAGAGAACTGGGATTTGAATTCCTTTGCCACTATATCCTAGATATGGATCTTAATTCTCAGATTTTTATTTTATAGTAAAGGAATCACATATGTTTGAGATGTTAGCAAACTTCAGAGCAGCATATAAAGAAATATGCTGTTGATTAAACAATTTTGGAGTGTTCTTGATATTTTAGCTTTATTGAACTAAATGAAATTTATAGACATTAATTAGACTGCACGATGCAAAAGTTTATAGATGTCTAGGCATTCTAGTGTGAAGTAAGGGAACCATGATGCAGCCCTACCCAGAACCCAAGCTCGGCCACTCAATGACTTTATGATGTCAGGACTCCAGGTCATGACCCTGAGCCTCATGCACTGCAACTAGACAGGTAACATTAGATACCTCATGGAAAGACTGGAGGCTTAGAGCAGGTAGACAAAAATGAAAGTTACTTTCTTCTTCACACTTTAATTTTGTTTTCTGTGTGTATTTATAGTGGTAAAAATCAAGGATTACTGATTTTTCTAAGGTGGCCCTCATTGTGGTGTTTTAAATATGAAAAAAGTAACAAATTTCAAGATATAAAAGATGGGGAGGTCAGTTCCAATGGCTTTTCTTCTGTCTTTTTATTTTCTACCTCAAGCAACAATTAATTACATTGCCTACACTGGGTTCAGCCCTCTTCTTATATGATTCTTCTCTTTTCTTTGTTTTTCTTTTCTTCTTCTTTTTTTCTATCTAAATGTCTTGGCATAGGTTGCCTTTCTACCACTCCCACCATTTTTGCTCACAACTGGTGTCTGTTCAGGAGGGGTATGTTGTTTCGGTGCTTTTTAAAAATCCATTTTGGAGGAGAAATGATTGACAGTCTATCATTAATCCACTCCCACACTTGAGGTGGTTTTCACTGGTGGGTTTAGTCTCTGTTTTTTAGTACCAACATCAGACAATAGGTCTTTTCTGAGAAAATCTCTTCCTAGGAACTTTGTAAACATTGCAGTTCTACTGGTGGCAATTTGTGAATTTGTCTTTGGGGAAGAGCACACAGAGATCGCAACCTGACACATCTAACTACAACATTTTGCTGATTCTCTGTTTCTTGTTAAAAAAAAAGCCAAAATTATTAGCTGTAAGGTAACTGATGGATGTCATATCAGATCCATAAAAAGGAATTTGACCAAGAGTCTTTGAGGACATTAGCATAATACTTTTACATGAACACTCACTTAAATACTCGGAGATTCACTGAAATATGCTAGACTGACTAGAGGTCTATTCTTTTTCTAAAAACTCTTACAAATATTCTCCCCACTGCCCGCCCCCCCACCCCGCCACATGTTCATCCTCCCACCCGACTCCAGCTCTTACAACGAAGCTGGAACAAATGGTTTTTGCGGAGCACTAGGTAGTCCCCAAAATTCCTGCCATCACTCGGCCAGGGCTGCAGAAACTGCCCCAGTGCCCTGGCTCTTTTCCTTGCAGAGAGCTGAGGGGTGGGGTGGTAATTTCTGCCAGCTAACCTGCAGGAAGAAAGGGGTAGAGAGCAGGCAAGCCAGGCCAGGCCTTGCAGGCTTATATCTGTTTAAAATAGGGTAACAATGACCACGAATACTTGGCTGGGATTAGTTTTTCACCTTGTTTTGCTCTCGAATGAGCAAATACACAGTGCACATAATATGCATGAATTACAGATGCAAGGGGACCCATTTTTCAGGGCTGCCCTTGTCTTTCAGGGAGGGATGCTGTGACATTAGCAGTCTCAGGAACCGCATGGTCAGAGACTCTTCTGTCTGTTCTCCACTTTATCAAAAGAGCCCAGACCCATTTAAAAAATAATTTTAGGGTGATGAAGGAAGTGGTTCTCTGGATCTAAAACGTGCTACCTACCTCTGGATCTACAACGTGCCTGGACTGAACACCTAGGGTTCTGGGTTCATTATTTCTTGCCTTGCTATCAATATGAACTTCTGCAATGCATTTTTTCTACATCATCAGCCCTATCTAAAGTTTCAGTGCAGCAGGCCTTGCCATGGCTGTAACCCAGAAACACAGAATTTTCTGTGGATAACCGGTGGGGTAGACATACAAAAAAGGGATAGGTTACTGGGGTATTAATCCACAATCTGTTACATGTGATAAAAAGGACCATTGAGAAAATCCCTCTCCACCTTCAGGAAATGACAGCGATAAATATAGGGTAGATGAAAGTATATTATTTCAAAGCCCATGTTCTCTGATTAGAGAAAGGAGAGAAGGTATCATAGTAGAGATTCAGTTACTCTACCCCTCCGCAGGCCACCTTCGGGAAAGCACCAGCTAATTGTCTCATTTAAGTGGCTGCTTGGTTAGGACTGCATCTGAATGTTAATGTTTTCTTTATTCAAAAACACTCTGATGTTCACCAACCAGTGGCATCTTGCTTTTCCTTTTCACAAGCTTCCTTTTGACTACAAGTAGGCACAACATTTATTAATTCATCTACTCTATTCAGATGCATTTGAAGCTGGTGTATCCTTTCCCCTTTCTTTTTAAATGAAAAGAAACTAAATGTGAAAAGAAATCTTTCATCTCACTACCTTTTCCTAGAATATGAGAGCTTTTCTGCCACTCGTAACTTCTTGTGGAGTTGTTGAGTAGGTTTTTATTTTATTTTTTTTTACAAAGCAAGGCAATGTATTTTGCTTTTAGAGAATAAAAGATTTTTTAAAATAGCATTCATCATCAAGTAGATTTGCATTAATACAGTGGTCAGTTTCATTAAATGGTATGAATACCTCTATTATGTGCTAGAAGCACTCGTTCTCCTTTCAGAAATATATTGAAAATAATTGAATGTCAATTTCCATGGTGACAGAGGAGAAGAACATCACTAAGAACCATAATAAGTACATATATCTGAGTTATTGTGAAACATGGAGTTGGTCCCTTTGTGTCAAGAGTTCTCTGGTTTTGTTGTTATTATTGTATCACTACCTGAAAAGAAAAAATGTGTCTTAAAAATAATGTAGGGCAATTATTGAATCACATCCTTTTTTATATCTTGGTGGCCAACCAATTTCTCTCATGAGATAATGCTTCGAAGTAAGAAGCCTAATTCGGCTTTTTTTTTTTTTTTTTTTTTTTTTTGAAGATTTAATAATAGAACTCTTTCTGGATGGAAAAGGTCTTATATAAGATGTCAATTCCTAAGATTCCCTCTGCATTGCCAAATACCACCTTACAATTTTTTCTATTGTTTATAAGGCTGAGAAGGTGTTAGATAAGAGCTATATTAACATGCCTTCCTGGCCTTCTTTTCTTCCACTGTTTGTACCCACTTGGTATCACACGTTAAACCTATGGAAGAATAATAAATAAATATATTCATTATTATTATTAGTGCCGTAATTTGCGAAGGATATAATTAACCTGGTTTGCTTTCTCTGGGTTTCAGAATCATACCAATGGTTGTCAGATAGGGGTCTTCCAGTCCAGATAGGATTTATCACATGTTTTTAAAGACCTTTAGAGAGTCAGGACTTCAAAAAAGAGACTTAGAATTAGTTGAACATGCACGAACTCCCACGATGGGTTTACTCTATATTTTACCTTATTAAATACAACAAACTCAGACAATATACCTTCTGTGGTCCTAATTACTCCACACAAAGAAACTCATGAAGAACCTGAAGCCTGTAGCCAGATGGTTCCAATGCACTTGTCTCCACCCTAGTCCTGGTCAAGTTCTCTGCTTTCACTATCGGTCCTGCATTCTCCTTCCTGCCTACATCCCATACCCGTGTCTATTAAAATGGCTCCTTGCTTATATCAGGACTTCTACTGCTATTAGTAGAAATTCATTCATCTTCCTTTCTGCTATGATCTCTTTTTTACCTATATGTCTGAGGAATTTCAGCTTTGTGCTATACTGCCCCCAAACATTGCTGGGCTTAGTTACTGAGAAAGCTCTAGAGATGGATTTTTCTCTAATTGCCGGCAGCTCTTTCACACCTTTACTGTAGTTAACAGAAGGGATTTCCTCATCTTCAAATTTTCTCCAAGTTGGACATGATTCTGAAATGACTGTAAAATCAGAGAAGGATTATGTTCTTAGGTTCACCTCTGGCTCTGGGATTTATTTCCACTTAATTAACCCAGGGAATGGATCATTTTACTTTCGTAAGCAGCTGCTCCTCTTCCATGTTGTATTATGTAGAGTGCGAATAGAGTTGGGCCTTTCCCTGATTTAGACACACACACACACACATACACACACACACACACACAGAGGCACTGAGACTTGCAGAGAGAGAAGAGTCCACCTTACTAAAGACTTAGGAGATGGAGGAAGTTTACATTGCAGAAATTCCAAAACTTGAAATTGTATATTAAATATTCTTCTTCCTCAAAGGTCTTTTAACTACCTTACCATTTGAAATTTTTCCCTGCTCTCTCATCATTTATTTTCTATTCCTTCTCCCTACATCTTCCCTCTCATTTCTCCTCTGTAATTTTCTGAAATTTCTCCCCTCCGAATTCTTCTCAGTGTTTTGGCAAAAAATGGCACTGTTCCTTCACTTCTACTCTGAAACTCAGTCCCAGGGCCCCTGAAACCCTCCACGGTGTTCAGGTGGGTCCAAGCGTTTTAACCACCAACTCCATTAATATTATCACAGAGTCTTGACAAGGAAGTTGAGATTTCTTTTAATAAAAATGTAGCTATAATTTTATATCTAATTTTTCTGTCCATTATACAGGTTATGGTTTCATTATAGTTTACACTGATTTGACTAAATCTGCATTGTAGTATTCAACTTGTGTCATTTTATTTCGAAAAGGACTTCCTTAAAGTGGAGTTAGAGGAAGAGACAATTTTTAAAAATGTAATAGAAAAAAACTATCATAATAATTGAAATCTATTAATCTGGGGAGAAAAAAATCTCCACTTAAGCAAACAGGGAAAATTAATGTTATCTGTCACTTATTAGAAATATTCCTACAGAAAGTACTTAATGTGCTACCTCTTTTTGAAGTGTTTGTAATTAAGAACTACATTCATGAACCTTATAGTCACATAAACTGTTTGGTGATACTTTTGTTACAATTAACTCAAATAAGGCTTTCATTCTAAAAAGATGACTGATTGCAAATGGAAATAAAATCTAATAGCGAGAGCACAGTTTCCTCAAGTCTGCACCATCTCTCCTCAAAAGTTGCATTAGATTCTTCCTCAGTAACACAGACTCTTGTGGGACCTTGGAAAGAGTGGATGCAAAATGCTGCCTATAAAGTTTGTGTTCAGCTCTTTGGGACAAGCAGCTGCTGAAGCTTATCCAAGAAGTACGCCATGAAGAGTACGTGACGGAGCCTTCCGGTTATGTCATTTGGGTGCTCTTGAGAAGGATATTTGAGGACATGATCATGGTGTCCAATTTCCTGATTATTTCAAGAGAAATGCTGATCAGCACTGAATTTATTTTGGGAAAGGGAGGGTAATCCAGTGTGTGTCTGGGGCACTTGCCAATTCTTCTGTCAGAGGTCAAATTGCATCAGCCTGCTATCTTGGCCTTGCAGAGCATTTTAAGCCCTGCACTGGCCAAACTTCATTACTGACCATTACCTCTGGCAGAAACTGCAGGGAAACAGACATGATCCCAGTGCCAGCTAACGACATTGGAGAATGTGGGGCTGCAAATCTACTTTACTCTGGGGTCCCTGTTAGTTTACTCAGGTAACTACTAGTCACCAAACTAACTACTCTGGAGTCACTCTGGTTGTAACCATAAACATGGGACTTCCATTTTATTTGTCCACATTAACATCTTTTTTATTTGTTGGCAGGATTGTGCCACAACATGTAAAGCAGACTTATTGATTTCTTTAGGCATACCTCTTCTCCATTTATTCATATCATCTATACCTCATTAAAGACCAATACTTATCCATAAACTCAATTTGAACATGGTTGGAAAAGTTGAGTGAAGAATTCAATATTTGTTAAAAATAATTTTAAATCTCTCTATGGTATTTAAATAAGACTACCTATACTCTTACTAGAAATTCCTGTACAAGACAATTTTGGGAAGTGCCTTGGAGGCATCCATTCATTCACAAAATAGTCATTGAGTTTCTACCATGTATTAGACAATTTTCTAGGTACTAGAAACACAATAGTTGTTTTTATGGAGCTCATTATTTCTAGGAGAGCCAGCCAAAAACAAATTAAAAGACAGACAAAAGATATTCAAGTCTGATAAGTGCGATGAAGAGAACAAACAAGGAGCTGAGAAGGAGAAGAGCAGACACCACTTTAGAGATGTTTCTAAAGAGAGATGTGTACACTGAGACCCAAAGGCAGAAAAAGTAAGGGGAAGACAAAGCAAACTATGCAGAGAAAAAGCACAGACAAAAGCCTGAGGTGGGATGAGCCAAAATGAATTCGAGGGAGATTGGAACAACATGAGACTGCAGAGAAGGATGGAGTCAAGGTATGCAGGTATTTATAAGCTGGTACTGGGAGTTTCCACAATACTTTAAGTATAATGGTAACCCTTGCGGAAAACAGTATGGAGATTCCTCAAAGAATTGAAAGTAGATCTACCATTCAACCCAGCAATCCCACTACTGGCTATCCACCCAAAGGAAAAGAAATCATTTTATAAAGAAAGACACCATACCCAAATGTTTATCACAGCACAATTCACAATTGCAAAGATATGGAATCAACCTAAGTGCCCATCAATTCATGAGTGGAATGAGAAAATATACATACCATGGAGTACTACTCAACCATAAAGAAGGGTGAAATAATGTATTTTGCAGCAACTTGGATGGAACTGGAGAACATTATCCCAAGTGAAGTACCTCAGGAATGTAAAGACAAACCCTACATGTTTTCACTAATACATGAGAGCTAAAGGACGGGCACACACGGGCACAAAGGGACATAAAGGACATTGGAAACAAAGAAGGATGAGAGGTGGGTGAGGGATAAAAACTTACCTGTCAGGTACAATGAACACTGTTCACGTGGTGTGCACACGGAAAGCCCTGATTTCAGCATTATAGAGTTTATCCATGTAACAAAAGCATTTGTACCCACCTTAATATTTTGAAATAAATATTTTTAAAAAGATGATTGCAGAAGTCCAAGAAAGAGAATATGGTCAGGTGACTTCAGATGACTGTGGGGACAGAGAGGAGCAAAAGATTTGAGGCATAATCTGGAGGTTAAACATTGAGAAATGGCTGATAGATTAGGTATGGGGGGGCAATAAGGAATAGGGGTGATTCTGGTTATTCTGCTGAAATAACACAGAAGAAAATAGAAACAAGATGAGAAGACCTGTGCCATATTTTGGAAACAGCAGTTTTATCCAGAACCAGTTGTGTAGGCTATAATCATGCATATTTATTTCTCAGACATTGAGGCCAACACTTGGGCCTACATAGGAAAGAGATTCCAATGGAGAGTGCCTTTCTCACGACCTTTGGCTATCATATGCCTTATTTTAAGTGATGGCAAAGACCTTCCTTGAACTAACCCTAGTTGAGCCTCCCTAGTCCTTCAAGGCCTGGACTTTTTTCTCTGTCTTTGGTCCATTTAGTCCCCTGTTAGCAAGAATCCTCCTGAATCAGTTTGGCAAAACTCCCCCATCCTTGAGATCTAATTAAATTGCTCATCCCCTAGCCTTCAGCAAGAATCTTATTGAGTGGTCAGTCTAGCAAGAACCCACCCGCCCCCTCCCCCAGCCTCGACTAAGCTTTCTCTTAGTCATCTTTCATCCACTGAACCCACCACCACCTGCTCCTTGGCTGTAAATCTCCATTTGTCATTGCCATATTCGGAGTTGAGCCTGATTGATCTTTCTCCCTTACTACAAAACTGCCATCACAGTTGCCCCCCACCCAGACAGTCTGCTTTACCCATTTTTGGCAATTATCATGAATAGTTTTTTCCTTTAACAGTAGAGAAAAAAATAAAAATAAAAGAAAGCAGTCTAGAAAGAATGGGAAAGTGTAGCAAGAGCTACTAAGAATTTGGAAAAATGGATGTGAGTGAACATATTTAAATGGCAGAAGGAAATCCTGCAGAAAGAAGTGATGACCAAGTGCTTTGTAGGGAGAGCACTCCGGAGACACATCTTGCAGGAGAAAGACCTCTGCATCTCCTCCAATCCCTGCCACTCCTCATTTTCCTACTCTCAGAAGAAAAGGGAAAGTTCCCTGCCCTAGTGGCCTTTCCTTCCCCTCCCTCCCAGCCATGCAAGTTGTTTCCTTAGTAAAATAAAATTTCTCTTTCAAATTCCACAAATCCCCGCCATGACAATAATTCTATAGAAATGGAAACATTGTGGTAACATTTGTTTACTTGAAGAAGCACCTGAATTTGTGTCTTACAAACTCTGGAATAGATGCATGGATACTTAGGAGGAAATGAATGTAGATACCCCATAGAGACAGCATGCTGAGATCATTATTATTGTCATTCCAATGACACTTACGTTTGAATTATACTTAAAGCTCTTGATTATTCTGAATGCATCTTTTCAGTGTCATGTAGAGCAGATCAATCTGAAACCTTCAAAATGCATACACATTCTCACACACACACACACACACACACACCCCTGAAGGGGAATATGTAATATAAATCCCGACTACTCTGGGTCTTGACTGCGTATAATGCTTTTCATTAGGGATTTAATCCCTTAAGGATTCTAACAGTAACATGAATGCAGATTTGGCTCAATTTACAGTATGCATCTCTTTGAAAGTGTTTAATGCGTTGACAGATCAAAATCCATACAGATTATTTTAGCATTACTTGCCCCCTGAATTAGATGTTTTTGAGGATACTGTTTAATATTAATTTCTTAAATAGTTGTACTGTGCATGCATTTCTTATACTCCTAACAATCCAAAAGAAACTTCTTTAGAAACGTGTGTCTTAGGTGAAATTGCCCCTCATTCTGTAATATTCTCTTTCTCTAGAATATTCGTGGCAACCTGTCCTAACAGGTGAGGAGGAACAGGGTATAGGATATAGTTTCAGTATCACTGGTCTCTGGCTTTAGATTATCCATCCAAGAGTTATAACAGAAGGTTAAGAATCTCTCAATACCCACATGGTCTTTGGTATTGGAATTGCAGGCATCTCATCGACAGTTTGATCAAGCCATCTCATCAGGCAAACCACTGAAGTTGTACAAGGAGCCTCATTCACATAATGCAGTCCCACAGCTATCAATCAATTCTCTAGGGTTTTGCACACTTGAATGGAAATAATACCTAACCACAGCATTTATCATCAAGTCCAAAGTACTTATCAAGTATGAGTATTCTTTTATCACTGAATCAGGATGGGCCTGTAAAATAAATTGTTAGCAGGAGGAAAAGCATCTTTTATCCTTTAGGTCTTGAACAAAAAGGAAAGGCTTTCTTGTAATAATCTACAGCCGAATCAGTGCCTTCAGGTAAATCAGAAGAGAGGACTTTTGCAAAGGCTAGTTATATCTCTGAAATAAGATTGTAAAAATGAAAGTTTTTTTTTTTCTAGGATCTTTTAGTTTCAGAACTCAAAACTGAGCTGGAGTTTTGAGAAACTGCACTAATGATAATTAGAATTTTTCCAAGCTTTGACACCCTAAAGTCTTCCTATTCTATCTGTATTTTTCTTTCAAGGGTGAACATCCCTAAAATACAAAACACAAACACTCCCCAAACAACCAAAAACTTCTCTCACAAGGAATATGAAATAGAAATTTGACAATTCTAAATGTAATTAGAAGCAGATGCAGAAGCAGATAGAACCTGGGAAAATGAAAATACACTTTTCATCTCCTTGTAACAATCACTCTTGTCAGGTATTTTCAGAAGCAAATATTACTTCTATTTTACAAAAGTCTTGCTTTCTCTCTTCACAATTTCTCTTCTATATTTGATTTGTCTTCTAGATGTGTAGCACTTCCATACTTCAATTTTTCTTCTATACTTGAGCCTGATGGCTTTTAATATCATATATTCTTATTTTGACAATTAACTGAATAGCATTGTGTGTAGGTTTGTGTAGACATTCAGGTGCATGTGAGTAGGTGAAAACATCAATCTCTTTTAAGTGGCAATATTATTATCACCATGTATTATAGGAGTTTGTTGGTTAAATGCAATTAAACAGTGGTGGCGATTTCTTGTTCTCACAAAACACCTATTCTTTTCAAATCCTGAAAGCAAAGATATAGTAGCATCTTGTTCATGCTGTGTTTGAAAATTCTTCCACACTAGCTGACTTGCAATTTATTTTTCTGCAAGCTGAGTAGCCACCACTCTTGTATGTGTTAGAAAGTCTGCCTGAGCAGAAAGTCTAACATTCTTTCCCATTCCTATTTATTTATAGCGATCTTCCAAAGAGAGATGCACTTTGCATTCATGACTGACAAAAAAAATAATTAGATGCTTGGGAGAAAAATTATATAAATGTACTTTGAGAATTCCATACATGATCTACAAAATAAGACAGAGTAGTCACTACCAGGTTTGGATCTTTAAGCAATACTTAGTCACAATACTCATCCCTAGGAAAAAATTGTAAATAAATAATATTAAAGCTGTGACCATCTGACATAGTTATATGATGTTTGAAAGTGTTTGAAACCACTTAACATAATCAGGGATTTTCCAACTTTTCTAACTTAGCAGCAGAGAAAAGTAAATATTAACCATTGGCAATTCAGGGTATAGTCTGTTTCTCCCTGATCCAAGTATGAAATTTCTTGGAAGTGCCATAATATTCATGAGCATTTTTCATTCTGTACATGTAATATGTATGTTCATTTCAATACAAAATTAATATGTCCCCTATGTCTTTGAATATGAAGATGTTGGAAAAGATACCAACTTTCTTCTGTGGCTTCTGGTAACTTCAGGGATTCTGTCAACATCTCCAGAGCATATCCCAGGTTAAGGGTTAAGAGGTTTGCAGTGATCTGTCTAGCTTGTCACAATACCCCCATAGTATAGGAACTGGGACTCAGAAACTTGAAGTAACCTGATAGAGGTAAACTATAGTCTCTGGGTTCTAACCTCCACTGCTCTTGCCAGGGCATTGAGCTGCCCGCATAAATAAATCAACTTCTTTCCTCACCTTTCTCAATGGAGCCAAAAATAAAACCTCTTCTGTCAGCACCTCCCTGCTGCTTCCTCCCCCTCACCCCAGCTCAAGACTTTTGGAGATGTTATATAAGACTGATATTTTCCAGCTGGACTATTTTTGCTACAAATAAGCTCTGGAAAAGGTCACCAACATTTGGTAATTTTCTGGGTGGGGAGCATGCGCAAAAGGAGACACGAACACATGGGCCTTTTCTTTCCAAGTTCATTCACTTTCTACATCACTTACTCCCTTGCTTCCTCACTCTCTCTTTTACAGGTGTGAACACATTCACCAAAATTGTAGGCACCATGTTCTGAGCACTGTGCTGTGAGATTTAATTGCTCTCTACAGAGATGAATCATAATGTAGTTGTTCTCTCTTCTTGGGAGAGAGACAACTAAGTATAGAAGATGACACAGTGTAAATAGCTTTCACAGGGATATGCTCAGGACACTATGGGAACATAGAGGAGAGGTTATAGTGAGCTGAAATTTGAGGGATGAGTAGGAGTTGGCTAGACCAACCAAAGCACACAGAGACAGAGGACAGGTGAATGGCTCAGGGAGGTCAGAGTGATTTCCTTGTGTTGCTATTTCTAACACCACATGGAGTTAGGCAGAGGAATACATTGAGATGAAATCAGAGGCCTGGTCCAGCCTCTGTTGAAAAGTCAAACAGTGACGTTTACCATAGGCATGAGTAAGGAGAGGGTCAAGCATTCACTACATCAGCCCTATTCAGTAAGGACTATTGGAAGTGAAACCAAACAGGAAGGTGGAGATTTAATTATTATAATTTTTGGTGAACATAGAATGAAGTAGGACTAACAAGATACAACACGGAAATATACTGCAGAATGAACGGGAGGAAATTACGCATTCATTCTGGTCTTTTGTGTATTCTTACCTCTTCTTGTTTAATGGAAGAAAGATGTAATTTTATTTTTCCTGTGAGAGTCTAAAAATGTTTATTGTTCTTATTTGCACATTTATATATCTATTTGCTGCCATGGTCACAGTATCATCTTTCTTATTTTACGAGCTATTTTGAGAAACCTGCGATACGGGAAGACTACGATCTATTTGTTAATGTATTATACATAAGGATGGTTTGAATCTATTTTATCTAAACCTGTGCCATCTTTTCAACTGTGAGTTTGCATAAAATACGGATTTCTATCGCCCTTAGAATACATGACATTTTATCAAAAGTGACCTGTGTGCTCCTGTGTGTTTCTCCTGCAATAATGCCTCCTGGGTTTCCCGTAACAAAGAACCTCCAGCTTCTGAGGAGAAGTTAATGTTCCTTCTTTTGAAGACTGTGAGTTTGTGAGATCACACACTAGGTAACTGAAACCTGAAACATCATAAAGGTGTTTTCAAAACTCGGGCATTCTGTGAATGAGACATGAAATGAATTTCATGCGCATCAGCTCCCTGGAGCCTTGTCACAATAGATAAGGCCAAATGGAAGGATACGGCATTGCTTCTTGTGGGCTACGGAGCAGCAGAGTTAATAACTGAATCATAATTTCACTCCAGGACATAGAAGCTGCTACATCCTGTCCTCTTTTGATCCCTTTATCCATAATAGCAAAAGTAGAAACACTTTTAAATCAGACCAAATGATGACTTCATCCATATGTGCTCTCCTATAATTTAACTTAAACATTTATTCAAAGTCATTTTGTCTAGGTGGGCTTCTCAAATTAATCTCACCCTCTGATAACTTAAATATTTCATTTATATGGAACATTGATAGTGTTAATTGTCTCAGTCCTTCATCACTACCACCCCCAACCATTTTAGCACCCTCTGCAATGTGCCTTAGCAGACCTTAGCATTCAGGGAGTGCATTTCCTCGATCCTTCATTCTGAGTTGGACCACGTGACTTAATTTGGCCAGTGCGTGCTCACAGTTGTTATACAAGTAGAGACCTGTAAAAGTTCCTGCCATTTCCATCTCCTCTCTTGCTTCTCTGACTTTGCCATGAGAACATGCCCAGGCTAGCCTGCTAGGGAATGAAAGACATGTGGCTCAGTTGTCTCCATTGTCCCAGCTGACAGCCAACAACCACCAGACATCATTATCATGGAAATAACCCACCGATGATGACAGGTGCTTGTTCAACCCTGCTGAGTCCATCCCAGGGTTCAGCTGCTGAACCCTGAAGACCCATGAGTCAAATCTATATTTGTTATCTGAGGACATCAGGAGTTTGTCCTTGTTACACAGCTATCTTGTGGCAATATATAAAAGATAATATCTGTTGTGTTTCTGTATATTTATATTATGCTTTATAATTTATAGTATAGGTATATATTTATACGATGCTCTTGTAACATGTACTAAACCTATTCCATTATCCTCCCCTGTCATTATCAGCTTTAGTAAAAAGACTTTCTATGAGGGGACTTCAAAAGGTTCATGGAAAAATGAAAATAAACTATAAAAATAAAAATATAAACTCTATTTCTCAACATAAGATCCAATAAGTTCAAGACACTTCTAAGTAATGATACCAGCCATTCAGTCCATCCCTAAAGAGCTGAGGGTCCTGGGAATTTAACCATGTCAATGTAGCTTTTGTTCTATTCTTAACTGGAGAAAAATATATCCCCCTTTATGGATTTTTTTAAGATTAAGAAGCAAAAATAATTCAGAAGGAGCCAAATCAGGACTGCAAGATGATTTCCCATTGAAACTCTTGGAAAATTACTCTTTTTAATAATAAGAGTGAGCAGGAGGAGCATTGTGGTGAAGAAGAACTCTCTGGTGAAGTTTCTCCAGGAATTTTTCTGCTAAAGCTTTGGCTAACTTTCTCAAAACACTCTCATAATAAGCAGATGTTGTTATTCATTGATCCTCCAGAAAGTAAACAGGCAAAATGCCTTGAGCATCCCAGAAAACTGTTGTCATCACCTTTGCTTTTGACTGGACCACTTCCACTTCTTGGTAGCCATTGCTTTGATTGTGCTTTGTCTTCAGGATTGTACAGATAAAGCCACATTTCATCTCCTGTTGCAAGTCTTCAAAGAAATGCTTCTGGATCTTGATCTCACTTGTTTAAAATTTCCATTGAAAGCTCTGCTCTTGTCTGCAGCACAACAGTTTTGGCAGCCATTGAGTGGAAAATTTGCTCAACTTTAATTTTTCAGTCAGAACTGTATAAACTGAAAAAATTGAGATGTCAATGGTATTAGCTATCAATACCACTGTCAGTCTTCTTGAATTAGGGTTGAACAAGATTAATTCTTGAAAATTGATGTGGATGATCTGTGCTTTGGGCTTTATCTTCAAAATCATCTCATCCCTTCTTAAAATAAGTTATCCATTTGTTGACTGCTAATTTTGAGGGGGTATTGTCCCCATAAACTTTTTGCCTAATATCCTTCTTCTTTTCTAGGATCACATCTAGGACACCACATTATGTTTATTCATAGAGGCTTCTCTTTAGGCTTCTCTTGGCTGTGACAGTTTCTTTTAAGGAGTGCTGGTCAGGCATTTTGTAGAATATCTCCCAGTTTGGATTTGCCTGCTGTTTTTTCTCATGATTAGACTCAGGTAATGTGTTCTGGGGAGGAAGGTAACAGAGGTCAAGTGCCAATCTCATCATGTCATTTGACTTATCATTGATGATATTGACTCGATTATCTGGGTGAGGAAGAATTTGTCAGATTTCTCCACTGTAAAGCTAATATCTCCTCCTCTACTTTCCATACTTTGCTCTTTAAAAGGAAGTCACAATGTGCAGCTCACACCTAAGGAATGGGGAATTATGTTCCCTCTTTAGATCAGAGTATCTACGCACATTATTTGGAATTCTTCTGCAAGGGACATTTGTCTATTCTCTCCCATGCATTTACTTAGTCAATCATTTATTTATATCTATATAATGAATATATATAGTAATAGATATTTATCTTATTTTTTGGATTATTATGCAATACTATATTATTTGTTTTATTGCTCAAATTATTCCATCTTTGGCTATTGGAAGCTCTTCATTTTGTTCCTGTGTCCCTTTGACATTGTTTTTTTTTCCTTTTTAGCATTTTCTTACTTTCTATACTACAAGATGTTCCCCCAACACTTTTTATGGTAGCTAATTTGAGTAGGCTTCTGTGGCTTGCAATCAACAAGCTTGACTAGAACATAGGTTTACTTGGAATCTTAGTTGCATGCCTTTGCTATCAACCTATTTTCTGTTATCCTCTTAGCCCTATGTACATTCATCCACTGTGTGAGTGTTTGCATATGTGTTTATTAGGTGGGGAGGCAGACAGGAGGTAGAGAATTATGATGATATAGAGGAACAAAAACAAAAGTTAGGAAATACTGACTTCTAGAATACCTAAGAAAGAAGTCAGTGAAGAACAAAGCTCTTCTTGTTCTGCTTTACTTGCTTGCCAATAAAGAATATGGATAGATCTTAGCATAGATTTTTAAGAGTATTTATAATTTACACTAATTATAACTTTGAAACTACCCATATTTCTAATATTTTAGCATGTATATTAATAGCATGAACTAACAAAATCATGTTAAAATGTGTCAAAATACCAATAGGAAGCTATCAATTTTTCAGAATGAGTAGAGCACAAGTTATTTCAGAAGCATTTGTTCCAGGGTAAATCCAGGAAAGAATTCACATATAAGAGTAATGATGACTACTATGTGCTGGTCACTGCCCTAGTGCTTTACTAAAATGTTAATTTTAATACTCAGAGCAACTTTTTGAAATAGGTGATATTATTCCATTTGCGAACAGGGACTCTTATCTTCAGGAAGGTAAAGCAATTAACAAAGGTCATATCATTGGTAAAAGTGCAATCAGAATTTGGACCCAGATTTTTCTGACTCTAAAATTCTTGTTCTTAATTTTTATATTCATTACCTCACTGAAAAAACTTGTTGGGGGAGGGAGAAAGAATGAATGAAACTATCTAGTTGCAATAGAGAAGTCAACAGGGTGATTTGAAAATTCCTTTAAGGAGGCAGAAGTTATCGGGAAAACAAACACTGCAAGGACTTCCCTGATATATTTTTGAGTGCTGTCATATGTGTGTGTGCATATATATATATATATATATATTACAGTTCCCTGTTTCCTGCAGAACAAACCCATTCAGATCCTTCAAATGGCACAAACTCAAAATCAAAATGAACAGAACGTATCTTGAACATTTACAAGTTTTAATTAACTAAGTTGTAGACCAGGTAATATTTTGTATGGCTGTTCTATTGCTATTTCTTCCAGGGATAGAAAGAAGAAAAAGATATGGAAAAGAATTGTAAATTTTGAAGGTAGGCAATTATTCTAAGTGTTACAGAGCTGGTTTTGACTAATCTGTATTAGAACATCACTCTCTTGATCTCAAGCCAGTGGCCTTTTTTTTTCTAAAATATATATCCTTCCATAGAAGTATTTGAAACACTGGTTATAGTTATTCATGCTAGCACCCTCCTTCCCTTGCCATGGTTCCTGGGTGATCAAGAATATCAGTTTGAGCCACAAAATTTCTTATAATATGTAACTGATGTCACCTATCCTATCTCAAATACAAAACCTTCCCAATCTCCTTTCAATTCTGTCACCATAGCAACTCATGTTTCATAATGAACAGCCACAGTATTTAACAAAAAGAACTGCAGGGGAAACTTCTAGGGTTACTCTAGACAGGGAATGAGAGAAAAGTCTCTCTATCTTTACCTGTCTTGAGTTAGAATTGGAGCAGAAAAAAGAAAAGTCTTATTTCCTAACCTGAACAAAGACGGGCTATGTATCAGTGTTGTTTCTTGGCTTACTGACATGTAAAGCTAGTAGCCTTAGATTCCTTACAATGGATAATACAGTCTATTCTTTTCTGAAATTTGGGTGAGAATAATATTGCTGATAATTTAATGAGGCACTAAGTGACATGTCTGTATTCTCCAGGTTCTGACCTAGATAGGGAACTTTCCGGTGATGCCACCATAAAAGTGTTGGCCAAATCTGGTAGAAAATACAGGGGGTTATCTTGGTTCTTGGGATTTAATTCAAGAATAAATGAATAAAAACCATGTAAAAATTATCATCATGTACTTATTTAGGGTACATGACAAATAAATTACTCTTTGCTCTTAAATTTTGTTCTACTTAAGAATGCAGTGGAGAGAAATCTTCCAAATAAAATAAAAGTCCAGAATTTGCACCATTAAATCTTCTGCATAGATTGGAATGTGAGATTCTTGGGAGAAAAACTCTGTTCCTTACAACCATCATCTTCCTCACACCAAGGATAGGGCTCGACTAAGAGTAAGTGCTCAATAAATATGTGTTGAATAAATGAACACTCATATGTGGTTTACTCTTCTGTTCTTTCAGCAAGTTTTTAATTTTCTTTTATTAATTTTATTTAGTTATTTATTTTCATTTACTTTTATTGGTGTCAGCAAATGTCAAGACTTAAATGAGTTTGCAAAATGCTTGCTAGATAACTACTATAATCACTGCGCTCTAACAATCAAAGTGGCTCCCCTCTCCCCTAACGCATACTACTTTCTGCTCTTATCAGAATTTCTAACTCTTAAAGTTCTCCTCCAGTTTTTCAGAGTCCCATTAGGCTCTCACCCAAAGTCTGACTCCTTGCAAGATTTTGTCCTTTTCTGGCCTTTACATGAACCCATCAAACCATCAAATAATATGGTATCAGAGGTCAACTGCTTCTACGATATTGAGTGCTTTACTGCAGCGGAGGAACAGAAGACATCTGATAAATCCTCAGCCAGTGATGGTTTATTAGCAACATAAAAGATGAGCTCTCAAACAAGTAGAAAAAGTAAAAAGAGAAAATGTTAATTTGAGCTTCTTTGTGTGAGTCTGGGAATAGTCAGAGAAAAGAATTCTGTGGCTCAGTTAATTTTGTTTTCCTTTTTCATTAGGACCTCTTCTCATCTCCTCTTGCCTTCCCCTTCAAAGATGGCACAATACGAAATTACGAAGGATGCAGTGCTCTACTCTATTGCCATGCCACCTTTGCTCTCATTGCATTCCTTCCATTTTGACTCTATCCCTCAGAGCCAGAGTTCCATTTTAGAAAGGACTTAACAATAAGTGGAATCTCAGAGAAAGTTAATGCCTCCAGCTTATTAGCTGATTCCACAGCTAAACCTATTCCGAAACAAAATGTATGTTAACCAAGCACAGAATCACATTGCCTATTACAAGTGTACTATCCTTATTTGTGTTTTGGTAATTTTAAATCTTGGAAAAAATAAGCACTAACAACCCCTCAGTCTACTTTGCTGGTTCCTTTTCTTATCCCTCACTCTGAGAGTTGGAATAACCCAGAGATCTGTTTTTGATTCTTTTCTGATTTTTTTCTCTATGTTGTCTCACCCCTATTAGCCCTAATACAATTTTCTGCGATGACAGATATATTCTCTGTCTGTGCTGCCCAGTGTGGTAGCCACTGAGTATATGTGGCTGTTGAACTCTTGAGATGTGCTAAGCATGCCTTAGAAACTTAATGTTTAATTTTATTTGATTTTAATTAATTTTAATTATAGCCACATGTAGTTAGTTAATGGCTACCATATTGAACAATGCAGTACCACATTTTATCCCAAATGTTTCCACATCTTATCACCCTCACTTTGATTACCCAAATACAGGCAACCATAGTTGCTTTCAACAATAGCATTCTAACTAGTCTTCCTGGTGCCATCTTTCCACTCTGGCAATGGATCTCCACATAGCTGCCAGAGAGATCACTTAAAACATAGGTCAAATACAACATAGTATTCTCCTGCTCAAAACCTTTGGATTAGTTTCTTTCTGATGCTCAAAACCCTTGGATTAGTTTCTTATCTATGCTATAAAATTTTTATACATAGTATAAAAATTACCACAAACTTAGTGGTTTAAAACAACACAAATTTATTTTCTTACATTTCTGGAGATGAGAAATGTGACAAAGGTCTCACTGAGCTACACTCAAGGTGTCCACAGGGCTGTGTTACTCTCTGGAGCCTGTAGGGGAGAATCCATTTCCTCATCATTTTTCAGCTTCTAGAGGCTACTCCCATTTCTTGGCTTGTGGCCCCTTCCTCCATCTTCAATGCCAGCATGGGAGCACCCTTCGGACCCAGCTCCTCTCCTCACATCTCTCACTGACCACAGTCAAGAAAGATTCTTTGATATTAAGGTCTCCTGTAGTTAAACTGGGCCCACAAAGATAATCTAGGATAATCTCCCTCGCTCAAGATCCTTAACTTAATTATAGCTAAAAATTACCTCCCCCCTCTCTTTTTTTTTATTTAAGGTAACATATTCACAGATGCTAGGAAGTAAGACATGGGTATCTTGGGAGGGGGCATTATTCTGATTGCCAGAGACATTTTATTATTAATACTTCCATTATCCAAACATTTTTCATGATCTGGTCTCTATGTCTTTGAACTCTTTTTTTACTACTCTACTCCATTCTTGCCACTTCACAATACTCAATGGCCCATTCTCAGAGCCTTTCCTCTAGCTTTAATTTTTTTCTCCAACATTTTCCTGAGTCTTCTTGTGTCTTATCAGGAGTCAATTCAACTGTCACTTTCTTGGAGACATCTTTTCTAACAATCTTGACTAAACCCCAACAACCAACCTATCAAAAACAACCCTCCCTGCCCAGATGAAACTCTATTAGACTTAGCACTTGTTATTTTTTTCTTCATAGAACTTAGCATTCTCTGAAATTACATTAAATTACAATTTGTGTGTTTGAATCTCATCTATTTACCCCAAGAAGATGTAAGCTGCAGAAAACAGGAATCCTATCTTCCATCTCATTGTTGAATTTCTAGCACCTAGAACAGTGTAGATACTCAGTATTTGTTGAATGAATGAATAATTGAATAGTATAATATATAATAGTTTCATAATAATGGAAGTTGATTTGGTTATTCTAATCATATTCAACAAATGTTAACAAAGACTTAATGGTATTGATTAAAACGATATGCTCACTCATGGATAATTATATTCATTTTGTCCAGTATCGAACTGAATTCTCAAGCTAAATTAACTCTATTTATATAATTTAGAGAGAAAATATTATAATCTTATGATTGCCCTTGAAGGCAGAAACTATATTTGCTTATTGTACCATGTAAATGTAGGTACATAATAAATTATATTTTATGGGAACAAAATAATTCTAATAAAAGCAAATGGGGCAAACACTTGCATGACATATAAAAACTAAATTTATTCTTATTTTCAAGAGTAACTTTTACATCCATTTCGCTGATTAAAATCATATACTATATCAATGCAGTGGTCCCTGATTCCTCATTATTACCTATACATGGAGTAACATACTAATTGTTACCATGGTAATTCACAAAGCCTGTAATTCTCAGGCAAAGTCTGGCTTCTCTTTATTAAATATTTATAAAGAGTAATTAGATGTTTTTATACCTACACAACTTTATGTGTCTGCCAAATATTCCACATTCTACATTTTGTACTATGAAGTTAAAACAAAACATAAATTAAGCATGGAATAGTTATGAGTTACTGGGTGGTGAAGCAGTTACAAGAGCCTTTCATGCATCATACACTATAGTCTTGAATTGATCTAGTTTAACAATTTTGTTCTGTGACCAAGTCAATAACTGCTGGTCAGAGCTGCACATTTTTTTCAAGGGTTAGAAAGGCAGCCATGGACATGGTACCAAATTCATGCAATGTATTCCATGCCACAGGACGTGTGAATATGTGCAGAGGGAAACTGGCAGTGTGAAGTCCTGGTGTTCATTCCTGAAACTGAAAGAGGAATGATGATTATTTCCTAAGAATCCAAAAAGGCAGAATCAACTAAAAATTTAAAAATTAGGTATTGCCATTAATACCTCCCATCTGTGTATCTCCCCCTGCTTCCTTATCACTTTATATTAAAGTTCAGGTTGGCATATGAATTTTCCAGAAAAAGACCACTAGTTTGAGTGACCACACATAATGTCCCATTTGCCTGTAACAGACCTGGTTTATCCTGATTGTCTCCATGTAATTACTTAATAGCTCTCCCTTTAACTCAAAAAGGTATCTTGGTTTGGATGATAAATTGTTTTCACACCCTAACACTCACCCATATGCATTACAAATGTTGCCATGAAAACAAAGACTTTTATATAATTATCAATGTAAAAATACTACAATACAGTTTATATTTTTCCATGGAATTATGGTCATCTCATCAGTTGGCATGAGATGTTGTTGGCTTTTGCAAACATAGCAGTTGAAATCTGGATTTATTTACTTAGACAAAATTTGTGGTAGATTTCAGTGTGTCATGTTGCAGTGTGTTCTCATTTGTATAAGCACACACTTGTAAATATAATTATAGAAGGAAGGCCCAAGGTGTTCATATACTGTAGGTTCAGACATACCCATGCTTGTCTAGAGAGTAAGCAGGATGGGTCTTCCCCTGTGTTGAAATGGGTAGAGGAGTAGTTTCCATCTGCACGATGAACAGAGAAAGCTTATAACAATGTGGAGTCATAAACTTTGTCAAAGGAGAATGGATCTACTCCACGTGATTATGTATTAGCATGAATGTGAATGTATGCATCTACCTACATAATGACTAGTGTATTAAAGTCATCAGGTAAGAATAATTTAACAAATTTTAAGAGTGATTATACTTAAACTTTCCCATGGTTATATATTTATCACTCCCACCCCTCTATTACAATGTCTCTTTTCTCCCTCCCTCCTTCCTTTTCTCTCTCCTTTTCTTCTTATCTTTCTTCCCCTCCCTCCCTCCCTCCCTTCCTTCCTTTCTTCCTCCCTCTCTGCCTATCCATATTTATTCCAGAATAATTATGAAAAAGTATAAAGTTGACAATTGATCCAACTTTCCAGATAGTTCTCACCCTGTAATCATGCCCTCATTCAAATACATAGAATGTATCACTATAACTAATAAACCTATTAGATCTATTATTCAGACTATGATGATAGCATTTTGTAACTGCACGACTCCTTTCTTTCTTTTCTTTGTCTTTCTTTCTTTCTGTTTAATTTTATTTTAGTGTTATATGAACACAACATGAAATCTACCCTTTTAACCAACTTTTAAGTGTGTAATACATAATCAACAATAATCAATAGTTGATTATAGGTAAGAAGTTGTACAGCAGGTCTCTAGAACTTGTCCATCTTGCTTAACTGAAACTCTCTGCCTGTTTATTAGTAGTTCTTCATTTCCCCCTTCTCCTGGCAACCTCCATTCCATCCTTTTATTCTATGAATTTGACTATTTTAGGTATTTCATATATGTGAAATCATGCAGCATTTTTCTTTCTGTGACTGCTTTATTTCACCTAGCATAATGTCCTCAAGGTTCATCCATGTTGTTGCATATTACAGAATTTCCTTCTTTGGTAAGCCTGACTAGTATTTATCTTATTTTCTTTGTCCATTCATCTGCTGATACACATTTAGGTTGTTTCCACATCTTAGCTATTGTGAGTAGTGCTACATCTCTTCAAAATCTTGATTTCAATTCTTGTAGATAAATATCCAGAAATGGGGTTACTGGATCATATAGTCATTCTATTTTTAATTTTTTGATGAACTTCTGCAGTGTTTTTCATAGCAGTTGCACGGTTTTGGATTCTCATCAACAGCATATAAGCCATATGAACTTATGATGACCTTGTATTTTAACCTGTCAATAATTATTGTGTATAAGTGTCTGTGTAAAATTTCCACATATTTTATCTAGTTTCAAAAATAGAGTATAAGGTCGTTTGAGCAAGGTCATATGCATGCTAGCACAAGAGATGATCAATAAATATCTGTTAAGTTTCATTAGTGTTGTATACTATAAAGGACTAGGAATAGAAGTCAGATTTGAGCTCTATTTCCAATTATGCTCCTTTGTTTAAATGATAGTGTATAATTTAACAATAAAAGAATGCAGTCAGGCAAACTTGAAAAGAAACTTGTAAAATATCTTATAGACTTTGCTATCGCTTTCCCTTGGGGCTGACCTCTTGAGGGATGTCGTGCCCCAAACACAGCCATGCAGACCCATTCTGCCTGCTGCCAATTTGGATGTTGTAGATGCTCCAATGTATTGTACGAGTCAGTGTGTGAATAAGGGCTGCAGCACTGTAGCCTCCTTGCCATGAGAGATAATGAACTTCCTCCTCTTTAATACAGGAAAGAAAGGCTTCCATCCATCTCCAAGTTGCCAAGTAAACTATATTGGGAAGCTCAAGTCTTAGAGATTAGAGCTAAAGCTTTAAAATATAGCTGGCAAACAAGTAAAATGTTTGGTAAAAATGGAAAGCAAGGCTGGATAAGGAAGAACACCCTGCCCATGAGAGAGAGACCAGGCAACTAGCTGTGCTTCAAACATAGAGGTACGAACCCAAAGACAAGGCAATTTGGATCCATATGGATCTAACGCTTCTCTCAATATGAGGATGGCATGACATTATAGTCACATAAGGGGACAAAAACCATAAGGTCAAATGATACTCTGCTAGCCACACTGCCCGCCTTTGATTACCATATCTTGTTTCTGCTTTCATTGGTTATGGGATAGTTCTGTCCTATGTGGACCACACTTTTGATATGAATTCTCATGTTTATAGGGGTATTATATATTATATATATTATAGGTTTTATTACATATGTATCTTTTATATAGCTTTTAGGAATTATTGCTTAGGGCATTTGGACAGTCCTCATTTAAGGCATGTAATAAGCTCAGCACATCTATACCAGTTGGCTAGAAGTGATTGTTCATTTGATTTAGAGAATGGAAGCTCTTGGTAATGTCAATGTATATGTACCTGCGGGCTACAAAGGGAAGAGGGTGTCGAGATGAAAGTAACTAGAAAGTCTAAGAAACCATAGATTAAGAACCTGACAGGTTATGTAGGATCTGGGAAAGTGTGATTTCAAGACAGCAGTCAGTAACAATAATACTGGCATTCTTCAGAGCCTTTTATACTTTAATAAGCATTCTCACACCTATTTTCTTGTGTTATCCAGGCATAACTCTGTAAGAAATATGTTGTTTTCTCCATTTTACTGAGGAAGAAGCAAGTTTGCAGATAATTAATACATTGCCAATTGTTCTAACTCTGCTACTTACCAGCTTAAGCAAGTAAACTTATCTTTCAGTATCTCAGGCTCTTTAGAAGTAAAATGGGGATGATGATGATAATAATAATAATAACAACAATGCTGGCCTAATATTGATGTTGTTAGAAAGAAATGAGTGAATGCATGTGAAGTGCTAGGAATACTGTCTGACATACAATAAGCCTCAATACATATTAGCTAAAGGTTGTGTTGATTATAAGAGGAAGGTCTGGGATTTAAATACGGGTCTTCTGATGTTAAATCCACTGACTGCTCCATTGTGACAGAGCTGTTCTTTAAGTAGAGGGGTCTGGAACAGAGCCAGAGGCCTTAGGTTCTGAAGTGTGTGTATTTGTGCGTGTTTACAGGGAAGGGATGCAGGCAAGAGAAGCTGAAGCTAAAGGTCTGAGCAAGAAGAACTGGGTTATTACTGTGAGATGTGATCTGAGAGAAAGGGCCTAAGGTGCTAAGTCAACCCTTTCTACTCTGGGAACTTGATCTGCTGACTTTTAGGGTGGAGACTATTTCCTGGAAACAACTAGCCCGAGGTCTGTGGACAGAATTGAGGATGAACAAGTAGGCTGTTCTTGATATCATACCAGCTAGTTTGGATGTCAGAAACTTAGAGAATGGAAAGCCCAATTTTTCCTGATCCTTGATGGCAGGGAAGTAATAAAATACTGCTTTTAGATTCTGCCCTAGAAACTTTTATGGCATATAAAGAAGGTTAGAAGTCATGGGTCAGGTCCCTTGTGTGATTGGAAAATTTTTGCAAGGAAGTCCATATAATCTCATAAATCCTGGCATAATTATACCTCATAGCCTATTGTCTCTAATATGGGGAATTAGAGTTTAGATAAAAAGAAGGAACTATGTAATAATTGCAAGTTTCAACACTGCGCGTTCTCAGGAAGTTACTAACATGTAATAGCTCCGTGATTTTCAGCCCAAGAGTTCAATCTTTGAGTCTCAATTCCATCACTAGAAAATAATTCCTACTTTATGACGTTGTTGTACAAATCAAATGTGAAAATACTTTGAAAACTGTATGATGCACGATGATTTAATTACCTATGAATTTAACAAAAGCATATCCTCCTATTCAATTTTTATTAATAGTTGTCTAACTCCGAAATTTCCAAGGTCATTGTCTGAAGGTGATGAAGAGCCACATAATTTGAATTGCCAATCCAACCTGTGATATGAACAGAGCTGCTGGAAATGTACACTATTTACAATTGATAGATTATACCGACATGCTAAGGTGTGGGAAGACTAATGTCAGAATGACCGAGCAGGAGGCTCTAGGAAAAGGCCACTTTTGAGGAAATGGACCTTCTATGATTGAGATGTCAGAAGAAGTTAGGAGGAGGAACTGCATTTGTGATAGTTGATGAGTTAAATCCTAGACATGTTAAAAGCTTGAAGCAGAACCTTGGGGTCATCTCTGATTTATTCGTCTCCACTGCCATTTCAAGTCATTTACTAAGCCCTGAGCAGTTCTCTGTCAATACTTGGCAATAATCATCTCTCCTTCATTTCTGCCTGCCAAGACTCTCATCATTCTAAGCTGACAACTGCCATAGGCCACTCACAGGTCTGTCCGACTGACTTCGCTATTGGCTTTTTTAATTTCCTCACCTACCCTATTGGTATGTAAGATGCTAAGTATAAAAAAAAAATTTCTTCATTACTTATCTCCCTAATCACAAACATTTAGTGTCTATTGTCCTTGTTTAGCCCCAGTGAACTAAAAATTTCACTTTGGGAGAAGACTGCTGTATACTGGGGTACATTATTCCTTCAGTTCAAATTTTACATGAAAACTCTATGGTTCTTTAGGATTCCTTTCAGAGGACACATCAGGAAAGTAAATGGTTATTCTGAAAATGTTTCAAGGACTTCAGGGAAGTCATGTTTGAATGCAGTAAAATGTTTAAATAAGATATCCTGAGTGATCAGCTCATGCCTTAAATAAAGTCGACCAGGTGTTCTTAAAAAGTTTACATAAACCTCAAATAACAAAGCTTACATTTGGTTGAAGTAGTTTTAAAAGTTCTACTGAGAAACAAAAAAGCATATGGAACATTCTGGCAAATTCTAGAATAGAAAAAAAAAGTATTACATAATGTCCTAATGATAGCCAGAAATATATTGTAAATAGTTGCAGAGAAAGCATAGTAATTTGCAGTTTGAATGCAAAATAAAAATGAAATCAGATGAAAATTCTTGAAAGGATGTTTTACTGGCAGTAAAGACAATTAAAATTTGACCAGTTGGTAATTTCAAAGAATCCTAGATATAGTTTTGAATGGTAGTTCGTCCTAATGTATTTGATTTTTTTTAATTAAAAGAAAGGACATGGTCTTTTGTAAAATAAATTGTTTTGATTCATCATATGACTTATGAAATCTAACAGTCCTCAGTAGTGAAATTATGAACAAATAAGGCCACTGAAGGTCATTTCAATCACTATCTTGCAGGACATGCTTGTGTGCTCTTGACCTTTGAACACTAAACCAGTGGTTGAACAACACAATTTTGAAGGTCATTAACTGTGATAGATCTATGAAATTAAATAAGATTAAGAGAAAGAAAGCCAAAATCTGTCAGTAACTGTGGGGTGCTCTATATGTAAAATTGTTGGATAATTAAAGAGTAAAATCTCACATGAACAACTATGTATATATAAAATAGATGTAGTGTGTGTGTGCCCACACATATATGTGTGTGTATGTGTGTGTGTGTAAAGAGAAAGAGAGGGAGGGAGGAGGAGAGAAAAGGGGAAGGGGAAAATAAAATTTTATTAATACTTTGAAGGCAGGGAACAGTCAGAAAACTGATATGTTGCTTTTTTAGAGGAAATATGTGGTATGCCGATATGAAAGCAGAATTTAGGGAGGGATTAAGTTGGAATCAGTATAATGGCTACTTTATTACTTCTGAGACCTTCCAGTCTCCATTCTCAGCTCCTGGATATCACATTCCCTGTGGGGGAATGCTACACACAACCTGGACAACTAAGAAGTTTTTGGTCTCGGATAAGTTACCTCAATTTTGTGTCATTCATTTCACCAAATTTGAAGTTTCATAGGATAACTACTTCCCATCAGGAGAGAAGGGAGCTGTTTATTTTTCAGAGGTATAGTGATTTATGATACTTATCCATGGAAAATGCATTATCCTGATTGCATATGTAATTAGCACATGGCATGTTGTTAGTTGGTTTCCTCCTGTATCCCCTGACTACACTGTGAGCTCCTTGAGAGCAACAACTACTTTATTTACCTCCGTAATTCCAATAGTAAACCCAGGGCTTACCTCAAAGAAGATGTTCAGTAAATAATTATTGAATTCAAGAAAGTTTCAATTTTATCAACGGGGCTTATAATAGCACAATAATCATTTTACTCTACAGATTACTCAATACAGTAAGTTCAAAAGCAAATTTTTTTTATGCAGAACTATTAAACCAATAATGAATACTTATTTTATTTTACTTTTTTTTAGGGACAGGGTATTTGTTGCCCAGGCTGGAGTGCACTGGTGTGATCATAGCTCACTGCAGCCTTGAACTCCTGGGCTCAAGCAATCCTACAGGTGCATGCCACCAAACCAGGCTAATTAAAAAATTTTTTTTTGTAGAAACAAAATCTCACTATGTTGCCCAAGCTGGTCTCAAACTCCTGCCCTCAAGCGATCCTCCTGCCTTGGCTTCCTGAAGTGCTAGGATTACAGGTGTGAGTGGGCCACCATGCCCAGCCAAAGCAATAATAAATATTTTAAGTAAAATTTTATAGTACAAGATTTCTTCCATGAAGAGCTCCATGACAGCTTATACAAGTAACTTAGAAATATACTACATTGTGAAAATGTCTTGGAATGACTGTTATTTTTAAGTGTGGTAGCTTATTGAAATCAAAAAGCATTCTCCTCAAATCCAGGCATCTTAGAAACAACAACAACAAAAAATCCAGTCATGACAATAAGAAAACTGTCTGAGGCGACTACATTTGTTTAAGAATCCTTCCTAGAAACTCATCCTATAAGCCTTTAAGCATGTAAGGGCCATGGGAGCTGGGAGAGGGAGAATGGTAGACAAAAGGATTGAGAGTGTGATAAGAAAGTCTCTTTGGTACTCAAATGGCACCACTTCATGTCATTTGAATCGGCAGTAGTCTACTTGGTCCAATTATCACTTAAGCCAACGAGACACATAGTACACTGGATTTACTTCTGTTTTTCTTCATGTCTTTCCTAAAACTTTCTCCCTGAGGCACCTACAAGGCCCAGAGAAAAGCCAAAGTGTTAATATACAGAAAAAGAAGTATTTTTAAATACTGCAGTGGAGCAGCGCAGTTTGCCTTCCCAACAACCAGGCACAAAGGGCTGAACTTTAAGTCACGCTCAGGGTGGTGGTGGCTCTCTGCGTGGAACACCCTCAGGGGTGAGAGATCAATTCAGCTTTGCTGAGCCGTGCCAGCAGTGGCTGTCTTTAAGATGCTGACACGGATCTGGTTGACAGTTTGAAGAAATTTAACTACTTTGATAAGGTTAAGGAGGGCAACCAACCACGAATAGAAAACAAAACACAAGGCTGCTTAGAAGCTTGATTGCATGCTAGAGACTAGTTGTCAACTGGCAATGCTACCAACATGCATTTCCTCCTTTTCATTAAAAAAAGAAAAAGGAAAAGAAGAAATGAAAGCAAAGGCTTTCATGGAAAATAGCCCACTATATTAGACATGTGTCGGTCACTCTGGTGGATATTGCTAAAAATGTTTGGCTACTGCCAATTAAAGGCACACAATGTCTATCCTTTCTAACCACTTGGAGAGGTGTAATAGGACCAATTAAAAATTCACAGGGGCACGGAAGGAATAATGGCCATTTTGGATCTGTCAGAAAAATAGACTACGTTTGTATTTTGTTCAGAAAATAAATTAAAAATAAACCGTTGCTGTTGATGTCCATAGAATGTAAAAATAAAAATTTAGTCCAATAAAATTTTGTGAAATACCTCAATATACCCTGTATTTTGGTTTTTAGAAATCAAGCAATAAGTGTTAGCATTTATGCCCTGACCATTGCTCATGGCCTGTTAGCTACAGTTGTAAGCAACTCCATTTACTAACATGGCATCAATTTATTCTGTGACATTGGTCTGATAGTGATTTTTCAGCCTTTTCTACATGCATTAATTAGAATTCTAGTGCAAATAAGAGTGATTTCTTTTCCTCTATTTATTTATTGACTATTTATCTATGGACTCAGGGAAATATATCTTATTCTATGGGTTAAAATCCAATACT
Organism: Cheirogaleus medius; assembly: GCA_008086735.1. NCBI lineage: Eukaryota > Metazoa > Chordata > Mammalia > Primates > Cheirogaleidae > Cheirogaleus > Cheirogaleus medius. The sequence continues at coordinate 15,874,847 of VBSM01003157.1, read as the reverse complement.
GTTGTTACTTATTTTGTGCTCAAATTATTCACCTCTGACTATTGGTTGCTTTTTCAGGTTGGCAGTTCTGTTCATTCTACAAGCCCCGTCCTTTTCAGATCACTTCCCATTTCTGGCTTTGCAAAGTGTGCCAAACTCATTTTGTGTTTCCCCGACTGCAGCTCTGGAATCAGCCACTTCTCCAATGAGCCCTGGTGCCTTTCATTGAGAAATGGTGTTTAAAAACCGTGATCAGGGCACTAAAGTAAGCTGGTGTGTTCACTGCTGTTGGTTCACCTTTAGGCCCTCTGAGCAAGCAGAGCTAGGAAATGCATGTGAGTGTACTAAGCATGTGAGTGTACTAAGCCATGCAAAGAGGTTCACTGTGCACAGGTTACCAGCTTGTCTGAGTCAGACGAGACAGAAGTTATAAGATGCAGGCAGATAGGCAGCAAGGGACAACAGAGTCATTATATCCCTATCTGAAATATACCTTTCCCTATAGGATTGCCCATAGAATGCTCTGTCACTTTAAAAAAAATTGTCATTGTGATAACAGAGAAATGTTATTTCAATATTGTTTTAATTTGCTGCTGTCTATTAGCATTTGGATGTTTTTCAAATGTTTGAGAGCCTTTTTTATATCTTTTTAAAACTGCATGGTTATATCTTTTTTCTATTTTTCTATCAGAATTTTGAGACTTTGTCCCTTAATTTTTAGGAATTCTTGATATATTAGGAGCATTAATTCTTTATTGTAATATATATTGCAACTATTTTTTTTCCAAGTTTTCAATTGTCTTTTGACTTTGTCTACAATTTTTTTCATGCAAAATGAAAAAGTACTTTTATATAATAAAATGTGTCAATCCTTTATTACCTCTGCGTTTGAGTCATAGTTATAAAGCCTTTTTATATATCAAGTTTAATAAGGAATTCACCTATGTTTTCTTCTTATACTTGTTTGGTTTATTTTTTTTTAAATTTATATCCCTAATCCATTTTTGAGAAAATTCTTGTGTATGATATGAGCAATAGATCAAATTTATCTTTTTGCAAGTGGCTACCTACATGATTCAGTGTCAGTTATTAAGATGTTGATCTTTACCTCAGGGATTTGAGATGCTACTTTCATCATATACTAAGTTTCCATTTTATTAAGGTCTAATTTTGGACTTTCTTTTCCGTTCCACTAGTCTATTATCCATTTATGTGCCGGTACCACACTGTTTTAATCATAGGGGCTTTACTTAAAGCAAATTTTAATATCTGATAAGATTTAGAACCTGTTATAGTTTTCCTTTTGTGCTGTTTTAGTGACTAGTCTTGCATATTTGTTTTCCCATATGAACTTTATTTTCAATTTCTCTCACACCATAAAATAGCTTATTGGTATTTGTCTTTGGATTACATTTCATTTATAAATTAATTTAGGGAAACTGACATTTTTATAATGTTGAGCTGTCTGATCCAAGAACAGGGGATATCTTTCCATTTGATCAAGTCTACTTTTATGTCTTTCAGGAATATTTTAAACTGTCCTTGTATAATTTTCACATATTTCTTGTTAAATTTAGTTTTAAATATTTTTCTTTGTTACTGTTATACATGGGGTTATCTCTGCCATTATGTTCTCTCACTGTTTATTTTTGTATATATGAAAGCTGTTGATTTTTGTTTGTTAATTTTATAGTCTGCTGTTTACTGAATTCTTTCATCCTTTGAGTTAGTTCTATCACTGATTTTCAGGGGTATCTCATCAGTTTGCTCTCAGATAAACTGAAAACAGATTGTTTTATTTCTTTTTGCTTATTCTTATGCTTCTAATTGATTTATCTTGTCAAATTTCTTTGGCAAATAATTTTATTACAATGTTGAATAGTAGAAAAGACAGAACAGTCTTATCGTTTTTCTGATCTTAGTAAAAATATCCTTTGTTCCCCATGAAATAAAATATAGTACAGACTTGAGGACTAAGACAGGTGTGTGTGTGTGTGTGTGTGTGTGTATAATGTACTACATTGTACATGGTGACTACATGGTGAGACATGCAGGATCTTAGAGATCTTGGGGAGTTTTGCATCCATCAGCTCTTCTTGAGGAATCTATTAAAGGATAAATTTCATCCAAAGAATGATGATTGCAATAACTTCAGAGAAATGAACGATTGTGAGCATTTTAAAAATCTATACATTTATGCCGGGCACGGTGGCTCACGCCTGTAATCCTAGCACTCTGGGAGGCCAAGGCGGGTGGATAGCTCAAGGTCAGGAGTTCGAAACCAACCTGACCAAGAGTGAGACCCCGTCTCTACTAAAAATAGAAAGAAATTAATTGGCCAACTAAAAATATATAGAAAAAATTAGCCGGGCATGGTGGCGCATGCCTGTAGTCCCAGCTACTCGGGAGGCTGAGGCAGAAGGATTGCTTGAGCCCAGGAGCTTGAGGTTGCTGTGAGCTAGGCTGACGCCACGGCACTCACTCTAGCCTGGGCAACAAAGTAAGACTCTGTCTCAAAAAAAAAAAAAATCTATACATTTATGATTACATATAAGATTAAAATAATAATGAGATAAATATGATAGCTAATGTACAAATAAATATATATACAAATTATTTAGAAGTAATGCTACTGAAAAAAAGTAGGAGACAGGAGAGGGAAAGAGGAAAATCCAAAAAGCTCATTGTTGTAAGGCAATAGATAGGTATTCAAAATACTAAGAAATACTGATAAAACATATAGAAAATAGGGGACTAAGAGCATTAGAGAATGTGTAATTATAAAAATAACAAGAATAAAATATAAAACCTAAATACCCATTTTTTAAGAATGAACTAAGAATATATCTCTCATAGAAAAAGAAATATAAAACAAACTATACATTATACTATATGATCTCTGGTTTATACTTTAATTGAGATGTGTAATGTTGCCTTGCTTTGTATGCTGTTTTTAAAAATTCTCATGATGCTAGTCTAATTCTTCTGGCTTCAATGCCTGGTGTTTTGGCTTGTTTATTTGTTTGTTTTGTTTTGTTTTGAGATGGAGCCTTGCTCTGTCACCCAGACAGGTAGGTCTTGAGAATATGAGCATAGGCCATCATTCTCAGAGGTCCACCAATGAATGTCCTTTCAAATTTTTCATTTGACTCTCTTCTTCCTTGGGTACTTTATAATTTATTTTTCATTTATGAGTAATTTTGCCATTTTCTTCTATTTCTCTCTGAGTTCAGTGGACTTTTTTTTTATTCCTCCCTGTTTTGGGTCCATTTGTCCTCTCAGTTTTTTTGAATTTCTGATTTAAGGGTGAATATTCATATCCTCAATTGTTTCTTTGAGTATTTTCAGTTGTTTGGAGTATAGATTTAATAATTTGCTTTTGTTTCATGGTTTTTATTCAAGGGAGTTTTCCTCTATATATTTATGTGAAATTTTATTTCCTGTTTTTGGTCTTTGTTTTCTTTCTTTATTATTATTACTATTGCAGTAATTCTTTATGGATTTTCTTTTCCTTTTGTTCATTTTTATGATATTGGGGTGTTTTACATGATTCTTAGTGGAATGTATTTTTTTGTTGTTGATCTAGCAAAATCTAGGACCTGGAGGGGGACTTTTTGCTGCTATTCATTTTTGTTTTGTTGGTGGGAAGGGAGATGTTGTGAAAAATTTTGTGCTTCTCTTTTGTCATTCAGAACTCTAAAATTTTTCCATTTCTCTCCCATTCACCACCAGATTGCCAAAATCTACTTCTTCCTTCCTTTTATCTTCTCCCCCACCCCCCGCCCCAAGAAGCTATGTTTTTAGAAGACATGTTTGTGCCTGTGTTTTCAATTATATGCAAACCTTAAATCTCTTTAAATTGTACCCCTGGACCTTCATGGTCCCTTACATCATGTGTACTCAGCACTTTGAAATTCCTTTCTGAAATTCCTTTCTCTGATCTGCCTGGTTACTTTTTTTCATAATTTCAGATTTTGTGTTGATTTAATCTTTTGATGGTTAGTTACCATCTTACACTTTGCTAGTGACTTTATTTTGGTTGTTGGCAGTTTCCACTGTCTACTTTTGCTTACTGCACAGCTTTGGGGCTGGGCACAGGTGGGCAGAAATGTGAGATATATAAACACTGGTTCTTGTTAATTTTTATCTTTCTACTCACAGTTATTTTGAAGTTTCAATATTCTCTGTTTGCAAGTCATGTGGAGAGTCTGCTTTTCTGTAGGATTTTTGTACTTGTGAAGATAGTTTGCATTGTGTGGGGAGGAAATTGGGGGATAAAGTTCATGATTAAAACACCCACTTTATCTTCTTCAGCCACCTGGAAGAATTCTGGATATATGTTTAAGGTATAGCCAATGTGATTTCCTAATAGATTATATGTATGGTGTGAGAAAATAAAAGTTAAGAATAATTCTAAGACTGTTAGCCTAGACAACTGGACAGATGGGGCTACCATTCAATTATTTAGAAGTGACTTCAGGTGGAGAGAGTTTTGAAAGGTAGATCAGTGTCCACATGGGTGTCATTCTGGACCACATATGCATACATTTTCTCAGAAGAAAGGAAAAACCAACATTTTGTGGTTCATTCTCTCAGCCTTATGATTCAGTACCTAAATTTCAAGTCCCTTTATTGAAATTGTTTTCCTTTTTTTATATATCTTGGGTTCGCTCTAATTTTTATTTTAACTACTGTTGGCACTTTTTAATTTAAGTTTATGTCTCTCCTTCTTCGCCAAGATGTCTTGGTTTCCCATCACTGTTCTCACTCCTTTTCGGAGAGAAATTTTCTCAAACATCAAGAATGTAGGCAAAGAGATTGGTTCTTTTGTCTCCATCTGCCAGCTTAAGTTAAGTATGCTGCAATAATAAATACCCCTAGAATGTCAGTGGCTTACATCAGCAAAATATATTTCTCGCTTAAGTTCCTTATCAGTGCTGAGTTGACTAAGGTTTGCTCCATGTCCTCTTTGTTCCAGAATGCCACCTATGGGTACAGCTTCTCTCTGGAGCACTGTTGATCTTACGAAAGAAAGAAAAGAGACATGATGAGGCATGCTTCCACTCAAAAGTGATACACATAACTTCTGCTCACATTTCAGCAGCTTAAGGAGGTCATGTGCATTAGACTGACATCAATGAAGAGTAGAAGTTTAATCCTCCAGCAAGGAGGTCACAGCAAGGGTGGCGGTGGTGGGCATCAGATGTAAGTGGACAGAAATCCAAGTCTAATTCCTTTCCTTTGCCTATGTCCACTCTGAAGGAAGAATGCTCTAGCATTACAGGTCTGCTGCCACTGCTACTTTTGTCATAGGATGCTTTTGAGGCCTATGGTTCTAGCCACATGGCCTGACTACATGCTCAAGATGATTTGCTTCAATCATATCTCTTCAAGCTGGGGTAGAAAGTCACCTTTTTTATTGCCATTATTTTCTAACCTTTCTTGAACTTAGAAATCCCCTGACTCAATCTTCTTTGGCCCATGTCCATGCCATTAGTTACATGGAAATCCTTTGCACACAAAGGTAAGAGCAACAAAGGAATGTGTTCACAGAACTGGGCATATTCAGCTCCAAGTATACTTTATGTTACTCTCCAATTTTATTCTTTTTTTTAAATTTCAGAATATTATGGGGGTACAAACATTTTGGTTACCTGAATGGCCTTGATCAAAAAATCCAATTTTATTCTTAAATTTGATTTAGTAAAACTGGTAGAAAAGTACCACCTTAAGCAAGGTGGACCTAAATTCAGGCAAATACTGTTAGTAAATTAAGTTTAATCAAATATTAATTATTCTTGTGTCTTCAAGATATCATATCATTGATAACAAGTAATAAAAAATGTGATAATTTGAACATATCACATCTGCCCTTGAAAAACTTTATAAGTATTTTATTGGTGGCATAGTACAGCTTCCCTATTTCAGTATCTTTTCACTGATGCTACTATTAAAATTAGTCTATATTCCATTCACTCATACAAAAAGATTTATTCATACCCAATATATTCCAGAACTCTGTGCAAAGTATAAAAGAACCTTTGGTTTTCCTGAACAAGCTTGCAGTCAAGTGGAGAGATAAATATTAAACAAATAATTTTACAAATAATGAAGTACAATTATGGTAAGTGCTATTGAGAAGATACTCGGCTCACTAGTTGAGTGCATACAAGGGAAATTGGAAGGCAGACAGATTGCTTGTGGGTGGGCATAAGCCAGAAGCTTACAAAGTAATATGAAAAAGGTAAAAGAGATAAAAGTTTGCTGTAAGTACTCTACGATACATGGAATTTGGAGACAGTTGTTAATTTACATAAACAAATGTATCATAAAACTGGCACATCATAGACACTTTTGATGGTGTGTTACACAAAGTCATGGGTAGGTGGGTGCTCAATTAGTACCCAAAGCAAATGCCAATGTTAATACAACATTTAAAGCAGAAAAAAAGAGGTCTTTCCAATGTCTAAGATGTGTGAGTTATAAATTTGGAGATTTTTATGAGTTTGCTTTATCCTAAGGCTTTTTATTCAAACTATTTAAAGGTTTGTAGAGTTAGAAATGCTTCCTGATGAGCTCCGCATTGTAGAAGGCATTTCTATTTCTAGGGGAGCTGTTAATTAGCTTGGTTACCTTAAGCAAATAACAATCTCTCTGGGTGTCAGTTTTCTCAACTCTAAAATGAGAGATGGAATTGGATGATCTAAGTTTCCTTCGAGCTATGCTTGCTAAATGATTCCAATGATTGAGGCAGATTGAAAGGCAGTGCAGAGACTAACACACACATACCTGCAGGACTCCATCCTTAAGCAAACTTGGCATCTGTGCTATGCAGCGTTTTTCTTTTGGTTTTTCCTCTCTCTATAATTTATCTGATATCATTATAGCAATTAGACACCTATACAATAAAACCAGTTACCTTAATTATACTGATATTTAGATGTAAAGTTTATTTTTTAAAAATGTCCAAAGAATCAATATAACACAGAATTATACTGGTAGGGAAATTATAAGGGCATTATTTTATACACACATGTGCACACACACATATACACTTTTCTGTAAAGTGAATCTTTCATAACCTTTCCCTTTTCTACTATAAGGGAGTTCTGAGACTTCCTGTTATGGGTAAAAATGAATGTTTGTTTTTCTCTAAGAGTGTCGGGTCACATCTTTCTCAGAAAAACACTTTTTTCACACTTTGGAATGTGTATGGTCACTTGCACACATTGCTAAGTCGCAGGATGTGTGCATCCATCTGTTGGCTGCGCATACAATTCTATCAACACAGCAGACGCTGTTCAATCAGAATCCTTGGCTCTCTTCCATGATTTTGTGGATGGGATAGATGGCCAGTTGGGGGTTTGGGAGGCAGTGCTTTCATTTCCAGTGGATCCACATGGACAGCAATTATCCCACGAGGATCAATGAGTACTCATGTAAGGTAGTGCTGTTGTTGTAGTGTTGTAGTGTCGTGATACCTATTCAGTCAGGTTTCCCCCAACACGTGGGTGCCAGAGGACTGTGGCTTGTGTGGACCTTCGGAGACCACCACCAGACCACCCTTTACCACTCTGGACCTTCAGAAATGCTTGGCTGTTCCAGGAAGTTCCATTAACAGTTCTACTCTGACCTACAGCTAAAATTGTAGATTTCACCTCAGCCCAAGATCTGAGAAAAAATCCTTGGGAGAACCTGAGTTCTTCGTTGGTGATTTGGAATAGCTCCTGCGTATCTGAATGTTGTCAGGAAGCCAGACAGATTGCCATAGTTCTGGGTATATTCAGTTGCTTAAGCCATGTCTTGGCTGATATTTATTAAATAGATATATGTGTTAAGCTTAGAGCTAAGTGTTTCTATATGTAATTTGAATGTAATTCTCACACAACTGCCTTGAAGAAAGTGAATGCTTTTAGTATGCATATTTTGCAACACAAAAAAAATTGAGTTCTAGAAAACTAAGTAATTTGTCCAAGCTTGCAAGTAGCATAGTCAAGAGCTTAAACTAGGAACTACCTAACTTTAAAGATCTGTTATAAACCTTAAGCTGTACTGCCCATTTTGGGATTTCAGTTCCTTTCTACTTTTTTTCTCTCAGCACAGATCATTAGAAACCTGGAGGTAGCTTTAGATTTCAGGAAGGACTTAGGTCTTTGGAACAAACTATTGAATTACACAAAGCTAAGCAAAATGCTGGCTCTGCAATTACTAGATATGTTATACTGTGTTTTACTGAATCTCAATTTCTTTTATCTATAAAAAAAGAATAAAAGTGTATGTTTTATGTTTATTATCAAGATTACATATGCTAATCCATATAAAACTCTTAGCAAATAACTCCTATCTTGGCATCAAATCTGGTCAATAAGTATCCATTTCTTTCCTTTTCTTCTGAGATGGCTTAAAGCCAACTGGACATTCTTCAGGATATACTGGAGCCTTTTAAGTTCAGAAATTGCTTGAAGGATCAAGAGATCTCATAGTGGTGAACTCTTTCTCATTATTAGACATCAAATATTATTTTCTTATGAAGTTTTCCCTGACATTTTAAGCAAAGTCCTGACTTTGTCTGTGTTCTGGGGACTGTCATGATTTCTCTCATGCTGGGTATATTGATGAGTCTCTCTCATCAGACTAGATTGTTTGAGGACAACATAGAGATTATATGCTTTGTTCCCACTGCCTAGCACAAATTACCTGTTACATTGCACTCGATACATGAATGAATAAATCCTTAGAGCAACTATATTTACTTTGAGATTTTTCACAATAGTTTTCGTGATCTATCACTGAACAGTAAATTTTTGAATCTCAAATTTTAATCTTCTTAAATGCTGTGGGGTATGCAAAGATAAATATATGTAGACTTTTAAATCTCCGATAAGAGATCTAGATATTTCTAATTGGAAAAGATCCTCAAAAATGTGTTCTGCTGCTGAATCAACTTCACGTGACTAAAAGGGACTTCCCTGTTGTGTCATCCTCTAGGGCCTGCCCAAGCAGGATGGAATACAATCTGAAATTAAATGCTTTTACTTCCCCCATTATTACCTAGTATGATATTCTCTGGTGCCAGAGGGTACGATAGAAATGGAGGAAATTCTCTTTGACATAGGAAATCAGAAACATCAGAGATTAATGACTCCAAAATGTTTCCTTTGCGGGGGCATTGCGTCAGGTGCTTTATCTCTCACCATATCCTCTCTTGGTGGTCCTCTTGAGAGTGACTTCAAGTGTAATAGCCACATCAGGGCCAAAAGATGCTATTCAGTCTTGAGGCAAAGAAATGATTTGGTTAGTACTTTGCCTCACATGGGCTTTATATCTAGAGGCAATACATGGATACTTTGATCCTTTATATAATCCATGTCTTAAAGCTAAGATAATCAATTAATTTAGTGAAATTGGTATTTCCAACTTTACTAGAAAACAAAATGAAGGCATTTGTGATGACTGTTGATTAATGTTAAGAAAAATGAATGATAGTATGATACTGAGCTTTAATTTTCAATATAATAAAAATAACAGGATCATTAATTATTATAGCTAAGTGATCAGTGCAAAATGCCAAACAATTCAATTGAAAAAACTCTTTTGGGAAACTACATTACCTGCTTTTGCTCTCTTCATTCACAGTTAATCTATTTTGTATGTCTTAGCCTTGAAGCCATGATAAAAAATATATTTTAACACTTTTGTTCATATGAAGTATGCATTAGAGGAATTTCAGAGGAACAGTTATTGTTTTTCTCTATGATAAGATTCTGTCTATCTTTCTTTTAAATGTTGGCATCAATTAATAACATGTATTAATTGATAACAACTTAATTTTTAATTAATTTAATTTAATTTTTAATCTTTTTAAGATATATTGGTTTTCTAGATTAGAATTAATAGAGAATGAGGGAGATTACTTTTTGCTCTTGACATAAAGAAATCTTAATCTTGAAACATTTAAGCATAAAAATAAGCTATTTTAAAGAGCTTGTTATGTGCCAGGCATTAATCTAAGTGCTTTCTGTACTTCAAAATAATCATATTCAAATGAAGACAATGAGGCCCAGAGAGGTTAAGTGACATGTTCATGGTCATGTGACAGTGGCAATATCAAGTCTGAACTTAGATTATTCTACGCTGTATTGCTTTTCTAGAGTAATAATAGATCAGTAGAGCAGAATAGAGATATCATGAATGGGTCTGTGCATATATAATCATTTAATGTAAGATAAAATTGTAGTATAGCCATTAAGGAAGACAGTATGGAGGTTCCTCAAAACATTAAAAATAGAACCACCATATGATCCAGGAATACCACTTCTGGATCTATATCCAAAGGAAATGAAATCAGTATGTCAAAGATATATCTGCACTCTTATGCTAATTGCATGTTTCATAATAGCCAAGATATGGAATCAACCTAAATGTTCATTGATGGTTCAACAGGTAAAGAAAATGTGAAATATATGTATATATACACACACACACATATATATAAAATACACATACATATATCTGTGTGTATATATATAATGAAATACTATTCATCCTTAAAAGAGAAAGAAATCCTGTCCTTTGTGACAACATGAATGAACCTTGAGGACATTAAGTAAAATAAATCAGTCAAATAAAACCATAATCTCACTCATGTGAAATCTAAAATAGTTGAACTCACTGATGCAGAGAGTAGAATGGTGGTTGTCAGGGGCTGACAGATGGAGGGAAATGGGGAGATGTTGGTCAAAGGGCACAAAGTTTCAGTTAGACAAGAGGAACAAGTTTGGGAGATCTATTATACAGCATGATGACGATAGTTAATAATGCATTGTATACTTGAAAATGCTGAGAGTAGATCTTTAACATTCTCACCACAAAAAAAGGATAAGTATGTGAGATGATAGATATGTTAATCAGATTGATTTAATGATTGCACAATGTATACATATATCAAAACATCATATTGTACACTGAAAATATATAAAATTTTTATTTGTCAATTATACCTTAATAAATCTGAGATAGAGAGATAAAATTGCTATCAATTCATTAGGGAAAATCTATAGAATTATGATGTTAGGATGTTGATTTCCTCTTTAGGAAAAAGCCAAATTACTTCCTCAACTCACAGCGCACAGTAAGATGAATTTTATATGAAATTTAAAAAACTATAAAATACTTGAATAATGTATGTATATCTGATGTAATACTGACTCAGCAAAAACTTCTGATCATATGTAGGATAAGAGCAAATAAAAAATTGATTTCACTTTAAAACTACTGCCCAAGAAGAAAAAAAAAAAGAAAAAGTTAAAAAAAAAAGTAAGCAAAGAAAATGTAAAACAAACAGAATATCAAAGAACAAATTTTTGATTTGATACATAAAAATTCCTGGATAGAGCTTGAGCCCAACCTCTGAAGTGAGGTATCACAAGAACGGAACAATAGGCACCACATGTACTAGCCATCAAATTGGCACTAACTGATCAACACTATGGTGCTCACATGTTAGTAATATTCTCCAGGGATTAGGGAGTTGGAAGGGTAAACTCACAACTAATGGACGCAGTGAGCATTGTAGAAGGGAAAGGCATGCCTCTAATCCCCGCTTGGGCGAGGCAAAGTCATAAAATGTAACCAAAATGTTTGTACCCTCATAATATCCTGAAATAAAAACAAAATAAAATAAATTTAATTAAAAATTGAATACCCTAAATATCGGCAAAAATCATGAATGACAGACAGGAAACATAAGCAGAAATCAACAATAAACATAGGAAACATTAAACATGAAAAAAATCCTGTCATTTTCACCTCTCAAATATTAACAAAATAAAAAACTTAATCTTGGTTAGAGTGCAGAATTCCTGTTTCAATAGGACTAATTTCAGAAAGGCAATTAGTCAGTATGCTTTAAGCCTTCTTAAAGAATCCATACTTTTGACCCAAAACCTTGACAGCTTAAGCTTTCTTTATGAATCTCTTTAAGTATATAGTGAGAGATATGGTTAAATACTTATTTCCAATTGTATTTATCATAGCATTGCTTATTAGTCAATGACACAATAGAATATGTGTACTTTATAGTGACAATGTCAACAGTATAATGTGGGAAAGACTACAGTCAACACCGCCAGAAATTAGGTTCTACCATGTACTAGCTATGCAACCAGAGAGCTATCTAACCTCTTTTGTTTTTGTTTCCTTAGATGTAAAATTGGCACAATCACCATCATAATGGTACCTGACTCATGGAGATGTTATGAGGGTAAAATATTAATACATGCAACAGTACTTAATAGTAATTGGTACAAAGAAAAGGCTATTAATTATTTGAATTGCTGTAATTATCATTATTATTTTAGGATTAGTATTATGGTACATACATAGGATGCTTTTATTAAGCCACAACAACTGTGTTCTTAAAGCTAAATGACATGAAATATCTCTTAAATAAAATGTTGAGACAAAAGCATGCAAATTACATAAATACTATTTTTCAATTTTAGTAAATAAGTTATATTTAGAGATTAAATATAGGAAGAAAATTTATGAAAATATGAACAGTTTTTATTTCTTGGATTAGTGGGATTATGAGTGATATAATTCACCATATCAACAAATGGAGCCCTCTTAATAGATGCAGAACACACATTTGGTAAAACTCAACATCCGTGAATGATAACTCTCAGAAAACTAGTAATAAACGAGAAATTCTTCAACCTCTTACATGGCATCTACTGAAAACTTACAACTACCATCATTCTTTAAAGGTAAAAGACTGAAGTTTTTCCCCAAAGATGGAAAACAAGGCAAGAATATCTGCTCTCATGTCTTCTATTAAACATTATACTGGAAGTCCTAGCCAGCACAGTAACGTAAGAAAAGTTTGTAAAAGACACACAGATTGGAAATGAAGAAATGAAACTACTTGATTTTTTAGATAATGTGATTGACTATGTAGAAAATTCTATATGATCTATATTAAAAATACTACTACATCTACTGAATTTAGCTGAGTTGCGGAATATGAATTCAATAGGCAGAAAAAAATCTGTTATATATCTATATGCTACCTATAAATAATTGCAAACTACTTAAAGATAAATCTAATAAAGTATGCAGATATTTTGTATTCTAAAAACTACAAAATATGAGAAAAATCAAATAAGACTAATTTATAAAGTCTTATACCAGACTCATTAATTGTAAAGTTGAATATTGTCAGATATATCAACTCTATCCCAAATTGATATGTGGAATCAAAACAATACTAATCAAAATACTAGCAGGATTTTTTGTAGTGAGAATCAATACATTGATTCTAAAATTTACATGGAAAAGCAAAGAGCATAGAATAACCAATTAAAGGACAACAATGTTGGAGGACTCATATTGCCTACTTTCAATACTTACTAAAAACCTAGAATAACCAAGATAGCAAGTTATTGTCAAAGAATAAGACACATAGCTCAATGAAAAAGAACAGATAGCCTAGAAATAGATCCACACGTATATGATCAACTGATTTTTGACAAATGTGCCAAGATAATTCAATAAACTGTCAACCTTAAATACTGAGATTCAGGAAATACAATTAAGTACAGAATCCATTCTAGCTCAAACCTTGAGGATGGCAACAATTCAAATACCATCCATTGGTAAATGCATAAACAGATTTTGGTATACTCATAGTATAGAGTACAAAAACCCATGAAATGTCCTACCAATATATCATACACCGTGGATGATTCAAAAGCATTATGCAAAGTGAAAGAAGCCAGACGGAAAAGGCAAAATATTGCCTACTTTCATTGAATGACTTTCTGGAAAAGGCAACTCTAGCTATAGGACACAGACTAAGGGTTGCTAGAAGTTGGGAGTAGATGGCAATGGGGAGCTTCAAAAGTACATGAGGAAATGTTTTGAGATGATGAAAATATTTTGTCTGTTGATTGTGTAGTGGTTACATGATTCCATACACTGTCAAATCTCAAGAACTAAACATCTAAAAGGAGTTTTACTGTATGCCAATTATGCCTCAATACAACTGACTTAAAAATAGCACTCAGAACTCATGACTTTAGAAGAACTGAGATTGGCACAGTCTCATAGGACCTCGGTAGCACAATAGCACTTGAATTCCTTCTGGCCATTATTTATTTCCATGCTCTTTCAAGGCCTCTTACCTCCCACTGCTAAAAGGATTTGAGATAGTGGACTATTAAGTAGAAAGAAGTTTATTTAGCGTTTAAAATAGATCTTCCAGTCTCCTTCACCATGAGGTCAAAGACATTGAGTCTAGCTTACTTTTTTTTTAATTCAGCATATTACGGGGGTACAAATGTTTAGGCTACGTGTATTGCTTTTGTCCAACCTGAGTCAGACCTTCAAGCGTGTCCATACCCCAGACTGTGTGCACCACACCCATTAGGTGTGTATATATCCATCCCATCCTTCCCCCTCCCATCTGCCTGACATCGGATGAATGTTATTACTATATGTTCACTTAAGTGTTGGTCAGTTAATACCAATTGGATGGTGAGTACATGTGGTGCTTGTTTTTCCATTTTGTGATACTTCACTTAGTAGAATGAGTTCCAGCTCTATTCAGGATAATATAAGAGGTGCTAGATCACCATTGTTTTTTGTGGCTGAGTAGAACTCCATGGTATAAATATACCACATTTTATTAATCCACTCATGTATTGATAGACACTTGGGTTGTCTAGCTTACTTTTATTTAGTGACACACAAAATGCTGAGGAAATGTTTAGATTGAATAAAATTGAGGAAAATCCTGTGGAGTGGTATATTTTGCATAATTTTTTTCTTTGTTTACTCAACAATTCTGGATCTGAATCTTGTTTGAAATTCTGCAACTCATATGAGATGTCATTTACTTTCAGAAAGCTAATTTTACTCTCTATTTGTATTCCCAAACCTCACGTTGTATACCTTAAAATACAAAATAACATTTATTTAAAAACTAAATAAAGCCTACTGGTCCTCAACCTGGAGTGTCACCATTAATCAGCTGAGGGAACGTCTAACATGCAGATAGATGTCTGGGCTCCAATCCCTGATGTTCCAATTTATAAAATTGATCCAGGAATGTGCAAGTTTCACCAGCTGCCCAGGTAAATCTGATGTAGGTTTTCCCAGGCTACACTTTAAGAGAATGTGGCTTGAAGCTATCAGTAAAATTCATGAAAGGGATGGAAAATGAGCCATTTTACCTTTGTTAAGGTAAAGCAATTGCATTAAGGTTGTCTAAAGAAGATAAGAAGATGAATGAAGTTGGAAATTTTTTTAATAAGGCCCATTTTTCAAATCTTGGTATTTCATAACTGCCTTATTTATTTTATTCTTTCTCTCATTTTGTTTTAAGTATATCCTTTAGTAGCAGCAAGACTAAGTTAAATGCATCGTCCAAGAATTCTTTATTAAGATGTAAAAACCAATAACAGTAATCATTTTTAATAATATGACAGATGGCCTTAATTTTGAACATAATTTTGTTAAAATTTCAAGTTATAAATGGGAATTAAGTGGGAAATTAGCTCATGAATGATTCTCTAGATTCACTTCCTAGAATTCTGTGTTTCACAAAGTCATACAGGTAGTAACATTTGTAAAAAATCCAATGGAAATATAGAACATTGATCTTTTTCTTAAGTTATCCTCTTTATCTATCTTTATGTTAAATAGTGAAATAAAAGGCTTTCTCATTCTGATACTTGGTAAAAATATAAATGTCTACTCAATCTATCAGAAATGTCAGAAAGATGTCTGACATTTGATTCCATAGCAGTTTGTGAGTTCATCATTTCCTTGAAAATTTTGATTTAAGTAAAGCAGAAACTCCAAGAATGAGACCAAGCAAGAGTGAAACACAATACTGGGTACTACCTAACTCAGCCTTTCAAAAACGGATTGTCTTCTGTGGTTTGTGAGGGTCCAGCCAATAGCGACTCCATGGAGGGACATCACAGAGCTGGCATGTCGAATGGAAGCCTCCGTGTGGATGAGAGCTGTGACACTGATTATAACAATGGCAACTCAATTTCTCAGGCTTTAGACATTGTCATTATTAGAGACAATTGAGAACATCTAAAAGTTATAGCTATTCAAGGCTTCTCATTTCCCAGCCTTGGCATCTTTTGTTCTTAGGGAAGATTTACCTCACACATTGTTTCTGGAGGCATCTTCCTTACTTATATTGAAATAAAGCCTCTGGTGTCATGAACAGCATTTGGAGGAGTCTGTCATGTGTCTCTGGAGAAGGCCACAGTGTTCCATCTCAATTGTATAATGTCCTAGAGGTCCCTTAGACAGCACTGTCTCTGCCTAAAGTTTCTCTACTTGTAAATTAAAAAATAAGAGTGTGTAGAGGGGGTCATAATTCTTCTCTGTACCTGTTTCTCCCAGTTACAATAATTTTCGTTGTCTAGCAGAGTAGGAAAATAATATATACAGTGAGCTTGGATGACATACTGAGCTGTCAGCATTAGGCATGTTTGCTAGGCAATGGTACTTTGGAGCTGTTGCATATGCAGTAGGAATGCAACAGAAGAGTGCTTTATGTGTAATATCACTGCCTACCCTCTTCTAAGTGTTTCACAGAAAAGTGCACCCTCCTATAGCAATGGGCAACATATTCTAGGTAGTGTCCAGTTCCTGACCTTAAAGTCCAGTGAAATGGTGACTATTTTCCCACTATTTTATTTAAAACCACTTGCCATGCTGACTGCAGTCTGTAAAGCAGCTACTGTTACCTCTAATGGCAACCTGCTGGGATTAATTTTTATCTTCCTAATCCTGTTACATGGCCAGGGGTTGTCAACACATGGCAGGGTTGCAGAATCTTGAGTATGCCCTGGTATGCCCAGACTTGGTTGTTTAACGAGTTTTTACAAGATTGGGGATCCCTGAGATACTTATTCATAAATAGATAGATAGATAGCTAGTCCTATCAGTTAAATCAGAATCCAAAAGCATGATTCTGATGCATAGAAAGGTTTTAGAATCACTTCACCAGGACGGGAAATGTTAGCATGGTTGATTATTACTTGTACCCAATTTTCACATATTGACCTTGTCAATCTGATACTCATGTTACTATTGAGTCAAAATGTCTTGCCATTTTTCTTTTAAAAAATCTTATTTTTTAAATTGATGAAGATAGAGAGTAGATTGGTGGCTACCAGAGACTGGAAATGGGAGGATGAAGGACAGGCATAAAAAGGAAAAAAAGAATATAAGGGTATTTATTACCATGGAACTGTACACTTCAAAGTGGTAAAGATGGAAATATATATGTATATTTTACCTCAATTAAATAAATAAATAGGTATGTCTAGCACTTCGAGTTACTTTAAGCACCGTAGTAATAGGTCTCGATTATTGGAAGAGCTACCAGCTCATCTCATTGTAACTTGCACCCTCCACTTTGCATAGCACCTTTCTGAAACATTTATTGTAAAGCTCATTTGATTGGTGGCATAAAATTATGCTGTCCACTCTATTGCCATAGTCAGTGTATCCACCTAGGAAGAATGTAAAGAAAAACACTTCTAACCCCAGTGCATCAATACATCAATATCAACCAGGATCTAGTTTGTGGGTTTAAAAGCAAAAAGTGTGGGTAAAAGTCCTGGTTCCTCTGTCACTTACCTGCTTTATGATCTTGGCCTTCAGTTTGTCCATCTGTAAAATAAAGATGCTGAGCAGTGTTCCCCAAATTTGGCTGTGTATCAGAACCTGTTAGGGAGCATATTAAAAATATAAGTTCCCAGGTCCCACTGCCGGTATAAAGAATCAGAATTCTCAGGTGCAGAAGCCTGGAATTGATATATTAATAGGCTTCTCAGGTATTTTTATACATATAACTAACCTTTGACTTGTGTTTGAGGACCTTTGGATGAGATGACTTTTAATATCCTGTCCAGAATTAATAATCTATGATTCTAGGTCAAAGAAATAAACAAAAGAAATATTAAAACGAATAGCATCTATTCCCATGCAGGTTGATTCTTTAACAGTGACTTCAACAACAGTATCATCCATTAAATGTGCCAGACATTTTCAGGTACTTTATACACATTATTTCATGCAATCTTCATAGCTATTCTACTAGGAAGCTGCTAACTTTTTCCTTCTTTCCCAGGTAGCACAGAGGTTTGGCAAGAAGGAAGAGAGAAACCACCCAACACCCTGCCTGGCTGCAATCATCAACTGACCCAATTAATTCTGTCCATTCATTAATGATTTTCATGCCTAGATCACTATATTCCCTCCCCTGCTACTCCTGACATCATTCCAGGTAATTTCAACCTCCACATGGATAATCTGGCCATTACCTCTCTGTTCCTCAACCTCCTCACTTTGGTAAATGTTTTCTCTGCCCCATTTCAGTCACCCACTCTCATAGTCAAACCCTTGACCTTGTCATCTTAAGTAACTTCTCTAATTCTGAAAGCCCAACTTCAACCACCATCTCCTCTAACCACTTCACCTACTCTATTGTATTCATTTGAATAAGTCTTCAAGTTCATCAATATGTCAGCCTGTGAACCTGCAACTGTCTCACCATCAATGACTCTTCTTACTTCCTCTTGTCACTTTTTAGTGAACTTAGATTCTATGTTCCATTATTATAATCATTCCCTCATACCCCTTTCTTTCCACCATATTATCTGCTTAAGTATGGTCATTGTTTAAATGCAACTATCTAGCCTACTCTGTGCCTGTACTCTGAACACACATTGCAGGGGAAAAAGCCACAGAACCATGCAGACCAATGTCAATGTAAATTCGTGACCTAAGATTTAGATTCAGTATGTATAGTTCTTGTTGCTATCCCTACTCAGCCGTTGCATACCTTCTTATTGCTCTCAAACCATTTACACCTCACAACCCCAACAGATTTTCAGCTGATGGCTCTACCTCACAGTTCATTGAGAAAAAGGAAGTGATCAGAGTAACCAAAGTACTTGTATTCTCAAATATGTGGCTTCTTCAATTATCTCCTCTGTCTCACATCATCCATTTTCTTTTCTTTTCTGGACAGTATCTTACAATCAGCCTATAGATGTGCTATAGTAGCTCCTATCTTTAAAATGAACAGACATATAAACAAGTGTCATGCAGCCCCTATTCTGCTCATTACCTTTCCATTTTGCTGACACTCTTTACATTAAAATGTCTTGAAAAGTTGCCTGTGGTGACTGAATCCATTTCTTTAGCACATGTTACCCTTTCAAACTCATCCCAGTGGTATTTGCTTTCACCACTTTAGAGAATGTTCTTTGCAAGCTCGATAGTAGTCTTCTTGGCATCTTTCTTACTTGACTACTCAATTCTTGACTGACCACTCAGCACCAAATGATATTCTGGAAGAAGCATAGTCTTCCCCAGTTTCCATGGCATCATGCTGTTGGTTTTCCTTTCATCTCATTGGCTATTCCTTCTCAGTCTCTCCTGGCTTCTGGTTTGCTAATGTCTTACCCTCTGAAGGAGCTCTTGATGCTAGATTGACACAATGCTGAGCCAAGGCACTGTGCTGGTCAGAATAGAATGCACTCTAGCCAGTTTAAGCAGGAAGGATGTCTTCTTTTAAGCAGAGGGTTATATCCTTTAAATATTTTTAAATTAACCAAAAAAAGAAACTTGTGTCTGAGCTTCCAGAAATGAGTCTCACTGAAGCATTGAGCTTCCAAAAGTGCTGCTATCCCTACCATAATTAGAAAGCTGTAGAATTAGGAGTTTCCTTCAAGGTCGAGAAGCTGGCACTAGAGATGCTGAATCCAAAACCACAGCAACATCAGCACACTCAAAACAGATGCCCACACCCTGCTTTATTCCTCACATCTCAGCTCTGACCTCCACACTTGCACAAGTGCCTCCAATTGGTAGAAACTAAAGCCCAGATGTAACACACTGAAGGGAGCCTGGGAGACATAGTTACTGGGATTCCAGGCTCTGCAACACAAGAAGACACACTAGGAGTCTAGAATGGATATTGTGAACCAATTCACCGTATTTTCTGCAACTCCATTTACTTCTCTATCCACCTAGGGACTTCATCCAATCCCATGGATTTAATATCATTTATGTCTGTTGACTGCTAAATATTTATTTCCAGCCTCACCTTTCCCCAGAGTGAGCATCAGGCACATTTCACTTGGATGCCTACCATGCATTTTAAATGAAAATCACAAAGACTCTCTTGACTTCCCAACCTGCTTCTCCCCATCTTATTCACATTGTAAAGAGCATAACCTTATCGCCAACTACTTCAGCCAGAAATGTAGTGATTATCTTTGATTCCTTGCCTTCTATTACTCCCCCAATTCAGTTTATCAGCAAGTCCTGTTGATTCTACCTCTTGAACATCTCCCAGATCTGTGCTTTCCCTACTCTTCTTCATTATCAACCTTATTTCAAGCCACCATTATCGCTTTTCCAGACTTCTGCAACAGCTTTTTAAATACTCTCTCGACTCCAATCCATGTCCCACAGCAATCATTTTCCACTTAGAAATAGTGAGCCACAGAAATACCCTCTATACATTTCCCCTAACATTTAAAATACATCCGGTTTCAGTCTGCCTTACGAAAGTCTTCGTAACTTGGCCCTCGCCTAGCTCCCTGTCTTAATCTCAATCACTCCTCCCTTTACCCGCAAGCACACATTGACCTTCTTTCATTTCCCTCAGTATACCTAACTCATTCTTGCCTCGGGGCATTTATACTAATGAGTTGCCCTTCGTGAAATGTTTATCTTCTCACTGTATGCCCCCTTTTTAGTTCTTGACTTCAATGTCACCTATTCTAAGTGTTTCATGTAAGTCTTTCTATTGTATACCTGTTCATTCTATTTCTAGAATAGAGACTGACAGAAGGTAGACCCGAAAATATTGAATGAATGAATGAATTATACTTATGCAAATGAGAAAATTGATGCTTGAAGAAATAAAGTTACTCACTCAGAGACTCACAACTAGTGGATTGCACATCTGGATTACAATTCCATGTCTCTCTGACTCTGAGACATGTGCTTCGAACCACTGTATTCTCCGGCTAGGACTATACTCCTGACTTAATGCTATGCCTACGTTTTCCTCCCTTCAAAATCATTCTGCTAGATAAGCTCAAAAAAACTATTTTGATATCACTGCTTTAAAAGCCTTTCCTAGCTCTCCATTGCCTGCAACTCAAAGTGACACCTCTTCTCTCTAGCATTTAAGGTCCACCCTCACCCTGACTTCATCCTATCTATGAAATATTTTTTTCCACTACTGTAAAAATCCAGGTCTCATTGTGACCATAGTCTTCCGTCCCTCTTGCCATGATGGCTAATCCCACTGGTTTTTGCTTTTAACTCCCATCTTTGGAACTCTGCTTCTACTTCTTGCATTTTTGGTTTTTGCTCCCACTAATGGGACACTCATTCATTAATTAGATATTTTTTGAGGGCCAACTATGCCAGAGATTGCTTGGGTTCAGGCCCCTCACCCCTCGCCAAGGCATCTGTAAGGGCTGTTTTCTAGAACATCTCAGAACACACATCTGCTTGGGTATCATGCCCTTGAAAGCAGCCCCTACTGAGCCCACTCTCCCAGTGCAATTTCACATTTCATAAATTAAGGGTCCCCTTTGGCCTTGATCTAAAGTTTCCATAAAATCAATGGCAAATGGCATAAATCCTGCTAAAAAGTTAATACAAACCAGTGGTTATTCTTTCTTCTATCAATGCTTGTAGGGAGTGAGTTAAAAATAAGAGAAGTGAAAGGAAACTTCTAAGTGTTCTTAAACTTCCTCTGTAGAAACCCACTGCCACGCTGAGGCAAACTTTTAAGAAGCATATACTTTTAATGAAGTCCCATTAAAAACATATAGACTGTGCTGGGTAGCTTTTATGTGTTTCTTTTCACATCATTGTTGATTTCCCAAGGTACCTGTGTTCACAGAAGCTCTCCCTTTGCCTGTCATCCTATTCCTCCTGCCAAATGCACTCATTGAGGCCACAAGGCAAAGATTTAGACAAATTGCATGGAAGCACAATGATGCCTCCAAAACAGCACTGTAATTTTGAATCCTAGAAGGGGAGCACACTGATTTGAAAAGAGACAGAGTTCATTATTGCTGTGATTGAGGAAATCATGTTCAGTAATACAGAACAAAAAACAAAAAGAGGAAATGAAAGAATAGCGCATCCTCTTTTATTATTTTTTTCTTTTGAAAAATACTATTTGTCAGAATTTGGCCTTTTGTGACTCTTTTGGGACACTCTTACCACTGTTTCAATGAAATGATAAGACTTTACACTCCACAATAGATATGGTGGCCCCCATGTTCTTATTCCTTTGCTCTAGGGACAGCTGGTCTGTTCCCTTGTTTCTGCCTGACAAGTTTCCTCCCCAAGGTCACTAGCTTTCTCTAGTGCAGCTGGAGGTACAGAGAAGTGCTCTGGAGGTTGACTCCTGAGAAACAGGAATCCTTTGAGTTCTCGTAGGAGTTTTTGCTTCTAGTAATTATAGCTAAAGCCCCAGGTGACCTGCCTCTTGGTTCTCCAGTCACTACTCATGGCATAAACTTGGTCATTTTTCTTTACATTTCTAAGATTTATTTTTCCTGTAAGTAAAACAAATAATATCTGTTATAGGATTGTCACAAGGATTAAATGAACACTATGATAGGCTTCACCATGTCGTTCCCACTCTGAAGTTAGACATTTTCTCATGAGCTACAATCTTCTTTGGAGACAGGATCTTGTTCCTGAAATCCTGTCTCACATTTTGCTATTTATTTTTGGATGGATGTAATTATCTGCTTTCTGAGATTTTTTTTTGTATGTTTATGGCTTCCTGATGTCTTTCTTCTACATAATAGCCTCTGGTTGCTTATTGCTAGATTTCCTAGACAGTTTGCTTGTGTATTGGAACTTCGTTCATTCATTCATTTGCTCCATAATTATTTAATGTCCAGATGTTCTATGCCAAGGAGTGAATAGGTTGGGCGCCATGGATAAGAAGATGAAAATGCAGCTCCTATATTATGAGAAGAATTATATTAGTCACTACAGATCAGCACCAGATATTGGGAATTTCTAGTGGAGTTTTTAAACCAGAAGGTGAAACAATATGGGAAATGCTCATAGATTGGAAGAATTAATATTGTTAAAATGACTATGCTCCCCCAAACAATCTATAGCTACAATACAATCTCTACCAAAATATCCATGACATTTTTTACAGAAATAGAATAAAAAATTCTAAAATTCATATGGAACCAAAGAAGAGCTCAGGCAATGAAAGTAATTCTAATTCTGAGCAAAAACAAACAAACAAACAAAGCTGGAAGCATCACATTATCTGACTTCAAAATATATTTCATGGCTATAGCAACCAATAGAAAAGCACCAGAAACATATACAGTGGAAAGGATACACTCTTCAACAAATGGTGCTGCGAAAACTGGATGTTCATATGCAGAGGAATGAAATTAGATCCCCATCTCTCACCATATACAAAAATAAAATCAAAATGATTAAAGGCTTAAATGTAAGATTCAAAACTATAAAAACTATACTAGAAAAAAACATAAGGAAACACTCTAGGATATTGGTCTAGGCAAATATTTTGTGCCTAAGACCTCAAAAGCACAGGAATAAAAACAAAATAGACAAATTGGACTATGTTAAACTAAAAACCTTCTGCACAACAAAGAAAACAATCAACGGAGTGAAAAAACAACCTGTTGAATGCAAGAAAATATTTTTAAACTATTCTTTTGACAAGGGACTAATATCCAGAATATACAAGGAACTCAAACAACTCAACAGCAAAAATAAAACAATAAACAAAAGAATGATAAATAATCCCATTAAAAAGTTGCAAAGGATCTGAATATAAATTTATAAAAAGAAGACATACAAATGGCAAACAGGTTTATAAAAAAATTCTCAGCATCACTAATCACCAGAGAAATGCAAATTAAAACCACAATGAGATATCATCTTACACCAGTTAGAATGGCTGTTATGAACAAGACAAAAAATAACAGAAGCTAACAAGGATGCCAAGGAAAATGAATTCATACATACTGTTGATGGGAATATAAATTAGTATTGTCATTATGAAAAACAGTATAGAGATTTCTCAAAAAACTATAAATAGAACCAGAAATCCCACTACTGGGTATTTATCCAAAGGAAAGGAAATCAGTATATCAAAGGGATACCTGCACCTCCATATTTATTGCAGGACTATTCACAAGAGTGAAGACATGGAATCAACTTAAGTGACCATCAACAAATGAACAGACAAAGAAAATGTGGTATACATATACAATGGAATACTATTCAGCAGTAAAAAGGATAAAATCATGTAATTTGTAGCAACATGGATGGAGCTGGAGAACACTATATTAAATGAAATAAACCCAGCACAGAATGACAAATATTGCATTTTTTCACTTATATGTGAGATTTAAACAGTTGATCTCATGAAGGTGAAGAGTAGAATGATAGATCCCAGAGTCTGGGAAGAGTGTGTGGCAGGGAGTGGGGACTGGATAAAGAGAGGTTGGTTAATGGATACAAACATACAACTTGATAGAAGAAATAAGTTCTAATGTTTGATAACATAGTAGGGTGACTAGAGTTAACAAGAATGTACTGTTTATTTCAAAATAGCTAGAAGAGAGCATTTGAAATGTTCCCAACAAATAGAAATGATAAATGCTCTAGATGATAGATAGCTAAATACCCTGATTTCATCATTATACATTCTATACATGTCAAACAACATCACATGTACTTTATAAATATGCACAAAATTGCATATCTATAAAAAATAATTTAAGAAGAATGTAAAGAATAAAGGTTTCTGCTAGTCATCATTTGGATTTTCCTCAAAGCAGGTAAGACAGGACTTAGATACAGGCAATATATTGACAAGTAGTCCCAGGAAGCACATACGAGAAGTGAGACAAGCATGGCAAGGAAGGGAGAAAGCCAATAATGGGTGTGCTGATGGGTGACTATGAGTGACTGAGGCTCAGTCCTGCTGTGGACACTCTGAGGAATCTTGTAGAAAGCAGCTCGGAATTTTCCCATTAAGATCTAAGAAACCCAGAGGTATTTTTCCATTGACTGCTGTCCTTCCCTGGTTAAGGAGTAGCCTTGGGGTGTTGAATGCTAGGTAGTTCCAGGTTGCCCCAGACTTGAGCTTAGAAAACTCCCTTGGGGCCAAAGAAAGCCCTCAGACAGAGAAGCACCTGTAGTGGATGCTGTCAGACTACATGCACATTCTCCCCCAAGATCTGCAAGGATACCTGAAAATGAGCTGCAGGGACATGGAGCAAGGCAGCCAGAATCTGCTGCATACTTATTACTTTTTCAAAGTTCAGTACCTTGCCTGATATTCCCTGGTTTATATTCTTGCTTATCTAATCACTGCTCCATTATGACTTGAATTATAGCTCCTACAGAAACAGCTAATTAGTCCTAAACAAGCAAACATTTTGAAGCTATTTTGCACTAAATTTCTTACCTATACTGTCTTAGAAGTAGGTATGAGTGATTTCCCCAACAGAGTTGAGGTTTATGTGTTTCCCATAGCTGGCCTGGAAGGCAGCCTCCCGTTACATCCTACTGCTCAAACAGACAGTAACTGGTGGGATTTTACACTCAGGTGTAGATAGTATGTAGGCTGATTTTCTGTAGCCATTGGCTGTGATAGAACTTCCCTCTAGCCTAAAGTTCTTTATGGTTTGTGCCACTTTTCCTAAAGTGAAAATGATGTGTAGATATGGTTGCAACTGTTTCACTTGCATGAAATGATTCCTTCTCTCTCCTGACTTCAGGTACCCAAAATATGGTGAATTTCATGAAGTCAGTGACCTCAGTTCCCACACTATCTTTCCACTCTATCCTCCTCCCTAATACCCAAAGCCACCTCATTAAAATATAAGTTCAAAAAAAGCCTCATGTCCTTCCTCAAAAAGTTGTGGAGACAAATTCAGACTTTGGCATCATATTCAAAGTCTTAAGAGTCTGGCTTCATCTTACATGTCCTTCCATGTATGCCTTTCAAACTGTACTCCACTTTCTAATGCCTCTTTTCCTCGGCTTATGCTGCTCACATCATTTGGAATACATACTCATTTGCCTTGTTGCCACTTATTGAATTCCCACTCATTAGGAAAGACATGAAATAGTTGTGACTTTTCACTTGACTGCTGCAGCCTCTGCCGTTACAGATGATGACATAACTGCCACTACCACATGAGGACGGTACAGAAGGAAAAAAACAGAAAGAAATGAAACAGCATGGAATCGCATTTTCTGTACATGCACATTTCCGAATGTTTACCACTGGGTAATCTCATGGCAAAATGAATTCAACCAAACTGTGGACTGTTTTAAATTGTAATCATGGTCAAGGAGAAGGAATCAAGGAAGATGACAGTAATAGCAGCATCACTGCTGTGAATCCCACAAAAAAGCAGACAGGGCAAGTAGGAGAGGTAAATGAAAGTTCCATAGCAACTATATATATATAACGAAATTGGGTAACAAGTAATCCCCATGAACATCAAAAGATAAGCCAGTGGGAAAAAAAAAAAAAAAAGCAAGATTCATGTGGCTTCAGGCTTGCAGGAAGAAAGATGCCTTCATTGCTAACAAAGACAGTGACCCAACAAGTACTAAGCAGAAAGCTCAGCATGAAAATCTGAGATCAGGAGCTGAATCAGGGAGGGAGAGAGAAGAGAAGATTTAGATAGAAACAGTAAAGGGAAATAGAACTAGAAAATCTTAGCATGTACCACCTGACAATGCATTTGAATACTTCACAGAAACAGCAGGAGAAGGAGTTCCAGGGATAGGGAACTAGGAAAGCTATTCTGGCCCAGCTTTTCTCCTAACAGAAGAAGAAAACTCCTCTAACTTAACGTAAGAACAGAAAAGGACCATAGAACAATCCCATGCAACATTAAGAGAACAGAGAGACATGGCTATGGAGTAGTTGAAATTTCTAGCCTAATATTTGAATATATCATAAAAGAAATGAAGACATCATCTTAGCTTTGGATAAACAGAATAAATTAAAATTAGAAAAACTTAGAAATAAAATAATTAGAGAAAGAAAAATTTAAATTGAGATCTGTCAAAGCTCAAGAAGGACTTAGAAATTAAGAACACTTCATAATAAACATTAAACTATAAGGAACTCAAAAGTTAAGAAAAATCAAAGATCGAAAGGAAAAATTAAAAAATATAAATTGATATACAAAGGATGCAAAAGAAAGTGAAAAACATAAAACAAAGGAAAAGAAGAACTCCTATGCATAAAACAGAAATCATCAAAGAAGAATAATCAAAACAAAGGAGTAGAAAAAACACAAGAAATATAAATCAAAAAATATTTCCTCTATATACAAACATAATGAGTGAGATGTGCAACGTTTGGGGGATGGTCATGCTTGAGGCTCTGCCTCGAGGGGGGAGGGGGGGCATGGGCAATATACATAACCATAATATTTGTACCCCCATAATATGCTGAAATAAAAATAAGTAAATCAATAAAAATTTAAAAAACACCGTAAATCAAAAAAAATATATTTCCTGGGCTAAAAAGGCCAGAAGCCAGAAATTGAAATGGGTTAGTGTGTATCCAGGAAAATTGACCCAGAATGGTTAACATGGGTTCATATTCTAGTAAAAGTATTGAACTTGAAAGGAAAAAGAATATAGAGTCTCCTTTGAGCATCCAGTCAAAAGGACCAAGTAACTTATAAGAGGAAAAAATCAGAGTTTTTGGCTTTTATGCCAGAAAGCTAATAGAGTAATATATTGAAGATACTCATGAAAAAGAGACATGACCCAAACTGATCTTTATGTTATAAAAGCCAAAGATAAATGACGATGAACTTGCAAAAATTCAGGAAATATTTTTCCCACAGGTACTTTCCAAAAAGTCTATTAGAGAATAAGCTTCAACAACTAAAATTGTTAGAGTGGCATGTGCATAAAAAGTGGTGGAGAACATTAAATATATATCTTGCTATAGATCTAGGACTAAATAATGTTTATAAGCAATACTGTATGGTATGCGAGGATTGTATTCTCTGACAACTGACAAAATTTGGGGGAAGTTTGGAGAGGGTATAGGAAAAAGTCAAATAGGCTCTCAGAAAGTAGAATAGTCTTACAGATATTAACAGGGAATAAAAGAATATTACTTTAAAATAGATAGTGTGGGTAAGAGAGGGGAAGGGAGAAAGGAGTTACTTGGTTAGTTTGCTATTGTTCGTAATAAGGAACCAACAAAAAGAACCCCTATGACCCCCAAAAAACATTGAACTAAGGATATTATACAGTATATATATTAGTCTTTAGAACAAAAACACAGTCTTTTTAAGATAGCCCCAGGTATACAATGCTACTTCTAAAACTCTATCCCAAAGATAAGCTGCTAATATTATAAAATATAAATATATATATATATCTGCACAAGGCCATTTATTGTAGCACTACTTGTGATGACAAAGACTGAAAACAACCTAAATTATCATCAATAGGGAGCTAGTTGAATAACAGTGGTACATTTACACAATGAAATACTAAGCAGCTACAAAAGAGAATAAATAATAATTTTTATGTTATACTTCTATGGAATAATCACAGGATATATTACAGAGTGAGTTTATATATTCAAATTTTAGCATTTCCAGGAATTTGTACTGGTGTTTGATCACAAAATTAAATACTTGACATCAGACTTGTTCTGGTTTTCTTAGACAAGGACCAATTTTTTTTCACCTAATATATTTTTATGTGTAAGAAAAATGCTTGATCCCAGTAACTGAGCCTACTGGTAAGCAAGTTAGATGCTTAGAAAGATATCTGAACATTTCTAGACCATTACATCTTCAGGCTGGTGCTTAAGGAAACGACTGATATAAAATACTTTATCTTTGGCATTCTAATTTCCCCTTTCTTAGTACTATTTCTATCTTTCATACAATCTAGTCAGACAGTAGCATGCCCTGAGAAACCCAGTTAGTATACTGACTCACTAGCACACTAGCACTCTATGCATTGCATCAATACTTACTGAGTATCAGATATAGAAGAGGCAGCCAGATGTCTTCCAATATTCATTCTTCACCTCTTATGAAAATAATAGAATTTATATCTGGTATATGACAGCCCAATTAAAGACTATATATTTTTGTCCTCCCTCAAAGATAAATGTCATCATGTGACTAAATTCTGCTCATTGGAATGTGGATGATTTGATAGGTGTCATTTCTGAGTTGTGCATTTCAAGAGAAGAAGCCTATCTAACCCCCTACAAAGACACTTTCCCATGGGCCAGAATATGGATGTGTTTGTAGGAGCTAGAGCATCCATCCTGAATACTGAAGTGCAAGTATTGAGGATGACAGAGCAACAAGATGGAAGTAGTACGGGCCTCTGTAACTTACAGTGCCTCCTACCAGCCATTGATGATCAACCTAGACTTTTACAAGAAAATAATGCAAGTTCATCTTTAAACCACCATTATTTTGATCTGTCTCTTACAGCATTCAAATTTATACCCTAACGAATACATCAGGAAATGATTTGGATTCTGGGAAGAATGAAAAATCAGTTTATTTATCCACAGTTAGCATTCTTTACAATGGCTTAGATTTTTCAAAGAAAAGACTAAAAGTGTAAATACTAAAAAAGTTTAAAGACTAAAATGTAAAATAATTGTATAGTTTGAAAATCTATGCTGATAGAAACTGATTATATTCATGATCCTAAATGTTTTCACCCTGATGCCCTTAATCTTGTATAGTTTGCTCTTAATATTCTAAAGTGAAAGTTGAGCTAAGGGTCAATATATAAGAAAAGTCTCATTGAAGCAATTTAGTGACACCACGTTTAATATCAATTGTATAGTGATATCACCAATTGGCAGAAGAGTAAAATGAAATCCAGGGTAAACCTTGCCTCTAAAATGTTGAAGTTCAAAGACTCTGTGGATAACCTGAGGCCTTGGCCATATTTGGAAATTGAAAATGACAGTTGTACTGTGAGGGCAAAAAAGTTTGTGTAATTTTTCAGGCTGTGAGAAAGCAATTATTTTCTTTGGTCAGAAAAATTACACTAGGTAGTTTTTCATTTCTGTTTTTCAAGCTAATAGCTTCCAGCTTGTTTCAACAAGACACCTATCTTTCAAGATAGCAGGCCTCAAAATATTACAATATTTTAATACTTAGTAAAGAGTCAAATGCTTGAAAGTCTGGGACTCTGAGGAATGTCTATCTGAAGTATTTTAAGAGTAGGGATGAGTTATGGGCCATCCATCTCTGAGACAGCATTTCTCAGAGCAAGTTTCAAGGATCACCAGAGGCAGACTCTCTAGGGCTGGCTCCTAAGAATATAAATATTTAGGGAGCTCCCTAGGAGATGCTGTTTCACACAAAAGTCAAAGTCTACTGATTAGTTGTATAAATGTACAAAATCAAGTGAGTATAGTTATCATACTCACTCTAATACTAATGATACTAATTGTTACTATTTATCAGATATCTTTTAAGTACTAGCTTTGCTCATAAATTGAAACAATGATTTTATTCATTCCTTGTAACTTCTCTAGAAGGCAGCTGGCAATTCACTATTGTACAAATTTGGAAACTGAGAGGTAGACACTTTGGATAAATGGTAGAGTGAGGCTTTGGACCCATGGCAATTCTTGTTACAATATATTAAATGGTAATTTTAAAGTTTCTCATGTTTAATTTTAATGGTGATGTAACTGGTATAGTGATCAGATATTTATAAAAGCCATTTAAGTATTGAATACTGAAGGTCTCTAATGCATAGAAATATTGGATAAAAAGAAATATAAAATATAATGCCTTTTTTCAATGAGCTTACAATTTAGATAGAGAATGAAAACACGTAGATATAAACGACAATGTAGGACAGCCCAGAAGAGGAACTCTTCACAGTGCTGGATTTGAAGGGATGGCCAGAATGCATCTATGCAAAGAAGAAGTGGGAGGACATTCCAGGCAGTTAATATTTAAGACAGTCAGTTAAACTGTGCAATACTGCTGTAAGTCGCTTATATTTTAATCATGAAGCCATTTGTCATCCTAATCTTTAAGAGCTCTCCAATTAGAATCGTAATGTCATATACAACAGTGTATATAAATCTGTCCATAAGAAATTACACTACCCTATTTGCCTGACATTTTGGCAGATTCTGAACGTAGGTGAGAGATCACCTATTCTGACTCCACTTTTCATAGAAGAAGAAACTGAAGTTTTAAAGGTAAAGTGGCTGTCCAAGGTCATTCAATTTGCCCATCACAGTTTAATGAAACTATGTTAGCTATTGTCAGCACTAGAATCGGTTTGCAACTTCTGCTCATTGCCCTTTAGCAAGAAAAACTGTAAGGGATATATGTTTTAAAAGAAAACACATTCTTAAAGTCTTCTAGGAACACTCAGTAGAAATGTGTTATATTTTTATATCACTTTGGATTATATACTGCTTTGTTGCTTTCACTTCAGAGTAGCATGGGATTTGTAGATATGACCAAGGAGAGAGCAGAGATGTCACATCTCCATGCACACATAACACAATTCTGTAGCATCTTTATCCTGAGGAATTCAATATGCTTTGCAAACATGGTTTAATTAAGCTTCACTGCAGGGGAATCTAAAGTAGAAGAAGGCAAGGAGGATTGTAAAAAAAAAGAAGCATGTGATGCTTGTAAAATGAAATATATGTGAAGATCACCTGGCTATCATTGTCATTTATTGTACTCTAAGGGGAGTTGGTCCCCTTCTAGAAGCAGCACATTGCACCAAAAAGATGGCCTTTTACACAATGGCGGCATCATAATTTTAGGTCAAAGACATTTCTGTGTTTACTTTAAATAATTTCTTCATTCTGTTAATTCAGAAAACATCTACTGGGCAAGTGCATGTACAAGTCACTTTGGCACATACAATGGACTAAATTAATGAATAATAAAAATGAATAAGTCATAGTCCTTGATAACAAGGAAATCAGTCTAATTGAAGAGTCAAGATAAGTATAAAAATCACTGTTATTCAAAGCCCAACATGATATATGCTATTTTGAATCTGTGAAAGAACTGTTAGAAGATTTATAATAGATGGAACAACTTTACCAAAGAGCATTCATTTAGGGCTTGATATCAATCAAATCCATAAGGTTGAAGTTTGGAAACATTAATATTATCCTGTTTTCCTGCTATTTTTACAAATGAATTGGGTAAAGATTTAGATGACGTGACAATCAGAATTGTGACTGGTATGAAACTGGGAGGGATAGAGGAGAAGTTGGATGATAAATTTGGGATCAAAAGCACTATTAATAATGTGGAAGGATGAGCTGTATTTAACAATAAGATGTGTAATGGAAATAAATTTAATCTTCTGTACCTGAATGCAAAGAAACCAAAACTATGACTTTGCAAAGTTATATCCACAAAGCTCATTTAGAAAAAAAAACTTTTATAATAATAACAATAACAGCACTAGCATTTATTGAATTTATAATATGTGCCAGACACTCTGCTATATGCTTTATATATCATTTCACTTATTCCTCACAATAATCTTGTGCAGTGGACACTATTATTGTCCTCATTTTAGAGATGGCGATACTAAACTTGGGATACATTAAGTAATTTGCCCCAGGCCAACTTGGTCACTGAGTCTATATTTGAAGCATGATATGATCTATAGTAGAGCGAGGATATCCCTTAATTTCTCAGTTATGATAACTAGGAATGTTCTCTGGGCATTCAATTATAAAATAGTAATAATAATAACAATAATAATAAGTGTATTCTGAGCTCCTTATTAGAACTTTCTAAAGTAAAATGCTAATTAATAACCTACACATGAATAATTTCATGTGGTCACTTTTTAAATGAAAAACATTATAAACACTTTATAAAAGATCATTTATAAACCCATTTCATGGGTTATGTTTTTCTAGATGTGTCTGATGGACAAGAAATTTCACATCATTAACATTTTTAATGAAAACGATCCTTGATAGAGTATGCTATGATTTTTAAGTAACCACTATTATTATTTCTGCTAAATGGCCTTGACATTTTGATTAGCTTGCTTTGCATTTTTAGAGCTTCTGCTTTGTCATCCATTTGCTCTTCTCTACACGGAGGATAAACCTTGTCATTTAAGTCTACTAACATCAAAATATGTTTTTATCAATCCTACTATCAAATAGAATCTCTGCTTGGTGGTGTGACCATAGGACCAAATGTATTTTAAAGTTCAATTTAAAATCATCTCCTTGTGTTAAAAATATCATTATTTTTTATCTTCATAATGACTAAGCATTTAAAATGTTGCCATCTAGGTTTCATGTGGTTATGTTTCTTCATAGCAAGTCTTTCATTGCCTTCTTACTGATGAGTGCATTTGTACTTTGTTTGTAGTAAACAAATAATTGTTTTTATCTTGGAAAACAAGTTCAGAAAAATTGGAATATTTTATGTGACAGCATAACTCAGACTTAAAAAATATTTAGCATCATAAAACACATTCTACTAACTTTCAATGCCCAGTTGAAACAAAGACCAGCTCTTATAAATAAAAGGGACATCAAATGCCCCAGGTATTAGCCACAGAAAGCTAAGTTAGTATCAATAAGCCCAAAGCTGAGACCTCTAGACTTTGCTTTCAATAGTGATGACAGCCCTGGCGCTCTCCACAGTCCCCTCTTTTAGGAAAGAAAGAGATGTTTATGGGTGATAGAATAAATCACTGTTTGCCCTTCATTTCCCACTCCTCATTCCAAGCAGAGAAGGTTTGGATCACAGCTGAAAGCTTAAGCTATTTACAGAGAATCTCCTTCCTGGCTTTGGTTCTCTAAAAGGGTTATTTTGAAAGTAGCACAGTCCTGAGAGAAAGAAAATACAGTTCCTTATGCTGGATGGAGAACAGAGATCACAGGGTCCTTGAATAGTGATTACCCATCTCAGTCTATACACATCCACACGAAAGTGGCCAGACTCATGCCAGAAGAATGGTGTCTCTATGGACTACATTCATTCATTCATCCAACAATATTGATTGAAACGTCCTATGTACCAAGCACTGATGTGGACATCTGGAGTCCATCCACTACACAAATGAAAAATCACTGCCCTTCAAAAATGTATATACTAGCTTGGAAAGACAGTTAATAAACTACGGTATTCATAAATAAAACAGTATATTCAAAATGCAGTAATTGCAATTAAGAAAAGACAAAGTGATAGGGATTGACAGGGCAGCTGACAATTTCAAATAGAATCATCACAATAAGCCTCATTGAGCCTTCATCTCTTTGAAAAGTTGAGATTTTAGTAAAGACTTGAAAGAGG
Source organism: Cheirogaleus medius (assembly GCA_008086735.1). Classification (NCBI taxonomy): domain Eukaryota; kingdom Metazoa; phylum Chordata; class Mammalia; order Primates; family Cheirogaleidae; genus Cheirogaleus; species Cheirogaleus medius. Next base: position 15,840,432 of record VBSM01003157.1, on the reverse strand, counting down.
CAAGGGACTTAGCTATGGAGACATCTGGAAAAAGAATAATCCAGGCAGAAGAATGAGCTAGTGAAAGACCCCAAGGAAGGAAAGTTTTTGAAGTTTTTGAGGAGGCAAAGGAGGCTAGTGTAGCAGAGGGGAGTGAGTGTGTGTTTGTGGGAGAGAGTGATGGGATAATGTTTGTCTTGGTGCCATTTTAAAGACTTCCGCCTTTGTTGTGTGAAAGTGTCACAGGAAAGTAAATCTTGATGCTGGGAAACATTTGAAGTCCAAGAGGGTCCTTGGCTTCATGCAAGAAACTATTTAGAAGCGAGCCGACAGTGTAAGTGAAAGCAAGTTTTATTTAGGAAGCACAGAAAATCTACTCCACAGACAAAGTAGAGGCTACTTCTCCCTGAAAAGGGAAACAGCCCTCCTGGATCCTTTAGTCTCTTTATTTAAGCACCGGCTTGATTGCAGGCTAAACAATGGGAGGGATATTCATGTTTTTCTTTGGAAAGGAGTGGTGTTTTCCTAGAATTAGGATGACACCCTCCTTCCGACTGAATATGGTCAATCTGGAACTGTCGTGGTGTCAAGTGCATGACAGGAGTGGGAGGTTTCCTTAGAAACATTTTATGGTAATGAGGCTATAATGAAGCTGCAAGGTGAAGAAGCGGTGGATTCCTCTGCCATCCTGGTTCTAACTGGTTGGATCTTGTCCTGCCCCCACCCAATTTTGATCAGGGTGGCCCCAGACTTCCTGGCTCAGGTAAGCAATGCCTGCCAGTTCCCTATCTCGAAAGAAGAGTTATTGAAGGCTTTTGACCTGAGTAGTGGTGACATGATCTAACTTTGCTTTCAAAGGATTACAGTGGTTACTGTGTTGAGAAAAGACTCTGGGGAGAGGTGTTGGACAAGGGTAAAAAACAGGGGACTAATGAGGGAACTAAACCAGGAAATACGTGGTTGCAGCTTGAACCGTGTTTGTAACAGTGAAAGTGGAGGAAAAGTGGGTGAATTGTGGATCTATATTGAAGGTAGACCCCACAGGAGGATTGCTTTGGATATGAGATGGGAGAACAATGCCACAGTCAAGAATTAAGAATTAAATACCTAGGCTGCAGGGTTCTCAGTATTGGGAAAAAAATCATCGAAGTTTTGTATGCAAATAGCAGTGCCTGAAAGGAATACAACAATTTGGAGAATGAAGACATCGCCGCGCTGGTAACCATAGTGGCTCAAAGATGAAAGGTCTATCTTCAATTTCCTGGGTACCATAGAAGATCCCCAAATTTTTACATGATCCATCAGGAGACCTTTAATAACTTAAATTGCTTATCTTGTTTTTTTGAGGCAGAGTCTCACTCTGTTGCCCGGGCTAGAGTGCCGTGACATCAGCCTAGCTCACAGCAACCTCAAACTCCTGGGCTCAAGCAATCCTCCTGCCTCAGCCTCCCAAGTAGCTGGGACTACAGGCATGCACCACCATGCTCAGTTAATTTTTTCTCTATATATTTTTAGTTGTCCAGCTAATTTCTTTCTATTTTTTTTAGTAGTGACAGGGTCTCACTCTTGCTCAAATTGCTTTTCCCTATAATCTGTCAAATGTAAGTTGTTTAAGCAATAAATGCTTTCACGTGTCATAAAGGCAAAACTTGTGAAAATATTCACAAACTGAACACACCTATGAAACATTAGCAGCTCTTTGAAAGCATTGCTTCATCCTCTCTTCCAGTTACTACCCTGGTGGAGAGTAACCATTAACATGACTTCTAAAAACATAGGTTGATTTTGTCTGTTTTTATGTAGTAGGTACATTTTTGTTGCTGTTTTTAAAATCTTTTAAAAATGTAAAATTCATTCTTAGCTCAAGTGCCTTGAGATATATTTGGCTAACAGGCCATAGTTTACCAACTCCTGCACCATAATAGTATGACATACATATACTGCAATATATTTATTCATTGTATTGTCGAAGAGCATTTGGATAGTTTCCAGTTTGGGGCTTGGAAACATTCTTTTGGTGCACATACATACACATTTTTATTAAATGTCTAGGAATGAAATTGCTGAGTGTGCAGTGGGATTTTACTCTTAATGTGCATCTTCTTGGTGATTAATTATGTCGAGTACCTTCTCATAGTTTTATTGGACATTTGGATACATATAAATTGAATCAAAGTAAATTAAAAATATGACCATTATTAAGCATAATTTTTAATTTTAGAAGCTAAAATTATTTGATTATGTCATTCCAGCAGCTCCCATCTCAGAATAAAATCCAATCACCTTATCTTGGATTGCAAAAATCAACAGGATCTTGTCCCTGCTGACCCCACTGACCTAATTTCATGTATCCTCCTTCTTGACCGCAGTCTTTAGCTATTATGACCTTTAAAAAAAATTCTTGAGCATCTCAGGTTCCTTCTTGCCTCAGGGTCTTTGCCCCAGCTATGTCTTCTGCCCAGAATATTCTCACCTTGATCTTCCTATAATTAGCTTCTCATTTTCATTCGGGTGCCTGTTTAAATGCCACTTGCTCTGAGAATCCTTCTTCGCTCACCCCGTCTAACCAAACTGCCAGTCTCTCTCCTTCCCATCCTTCTATTATAATTTTCTGCATAGCACTTATCACTGCTGAAAATTTTAGGGACTATATTTGTCTTACTCACTTTTGTCTTTCCAGCTCCTAGAATAGTGTCAACACAGAATACGTTTTCAATAAATGAATATGTGTACAAGATATGTCAGTTATGATGTCTGGCCCTTCTCCATCATTTATTAGGGAAACATTTCCACCAGTGGTCCAAAGGCATAGCCACCCAGTTGCAGATGTGACTTGTTATAAAGGTGGACTGACTTGAAAAGATGATTTTGGCTAGTCAGATTTTCTCTAGACATCTGAGCCAGGAAACAAAGAAAGAATTGCCAAAAAGCAGTGAAGCCTGCATCTGAAAGATCATGAAATATGGCTGTAGCTGAAAGAGACTGTGACAAGAAGTAGAGAGGGAAGAAACTAGAAGTCAGCAGAGGAAGGCAAATGAGTGTGAGGAAGAAAGAAGCATTCCCATTTAGGCTGGCTGGGAAGTGATAGCAAGTCACTAGAATGAAGGTCTAGACCTAAGACTCCAGTGAGTTCTCTAGAGTCACTTCAAATCTAGAGCTGAGACCCACACCATTGTGGCTCCCGGCATTAGAGTTTCATGGGATTTTCTTTGGATTTAAAATAAATCACTCTTTGTTGGTAGTAATTTGAACAAATATTTATTCCTTCAATGCAAACAAAGGCTGACTATAATATTACAGTGGCCTATGGATGAATATTTAATTATCAGTTGATTAATATTTATTTATTGATATGAGATCAATTTACCAATAAGTATTAATTGAACATTGCCAAGTTCAAGCTACTGGGTATAAGAAACTAGTACATGACTTTACAACAAAATAATACAGTACAACTGCAATACTTTGTTTTCTGCAAGTTGTTCCTCTCCTGGCAGTCTGTGGGCACCTTGCATTTCAGCGATAATCTACAGCCCCCTGCAGTGAGCACAGCAGCCTACACCTAATCAGGGGCAATCATAAGTAAGATTATTTTGCATCATTTGGCTATAATTAGACCAGCTTTCTTTTTAGTGGTTCATTAGCATGATATTTTGCTTTCAGAACCAACAAACTCAGTCTAAATTCCTCTGTAAGTAGAGGCAGAGTTGTAAATTGGAATGAGAACTATTGGTAACAATAAGAACAATGAAAAGGGAAGCAGAAAGGAATATTTCTTGGTTTTCTTGGTTTTCCTGTATCCCCAAATTGCAAATTTTAAAGCCCACAAAGGCAATAGCCTGTTTGCCTGTGCTCCTTAACAATAACCTTCATATATTCTGTTCCAAAGGGAGAGCTGGCTGACAATTAGACCCTCTCAACAATGTTGGAGTTTCTCATAAAATTATTTTAATGCCAGTTTTCCCTTTCTATTTCAAGCAGGAAAACATTACATACATGAAATTCACATATCTTATCATTTGCCTTGGCCTCTCACCTGTCTCTTGTTGTTTTTAGTGTATGAGGCATATAAATTTCTCAGCTTTTAATGGAACTAAAATTTCTTAGCTATTGATAGAACTAGGTTTTAATGGATCAGTATTTGTAGCCATTGTTATTTCAAAATGAAAAAAGCAGTTACAGTAATAAGAAAAAGAGTATCTGATTATTTAGTGAAATCCATGTGTAGTAAGTATTGAATAAGCATTCAAATTAAGGCACATTGCAGGTGCAAAAATCTGTGGTTACAACGTATGGAGAAAGAGGAGACCAATATCTGTATCAAAACCCTCTTAAAGTTAAGAAATTTATTCTTAAACTGTCATATAAACACGAATATCTTGGGCATCTTGTTAAAATACAGATTCTGATTCAGTAGTTCTTTAGTGAGGCCCAAGATTCTGCATTTCTCACAAACCCCTGCTGATGCAATGCTGCCAGTCGGGGACCATGGCCTGCCCAGTAAGGTCTAGGGACATGCTGTCCAATGGAAATACAATATGGGCCACATATGTCATTTTTACTTTTCTAGTAGCCACATTAAAAAGTAAAAATAAACTAGGTCAATTTTAATGATATATTTCATTTAACATCATTTATCTAAAATATTATTTTAATATGTTAATAACATACAATATATTCATGAGATATTTTGCTTTTTTATATACTATTCCTTTGAAGTCTGCTGTATGGATTATACATATACCTCATCTCAATTTGGACGAGTCACCTTTCAGGTGCTCAATAGCTTCCTGTGCCTGGTGGCTACCATATTGATGGTGCAAGTCTCTAGGATAATTCTTACTTTGAAACCCAGGGACAGGCATGAATCTATATACAGGTGAAATCAGTAGCTACCCATCCTCCTGAGTTCTGTAAACAATAACAGTGTGCCTTTGGCTTCCTGAATTTCATTTCAAGCCGAATATTCAAATTTAGCCATGAAAAGTTATTTAGTGGGGCCCAGGGGGTGCTATGATTCATGTCTGTAATCCTAGCACTCTGGGAGGCCAAGGCAGGAGGATCGTTTGAGCTCAGGAGTTCAAGACCAGCCTGAGCAAGAGCAAGACCCCGTCTCTAATAAAAATAGAAATAAATTAGCTGGACAGCTAAAAATATATAGAAAAAATTATTTCACCACCAGGCATGATGGTGCATGCCTGTAGTCCCAGCTACTGGGGAGGCTGAGGCAGAAGGATTGCTTGAGCCCAGGAGTTTGAGGTTGTTGTGAGCTAGGCTGATGCCACAGCACTCTAGCCCAGGCAACAGAGTGAGACTCTGTCTCAAGAAAAAGAAAAAAACGTTATTTAATGGGTGTGACAGGTGAGTTTAATTAATCATTAGTACTCTTTGATGCCCTATAATTGGGGGAATTAAGTATTCAGATTGCTAAATCATGAAAAGCAAAGAGAAGGACCACATCAGATGTGTTTTAATCAGGAACAGTAGAAATGTGGAAGAAGGGAGAAACAGTATGAAAAATAAGCCAACTGAGAAGAGTAAAATGACATGAGATCCCACCATAGGGCTCTTTGGACAGTGTACCAGGTTGGAAAGGGCGGAGGATGCTTACCAGGGTGGTGAAAGGAAAACAGACATAGTGGACTACGTGGCATCACTTAGAATTAAATCAAGGTGTCATGTTATGTAACTTTGAAATCATAGAAACTACATGTTATAGCATATCATCGTTGTTCAAATTTAAAGCAGAGTGGGAAGTGACTAGTGTCTAAGAAACACCTAGGAGGACTTTTTCAAATGCATGCATCCTATAGATATTCTAATTTCCTTCTTCTCCCTAAACCAATTAAATTACAGAATTCAGTAATGACTCTTTGTAATTGTCATGCCTTGTATCTCTAGAGGCATTGTTTTAATATATTCTTGATGGGGTTTTATTTGTTATAACCAATAGTTTATTTAGTCCTTGGGGGCAGAATAGACACCAACACTAAAATTACACTTCTGTTTTTCATTCATTCAATCATTCATTTTTATTTTCTCAACATATGGTTGAATGCATATTACATAAAGAGTAATTAGTGTTCACCATTTCGAGAAATTTCTTTCCCAAACATTTGATATTAGGTATCATTTAAATATCTTGTTCTGTTAACCTCCCTCTACCTTCTACCCTCAAGAAATTTGGGTATATAATTTTATGTTATAGCTAAGTCTCTCCTTGCAACATAAGAAGGTTCAAATACCCGTGTTCAGTATAATAAAACCTCATTAATTTCAACCTCACAAATTCCATATATGTCTGCATTCAGGCTTAGTCAGAACTACCATTTACTCTATGGTACTATGCACTCTTATTGAGCAAACCCAAATTTAATACACAGGTTTAATCACACAATTTTAATCTATTGAAGTATCTTGGTCTCACCAAATTTTATGTAATGTACGCATTAACAAATAATTATCTTCCATATAGTGATGCCAGTGTGGAAGGACCTCAATTTTCCAGCATTAATTCTATGCATATATAACTCTGGGTCAGGAAATGAAATTTAATTTAAGACATTCTATAAAAGTAATGTTCTATTCATTCAGGCTGGTCTCCTTTCCAATTGTGTTATTAGAGAAGTTTAATCTTCTCTGAATATTTTTGTTCCATGAAATGTGTATTAGAAAGAAATTTAAAAGTTTTTAAAAATGTGTGGCAAGTTGACTATTGAAACCCCCATACACTAAGGGTATAGATCATTTGATGCAGTGAATTCTGTAAGACTGGTTAAGGGTCTTGTGTTTTGTGCCTGAGGTTTCTTGATTTTTTTTTTTTCTTTTCTTTCAGCTGGAGTGTTCTAGAGAAAATGAAACACAAAACAAGAAACTAAATAAATTGTGTGTTTAGAACTTTAGTGTGTGTGCTAAGGAAGAACCTGTCCCTGAATTGAAAGCTCATTCCTTAAAGACTAAGACTCTAGGCTGTAATTAGCTTACTTATCTTCTTGCTTTTGCTCACAGACAATCTAGAAACTTCTCTTCCAATTTTGTATTTGCTTGATGGAAAATACCCAAGTAGACATTTTTAAATGTTCTTTTATTCATATCATCCATTTTTGACTGTGGATGTTTTCATCCACTATAATGGGTCAGTATTATAATTGCCTTTCTGTTTATGTGTCCAGTTCATAAGGTTGATAAAAATCACTTTTCATCAAAGGATCTGTTGTTTGGCCACACTAGGAGAGCTCCTGGGTTATATAGCATTTGTGGGATTTTGTTACTTCCTTCACATCTGCTGGGGCTTAATGGCTTATGTTTTAGAAGTTCATTCACCTCTCACCTAAGGTGTACATTATTAAATGATCTCATTTTAATTACCTTGTTCTTATTTTCATCACGTTGCAGTAATTTCTCTTCATGCTTAATTTGTTAGCAACTTTAATGGGGGAAAATGGTATGTCCTGGTCTTTCTGTTTCTAAGCATCAGAATTGGATGGGTCATGGCAGATTTGCTAATGAAGACCAGCTGATGGTAAGTTACTTGATTGTGAGTTTGGGAGCCTGCCAAAAGAATGCAGGGAAAAAAAATCCATAACTTCAATATTTTTGAGATAGAATAGACTGGTCATAAATTGAGGCTCTTCTCAATATAAGCAGAGATGTGACAACAAGACTTGCAAAGAGCTTATTTTTATTTATTTTCTAGTTGATGTTATCACATACTATCACTATGCTAATCTCTTACTTAATAGTTATAATTTTGATAGAGTTATTTTTAACAAATGGACAAAAAGACAGGTTGAGCTATTTTAATAAATTTGCATCATTTCTCTCATATACATATATTTTGTTTATTGTTATTTCTTTCTAGTCTGTCACTTAGTTTTTATTTCATTCCATCGTCTTGAATTTGAGGGATATTTTTTCTTCTAAACAAAAACAGATAAAATCAAAATCAGTGCATATTTTGCCTATGTTATAATGTAACCATTATAGCTATGTATTTGCAAAAATTATGTCTGAAAAAAGGTAAAAAGTAAATACTGTGAATCTGACAGACATGACTGGAATTTGGTCTTGCTGCTTTGATCTGTGTGACAGTGCATACTTTTTTCTTATTCCTGTGAGCCTCACCTTTCTTATCTGTGAAATGGACAGAAGCCCTGCTTGATACAACTGTCCTTCTCTGCTTGAAAATCTATGAGCCTGACACAAAGATGGCACTGTAGGCTTGTTAGGGACCATCACCTTCTTACTAGGGCTCCCAAACCTCCCTAGATCCATGCAAATGTTGTGTTCCATGATTTCTAGGGCGTACAATAATCATAGTGCCCCACATATTTTATATCTTTTAAATCTATCTCCTTATCTATATTGTGAGATCTTTAAAATTTCAATAATTCCAATTCTAATTCCAATTGTACAATTCCAGCTTCCTCATCCTGATATTCTCAGGGCCTTATATAAGACCTGGCCTTAAAGCGATACAAGTAAATCTACCATTTGATCCAGCAATCCTATTACTGGGCATCTACCTAAAAGAACAAAAGTCACTCTATAAAAAAGACACCTGCACTTGAATGTTTATAGCAGCACAATTCACAATTGCAAAGATGTGGAAACAACCAAAGTGCCCATCAATACACGAGTGGATTAATAAAATGTGGTATATGTATACCATGGAATACTATTCAGCTATAAGAAACAACAGTGATATAGCATCTCTTGTATTTTCCTGGATAGAGCTGGAACCCATTCTACTAAGTGAAGTATCTCAAGAATGGAAAAACAAGCACCACATGTACTCACCAGCAAATTGGTATTAACGGATCAACACCTAAGTGGACATATAGGAATAACATTTATTGGATGTCTGGCAGGTGGGGTTTGGGAAAGGGATGGTATATACATATATAATGAGTGTGATGTGCACCATCTGGGGGATGGACACGCTTGAAGCTCTGACTCGAGGGGGGAGGGGAAGGAAGGGGAATATACGTAACCTTAACATTTGTACCCCTATAATATGCTGAAATAAAAAAACAAAACCTGGCATAGAGTGGGCACTTAGAAAATGCAAATTGATGTGAATAAATAATTTTGATAACAATTATTACCATCTCTCCAGTTAAGGGACATTAAACCACATTCTGGTTTGTAAATATCCAGCAATAGTTAATTGATAAAGATACCATAATGTCTTTACATACATTATATATGGACATCTCTACATTATAAGTTCATTGAAATAAAAAAGGACTCATATTATTTTTTCTGTGAAAACAAAGTATGGTTTTTTGATTGAATGTTAACATTATGTTCATCTGTCTGTAAGCTATCCCTGTTTAAATGCTGTCTAGAGGCAGCAGTTAAAGCTATGAAAGGAACTTCAGATATGCTTTCAAAGATTAACTTCCAACTCAATGATCCATTGTGAGGTCTTATTGCTCAACATAATAATAGACTCTACCTTATTGGGTCATTTGTTAAAATCATACCACTTAATTTGGTGCAATGCCATTTGTGGTTATTACTCAACCTCAGCCAGGCCTTCCACGGGTTCATCATTCCTCTTATTCACCCCCACTTAACTCCTAGCTTACTGTTTACAACAGATAATCCGAACAATTTCCACTTGTTTCAAATTCATAACTGCAGTTTGGAGCACTCATGCTCAGCTCGCTCTGCCTCCAACTTCAGTGATACAATCAGCGACAGCTAACGTGGATGCCTGCCATTCGTAAACCTCTCTGACTTCACATGTCATCAGTCCTGCTCACCTACTCTGTCCCCCTTCTTCTCTTTCTCCCTCTATCAAGCTATCATTTTATCTTTCTTTTTTCCTGACAACTTCCTACAAAACATTCTATTTCACCACCGTATATAATTCCCTGACTCCTCTCTCATTGAAAAAGTCACCAATGGTCATTTTATTAAAGTTGATCATGTTTTTTTCTTATTTTTATACAACTCAATCTCTCCATTGAATAGCGTTGGCACCCAATATGGCTTGGATGCCTTTAGCCTTTCCTCTCCCTCATGACTTCTGCTACCACCCCCCTAATCTTCTCAAGTTATACCCAATACAACAACAGTCCCCAAGGATTTTGGCACCAGGGACCAGTTTCACAGAAGACAATTTTTCCATGGATGGGATGAGGAGGTGGGGGAAGGATGCTTTGGGGATGATTCAAGCACATTACATTTATTGTTCAGTCAAACCTCTCTGCTAATGATAATCTGTATTTGCAGCCGCTCCCCAGCCATAGCATCACCGCCTCAGCTCCACCTCAGATCATCAGGCATTGGATTCTCATAAGGAGACACGACCTAGATCCCTCGCATGCGCAGTTTGCAGTAAGGTTCATGCTCCTAAGAGATTCTAAGGCCAGTGCCCATCTGACAGGAGGCAGAGCTTATGCAGTGATCTGAGGGATGGTGAGCAGCTGTAAATACATATGAAGCTTCACTGACTGGCCTGTCACTCACCCACTACTGTGCAGCCTGGTTCCGACCAGGCCACAGATGGGTACCATGGACAGATTCCAGTCCATGGCCTGGGGGTTCGGAACTTCAGCGATACAATACAATCTAAATCAGGCGTCCTCAAACTACGGCCCATGGGCCACATGCCACCCGCCAAGGACATTTATCCAGCCTGCTGGGTGTTTTTGCCTCCGCTGCCTGTCCTGCTTAGCAGCCAACTCGTCCCGGGCCCACAGTGTGCATGTGTGGAATGTGCAACCGCACTCTCCAACGGCCCTCTAACGGTCTGAGGGACAGGGAACTGGCCCCCTGTTTAAAAAGTTTGAGGAGCCCTGAAAATAAAAATGGTATGGTATTCTTCCTCTGAAAATAGAGTGTGAAGACTAATCTGTCTACTAGCTTCCCTTCTGATTCCTAAGCACCTGCTATGTGAATTTCTTTTAGCATTAGTGCTACAGTATTTGACACTGCTGGTTGTCTATTTCTGTAAAACCTTCCTTGCCTCAAAGATGAAGCTCTCTTCTCTTTCCCCTTGCATATTTTCTCCTTCTAGAGCTCTTTTTGTTTCTGCTGATCCCCATATTTAGGCTTTCTCTAACAATCTAGCCTGGGGTCTTTGCCCTCCTGGGGTAATTTCATTCTTTCCTTTGTCTCCAGTGATCACCTTTCTCCTAACCACTCTTGTACTGTCAGCTCCAAATGTGATCTCACTTTCTTTGAAATCAACCCCTAAAATCACACAGGAGATTATGTTACTAAAGGGTTTTTTAAAAACGTATTAATGACTTTGGTGGGTAACTATGGTTTATTGACAAAAGAAAATATAACATGTTTTATGTAGCAATGCTCTCCATGAATTTAATCTGGTTCTAAATTTTATTCAAGAGTACTGAGTTTGCATCCAAGCATTCTGAAAATCTTCTGCAAACATCTGAATTCTTTTTTCTTTAAAAATCGCTCACACAAAATAAAGAGCTCCACTTAAATGGTGCAGGCTAGCTATACAACCAGTGTTTTATCTAATCCAGGACATGGGAAATGTTGCCTCTCTTGTACCATTAACCACATTAATCATGGTTGAAAAAAAAACAGAACTTTTAATATCTTAAGGAAAGGAATCATTCTTTTAATAACTATACAAAGCTTTCCTTCATCTTGAAATAGACAGCAAATTTCATTATGACAACCTTTCTTTGGAATTGCTGATTAATTGCTTTGTGAGAAATTAATCAGTTATATTTTATTCTTTATACAGAGAAGCAAGCTCATTGCTCATATCTGGGTAAAGAGAGTACATAATAAGAATGACATCAATGGCTACTACTACTATTGTGATTTTTCTAAGTGCTACATGAAAGCACAGTACTGAGAGGCTTCTTAATCCTCATAATAATATAGAGAATTAGATACAATTATTATCCTTATTTCATAAATAAGGAGACTGAGGTTCAAGGATCACCAGTAACTTATGGAAAGTCATGCAGCTAGTAAGTGGCAGAGCCGGGATTTGAATTCATATCTGTCTAATTCCAAACCTACATTATCTAGTATGGTGTAAAGAACATAGAATTGTGTGTCTAAGAAGACTCTCATTTCAGCTCTGCCATTATTTATCTGGTTACTTTAACCAAGTCCCATAAACTCAATAGGTCTTAATGTGTACAAACTCATATAGACTGTGAACTAAGATCCATTATAGTTCAAAGAATTTTCAACTTTTATTATATCTCCAGGCCAGTGTCAGTACATGGTTGTTTTGTAAAGAAAAGCAGATTCTAATCTCAAAGGGAGAAACTGACCCATTTATGTTGCCATTATATCTTCAAACATTTAAAGTATACTATGTCTTAGGCATTGCGATAAGTGTTGGATATATGATGGTGAGAAATAGATAACAACCTTGAACACATACACTTGCCTTCTACTCTATCTTAAAACAAAAGGTTAAATCATGGGCCCCTGTGCTTGTTGGTCTAGTAACAGCTTAACCATTAGCTGCAATCACCTTCCTAGATTATATGTTTAGGGTTTCCCTTAAGTTTCAGCATTGTGTTTCTGGCCATATATTCAAAATAAGCAAGCAAAACCTAGTCTGTGGCGCTAGAATCTTGTTTGGGTCATGTCCTCTTGAAAGTCACATTGACATAATTTTTCTTATTTAATAGGGAAGAATGATTTTCCCCCTCCCTGCTTCACTGTCCCCCTCTCATGATAATTTTGGTGTCCTTGGGCAGCTTTAGAATGATGCATTCCCTATACAAATGATTAAAAGCTATTAAAAGTTTGAAAATATGACACTTAGTAAATTCAATTCTACCAAAATATTTAATCATTTTGAAGAAAATTAATTTTGCAACTGCAATTTTCATTTCTTTCCCCCAAAAATGCTTATGTTAAAAATTATTTATAATGTATATGAATATTATCTGTTTTCTAGATACTACTTTTTACTCTTTCATTTTTTTTACAGATATAGGAAATAAGCATGAAATGTTTGCTTTGTAAGGAAAATAATATAAACACCAAAATTATTATTTTATAAACTATAAAATTATTCAATTTACCACACTCAAACTAACATTGAGAGCAACATGGAGATAACTTTTACAAAGTTTATTTTTTAACCCATTAGAAAACAAAAAAATAAGAAAGCTAACTAATGGGATAAGTATTAATAATTTCAAAGAGAAGAGTTGCATGGCTGCTCTTATCCCTGAGAGGAATGGAGGAAAAAGGGGAAAGAAGAAATCATCCCACATTTACAAAGTTTTACTAACAGTATGTGGGCTTGGAAAGAGTGAATACTGAAGAGGCCAGCCACAGAGATAGTCAGCACCCACTGTGCTGCTCTTGCTCATGAATTGCACTGAGCCCTCTACAGTCTATGAAACCTTCAGCTGAGTGCAAGACTGCAGCCTGCCTAAGGCTGAGGGCTGAGCCAGGCAGCAGAGAGGGAGCCTCCTACCTGCAGGAGACTTGTGAGCTCTGCACTCATCTCTGCAGGGCCAAGGCTTGCCGCCGGCTGTGATGGGGCAAGAGGCATGAGGCCTCTTTCAAGGTGCAGAAAGCTCTTCTTTGGTGGATAGCACCTCCAGTCTCAGTTCTGAATTTTCAGCCTTTAACTACAAACTACTTTGAATCAAACATACATACACGTGTGATGTATTGGTCGGCCAGAGACCTTGTCAGATTTTACACAAAGAAGTTGGTATATTAATTTATTCAGGCTGCCATAGCAAAATACCACAAGCTGGGTGGCTGAAACAACAAAAATTTATTTTCCTATAGTTTTAGAGGCTAAAAACCCCTGATCAAGGTGCCATCAAGGTGGGTTTCTTGGGAGGGCTCTCTTCCTGGTTTGCAAAAGGCCACCTTCTCACTGTGTCCTTACGTGGTCTTTCCTCCGTGTGTGCTTGGAGAGAGGAAGATCTCTTCTTATAAGAACAGTAGTCCTATCAGATTAGGGACCCACCCTTATGATGTCATTTAACCTTAACTATCTCCTTAAAGGCCCTATCTCCAAATATGGTTGCATTAGTGGTAAGGGCTTCAACATACATACTGGAGAGTTGGTGGAGGGGTTACAATTCAATCTATACCGGTTGGAGTTGCCCTCCTCAGATTCTCTCCTTTCTGGGATTCCCTCTTCACTTTGGCAATGGCCATGGCTGCTGCCCTCAGCTCTGCCCTGTGGTAACTCAGACACTAAAATGGTGAGTTTTCTGTAGGAGCTTCCACTTCTCCAAGTCATGTTGTAACTGCAGTCCACATTAGGCAAAAACAGCAAAAGCAGGAAAATGACTCCATACCCATTTTTGACTCTTCAAAATCTCCCTGCCTATTTTTGACTCTCCCAAACTGTGTTGTTATTCTTGTTTTGTTATTCCATCCCGAGTTGATAGGTTTTATTGCCACTGATTAATATGTCTATCGTTTTGTTAATACCACACTTTCTCTATTTCTCTACTTTAGGGGTTCTCAATCAAGAGTAATTTTGTCACCCAGGGGACATTGAGCAATGTCTGGAGTCATTTTGATTGTAATGACTGGGTGGGAAGGTGCTATGGCATCTCATGGCCAGGGATGCCGCTAAACATTCTACATCGCACAGAGCATCCCACCCTCACCCCTGGCAAATATTTCTGAAAGCAATTAAAGATGAACTAATGAATGAAGGTATCTACTATGTTCATGATTTTGAAGACCCAACATTGTTAAATTGCCCATTCTTCCCAAACTGATTTGTAGATTCAACAGAATTCAAAATCATAGCAGTCTCTCTTGGGAAAAAAATGACAAGCTGATTTTTAAAATTTATATGGAAATGAAAGGATCAAGAAGAATAAAACAACTTTGTAAAATAAGAACAAAGTTGGAGGAATTACCGTTATCTGATTTCAAGACCTACTATAATACTATGGTGTGTTATTGCTGTAAATATAGGCAAATAGATCAGTAGGAGCAAAAAGGGAGTCCAGAAATACACCCAGGTATGCCTAGTCAATTAATTTTGACAGTGGAGATAAGAATTCAATAGAGAGGGTAATGTATTTGTAGCATATAGTATTAGAACAACCAGATATGGAAAAAATAAGCATTGTCTCCTGCTTCATTCCGTATGTAAAAATAACTCTGGGAGAGTCATAAAAGTCCTAAGAGAAGTATAGTTTTACCAAACATTGCCAAATTGCTAAACAATATAATTTTACTAATTTGCACTCTCACCAAAGGATACAAAATTCTATTTCTCCCTATCCTTTAGAACATTTTGTTATCATTAGGTTTTTAATGTTTCTCACTTTTGTCACTTATTTTTAAAAAGAAAACCTTCAGTGCCCAAAATACCTAGATATGCATTAACTTCCTTTGGTGTCTGTACCCTGGCAAAAGGGGTTTCTTAAAACATTTCAAAGATTATTGGACACAAAGTCTGAGCTGATATTAATAACCAGAGACCTAAAGCAACATAATGCCTCCCTTCTTATAGTAGGAACTAACAGGGTCCGGTCCAGGTAATAAATGGCAGGTGTAAATCCTTATGACCTTGGATTTGGCAATGAATTCTTAGGTATTATGCCAAAAGCACAAACAACAACAATGATAATAACAGCAACAAAAATAGATAAATTGGTCTTCATCAAAATTAGAATGTTTTATTCTTCAAAGGACATTATCAAGAAAGTGGAAAGACAAGCTAGAGAAATGGAGAAAACATTTAAAATTAGGTACCTGATAAGATTCTCTTATCCAGAAAATAGAAAGAACTCTAACAAGTCAACAAGAAAAACAAACAGCCCGTTTTAAAAATGGGCAAAGCATCTACTGAGATGATCATATGGTCTTTGTTTTTGCTTTTGTTTATGTGGTGAATCACATTTATTGGTTTGCATGTGTTGAACCATCCTCGTATTCCTGGGATGAAGCCCACTTGGTCATGGTGGATTATTTTTGTGATGTGCTTTTGAATTCAGTTTGCTAGTATTTTATTGAGGATTTTTGCATCTATATTCATAAGGCATATTGGTCTGTAGTTTTCTTTTTTGTGTTGTGTCCTTTCCTAGTTTTGGTATTAAGGTGATACTGACTTTGAAGAATAAGTTGGGGATGATTCCCTTCTTCTTGATGTTATGAATTAATATCTGCAGTATGGAGTCCAGCTCTTCTTTGTAGATCTGGTAAAATTTGCCTGTGAATCCATCTGGCCTGGGGCTTATTTTTTGTTGGAAGATTTTTTATTACTACTTCAATCTCTTTGCTTGTTATTGATCTGTTCAGGAATTCTATTTCTTTCTGATTAGGTCTTGGGAAGTGTGTATTTACAGGAATTTGTCCATTTTCTCTACATTTTTGAGTTTATGTGCATAGAAATTTTCATAGTATTCACAGATAATATTTTGTATTTTTGTGGTATCAGTTGTAATAGCTACTTTTTCATTTCTGATTGAGGTTATTTGGGTCCTTTCTCTTCTATTCCTGGTTAATTTAGCAAGACGGCTATCAATTTTGTTTATCTTTTCAAAGAATCGACTTTTTGTTTCATTGATCCTTTCTATTTTATTTGTTTATTTGTTCACTTTTAATTTCATTTAGTTCTGCTCTGACTTGAGTTTTGTCTTTTCTTCTGCTGGCTTTGGATTTGGTTTGCTCTTCCTTTTTCTAGTTCCTTGAGATGTGTCACTAGATTGTTAATTTGTGATCTTTCTGTCTTTTTGATGTAGGCATTTAAAGCTATGTATTTTCCCCTTAGGACTGTTTTTGCTGAATCCCATAGATTTTGATAGCTTGAGTCCCCTTTGTCATTCAGTTTGAAGGATCTTTTGATTTCCATGTTAATTTAAATATTGACCCAATAATCATTCAGCTGCAGGTTTATTCCCATGACTTTGTTTAGAATTCTTGAAATGCATGCTTATTAGTGATTATTGAGCTGTTTATTCATTTATTTATTTTTTGTCTATATATGTATTAATATTTAGGTCTAAATATTTTTCTCTCAATAAAGTTTTAGCTTTACTCAACAAATGATGCTATGTTATATTATCATTATAATTTAATTAAAATAATTTCCATTTCTGCTGTGATTTCTTCTCTGCTCCATGAGTTATTTAGAGATTTACTGATGGTTTCTAAGAGTGCAGATTTTTTCATTTACCTTTTCGATATCGATCTCTAGCTTAATTGCAATATTACTGAAACATACTCTGTATGATTTAAATCTTTTGAAATTTAGATTTACTTTTGAAATTTAGATTTACTTTATAACTCAGCCTATGGTCAATTCTTATAAATTCTTTATGAGTACTTGAATAAAATATACACTCTAGTGTTTGGTTGTCATGATCTACATAGATAGGTCATATTGTTAATTATGATTTTCAAGTTTTTTGTAAAATTTTATTTTTTGTCTGCTTCCTTTTATCACTTACTGAAAGTTGTATGTGAAACTCTATTACCATAAAGGAATATTTGTCTATTTAAAAAGTATTATCCTACATTTTTCATGCAATTTAAGGCTGTGTTATTAGGTACATCCAAATTTAGAATTTCTACATACGATAGATGAATTGAACCACTATTTAACATAAAGGGAGTTTTAGATCTGTCCTTTGTGTTTTGTCTCATACTATTTTTTTTGTTTGTTTGTTTTTTAGTCAGAGTCTCACTCTGTTGCCCACGCTAGAGTGCCATGACGTCAGCCTAGCTCACAGCAACCTCAAACTCCAGGGCTCAAGCAATCCTCTGCCTCAGCCTCCCGAGTAGCTGGGACTACAGGCATGCGCCACCATGCTCGGTTAATTTTTTCTATACATTTTTAGTTGGCCAATTAATTTCTTTCTGTTTTTAGTAGAGATGGGGTCTTGCTCTTGCTCAGGTTGGTTTCGAACTCCTGACCTTGAGCAATCCACTCACCTCGGCCTCCCAGAGTGCTAGGATTACAGGCGTGAGCCATCGTGCCCGGCCTATCCCATACTATTCATAACACAGACACATCAGATTTCTTTTGACAAACAAATGCTTGATAATTTTTTCCATCATTATACTTTCCACCTGCCAGTATTCTTATATTTTAGTTGTGTCATTTATAAGCTTCATATAGTTGGACTTTTCAGTCTGACAATCTGTCCTTTAATTGGAGAATTTAGTCCACTTACATTAATGCAATTACAGATTTATTTGCTTCTAAATATATACCTTACTTATTGCTTTCCATTGGCCTTGTGTTTTTTCTAAATCTCTTTTGTCTTATTACTGATTGATTATTTTAATTATTTCATTTTCCCTCTGTATTAACCTAGAAATGGTATACTCTTTTCCTTTTGTTGGTTACATTCAAGATTAATACATACATCCTTGGATTATCAAAATTTAATTTAATTTGTATTTTAAATGTAATTTAATATTCTTTCATTCCCTGTACCTTTCTCTTTCTTTCCATACATATCCATGTATGGATGTGTATATACATATTGTTGTTCTGGATAATCACTTGCCCTAGCACCACTTGTTACAAAAACTATTCTTTCCCCACTAAAATTTTTGAAAGGCTTTTCAAAATTCAATTTAACATAAATGTCAGCGTTTATTTCTGAACTCTCGATTCTATACCATTGATCTATATGTCTATACTTATACCAGAACCACACAGGTCTTGATTACTGCCGCTTTGTTGTAAGTTTTGTAAATGGAAAATGTGAGTTCTCTAACTTTCTTCATCCTTTTCAAGATTGTTTTTTGGGTCTTTTAAATTTTTATATGAATTTTAGTATTAGTTTACTAATTTCTGCAGTTATGTCAGATCAGATGTTGATAAGGATTGCATTGAATCTGCAGATCAATTTGGACAGGATTGCCTGTCTTAAAACAATGTTATAATAATATCAGAACAATGTTAAGTCTTTTGGTCCATTAACAAAAGAAGTCTTTCATTTACTTAGATCTACTTAAATTTATCTCAACAATGCTTCATAATTCTTAGAGTTTAAATTTTATACTATCTCAATTTTATTTCTAAGTATTCTATTCTTTTGAATGGTATTGTAAATGAAGTGTTTTTTCTTAATTTAATTTTCATATTTTTCACTGATGATATATATAACCTCAATTGATTTTTGTATATCATCTTGTATCCTGCAACTCTGATGGAATTATTTAACAGTTATAATCTTTTTTTAGTGAATTCATTGGAACTTTCTATATACAAAATCATGTCGTCTGTAAATATAATTCTACTTCTTTCTTCCCAATTTGTATGCCTTTTTATTTCTTTTCATGACTATTGCCCTAGCTATAACTTTTAGTACACTGTACTCTAAAAAAGTGATGAGAATAGACATCCTTATCTTGTTTCTGTTCTTATGGAAAAAGGTCCTTCTGATCTTATATATAATATAATCTTATTATATGTTTGCTAGTAATATGTTAAGGATTTTTGCAACTATATTCATCAGGGATATCGGTCTGCAGTTGTTTTTCTTGTGATTTTTTTTATGGTTTTGGTATCAGAGTGATACTGGCCTCATAGAATAGGTTTTAAAATGTTCTTCTATTTTTTTTGGAAGAGTTTGTGAAAAATTGTTATCAGTTTTTTTTTTTTTTTTAATTTGGTAGAATTTAAGTTCACCAATGTCACCATTGGACTTAGGCTTTTCTTTGTAGATAGTTTTTAAGTTCCTGATGCTTGTCATAAGTCTATTCATATTTTCTACATTTTTTGGAGTCAGTTCTGTACTTTGTGTTTTTCTAGGAAATTATCCATTTTATCTAAGTTATTTAATTCATAGACATACACATTTTCATTTTGTTCCTTATAATCTTTTAAAATTTCCAATTTTTTTTCCTCTCATTAATTTCTAATTTTATTCAATTGGGGTTGTAGAACAATCTTTGTTTAATTTCAAGGATTTTAAATTTATTGAGGCTTGTTTTATGGTTTATCACCAAAATCTTTGTTGTTATTTAGAGCTCTTTTAGTCTTGAATTTCTTGGTATTCAGTGCTTTTGAAAAAAAAACAGTTACTTTGGAGAATGCTTAGGAGCTCTCTGTTCTTAAGCTCCCTCTTCACCTGGGTGAAATCTCTGAGCCCATGCTCTGGAGCTGGAGGCAGAGACAATAGCGTATATTTTAATTTGTAGTGACACTCCTGTTTTATAATCAGGACACTATGTGGGGGAGGTAACTTCTGGTTTCTTATCTTGCCTCTCCTGATATGGATCTCTGACTTACAAGCAAGCTGGAGAGAGGGCATGGGTGAGGGCAAAGGCAACTGGTACCCCAGTATTCTCAGCCTGATGTGCTTGGGGTTCATGTAAGTGTGGTTTTCTCTGTTATGATATTTCTTGGGGTTTATAGAGTTTCATGAGGCTTGAACTTGATGTCCTCAGTTTTGGAAAATTATCTCTTCACATATTGCTTATGTTTTCTTTACCACTTTTTCTTCTGGAATTCAAATTCTTAAATTTTAGACTCTATATCTCCTATACTCATTATTTTCTTTTGTATATTTTCCATTCTTTTGTTTCTCCTTCATTCTTGTATTTTGTTTTAACCAGCTTTTCTCTTTTCCTACTCCCTTTATCTATGTCTAAATTGTTGTTAAACTCAACTCTCTCTTTAACCCACTGGGATCTAAGTTATTGTATCTTTTAGCTCCAGAGTTTCCATTAGTTTCTTTTTTATGATTTTTCAGTTCTCTGCCAAATTCTCAAATTGTCTCTTATTTCTTTTGAAGTACATTTTTGATAACTCCATACTCTGGCACCCTTATATTTTTAATTCTATATCTATTATAATATTTCTCATAGTTCTGGTTGCATCGTGTGGTCTCTTTTTGTTTCTGGTATGGCTGTTGCATATGAAAAGTGGTAAAAGAAAAAAAAAATGAAGCTTAGGAGAATGTCGTCTTCATCTAGTGAAGGTTTGCTTTTGCTTCTGGCAGACAACCTGAGCCGCTAGCAATCACAGGCCATTTTAATAAAATTATAGGAATTGAAAGTATTTGAGGCTGGGCTTTAGTAGATTTCACAGCTGATCTCTTTCCGGTTCATACTTACAAATAAGTTATAGTCTTTCAGAGTCTCAATCCAAAGTCTTGCACTTTTACTAGAATTCCCTATCCTTGCCAGACACTGAAATACAAGCTTCATTCTCCCAGCTCCAGAAGGCTTTAAAATTTCTGCTCAACTCCTCAATCTCCCAAATGCTTCTTCTGGCTTAGCTTCTTGCAGAAAAGCTGTTCCAGATTTCTGGCTCACTCACCTGGGTTATACTCTTCTAAAGGGCTCAAGACCTGTCATTTCTCATGCTTTGTTAGCTCTTTAAAGTATTCAAGCAGATGATTTTTATATCTCGTCCATCTTTTCTTGCTGTGCTCAGCAGGACTGTTATTCCCTAATAAGTTGTTAGCTATTACCAAAAGCAGAAGCTCTGCAATCTGCTTTTTAAAATCAATGTAAGCAATATTTTTAAAAACCTAAAACTAAACAAACAAAAAATCAGTATCTTCTCAATACATTTATAATAAAACCAAATACCCAATCATGTTCTACAAGGTCCTATAAGACCTGGCAAAGATCTATTTATTCAAACTTGCCTTAACTAATCTTTCCTTAACTCACCTTAACTCACCGACTCCTACAAGATTAGTCATTCTATTCCTCATACACACCCAACACCTTCCTACCTCTCGTGCTATTGTATTTATTGTTCATCTTGGAACACTATTACCAGAGCTTTCCACATGATTAATTCCTGTACATCCTTATCTTTGCTGCAATATTTCCTCCTGAAAACAGACTTGCCTGTTTATCCAACTTAAGAGACTTCCCCACTTCCCATTCTTCATTGTGACAACACCCTCTTTATTTGTCATATAGCATTTATCACAATCTGTAATGATCTTTATTTTTATTAGATTTCTATTTTAATATAGACATAACTTTGTGAATCACCACTGTGTCTTTAGCACTATGAATAATGTCTGGCACATAGTAACTACTCATTAAATATTCATTTAAACAAACGAATTACGGCCCATGACTATAAGCAAATTCATTACCTTTTTTGACCCATACTTTTTTTACCTTTCATTTTAAAGTGGAGGTGATCATAATAATAATGCCTGGCATACCTAGTTAATAAAATATTAAGTATGAAAATATCTGACACATAAAAGACATTCAATAAACTTATTTTTCCTTCCCTCTTCTCTCTTTTCCAGGTCATTACTAAATGACAAAGTAAACATCATTTTACCTTTTTGGCATGATATATTCCCCTGTATGATCTAGTAAAGGGTAATTTATAACGCAATAAAATTATAGAATGGGGTTGGGGACTTTCAAATTTCCCTGGACGAATACAGGATTTTTTTTTTTTTTTGGTTTTGGTGTTTTTGCATGCTCTTGATTAAAAAAAACCAAAAAACAAAAAATCCTTGCTCCTTGAAAATAAATGTTTGCATAACTGAAAAACATAAGTTAAAATAAAATGAATATTTATTTGGTTTGGGTTTGGCATTAATTTGTGTATAGCAACGGTATTGGAAAGATAGCAAAATTCTTGCCTCTGCTGTGAATCTATTACTGGCTGTCACCTCCTGTTCCCCAGTCACTATCTAATTAAGGCATTGCCCAGATTTTATGTCCTAGAAGTGAGGTGGACAGAATGTATTTACTGCAGGACCCTTGGCTACATGATGGTTAAATGGTCTGAGCACATTTATTAAATATGATTTGACTATGATTTATACCGTGTTAGTGTTGAAATGTTTTGAAATTTCAATTCCCATGTATCCCATTATTTCTGTTCTTAGGTTTTTAATGAACAAGCATTTCACCAAGTAGATCTCATTAGCACAGACATATTAGGACTGGTAGATTTGTTCTATACTTCATTCCATGAGGGAGCAGTTATGATGGCATTCTGCAGAGCTTGGCAGGGCTCTAGTCTGCTGCCATTGAGCTATAGAATATAATATAATGCATACATAATAAATTAGCAGTTTGAAACATTTCTTTCTTGATTTTATATACCCATGATATATAAAACCTCGTTCCAGGAGAAGTCCTTCTATTAAGGAAGACTCAATTTATTCCATCAATTTTTTTCCTCTACCTGTATCTGGCATTAGGAATAACAAATTCAATTTTATTAGGATTTCACACTAAAATTCTGTGTATTCTCTTTTGTTTGTAGATAGCAGAGTGACTGCAAATTCCTTGTGTTTAAATATGTTGTGACCCCATTAGAGAGAGGGCACAGTATAAAAACATTCCATGTGTCACAAACACAGTCATTATTTCTAGCACATACTGAAAATTACCAGTATCAACAAGGATATGGAAACCATCAAATTAAAGTCACAAACTAAAGCAGAGCAAATAACCACTCTTTTTACAACAAATGCAAGGCTATGAGTCTATCAAATGTGAAATTAGAAGAACCACATACACTATGAAGTTTAATATAATATGTCTTGAGAATTTCCTTTAAGGTAGACACATAGCTCATAATGTCTCTGCTAGAATCACATTATAAA
>VBSM01003157.1:15794812-15812757 GCA_008086735.1 Cheirogaleus medius | reverse complement strand
AAGAGCACATCACAAAAATAATTCACCATGCCCAAGTGGGCTTCATCCCAGGATGCAAGGATGATTCAACATACATAAATTAAACAATGGTATTCACCACATGAACAGAAGCAAAATCAAAGACCATATGATTATCTTAATAGATTCAGAAAAAGCATTTGACAAAATTCAACACACTTTCATGAAAAAAAACTTTAAGAAACTAGGCTTAGAAGGAACATATCTTAAAATTATAAAAGCCATGTATGACAAATCTACAGTCAACATCATACTGAATGGGAAAAAGTTGAAAGCATTCCCACAAAAAAACTGGAACAAGACAAGTGTGCTCACCATCACCACTTCTATTCAACACAGCTCTGGAAGTCCTAGCCAGAGCAATCAGGCAAGAGACAAAAATAAAGGGTATTCAAATCAGATAAGACAAAGTGAAACTATTACTTTTTCCTAATGATATGATCTTGTATCTAAAATACACCAAAGACTTCACCAAGAGACTCCTGGAATTGATAAATAAATTCAGCAAAGTCTCAGGTTACAAAATCAATGTACACAAATCAGCAGCATTTCTATACATCAATAACAGTCAAGCTGAGAGTCAAATCAAAGACTCAATACCATTCACAATAGCTACAAAGAAAATAAAATACCTAGGAATATACTTACCCAAGGAATTGACAGATCACTACAAAAAGAACTATGAAACACTGAGGAAAGAAGTTACAGTGACACAAACAAATAGAAAAACATCATGCTCATGGATGAGTAGAATCAAGATTGTTAAAATGTCCATACTACCCAAAGTGATTTACAGATTCAGTGCAATCCCCAAAAAAATACCAACATCATATTTCACAGATCTGGAAAAAATAATTATATGCTTTCTTTGGAGCCAGAAAAGAGCCTGAATAGTCAAAGCAATTTACTTACTTTTTAAGTAAAAAGAAGAAATCTGGAGGCATCACAGTACCAGATTTCAAAGTGTACTACAAGGCTATAGTACTCAAAACAGCATAGGATTGGCACAAAAATAGAAACATACACCAATAGAACAGAACAGAGAACCCAGATAAAACCATCCACATGTAGCCAATGATATTTGACAAAGTAGACAACAGTATATACTGGGGAAAAGAAGCTTTATTCAATAAATGGTGCTGGGAAAATTGCTTAGCAACATGCAGAAGAATGAAACAGGATCCATATTTATCACCACTCACAACAATTAATTCAAGATGGATAAAAGATGTAAATATAAGGCATGAAACCATAAGAATTTCTAGAAGATAATATTGTAAAAATTCTTCTAGATATAGGCTTGGGCAAAGAATTTATGAAGAAGACCCCAATGGCAATCACAGCAACAACAAAAATGAATAAATGGGAATTGATTAAATTAAAAAGCTTCTGCACTGCTAAGGAAATAACCAACAGAACAAATAGACAAGCTACAGAATGGTAGTAAATATTTGCAAGCTATACATCCGGTAAAGGGCTAATAACCAGAATCTATAAAGAACTCAAACAAATCAGCAAGAAAAAGCAAACGACCCCATCAAAAATTAGGCAAAAGACATGAACAGAAGCTTTTCAAAAGAAGATAGACAAATGGCCAATAAACATATGAAAAAATGGTCAGCATCACTAATCATCAGGGAACTGCAAATTAAAATCACAGTGAGATATCACCTTTCTCCAGTTAGAATGACTTTTATCAAAAAGTCAAACACCAATAGATGTGTTTATGCTGTGTTGGTGGGACTGCAAATGATTACGACTCCTATGGAAAACAGTGTGGAGATTCCTCAAAGAACTAAAAGTAGACCTACCATTTGATCCAGCAATCCCACTACTGGGTATCTACCCAAAGGAAAAGAAGCCATTTTATCAACAAGACACATGCATTTGAATGTTTATTGCAGCACAATTCAAAATTTCAAAGATGTGGAATCAACCCAAGTACCCATCAATTCATTAGTGGATTGACAAAAATGTAGTATATGTTTACCATGGAATACTACTCAGCCACGAAGAAGGATGAATTAATGCCTTTTGCAACTATTTGGGTGGAACTGGAGACCATTATCCTAAGTGATGTATCTAAAGAATGGAAAAACAAACAACACATGTACTCACTATTATATTGGAACTAACTGATCAGCACACACATTCACAGGGAAAGTAAAACTCAGTGGAAACCAAGCAGGGGAAGAGGGAAAGAGGGGATAGGCAAAAACCTACCTAATGGGTACTCTGGGTGATGGACACACTTATAACCCTGACTCAAGCATTACAAAAGCAATATATGTAATCAAAAACATCTGTACCCCTATAATATATTGAAATTTTTAAAAAGGCATGAGGAAAAAAAAGAGAATGAACAACTCAATCCAAAAATAAGCAAAAAACTTGAATAGACACCTCATCAAAGAAGATATACAAAAGGCCAAGTATAGGAAAAGGTACTCAGCTTCATAAGTCATTAGAAAATTGCAACTTAAAACAACGATGAGATACGTCTACGCAATTATTAGAAAGGCCAACACCTCAAGCACTGACAACACCAAATGTTGGCAAGATTAGAGTAACAATAACTCTCATTCATTGCTGATGGAAATGCAAAATGGTTCAGCAATTTTGGAAGACAGTTTGGCAGTTTCTTCCAAAACTACACATTCTCTTATTATACAATCCAACAATTGTGTTCCTTGGTATTTATCCAAATGAACTGTACACTTATGTCCATGAAAAAAAACCTTCACATTGATGTTTATAGCATCTTTATTAATCATTTCCAAGACTTGAAAGCAAACATGATGTCCTTCAGTAGGTGAATGGAGAAATAAACTAATAATATTATTCAATGCTCAAAATAAATGAAATATCAAGCCATGAAAAGACATGGAGGAATCTCAGATGCATGTTACCAAGTGAAGGAAGCCAATCTGAAAAGGCTACTTACTGTTTGATTCTAACTATATCACATTCTGGAAAAGGCAAAGCTATGGAGACAATTTAAAAAAAAATCAGTGATTACCAGGGATTAGGAGGGAGGGAGGTTAAATACATGGAGTACAGAGGATTTTTAAGGCAATGAGATTACCCTGTATGATACTATAAAGGTGATCATGTAACACACTTGTCAAAACCCATAAAAATGTATAACTATTATGAATCCATAAAAATGTTTAAAAACCCATAGAATATTTTAATACAACACCAATAGTGAACCCTAATACAAACTATGGACTTGAGTGATAATAATGTGTCAAGATAGGTCTTTGATTGTAATAAAAATATCACGCTGATGTGGGATGTTGATTGTGGGGAGGCTGTGTATGCGTACAGGTAGTTGGTATATAGGAACACTGTACTTTCTGATCAATTTTGCTGTGAAGCTAAAGCTGCTCTAAAAAAATTGACTGTTAAAATAAAAGGACAGGAAAAAATGCATCCCCATTACATTCCTCTACTTATTTTAAAATATATATAGATTTGTCTTTCTGTGGGTCTGTGGAGCACTTTTACAAAAATGTTTATATTTTATAGAGTCTCAGTAATTGGCCATTTCATGAAGATGTTGTGGTCCTAGGTTGACTTGTGAATCAATTGTTAGAACTCAAACAAACTTTTCCAAAGAAACAACATTCTCAGAGTGTCTAAATTCCTATCCCTGTCTACAAAAGCTTTTTTGACTCAGTTTGTAGCTGATCATTTGGACTCACACTCACAAACAACCCAACATGTTAGGAACATCAGTTAGAGCTTTCTACTCATTGCCATAAAAGTAGGAACTCTCCAGATTCTGAGTTGCTTTCATTTAGATCTCTGCACCAGCATTTTTGAGAAAATGGTAATAATTCTAGATTTATGGCAGGGGAGGGGAGGTTTCCTGGCCAATACACATTATCTTGGATATAGAAAAGATGGTGATTTTCAGGGGAGATTGCAGTTGGGTGTAAGTCTCTGGAGTTTACATGGTTAAAAGTTTGGAAACCGTATATGCATGGATTATTAGTAAGTTTTCTTTTCTTTTTGTAAGAGTTTTTAACTTACACCAATATTCTTCAAAATATGAGAATAATAATTACAGTTCATATATATTGGGTGCTTTTTATGTGCCAGAAATTAAAGACTTGGTATGGATTGTCTAGTTAATCCTCAAGATAACCATTAGACATGAGTACTTTTATTATCCCCATTTTACAATAAAAAAAATTAAGCTTAGATAGCTTCACTGACTTGCCCAAAATCTCAGATTTAATAAGTGACTATGTCTGGATTTAAATTGATATAGTCTGATAGCAAATTTAAAAATCTAATGCTTCTTTTGGAAGTGGCTCACATAAGGCAAAAACAAAACGTGTTTAAAAATCAGCCTTGCTATTTGACTTGTGTCCATAAACATATAATGCAACTAGAAAACATAAAATAATTTTGGGCTTTAAATAATTCAGATTGTCATATATTAATATTATGCTTACCCAAAGAGTCCAGGTAAGTATCCAGATGTCAACAAGAGAGATTTATTGGCCTGAAAAATGTGCACAGCCACCTCAGCTTTAATTTGGACAATTGAAAGGGAAAGCAAAATTCTGCTTCTCCAAATTGACATATGCATAGTAATTGTTTTCCATGTCACATCCACAGGTACTTTCACTTTTACTAAGTGAACCTTGGCTGAAACAAATATTTTGCTGTTTGATTCTTTTGTAATAGCCTGGACTCAATACTGGAAAGAACTCTACGAAGAGAAGAGAGCAGTAAGCAGAGAACTGAGTAAATGACCTATCTTGGCATTAGCCTCTTCAATTCTTTAATCTGGGGAGCCCTCTGATCAATGCAGCACGCAGAGGCATGGGTCAGGTGTTTTCTCTGCATCCAGTGGTGAAAGAGATGCTTTGCCTAACTGCTACTCAGGGGAAACAATTGGGCTGAAGCTGGAGGAAAGGAAGAAAGAGGGAGTGAGAGACCCAGCAGGGAGCCTGCACAGAAGTGTTCACACCGTGCGCTGTTAGTTATGGCATGACCCGGAAGGCAGCGATATGAAGCGCATCACAAAAGCAAAACTAGCCCTGTAAGCTTCTAAAATTCAGTTCTAAGCATCTGTGATCTGCCTCCTGAACATTTGTATCTCACTATAGGAATGAGGATAAAACAGCTGCACATGTTTTCTCCAGCGCTGTAAACCTGTCATCAACATTGCATTGTTTACATATGGCTATAAGGTCTTTAAGCCCAGGATCCCTTAGCTATACAGCAGGGACAGATATTTACATGACAGCTGTGTCAATTGGAAGCAGCCTTGTGAGCTTGTTTGTTTCACTGATGCTGTAGTCACTGCCACCCGCCCCTCCACCACCCCAAAGACACAAATCCAATTCTTCCCCCTTTTTAAATGAGCTCCATGTTAATAATAGAACTGCAGTGCAGATGCTCAAAATGGAAATAGCTGGCATTTCCCTAACAAGACTCATAATTCTGCTAGAAATAATGGATTTCAAGTGAAATAGCTTGAGTCCAAGAAGAGTGCTTATAATTCATGACCAGACACCCAAATGAAATCAAAATCTGGGAAACATGCAAAGCGCTAATTTTCTACATCAGTGAAATTTATCAAGTTCCTACTGATTAATTTGAACAGTGGTTTGGTTGTTCTATTGGTAGATCTTTGTTTGCCTTGCAAAGACATCTGAATGACATTGATTTAAATATTATTGCAACTTCCTGGTTTTGTGAAAAGCTTTTAAAACTGTAAATCACAAGGGTTTGTAAATCACAGACTCTCTGAATCACAGTGACTAATAGTAAGTGTTTTTATTTTTACTTTTATTATTCTTTACTGTTTGAAGCAAGACTCCTATTTACTTCACCAATCAGGTAAATAGAAATACATCTTTGGAGAACAATTGCCATGCATATCTCCAGGAGGTGGTGCTTAATTCACCACTGTTGCTTTAGTTTATTATTAGCTTTCCAGAGAAAGTACTTATTATATAATAATGACTCTTTACAATTAGCTTGGTTGAAAAATAAACTAGTCCTAATGTTTTCAAATGTTTTCAAATAGTTTAACATCAATATGCCCTGCTATGATTTGAATGTATCCCCCAAAGTTAATGTATTGGGAACTTGATCCCCAGTGCAACAGTGTTGCAAGGTGAGGCATAATGGGAGGTCATGGGGGCGTTGCCCTCGTGAATGGAGCAGCGCTGTTATTGTGGGAGTAGATTCATTATCATGGAAGTGGGTTCCTTACAAAAGGATGAGTTTGGCTCTTGTCTTGCTCTCTCTCACGTAATCTTGCCCTTCCACCTTCTGCCATGGGATAAGGCAGCAAGAAGGCCCTCATCAAATGCCAGCACCTTGGTCTTGGACTTCCCAGACTCCAGGACCATAAGAAAATAAATTTCTGTTCTTTATAAACAACACACTCTGTGGTTTTCTATTGTAACAACACAAGACAAACTGAGACATTCCCTAAAATCTCTTTTCCGATATCTTACAACGTAAAATGGAAAAAGTTATCTGACTGTGGTAGGTTGAATAATGCCCTCTCCACCTGCCCCCCCCCCAACATCATGATGTCCATGTCCTAATCCCAGAACCTGTAAATGTTATTTTATTTGACAAAAGGGCCAATGCAAATGTGATTATGTTAAGGATCTTGAGATAGGGAGGTCGTCCTGGATTACTGAGGTGGGCCCAATGCAATCACAGGGATCATGTAATGGGGAAAGAAGATTACAGGGACCGAAGGCTACAGAGTGGCAGAAGCAGAGAGAGCCATGGAGACCCTCCACTGATAACTGTGAAGACAGAGAAGCAAACCATGAGCCAAGGAATGCACCTCTAGAAGCTGAAAAACGGGGAAAAAATAGGCTTTTCCCTTAGAGCTCATGAGGGAACACAGCCTTGCCAACATTTTAGTTTCAACCAGTGAAACCCATGCTGGTTTTGGAGCTGTAAGATAATAAATTTGTATTACTTTAAGCAATGATGTTTGTGGCAATTTGTTATAGCAGCAATAGGAACCTAATACACTGACTAAGCCCAATACTTAGAGCAATTGATGCCCTTAGATGAGTGGAAGACTGTTTCATTTGAACTAGAAAATACTGGCTAGGATTTAATATATTCATTTAGCTTAAGATGTAAGATTTCTAGTCATTTTAAAGTGAAACACGTTCATCCCACTCCGAAGCCATGTTAGATGACTCAGGATTCTGTTCATTTGAACATGGCTGATCTCAGAAGTAGTGTGACTTTGGAATACCCAAATGATGCTGAAAGAACCAAGATAATGAATGAGCTGTCCAGTTATTCAGGAAATTATTAACAGGTGCTGTGCAATCCATGTTCTACCATTATACATCATTCATCAAGTTAACAGCTTCAGATTGTTAATTGAGGCTCATATTTCTCTAAGTCTTTTTTAAAAATGTCAATATACCAATATACTAAATCTCCATTTGTTACCTTATTAAAATAGAGGAGAGATTTTCCAAAAAGGCAAGAACCTAGAATTTGGATTTTGAAGTCAGAAAGCACCCAGGTACAAATCTCAGCCCTACCATTTATTAATTTTGTGACCTTGAGGCAGCAGCCCAATCTCTTTGAGCCTTGGTAAATTGGGGAAAAAAACCTTTTTGCTGTTTTGTTAATAAAGATTAAATGAGATAAAGATTATCAATAATGACTATCTGAGAATGTCAGCAAAATAGCATCATCTTTAATATTGAAAGTCTTCTATACTTTTCATCCAGAGAGTCTTGTCAGTGCATGAAGGTCTAGGACTTAATTCGACACCCAAAGCCTATGTTAAAGTTTCTGTAGGAAGAAGACTGATCTGGCTGGGAAAATGTGTCTGTTATTTGCTCCTGAGGTGTGAAGAATGTAAAGTCCAGGAATGGGTGAAATTAAGACCATAGAAACTATCTTCTTGATCATTCACAGATGAGAGCTACTCCTTAGACATATTTTAGAGAACAATCTTTTAAAAAGGGAGTGGGGGAGGTAAGGCAAGATGTATCCTATGGAAGAGTGACAAAAATGAAATAACTTCAAATGCCAAAGATAGAGAATACTATCTAATATGCAGGCTGGCCACTGTGAATGATCACTCTAGACCTATATCAAGGTGATTTTCATGTGAAGTTTCATTTTGAGTGGCTTTATTCTAATGCCTATATAAAAAGTTTCTGTGGAGATTAAACCAAAACTTACCTTGTTTTTCTCCCTTCTTTACTTGTCTCTTTAAAAAGTATTGTCTTAATACTTTAAAAGTATTGTGTTCCATTGCAACTTAAAATGGCTAATCAATATAGAATGCAACCATTTTATCTGGGGCACAGCCTTCAAATTTATAGAACCTGCTAATTAAAATTATGTAATGCTATTGATCACACAAATTTTTTTTTCTAGGAGTCACTCATTATTACATATTTTACCCCATTTTTTACCACCTCTAAAATTCTCTCTTGCCTGGATTTTGAAGTTTTCAGACAATATAAAACATGTTATGCCATCTTTTGCAATCACAGTCACTTGAGATGATGTATCTTTAGTTTTTATGCATCAGCCTTTTCTTAACGTGTACAAAATATTATTATTACTTGTTGTGTGTTCTAAGTCCCACCTTTAAGTTATCAAATTCTGACTGGCAGGGACATTGAATGATGCTGACTGTATATATAGACTGGCTGTCCAAAGCAATTCCCATATAATTCTTTCCCATTGCATTATATCTTGGCACAGTGATAGCAAGTAAAAAGTAGATTTATAATGACTATTAATGTCATTTGAAGAGAAAAGTCAGTGTCCATGCAAATGAGGAATTAATGCTGATTCCTAAATGAAGTGTTGGTACAGCCAAATGCTGTGACAGCATTGCCTTGCAGCCTTTTTAAAAGGCATTTCAATCATGAAATGATAAATTTCACCACATTGTTCTATGCAACCTCACTAAAGCAGAAAAGGCCATTCATTCAAAAATATATAGCCATTTGGGACTCTAGCAATATTTTGTTTAGCTTCTAAGAGAAAAGTCTACACTATTTCACTTGGATCTTAAAAGCAGAAGTTTGGCCCCTATTGCTAGCAGTAAGTTGTGCTTAGCTCTCATATACAGTAATTTTAACAATGACCCCAGTCACTGTTAACCATGTATCTTTCATGTTCCAAGTTGGGCTGTAAAGACCTTGTCATCAGAATAGCCCCTAGATATTAATGAAAACGTACTGTACAGCACATAGGAAATTTGCTCTTGGAATAAGTAGGAGTTAAGGCTCTCTGGCTAGTCCATTTTTTAGGGAGTATTGAATTTATATAAACAAATAGGTCAATACAATTGGCCCCATCAAAGTCGCAAGCCTCATTTTGAATTCATTTTTGTGATAGATTATGATAATTTAGAAGCAAAAAATTTAGATTACTTACTTCAAAGTGTCAAATGTAATTATCGCTTAGTGATTTTTCACATTTAAGGGTCATAGAGAATACCTAGGACTTGCAATATTTTGTTCTCATCACTGTTGGCATTTTGCTTTGAGACTCTGCTGTGCTTTTATGACCAAATAAAATGTAAAAACAAAATCCCTTTCTTCTTCCCCACCTCCCACCCTCTGCCTCCTCCATGCTCACCAAAGATATTCTTCACAGTCTTTTCAGGCAATTCAAGGCAAATACAGATCTGAGACCCTGCCTCATTTGATCTTCTAATTACAATGATGTTGTAGTAGATCATAAGCTGTCTTTACTGCATGAATCAGAAACATAAAGAGTTTTATAAATGACCTATGTTTAAGTCTACATCTTTGAGTTCATGTTATTTTTCTTCCAATCTGTGAAGCAATTATCTGCTATTATAATTTAAATATGAATTAATTCAACCAGAGAACCAGACTTTCTCTTAGAAGGCATTGTAGATTAATGAGTAAATATGTATTAGCATGTCTTAAAACTGCACATTATTGACCCGAGAGACAACAGGGAACTATAATGACTGATTATGTAAATCCTCAATTGCAGATTGTTGCTATACTCCATAATGTCATTAATTTACATTAATGTCAGTCTTTCCTTACCAGACACTCATTAATTAGCTGTTCCTTGACACATATTCTGATGTAGACTTTTTGTGAGTCATTAAAGTCCTTTGTGTGGAGACCTCCTTGAAGACCTTTTAGTTGGTGTGTAATTGACAAGCCAGATGACAGCTTTTACTGCTGATCATAAAACTGCAGCTGATTCACTCAGGGACTGGGTTTATGTTTTGAAACCTTTCCTTTTAATGCTTTTGTACAGAAAAAAGTTCAAATGCAGGTACATCGTATTTATTAGATGGTCTAAAATATGCCCTTTTCTGTAAGGTCAAGTTCATAAGAGTTTTCTAACCAAATGTACAATTGCTTGTAGAGATCTTGCAATTAGAAATCATATGAATTTTCCTTTAAAAGTCTCATTTTTAAAAATAATTTTCTAAACTAGAATTTAAAGGTACAGATTTCCATGTGTTTCACATGTCATCTAACTGAATTTAGCCCTCTGAGCATCCAATGACTGACAACATCTATCTCCCAGAAAAAGCCAACATCATTTAGACTTGAGGCAGTGCTTACCAACTAAGGGTACTCCAGGTCTCAGATTGCCTTACTTTTGTGTTTGTTTCATTTGAACAGATTATTGGATTACTATTCACTGTGATTCATTCATTTCTTTATCCATTGAAAAGTACTTATTAAGCACCACTTAATAAATAATTCTATACCCATTATTATCTAGACAGCAGTGAACAAAAGAGATGAAAAAAAATCTACTTTCATGAAGCTTACTTTCTAAGGTGGAAAGGAGCTAGACAGTAAGAAATCACCTAGAATTTCAGAGGGTAATAAATGGAAAGGGGTACCAAGAAGGAGTATAGAAAGCACAACAAAAGGCAAACAGCAAGGTTTGTAGGGAGGTAGTAATTTTAAATCGGGTGATCAGGGAAGAAGGTATTGGACAAAGGTTTGAATGAGAAGAAGAAAGGAACTAGGCAAGACAACTTGAGGAAGAGAATTCCAGGCAGAGGAAACTACACGTGCCTGGAACTGTAAGAAGGTGAGTGTGGTGGAACAGAGTGAGGACATGAGGAGGAGCCAGGTTCAGAGAGGTGGCAGGAGAGGGGTAGGCAAAGTACACTCTGCCTGGGGGCCATTAAGAAGATTTTACCTTTTATTCAGAGGTGGAGAGCCCTAGAGGTTTTAGAGCAGAGCACTGACAGGATCTGAATATAGTAACAGAATCTTTATGGTTTGTTTGTTAAAATAAGCTTTTCAGGGTAGGTGGGTGGGCAAGGGTGAAAGTAGAGAGGACTGTAAAGATGATATTGTGATAATCCAGGCTAGCATCAGGGTAGTAATAGTGGTGCATTGAGAAGAGGCCACATTCTAAATACACTTGGAAAACATACTATAATAGGCATAATATATAATCAAGATTTGCTGATAGTTTCAGTGCTATATACAAGAGAAAATTAAAGATGACTCAAACATTTTTGGCCTGAGTAACTGGAACTATGGACTTGCCATTAATCCAGATGGGAAGAACCACAGGAGGTGCAAGTTGGATGAGATGGAGGTAGAATCAGAAATTTGTTTTCAAAATGTTAAGTATGTGATTCCTATTATGTATCTATTAGAGACATCCAGTGGTAGCTGAGTATTCAAGACTAGAGTTTAGGGGAGAGAGCCATGCTAAACATGCTCATTTGGAAATCAGGAGGGCATAGATGATGGTTAAAGCCATAAAGCTGAGAAATATCACCATGATAGAGTGATCAGAGTGGAGAAGACCTAATAATTGATCACTAGAACACTCCAGTGGTAAAAGGTCAGAGAGATTATTAAAGGTCCAGCAAAGGAGACTAAGGAGGAGGAGTTGACAAAGTAGGACAGAAACCAGGAGAGTGTTGTGGAAGCCAGGTGAAGAAAGTATCTTAAGAAACAGGGAGTGTTCAACTATTCAAAACACTGCTGATAAATCATCTGAGAAGACTGAAGGTTAACCATGGGAATAAATAGCATTGGAGGCTATTGGTGACAATGGCAAGAGAGCTTTAATATAATGATGGAAGTAAAGTGTGATTGCAGTTGGCTTAAGAGAGGATGGAGGGAGAGGAATTGGAGTCAGTGATTATAGAAAACTATTTTAAGGAATTCTCTTGTCAAGTGGAGTATACTGACCAAAATCCAGGATAAGTTTCAGTTGATTACAAGAAATGGTAGGGCTCTTGAACATAGATGTTGATGTAATATTTTTCTTGATGTCTTAAGGAGCACTGGAGGCAGAGGGCACTCTAACACAGGTATTTCTCTCCCCTGTATTCCTCCCACATCAAGAATTACAGCTTCTGGACCTTTTAGAAGCAGCAAAGGTACTTCAATAAGAGGTGATCCAGAAAAATACCCAAAGTGTTAGCATCATGGACTTCCTAAATAATGACCCCTACCTCTAGAAGCCAGAGCTCACCAACACCCTGGGTATTGCTATCAATGAACAGTGGTTTAAAAACTCCAGGGCCTCCATCTTTTGTTTGTTCTCTGACTCTCAGAATAACCTTAGGGACCCTCTCAGGTTTCACTTGTTTCAGATGAAAGTGAAGGGCCCAACTAGATCTCTGTGGTTCCTGTGGGGCTGAGATTTTATAATGTTGGATGTTGCTAGCACTGTAGATTCCTACATTGTGTGAACAAAATGCATTTTTAGACAGCCTAATGGTGTTTTCCTGTTGCAGTTGGAGCCTGGATCTTAAAGTTATGGCATCTGGAAAGTAATATTTGAAAGATTTTTACTTCCTCAATTTATTCTAGGAACCATCCTTTTAGTCATAAATTTTCAAGGTAAAAAATATTCATTAGTGTTACTCCCAAATTGCTCCCGGGAAAGCTCCAAATGGAGAAAGTGATCCAAATGTAGATGCTTACTTAAGACCATGGTTCGAAGTATCAGCTTTAAAATATACTTCATAGTTTTCATTGTAGCTGGGGATCCCTGCAAAGATTTTTATACTAGTACCTGTTTTGCTCTTCCTTTGACTAGGGTAGAAAAGGGCAGATGGATTTTCTAGGCTTGAGAAAGAGAGAACATAGGCAAGGAGCTTCCACCTATAAGAGATGAGCTGACCTCCGCAATGTGGTATCAAGCATGGAGTTAGAAGCAAGATAGCCAAGGAATGAACACTTAAAGGTGCATGGCTTGCATCTAGGAGTGCTGATATCTGACATCTCACGCAAGTCTCCACTTCTCAACTGTAAGGTTCTCATGCTAACTGAAACCTCAGTTAAAGCAAACAAACAAAGATTTAAATTATAGACTTCCTTTAACTATGCTTTGGGGGAATTCATGGAGAGAAACTGTGTGTATGTCTGAAAAAACAGTATGAACTAGCTAGAAGTGTCAAAAAGAGAATCTTGTCTGTGGCAAGAGATAAACAAAAGAAATTCATGAAAAAGATAAGTGGTCTTGTTGGATTCCCAGAAATAATAATGGAAAACAAATTCACAGTAGAACTCTTAAGAGTTCTTGAAGACATTTTTTACAATGTCTGACCATTTAAGTTGCACATTAAATGGAACGGTAACTCCTGGGGGCTGGATAACTTGGGGACATTTGCCTTTACTTCCATTTGGGTCTCTGGAACCTATCACTCACAAGAGAGTATAGATTGTGAAATAATTGAAACACATTATTCATTGAAGGAAAAATGTTGACAAGATGGGAGTTTTTGACAGGCCCTGTTAATTGCCTGTCCCAGATCCTTTCTCCTCTTCCTCTTTCCTAAGTAACCCTGAATATGTTTTAGGGTGGCATTACACCAGCCGAAAAACTGAGCTTCCCAAGCTCCCAAGGAAGCCACGTGGCATGTAAGTTAAAGTGATTGGATGGCACTTGAGGGAAATCTTGTCCAGTGAGAATTACTCATATGGCATGCACCTTTTTGCATTTTTCCCTTTGCCTTTGTCCTTCTGCTTTTTAAATATATGTAGGGACAAATGCATGGGGATGTAGCAGACATCTTGCAATCAGGAAGATGAATGGTGCTCAAACAGAAAAAGAACAGTCTAGTCCTTTGTAGTATTGTGGCACCACCATGCAAACCTTGGACTTCCTCCTTGCGCCCATGCCATTGTGTGAGAAATATAAAGTTTGTTTTTCTATTCATCTAAAACACGATTTGTGTTTCTGTTACATGATGCTAAACAGAACCCTAATGGTCCTAATTTTTGCTTCAGTGATTTTTTTTTTTTAATCCTCAAACCTCTACTTGTTATTTCCTTTTCTTTCATTTCCAAAGGTAATGACCCTGCTCTGGCATTTCTGATGTCCGCACTTAAGTTGCTTTCTAAATCATGTGTCCCATGTGTTCTAAATCATTAGACCATTTTCTGCTGCTAACAAAATACTACAGACAGGGTAATTTATAAAAGATAGAAGTTTATTTGACTCACGGTTCTGGAGGCCGGAAAGCATGGCGTTGACACATGCAGCCCTCTTGTTTGTAATGATAAGATGGCCTGTGGGTGTTGGCTGGGCCATGGGATCAAATCTAGGAGACCTTCCTACCTAAGGATTGTGTACTACTGGCTAATTTCATTAGCTCTATCACTTGACTTTGTAACATGGCTGGTCCAAGATGAAATTACTACTATTTTTTCTTCCTAGAATCATGATGTTTATATGTTAGTTTTTTTGCCACCCATTCAAAGTTGTAAAATACTGACTCCCAAATATGATTTCAAGGGCCAGAATCCAGTTACCTCCAGTATAAGCAGTTGTACTCATAATATAAAAAATGTGTTATTTTTTAAGTAGATGATATGAAAACTTTGAATTCATTTTTTGGCTGCTATTGTCTTTACGCTGATAGAATGTGTTAATGCAGAAATGGAGGTGAAATAAGACTAAATTCATGATAAACTAAACCCACCTTTAAATTTTCAAATTCAGAGAACATTGGATTGTTGAATAATCTTGTCAACCTGGATAATCAAGACTGACCTAAAGATAGTAAAAGATTCATCTCTCCTCCTTTTTTCCCCTAAATTTTCTCCCTCTGATTAGCTCCATAATCCTGCTTACACCTCCTTGTAATAACCTAACATCTGCTTCTAGTTTTGGCCTCTTCCTCAAAATAATTTGAAAATAAAATCTGATTCCCCCTAGTCTTATTGTTGACAATAAATGGTTATGGCATCTTTTTCTGTAAGAGGAAGACATTGTGCTGAGGCTGGGTTTGTGAAAAGGTACAATACGGTCTCTCTATTTAAGGGATTTGCAGTTTAATTAAAGGGAGAGGATGACTACAATGGTGGCATAGAATGTGACAAATTGTACAGAGCCTGCCTCCCAACATGACATTCTCCACTTGGAATCTGAGGATTCAGATAAAGTGAGACTTAAATGTGCTTTGTGGGAAGGATTTAAATACACCACTAATAGATGTGATAGTACTTTAACAGTAGTGATCATAATGATAGCTATCATTGATTATTTGCCATGTGCTCAATATTATATTAAGCATCCTATAAGAATTATCGCACTAAATCTTCATCACAGCTCTATGGTTTGGAAAAGAATGTTTGTTATTGCTCCCATGTTAGAGAGGAGAATATTGAGTGTTGCAGATATGTATTACCTTCCCAAGTTTACCTAGCTAATAAGCGACAAAGATAAAATATAAGCCCAAGGTAGTGTGACCCTGGATCTGTCTCAGTTCTAGGCCAGAGGAGCTGCAAAGATAAATATGTCTACTTTTGATCCACTTACCATAATTTAGAATTGTTAGCTCTTAAATTATGCTCAAATTAGTGAACCAATTTCCCTGGATTTCAATATGATGGCTTTAAAATCAAGGAAGTCTATACTTGGGTTTACTTAATGAGCTGATAAACTGCCAGGATTGTGAATTCATTGTTAAACAGTAGCCTGGAAGTGAAAGATAAGAATGCACATGCTTTGTCTACAGATGGAGCAAGTTGACATTCAAAGCTGCAAAATATAGCTAAGGAGTTTAAGAACTGAGGGGAACATAAGTTCAAGACCCAAGAGGAGAGCATGAGACCAGACAATATGCCAATTAATGGAATTAAACAGAAAAGATTTAAAATGAGGTCCCCTCAGGAGACGATGTAAAAGAAAAGGCAGTTAATTCAATAAGGACAAAAGGATAAGCGAGCTAACTATGAGAGGATCAGAATATTTAAAGTTGATAGTGTCTTAAGAATTAAAGAACATTGGCTTTTGATTGCTGTGAATTTATTATGCCCCAGTAGTTCAGTCTAATTTGGTCCCCTTCATCCTCTGAACAAATACGCTCATCCTGAGATTCCAGGACAAAAGAAATAATCCTTTTTGTTGCAGTCAAGCTGTAAAAGTGATTATGATCAGCGGCCATTCACAGAGGAATAAATAAAGGTCCCATCCATCATGTTGGTAAAGTTTTCTGTCCATCTGCCGGGTTGCATTGCAAAGACTGTTTCACCACATTTTGGTTGTTTTAAAAGGTGTACTTAAAAAAATAAATTTTATATTTGGAAACGCTCCAGTACACTGAGAGTTTAAATGTACAAATGTAATTTCTCTTTTGCTAAGCAGGTTTGAAAGTGCCAAAGGCATGGTAGGGGGTAGTTAATAGAGTGCAATAAAGTAAATCTGTATGTCTCTGCAGCAAATAACTGAAAATATGAATTTACGAAATTCTGTTATGGGATGCATTCTCAAGAAAAGCAGTTGTGCAGGGCTGTTATTCAATTGCGTGTCAGCAAATGTGCCTCTAAAGACCAACATCTAAAGACCACAGCAGGGAGTAGGTTTAAAATGTTACACCAAATACCAAGGCATCAAATCCTGTTAACGGAGCTCTTGCAAGTGCACATTTGGAGAGAGAGCATTGCCAAGGACACACAATTAGTAGAGGCAGATAATATCTGAGGACAGAGGGACATAAACCATTTGCGGGGGAGAATGGTTTTTGTCTATGGTTGTCAAGGAGGCTGAAACATGCATGATTATATTAAGGAGCTTCCTCATCTGATATTTATACCTGAAGACTATCAGACTTTATAATCGTTCTGCAACTAATAAATCACACTGTTTTATCTTTTATGAAACCCTGATCTATACAGATTTCATCATCTGAAAAATTCAGGAGGAAGACCAATAAATTTTGTAGTATTTGGGATAGGTTTTTTTTTTTTTTTTTTTTGGTGTGAGTGACCTAGATATTTTGGTAAACCAATTACACACTTCAAATAATTTCTTTTACTTTCTCTGCTTCAGTAAGCCTATGTGTATGGACAGTATGTATAACTGAAATGAGTTTCTTAAAGGTAGCAAAATGTTAGTTCATAAAGTAGTATAGTAGTGCCTTACAGTCTGTGGTAATTGTCTGTTGTAAAGCATTTTTTAAAATATTTAGTTCAAATTGACAGGACAGGATGGGGATTCTGCTCTATTAAACAGACATTCCTGCATCCCCTGGTTTTTGCTAGCCATATAGTTTAAGGGACTTGTTATTCAGCTTACTGGTAGAAACATGATATGGCAGAATTTCTGATACCCATTCATGCTAGTGAATATTGTCACTTAACTAAGAAGAAAAAAGGACACTTCCAGGGCCCCTGAAATCCTTAAAAAGAGCTTCTTAAAGAGATCCTTCTCAGGATAGAGCAAGTCTAACACTGCCATAGTGTTAGATCCGCTCTCCTAGACCTTTTAATATACTTTTTATAAAAGCTTATAAATTTATACCCAGAGGGCCAGGATGAGAACCCAGAGATAAACTTCAATAAAATATATCTGAAATTTGAATACACACTTGAAACACATTTATGTTTCACATAGAGCTCAATACTTCATGGCACAATCCACAGATGAATGCCAATTTTCTTTTCTTTTCTTTCCTT
>VBSM01003157.1:15773017-15794712 GCA_008086735.1 Cheirogaleus medius | reverse complement strand
ACATAACCGTAATATTTGTACCCCCATAATATGCTGAAATAAAAAAAAAGAGACTTTTAATAATACTGATCTATGGCAAAATTTAGTCCAACACTTCTCTGCAATCCAGTGTCACAGTAGAAATGGAAGCTGTAGTAAATAGGTAATTAAAATACTCTACCTATTATGTGTGTGGCGGTATAGTAGATACAAGAGAAGAAAAGAAGATATTTGATTCTTAGCCATAATACACGTATGTGGTCGGCTATGCTAAGTGCCAACAGGGAAGTGAGGTGGGGAGGGAACTAACAATTTTATAAAGACTTTAGACCTTAACTCAGTGATCTTTGGGGAGGGGACAGTATGTTCCAGACACTATACCAGGAACTTTATAGATTTTAGGTAATTTAATTCCAGACGCAAACAATAGAAGTTCTTGAAGTTAATGTTGAGAATGTAGAGAATTATTTCACGTTTGGTTATGTGGAGAGGGTTTCATGGAATAGCTGACCCTACAAATATGTCTTATGAGACAGGGTAGAATGAATGCATGTTGGAAAAATGTGTGCGGTGGTTGTAAAAGAAGAAGGCCTTTGAGATAGACTAATATAAGTAAGGCAAAGTGGGAGGAATTCGTGAAGAGCATTTGGAGAATGAGGACTATGGCAGTTTTGCTGTGCTTATTATCTGCCATTCCAGTGGCACTTCATTGATCCAAAGGCCGTCAACAATTCATCTTACCTGTTTACTTTGATAGCCATAGAAACAACTAAAGGGAGATCCTTTCTTTTCTTTTTTTTTTTTTTCTTTTTGACATTCATGGGAGGTAGCAAATGATCATTCAGCATAGCTATGCCAACTTCTTATTCTGCAAATTGCAAGTGCTGCAGCAGAGCTGTTCATCCACTGTCTTGGTCAGTGTTGAAAGGTCAATGTTCTCTTTTTATATTTAGAGCAGCCAGAGCTGCTTTAATTCAGAGACAGTGTCTGACTTATATTGTACTGTGATGTGTTTAGTCAGCAAGAAATTATCTTCTAATTCTGAGATTGCTGACTATGAATGTATTCAACTTAAAAAGAAGCCCCTGCTCCTTTCTGCTCCTTCAGCCAAACAAAATTCTGTGCCATCCAATCACCTGCTTGAGAAAGTCACAAATTTCCCTATGAGGCATTCTTGAGTACCTTGGGTGACGTGATCAGGCCAGGAGAAAAAGAAAGATCATTCTATAAAAATCGAGGTCAAAATATTCAGACAAAGAGATCTGCAGCTTTTATTTCATCGCTCTCTCTCTCTCTCTCTCTCCCTCTCTCTCTCTCTCTCTCTCTCTGTGTGTCTCTCTCTCTCCCTTTTGTTTTCTGTCTACTACATTTGGAAATGAGGCCAACACATGGCCGCATGGCCTTGTTAAAGTGATGTAGAAGACCTGAGTTTTCAGCTTAGCACTGCAAATCCAGAATTTACAAACACAACCTAAGGTTCCCTAGACTTCCCTGCCTTCTGGGTTATTTTTTTTTCCTTTAATGTCCTCAAATAAAATAAGTATATTCCCCAGTCTTCAGCAGTGAAGATATTCTGTGCCCTCTCCTAAGAATTTTTAAGAATGCTTGGGGAGTGCTAACTACAACTGGGTGTCACCTCTCCCTCTAGACTGCCACCAAGGCATTTTCCTTCATTTCCTCTTGCTGTCCCCTGACTGCTTCCTATACTGCATTACTTTCTCTGATCTGCTTTGCCCACATGCAAATCTCCACCTTTCTTTCCACTAAGCCCTCTGAAGTTAGGCTTCTATGTGTAAAAAGCTTTATGAATGACTTGAGACTATCATAAGGGAATTAATGAAAAAGCAAAATTCAGAACTCAGCTGCTCCTAAAGATGTCCTGGCCATACTCTATGAAAGATGGAGAGATGCCTTGCTACTGTCTCTCTTTTAAGGCCATAGTCTTCTGGCCCATTGCAGAGCCTTCTCGTGTCTAGGTATGCATCGTTTCTCTTTTACTCTTGCTTTCTAGACTTGGGGCCCACCACAGAAAACTCCAAATCCTTCATGTACCTTAAGAAATCTCTCTGCAGAAATTCGACCCCCATCCTTACCATGGAAAAAACTTCTGCATTACTTCTAGATAAATTCCTTTTAATTATTTCAATCTCTCCCTCCATACAAAGTCTGGGGCCAAAATGGCCCTGAAAACACATCTTCTCTTCCCAAAATGTTGCCTCTATGAGCGGAAATGCAAAAATAGCTATTGGCATCTTTTCGAACGGCAATAATTTTTTCATCTTTGTGAACAGGCTACAGCCAAGAAAGATGCCAGAAATGAGTAGGAAGGATATAAGAAGAGACCAGAACACTGAATCATTTAGATGAAAACTGCTCTCAGATCTTAGGACCCTGTAAAAGGAAAGCCTGAGAGTCAAACATGGATGAGGCTGCTAAGGTCAGCCCAGAGGTCCCTACAAGCTCAAACGTGATAGCCTGAAGACATAGAAGCATATTCTCTACGGTCTCATCTGTGTTATAAAAGATATCTGCCAGTGAGAACAGGATATGGT
The DNA here is from genome assembly GCA_008086735.1 of Cheirogaleus medius. Lineage (NCBI taxonomy): Eukaryota > Metazoa > Chordata > Mammalia > Primates > Cheirogaleidae > Cheirogaleus > Cheirogaleus medius. The sequence continues at coordinate 15,792,181 of VBSM01003157.1, read as the reverse complement.
ATGTGCTCAAAGAAGCTCTGAGAACCTTCCTACAGATCCATTATCAAATTGTTTGGTCTGCAAATATGTATCCCTTATATTAAAATAAGAATGTGTTCCTAGCTATCTCCACAATTGATGTCCAAGTAATTTATAATAGTAGTCTGCAAAAATAAAGGATCCTTTAAATAAAAAAAAAATTAGATATCATTATGTTCTATTCTTTAAAGTAGATCTATAAGTAGGGCAATTAAGTATATACAAAGAGAAATGTTTATCAAAGACATATCTGAAAATTTCATAGGAATAGTAGACCATCCATTTTCTGGAAAAATTGTATTTTAAACACCTCTGTTATACATATTCAATGAAGCACACTTTAAAAATGTTATTTTAGTTTCTATCCTAAAGTAGCTGATCTGAAAACAAAATAAATATGTATTTGGAAAAGGGCAAAAAAATTTAATTGTCTATGTTATTATTACCTATATCCTTGTCACTGATACTTTTCTAAGTTTATTGCTTTCTAACTACATTTGTTATGTTTAGTGATGAACATTGTAAAACTTCACACATAGGCATCAAGGCAAATAAATGATGTTATTTTGGTGATCTTGGGAGTAAGAAATCTCCCCCCACTCCCTACTTTTATAGCTGACCTTTTGGAAAGAAATCCCTCTAGAAATGTTCCACTTTTAATCTGTTATATTTTTCAAACTAGACTGTCACATATGCTTTAATGACACAGTATTTCTTAACACCCAGAAATGAAACCAACACTATTTCTGTGATTTTTACACTCTTCGTGTGGTCTTATGTATTGAGCACAATCTTCATTAATAATATACTGTTTTATACATGTTTTCCTTTTAAGGGATTTATCCACATCAGGATGGATCTCTTGCTGACCAGAAGTCAATAAAAAACATCTTGGAAAATGCTCTGTTAGATATTACTTAGAAAAGATCTCCTTGGTCAGAAAGGTTAAATGAAGTTCACAGAGGAGTCCTTTTGTTATTCTTAATGTGGGTCTCAGTGGACTTAGACACTTCCATGACTGAGAGAATTTAGTTTAGTGCTGAGCTGAAGAAATACAAAAGTTGGAAGATACATGTTTTCATTTCTTTTGTTTTTGCAGCAGAATCCCACATCTGATAGAAGGGAGATATGGATGTAAGTCTGTTTCTGACCCAAATCAATTGTCCACCTTTGAATAGGTCTTTTAATGTCTCTAGTCCTCAGTTTACACATTTATACAAGAGGGAGATTATGCTTGTTAATGTTTAAAATACTGTCTAGCTGCAAAGTATATCTATCATAAGGGAATAATATCCAGATATATAAAGATCTCTTGCCACTCAATAATAAAATGGTAAATAGCCCAATTTAAAAATAGGCAAAGGATCTGAATAGATATTTCTCTATAGACTATATACACGTGATAAATAAGCATCAGTAATGATGTTCAACATTGTTAGTCATTAGGGAAATGCAAAACAAAATCACAGTGAGATATCACTTCACATCCACTAGGATGGCTGTAATCAAAAACACTGACAGTAACAAGTGTTCTGAGAATATGAAGAAATTGGAATCCATGTACATTGCTGGGTAAGACTGTAAAATGTTGCAGCCAGTTTGGAAACAGTTTTAAAGTTTCTCAAAATGTTAAATCTGGAGCTATCACATGACCCAACAATTCGACTTCTAAGTATAGAAGGAAATTAAAAACACATGACCACACAAATGCTTAGATATGAGTGTTCATAGCAGCATTATTCTTAATAGCCAAAAGTAGAAGCAAGTCAATTATCCATAAACTGATGAATGGATAAACAAAATGTGATACATTCATACAATGTAATATTATTCACTGATAAAAAGGAATGATGTGCTCATACATGCTACAGTGTGGATGAATCTTGAAAACATTACCCTAAGTGAGAGAAACCAGACACAGAAGACCACATATTGTATGATTCCATTTATATAAAATGTCCAGAATAGGCATTTTGACTGAGACAGAAGTTAGATTAGTTGTTGCTTGGATCTGGGTAGAAGGATATGAAGGTAGGAATGCAGATGGGTTGTTAATGGGCATAGAGTTTCTTTATGGGGAGGTAAAATTTTTCAAAAATTGATTTGCTGATGGTTGAAAACTCTTAATATGCAGTCATGTGCCACATAATGATTTCAGTTTGGGTCAATGGCGGATCTCATATACAACTATGGTCCCATGAGATTATAATGGGACTGAAACATTCTTATCACCTAGTGACATCACAGCCTTCCTAACATCATAGAGCAACACATTACTCATATGTTTATGGTGATGCTGTTGTACAGAAAAACCCTACCATGCTGCCAGTCATATAAAAGTATAGCATATAAATTATTTCAAGTACATGATACTTGATAATGATAAATGACTATATTACTGGTTTATGTATTTATTAAAATACTATACATTTTATCATTATTTTAGATTTTTAAAAAGTTAGCTGTAAAACAACTTCAGGCAGTTCCTTCAGGAGGTACTTCAGAAGAAGACATTGCTACCTTAGGAAATGACAGCTCTGTGCATGTTTTGCCCCTGAAGACCTTCCAGTGGGACAGGATGTGGAGATGGAAGACAGTGACATTGATGATCCTGGCTCTGTGCAGGGCTAGGCTAGTGTGTGTATTTTTTGTCTTAGATTTTAATGAAAAAGTTTAAAAACTAAGAAGAAAACAAAAATTAAATTTTTTAAAAATAAGAAAAAGTTTATAAATAAAGATAGAAAGAAAAATTATTGTTGCAGCTGTACAATGTGTTTGCATTTTAATCTGCATTATTACAAAAGAGTCAAAAAGGTTTTAAAAGTTAAAAAGTTTATAAAGCTTAAAAACTAACTTAACTTAAAAGTTAACTTCAAAGTTATAGTAGGCTAAGGTTAACTTATTATTGAAAAAAGAAAAATATGGAACTAAATTTAGTGTAGCCTAAGTGTACAGTGTTTATAAAGTCAATAGTGATGTGTGGCAATTTACTAGGACTTCACATTTACTCACCACTTACTCACTGGCTCACCCAGAACAACGTCCAGTCCTGCAAGCTTCATTCATAGTAAGTGCCTGTACAAGTGTACCGTTATTTATCTTTTATATTGTATTTTTACTGTACTTTTTCTATGTCTAAATATACAAACACTTACCACTGTGGTGCAAGTGACCATAGTATTCAGTACATTAGCATGCTGTGCAGGTTTGTAGCCTTGGCACCATAGGCTATATGTATCATACAGCCTAGGTGTGTTGTAGGCCATACCACCTAGGTTTGTGTAAGCAAACTCTATGATGTTCGCACAATGACAAAATCACCTAATGGTGCATTTCTCAGAATGTATCCCTGTCATTAAGTGACACATGATTGTACTAAAAACCATTGAGTTGTATACTTTAAATGGGTAAATTATGTGGTATGAGAATTATATCTCAATAAAGCTGCTATGAGAAAACCCACCTGCCTCTAAAACATTATTTCGTTTTATTTATTTACTTTGTTATTATAGAAAATATAATAATATAGGCTATCCCTAGGTTATGGACAAGATACATTCCTGAGAATGTTCTTAAGTCAGAATTGAGTGTAACTCGGATCCCTGATGATCAGTGCATATGCAGTAATAATAATAATACTATAATGACTCATTTATGGTGACAATAATACAGTGTAATACTGTAATAATAATACCCATGTACTGTAATATTAAGTTATAGAAACTATTGTGCTCTTTCTTTTAATTCCTAGGCTAATAGGAATATTAATTTTATTTTGATCTTCTAACTAAATCAATAATAACCTTTCCATTTCAATAATTAATCCACTGTGCTGCTTAGTAGTGATTGATGCTTTCATTGGAGGACTGCTTTTCACATGTTCCATTATTCTCACTTTATCCTTTATAATTGTTCCAATAGTCAAGCGACTGAAGCCTAATGCTTTCCCAGTGAATGATGGAGTCTGGCCTTTTTCTGAAAGCTTAATTATTTCTACTTTCATTTCCACTGCAATAACCTTTCTCTTCACTGCAGGTTCACTTGAATTTGCAGGTGACTTTCGCTTTGGCGGTATGATCATAAAGATAAACACAGAATCACAAAATCAAATTAAAAAGTTAAGATGAGAGTGATGCCACGCATCAGTGATCATATAAACAATGACACTAAACACTAGTGTAAAGATGCTGCCCCAAGAAACCACTCACAGTTACGTCATTTGGGTTTGTTTCTATGCATAGAAGAAACTAGTTAATTTATTAACTTAATTATTTCATTATAAATTATCCTATGGGGAGCTGTGGAAGCCCATTATTAAGTACCAATGCTGTAAGTTAGGTCTTCCATAACCTTGAGACTGCCTGCATATTATATATAACATATATTATACATTCATGTTATATATTATTATAAACTATTTATGTTCTTGTCCTCATGAGCTACTTTTATGCCACTTTATGTCCAATAAAACTGATTCTCCAGGTAAATTGTATATATACTTCTTTGGAAGACAATTGACTTTTTAAAAAACATGAAAATTTCATAGCTAAATTACTGTTCTATTAGTATCTCAACACCATTCTTGGTGCCTATATGACACCAGTACAACTCCTCCTAGAACAACAGATTTATTTATATTATGATATCTCAAGGGGTCTTAGCAATGACCAATCTTTAAAACAGATTAATTTTAAGTCTCTGACGCAATGCTCACAAGAATGAACATGCCAGAAGTGATGAGTGCAGAAGGCATTCTAAATCTTGTTTTCAATGGTAGAATAAGTAAGAAGTGGGTTTTCATGTATACAGGGAGGATGGATGGAAATGGGGAGGAGAGCAGGTATGAGTGTCAGATATTGATTACTAAAGACACTGCAATAAGTTGTAGGTCTCAGCTAGGTTACTTAGATCTGGTATTGATCACGTGAGTTCCACAAAGAGAGGAGCTCTAGGTGGATGGTCAAGGAACCATCTAGAAGCTGCATCACAGAAGATTTGGTCTGCTGCCCAGGTGATCAATTGTTGCAGAATCAGAAAGATGGCCATGATTTTAGTGCAGTAAAGTATATGCAATGCCTCTTTTGCACTGAATTTTGCAGCACTGAAGACAGCATATTTGTCAGATATATTAGCAATCTAAAGGCAGACATTAGCAATAATGAGGTATTATCAACCAGGGCTCTTAAGAGCAGCAGATTTCAATCAGGGAAGCTAGAGAGGGAGAAAATAAGAGAATCGTTAATGGGCACACATAAGATGCCCTCTGGAAATTCTCAAAAACCCTTGAGGGATGGGATGAGGAATTGATAACCCAGGTCTTGCTTATATAGGTGAAATTGAGGACTTGCTATTAACATGGAATAAAGAACTGTGAAGAGCCTGAGATTATACACTAGCAATCAAGTGAACTTGCAAATAAGAAATTGCAAGTTAGCATGTTAGCCTGTCACAGCTTTACGGACTCTAACAGAAGATATACGACACCCGGATCAGAGACAAAGGACAGCTTAGCACTCACAACAGTAGCAGTAGCCAGAGTAACATCAGGATTTTTTATACTAATTCCCTGAGCCCCAAATTTCTAAGGGTGATGTGAAGAGGGCGAGATGATACTTGCACATGCAGCAGGTGGCATCACAGAAGAGAAACTTTGAGCTTAGGGACTCTGAATCTTTTATAAAGGGCAGCAAGTAAATCAGCTTGACCTTTGTCCTGAAGGGAAATATTATCTTTATTATCCTGTACAGTAAACAAACCTACTCACTACTCCAGAGGGAGACAAAATTTCTCTTCCAAGCCTGTTCATTACAAAAACATCCTCGAGAAGACAGTCTGGAACAGATGATGTTAGTGCCTTTACCCACAAGATATGCATAAATGCAAGCACCCTGTGGAGAGTTGTCTCCCTGTACACAACCCTATATATCTACTTAGGTATAGACAGGGTGTTATGTCTTTCTTTTGAAATGGTATTCATCGCAAATAACTGAGTTTATAAGGCAACAGATAATTTGGCATAGTGGGGGCGTTTGTACAATTCAGTACTTGGAAGAGCACTGTCTATGCTAAGACCTTTAAGAGTTTCTTTCCCTGATTGCTTACTTATTTTTCATTTATTAACTCTTTTTCTCTACTAGAATGTTGTTGGCTCAATGAGAGGATGTGGTTTGTGGTTACACTTCTGGATCCCTAGCATCTATACAGTGCCTGGTATATCAAAGGTGTGTACTGAAATGTGATGAATGAATGAGTAATGGCATTGAAGGAGTGAGTGAAAGCAGAGGGAAGAAGGAATGCGAGAAGTACATGTGTGAAAAATCTGATTCATCAATGTTGACGGCCTACTTTTCTTTGCATTTAAACATTTTAAGTATATGTTTACCTATTCTGAGATTATTCTTTGTCCTAACCCACAATTTTGCCTATACCGTTATTTTCTCTATATTTCAAATGTGTACTAGTCAGGTGATGCATACACCAAAAGACCAGACTTCACCACTATACAATATACACATGTAATGGAATTCAACCTGTACCCACTAAGTCTATTAAAATAAAAATAAAATTGCTGGAAATGGAAACACAATCAGGATAGAGTTGAGTGCCTCTGGTAGCAAAGCTGTCAGAGTAGAAGATGCAAGTTTTGCAATGAATTAAGTCACCTGTCCAGGTCTTTTGTGCTAACACACCTCTGTACATTGATGCTGTTCTGTGAAAAATGGGATGCTGGCTGTCACTGACAAAAATAATGTCTTGGGATGTTCTTGCCTGAAATTCATGATATTTTCTTTCCTTTTCTTTTTAAATCTACTGACCTTACTCAGATTTTACCAGCTTTACATGCATTTATGTATGTATATGTATTTAGTTCTATGCATTTTTATCACATGCTTGGATTTGTGTGATCAACACTGCAGCTCCGACACAAAAGAGTTCCATTACAAAGATTCCTCATGCTACCCTTTGATAGCCACAACCACCTCTTTCTCTTCCTCCCTTCCAAATTCGAAGCAACTACCAATCTGTTATCCATCTTTACAATTTTGTCATTTCAAAAATGCTATGTCACACAATATGTAATCTTTTGAGATTGGCTTTTTTTCACTCAGTCTTATTTCCTTGAGATCCAGTCAAGCTGTTCTCTGTCTCAATAGTTTGTACCTTTTTATTGCTGAATAGTATTTTTTGGTATGGATGCACCACGGATTGTTTAACCATTCACCCCATGAAGGACATTTGGGTTGTTTCCAGATTAGGGCTATCAGAAATAAAGGTGCTATGAATATTTATAAACATGTATTTGTATGAACATAAGTTTCAATTTCTCTGTGATAAATATCCACGAGTTCAATTTTAAGTAGCAAACATTTTAAGCACATGTTTAGCTTTCTCAAAAATTGCCAGTTCCCCCCCCTCAAGAGTGTCTGTACCATTTTATGGTCCTACTACATGTAAAAGTGATCCAGTTTCTCTGCGTCTTCACAAGCATTTGATGTTACTACTATTTTTTTATTTTGTCCATTCTGACAGATATGTAATACATCCTTGTGGTTTTAACTTGCTTTTTCTGATGACTAATGATATAGAACATATTTTCATATGCTTATCTGTCATCTATATATCCTATTTAGTGAACTTTCTGTGTCCATCTTTTGCCCAGTTACTAATTGAATTTTTTTAACTGTTGAGTTTTGACAGTTTTACAAATTCTAAATACAATTCCTTTTTTAGACATATGGTTTGCAAGTATTTTAACCCAGCTTGTAGCTAGTCTTTTCATCTGCTTAACATTCCTTTGTAGAGCAAGTTTTTTATTTCAATGAGGTTCACTTTATCAATTTTTACTTTTATGGATCATGCTTTTGTGTCAAGTCTAAAAACTCTTTTTCTAGCCCTAGTCCTAAACAATTTCTCCTATTTTTCCTAGAAATTTTATACTTATATGTTTTACTTTTAGTATGTGATCCATTTTGAGTTAATTTTTGTATAAGTTGTGAAGTTTAGGTCAGGTTCATTTTTTTGCCTATTGATGTCTGATGGTTTAGCACCATTTGTTGAAAAGGTTATCCTTCTCCATTAAATTGCTTTTGCACCTCTGTCAAAAATCATTTAAGCGTATTAGTGTGGGTATATTTTTGAGTTCTCTCTACTGATCTGCTGATCAATGTGTCTATGATAGGTCTTGATTATTGTAGCTATACATAAATAACCTTTTCATCAGGTAGAGTTATATTTGCCATTTTATTCTTTTTTTTCAAAATTAGTTTAGCTTTTCTAGCTCCAGTGCATTTATATATAAATTCTAGAGTAATTTTGTTGATATCTACAAAAAACAACTTGTTTGGATTTTAATAGAAATTTCATTCAACCTATAGATCAATTTTGAGAAAATTGGCATTTTTTATTATGTTAAGTCTTTCAATCCATGAACATTGTATGAGTTTCTGCTTATTTAGATCTTCTTTGATTTCTGTCATCAGCATTTTGTAAATTTTGGAATTCAGATTTTATATATATTCTGTTAGATTTATAATTAAATAGTTTATTTTTGAAACAAGTATAAGTGATATTGTATTTTTAATCTGTTTCCAAATGTTCATTCTTTGTTTATATACATGTTATTGCTTTTTTTATGTTGATCTTCTATCCTTTGTCCTTGCTGAGCTCATTTTATTAGTTCTAAGAGGTGTTTTGCAGATCCCTTGGAATTTTCCATGTAGACATTTATGTCATCTGCAAATAGCAACAATTTTATTTCTTCCTTTCCTATATAAATGCCTGTTGTTGTTCTTGTTGCCTTATTGTGATGTCTAGAACTTCCATCACTGTGTTGAATAAGAATGATGAGAGAAGATACCGTTGCCTTCTTCCTTATCTTAGGAGGAAAGACGTCTTTCACTGTTAAGTAAGATGTCAACTGCAGGGGTTTGTATAGGCTTCTTTCCCCCACTTAAAAAAGTTCTCCTTTATTCCTAGTTTTCTGAGAGTTTTTATCATGAATGAGTGTTGGATTTTGTCAAATGCTTTTTCTGCATCAATTGATATGATTATATGGTTTTTTTTTTTACCTTAGCTTGTTGTTATGGTGGATTAAATTAATTGAGTTTTGAATATTGGATCAGCCTTGCATACCTGGAATAAATCTCATTTAGTCCTTATGTATAATTTTCTTTATGCATTGCTGAATTTGATTTGCTAATATTTAGTTGAGAATTTTTTTTCCTTTTATTTCATCATATAATGGGGGTACAAATATTGTTAGGGTTACATACATTGCCCCTTCCACCTCTCCCCCCCCACATGCCAGAGATTCAAGCAAGTCCAATCCCCGGGTGGCCCGCACGGCACACATTATGGAATTCTACACTTCTTTAGTTGAGAATTTTTGCATCTAAATTCACCAGAGATATTCATCTGTATGTTTCATTTTTCTTTTTCTTTTCATATTTTTTGCTATCTTTGTCTGATTTTAGTATCAGCATAATCTTGGCCTGATAAAATGAGTTGGGAAGTGTTTAATACTTTTTAATTTCTAGAAGAGGTTGTGTGAAATTTTTAATTCTTCCTTGAATGTTTTGCAGAATTACCAAGGGATGCCATCTGGGACTGGAAATTCCTTTTTAGGAGCTTTTACATTTAAAATTTAATTTTTTAATACTTTTTGGGCCATTCACGTTATCAATTTCACTTTGTCTTGTTTCTTTGGGTATGTTTTAAGGAATCAATGGTCATTTATACATTGATCATGATATGAACATTTCAGTACAGTTTCTACTCACTTTTCCCACAGAGGCTTTTTTACCCCTGGACCTAATATAAAATTATTCAGAGTTTCCTTAGTCCAAGAGTCTCGGGTATAAAGAAATGCACTAATAGCTGTTTTTCCTGCTTTTATGGCCCCTTGGCGAGGTTGGCACCACTCACTTGTGTGTGAGCGTGGCTGCCATAGTTCTCATTTCTCCATACCAGTAGGCAGAGCTTTGATTCCCTTGAATCCCAGAGGCCTCAGAAACCTTTCTATGTAACTTTAATTTGTTATAATCTCAAAAGGATAGAACATGGTAGACTGGAGAACAAATATTGGAGGGCATTTCACGCTGCAATTTTGCATTGGTCTCTGTAACGAGTTGTTTTCCTTGAATTAAGGGGAACCGAAGCAAAATTGTAGCAGAGCAGCATGAAAATGTAGACAACTGCCCTGGCTAATATAAATGGTGTTCTCAACGACTGTTTGAAATGAATTTGGAGGACATTTGAAACCCATGCTGAATTACTGGTATAAATCAGATATTTTTCAATAAGTATATTAAAATTTTGTTCTCTACATCATTAATAATCAAATAACTATATTTCTTCCATTAAAAATAGCAACTTTTTCAACATAAATTATTGTCAACATAAATCTCAAAAGAATAAAAAAAAATACTATTCTAGACCATGAAATAAGAATGCACTTCATTAATTCCCTTGTGTCTAGTACATTGGAACATCCAAAATGGTTACTCTGCCACAGAGAAAAGAGTAAAAATACGTGCCTGTGGAAAGTATGACTGGAGAGAGACAGGATAATAGCAACACACCAATTTTCAACAGGGTCATGGGCAGGTACCTCCCTGTGTTCCCTAAGCCACGTACACATCAGGCTGTCCCCACAGCACACAACTGGGCCACATGCAATGTCGTTATCTCAGATTCTTTCACAGCATGTTGGGAGTTGGATCTATGAAGAGATAATTTCAAAAAAGGATATTACATATAAACTCCAGTGAGTTGCAAATGGTTGATAAAGCATGAAGTAGTCCCTCATTAAGAGATGTTTACATTTTAAGATGGAGCAAAGTGCCTATTTGGTATGAGCCAAAAAACGGGGATATAATTTTGACATTTTGAACACCAGAGAGCAGGATGAGTAGGTCACTGTTTAAGAGAGGGGACTCTCCAGTGGGTTTGAAATTACATGTATAACTTCTCTTCACCACTTTGAGTGGACTCTTCATTTTTGCAGCGAGGATCCTGGGAAAGCTATCACCTTATTAAAATCAAAGCACCAAACTACACAGAATCTAATCTACCATGATGGTGAAGAATCATAGTTAGGATTTTGGAAGACAAATAGGTTTTGCTTACTGCTGGAATGGTTTAAAACTGCTTTTGGTGAGGAGAGTTCAATTTTGTCCATTTTGTTGGTAGGTTATAAAGACCTAAGAAAATTGCGTTTTATTCCTATCCCCTTAGGCTATGTCCTCTGCCCAGGTTTGAAGTAAGACTTCCTTCTTCAGCATTGTTAGAATTATGGTTAGTGTAGGAGGACAAATTACTTGGGCTTTCTTTGCGTGTCAGAGGATTACCGTCTGAAATAACAGCATTCAAATGATTGCAATGGTCCCTCATTTTTCCTGACAGCCAGATCCTCTGCGAAGTCAGGATTCAGTCACTCCTTGGGGGTTTGCATGGATCTGGCTCCCAGGAACATTTCCAGTATGATTCACTGTGTTTAGTTACGCAGCTCTCATAACCATGTGATTCCTTTCTGCAGAGGCACATGAAACTCCCATTAGTGTGTCAGTGGGGTTGAAGCTCATATTTCAAGGGAATCTAAAACTTGTCAAGGTTGAGAAGACATTTTAGTTTTTCATGCTTTTATTTAGCCATTCTCTGGCGATTTTGATACGTCTGATAGTTTTCCTTTTCTTTCCATTTGTTAATATGTTATGAAAAATTAACTGTCCGAAGAACATAAAGTAAGTGAGAGTCCCAGAAGTCAGCCTCTCTCTCTCTTTCTCTCTCTCTCATCAAAGCATATTTATTTAAGTGGATTTCCTCCGTGTTTCATTCTCATTGCTCTTTTAGGTCAATGTCCCCACCATTTCTTAGTTCTGTTACTCATTCCAGACTCAGGAAATATTGCCACCATCTTCCAGTTTATTCTGTCCAATTTATTTTAAAATGATTCAGTTCTGTCTTTTGATATAACACAGAATTCTTGGCTTAAATCTTTAGAAAGACAATGTATTTTAATTCTTAAGTTTACATTAGCGTTGAAACTATCAGGTAAAGGTTAAGAAAAAGTTTGTTTCAATGTTACAAAAAAATTTTTTCTGGACTCAAAAGTTAATCTCTGTGATCTTGATATTATTTAGTTCTCTCATACCTTATGAAGTCACAATGTTAAATTATTATAAAAACATAGCCAAAAATATAAATTCTCCTTTCTTCAAAGTCTCTTAGCTTTTAACATAAGACTTGAAAATCACGGGAGCCAACTGCTATGAAATCCATATAAATTCATAGGTGGACTTCAGAGGATTTGAAGAATTTCATAAAATTGCTTGTTAATTTTTATCTATGGCCATTTTGCCAGGGAAAGGGTTCAGACCTTACAAATAGGTTCATTACTTTAAAAAAAATTGTTAACCATCCTATTACAAATGCATTCCAAGTTTCCTTTGGAGATAGCCTTGATTCTAATTTTCCTGAAAAGTGGATGACCTCTAAAGATTTGATGAATCTTTAAAGTTCTACTCATCCAACCTCATGCTTTTGCTTCCTGATAAGCTACCTCTATATCCTTTAACAGAGACCCAACGATTATGACATCCCCCAACTATTAGTTCCTAGTTATTATGATTCATTGTGGTGCCACCTCATTTCAAGATATCAAGGCTGTAACCCCTTGTTCCTCTCTGCCACATGACTAGAGATTCAGCAAATCCAGTGAAGCATGGACCTAGCCCATTCTTGCCCAATAACAAGATGATCGCTTGGTTCACTCTACTCAGTTCACTCTGAGATGCCTTATTATAATTCCAATATTATGCATTTAAGCAAAAAGGGGTTATCTGAATATAACTCATGATGTGGTGAACATAAACAGATTTACGTAGTTAAACTAATCATTACTAACTATAGTTTTCTTTGTTTTCCAAAACCTTATTAAACCTATACTCTATATCATCAATGGTCTGGTAATCTGTTAAATCTGGAGTTCCACACTGGTGGTCAGTAATAGTTCACTAGATACGGCTGACTAGGGTAGTGTCTCAATATAGTACTGATTTTCTAGGTTTTGATATGTTACTTTCATTTGCTCTGTTATTCGTGTTGCAGAAAATTTGCAAACTCTCTTTACAACTTACTTATTATTTAATTAATCCTTTATGAAGTCAGCTTCTCTTTGCATTCTCTCTCCTGTGTACTTTCTGTACGCTTTCTCTTTCTTGCACCCTACAATCTGGCCATTGTTTCCTCTAATATTTGCTCACTTATTCTAGGCCCTGTGCCTTCAGAAGGGTCCTTTGTTATTGGCTCTTTCTGTGTCCTTTCCATCGAATCACTGACTTCATACCTTTGAAGCTATCATTCGCAGTAGGTATTGCTCATGGTAGTTCACTATTTCCATTTTACTTGTAACTGTTGATTGGTTCTTCCTGATAGGAGAAACTGTTTCTGTATTTCTTGCTTCTTTTCTTTTAAGCACTCTGAGCTTAGCAAAGCTATTATATACTTCAAAGTTATCTACTGAGCCTTCCAGTTCCCGTTTGTATGTACATGTGTATATTTAGTCCATTCAACAGACACTAATGTGTTACGCACTGTGCAAGCTCCAGGAGGTATAAAGTTAAATGTGTCATGAACCCTGCCCTTGAAGAGCTTACAGTCTAACAGGAGAATAGCTTTGCCTTTAAACTTTTACTGAATAACGCACTTAAATTACATTTGTACTGTCTAGCACTAGTAAATCAATTTATTTTCATTTTTCTTCAGAGTTTTGACACTGTTTATGTTTAGTATGACTAGAATTATGATCCATAAGAAGACTAATTTTCATGTTATAGAAAAACTTTCTTTTTTCTTCAATGTTGCATTTTCATAGCTACAACCCCTGACATCTGTTTCCAATCCTGTTGTTTCCTCAGAGTTTTTTCGTCCTGGATTTCTTATTTTGTCAGAGTTCTGGGAGGCATTCCTCAGTCCCTTTTACTTTTTTCTTTTTACCTTCTCTTCAGTCTGAAACACCGGCTTGCATTTATAACGCACAACATTGATGAGTACCTCAGAGAGAAAAGCAAACATAAAGCTCAGACTGCATGTTACAGCCATCATTCTGTTCCCTGGTGCTCATGCCTCTTGGGGAGAAAAGGAAAGCCACAGTTCTTTGTAATTCTCTCAGAAATTCTTCCTATAAATGCCCAAAGCAAACTGCCTTTTGGCAATGCCTGTTTATCTCTGGGCTCCTGGGACCACTGTCTTGAAATCAGCCTGGATACAAACCTGTGTTTCTTCCCATTGAGAAGAAATTTTCTTCTGCTAAAATGATAGCCTGAATATAATTTATAGTCTAAGTGTCTGTCTTCTTCAGATACCAAACAGACAAGGAACTTTTGCTCAAATATTCTAGAAACATTTATTCACCTACCTATTCCGGTCATTTAAACTGGGGGAAAATTTATCCATATGTTATACAACCACCACGTGCCTGGTGAAGTGTCAGACCCTATGAATGCAGAGATGTATAAGGCATGGCCTTTGCCTTCCAAAGCCACACAAGAAAAATGAGGAAGACAGATAGAAAAAGAAGAAGATACAATAAAATTGTTAAATGTCACTCAGGACATAATTCTGCAGAAAAACAAGAGAAATTACTTTCCCTGCCTTTCTCCTTAATACTATCCACATATAGGAAGAAACATGATATAATGAAAAGCTTTGATATGATACTGAACCTTGAAGTAAGACAAGTCTGGGGTTGAAACCAGGCCATGCCGTTTACCAGCCGTGAGATCTTAGTAAGTCAAAACCTCTCTCAGCTAATTTTTTATCTGCAAAATAAGAATAATGAAAAGTACTACTTGTAGTCATGAGAATTAAATGAATTATAGGATAGAATGTAAAGCATTTGGCTTAATATATAATAGATGCTCAATGAAATACTTGTTGAATGAAGAAATGAATGACTGTCATTGACAACAGTCTCTGGTGAGCACGTGAGCATGACACATGGCAGAGTGTTTTGCTGTCACAATAGTCTGAGTCTGAATCACAGCCCTCTCAGCTACTAGCTTTGTGATCATGGGTAAACAATTTTTCTGCCCTTCCCCTTCCACATCTATGAAGTAAGGACAATAAAACTTACTGGACAGGTAAGAATTTATTAGAAATGCTTTAAAAAGTATAGTAAAACTTGTATAGTTCAGTTTTATGTCAGAAGAACTGAAAAAGATAATGTACATAAATACAATTATCATAATGCCTAGAGTAGAGTGAGCAAGCAACAAATATTAATAATTCTGATACCATATAAATTTTCCTAAGATTTAAAAATTTTAAAAATAGTAAAAACTTCCAACTGGAGAACTAGTAACCCATTTACTCATCATCTATTTACGAACTGCAACAGTTCTCTGCTGTAAGACAGTTACATAAATAGAATTCACTGTTTTCAGAGGAAATTGATTATTCCTAGGATTCACTTTTCCCAACACCACCAATATCCAATACACATTATCTTGCCTTAATTTTCGTTTGCCCCATGGAATTAGTTTGCATTATATATTATGTCTGTAATCTTGGTTAAACATTCAAAGACAAAATAAATTTTATTTGGTGATTTAGTCTCACTTTTTCCAAACTTTAGGCATTCCAAATTATATATGGCTTTCTCCTAGGCATTACATATTTTCCTTTCAATTTGGATTCCCTGGATTGGTACCAGAGGTACCACTTTCCGTTTAAGTTATTTCTGTGAGCACTAGGATTCTGTCATGTGAAGGTATTATGTGTCACCAACATTTTTGATCCCTTACGTGAGCTCCATGGGTGGAAGGTATTGTGTTATTTATAAAACCCTAGGCCCAGAACAATGCCAGACATATCATAGATGACTAAAAATATATTTGTTGAATAAAAGAATGAATGTGTTTATAGAAAAAGAATATGCTCCCAGTTTTCTGTTTTAGCCATTTGTAATTATATAATACATTTTTGCGAACCATAGCAGTTTTATTATACTTTTATTAAGCATTTCTAATAAATGCTTATTTTTTTCTTATCAACCTGGTAAAAAGTTTGTTAATTTATTAATCTGTTCAAAGAAATAAATTTTGACTTAGAAAATTTTTTTCTTTTTTTTTATTTCTGTTCTTTCCTTTATTATTAACTTCCTTCAAATTACTTTGGGTTTTGTTTACTATTCTTTTTCCAGATATGTAGAAACTTAGATTTTTATTTTCAAACAATTTTTCTTTTGTCATATATACATTTAAAGCAAATTTCCTTTTAAGTTATAGCTGCATCCCACAAATTTAGCTATGTTGTTCTAATATAGATATGTAGCATATATTATATATATATTACTTACATATGTTTTCCTAATATAATTTTTAGTATTATATTTTGTTTCTTCCATTGTGTTTTAGATATATTTATTTATATGATTTTTAGTGCTGTTTAGGAATTATAATATACACTTTTAACTTCTCACTGCCTCCTTAAAATTAATTTTATACTAGTTTATGTAAAATGTCAGAACCTCATAGCAGGGTAATCCCTCCCATTCACTATCCTTTTTGCTATTGTTGTCATCTATTTTTTATTTCTACATACATTATATAATAGATCTCATAATAAATGTTCTTCTTTTAAAATATCTTAATTTGTAAAGAAATAAAGAAAAATAATCCTTTTCATTTACCCACATATTGACCATCTCTTACATTCTTAATTCTTCTCGTAATTATCAGTTTTTATCTAACAATATTTTTGTTCAGCGTGAAAAATTTCCTTTAGCATTTCCTGTAGTGTAGATGTGCTGGCAGCAAATTTTCTCAGCTGTTATTCAACCGAATATCTCTTTGTTTCACTATCATTCATGAAGAAGAAATTTCTGCCTATACACTTCTACTTCCATCACTTTAAATATGCTGTTTCATGGGCTATGGCATGCCGAGATGTGGTGGTGTTCATATCTTGAGCATTCAAAGACAGACTGTATAATGACAGTAAGGACTCCTTCTTCACCATGACTTAGGACAAAGAAAATAAAACACCGTAGTCTTATTTTAACTGAAAAGAAAACAAAGCCTAATAGAGTCAATAGGATATACTAGCAGTTTAACCAACTGCCAGAACAAATTCAGCACCTTTCTTGCTAGGCTAGACCACTAACTTCTACCAGCAGTTCATGGCTCTGGGATTTCTGTAGGGCAATCAGCTGCCTTCTCCTGGGCCTGACAGTCTCGTTTGTGCACATGTGGACCAGCGTTCGGCTAGGATCATTCAGGGAAACCTAGTGCCATCTTCTGGGACACCATTTGCACGATTCCCTCTTCTCTGGTATCCTGCTCCACAAATCCCAGTAGTTTCCACAGTCACAAAGTGCAACCTGCCCTCAGCCCCGTGTCTCAGAAAGATGCCTGCTCTCTGCTTGCACTCCACCTCTCTGTTCTCGGATTGAGAAAGTACTGCCAGGCAAATACTGGTGCTAAATGAGTCACTCTTTTATTTTCATGCTCTCAAATACCACAATCCTCTGATTCTGATTATCCAGTGTATGAAAGCAATTGTCTTGCATTATGCCAAGTTTTATACTTACTTACAACTTGCTTAGGGTTAAGTTCAATACCAGTTACCCAATTGTGGCCAAAATGGAAGCTCTTCTTTGTTTCTTTGAAAACTCAGGCAATGTTTAATGTACCGTGTTTCCCCGAAAATAAGACAGGGTCTTACATTTATTTTTCCTCAAGAAGACACCCTAGGGCTTATTTTCAGGGGATGTGTTATTTTTTTTAAGTATGGTACAACAATCTACATTTATTCAAATATAGTTAAGTCGTCTTTTTCTGGAACATCATCATAACTCTCCAAACCCCGAATTCCATCCTGAATTTCTTGCAACTCTATTTCCTTTAGAACCATTGGCCCCAATCTCTCATGTCAAGGAACAGAGCTCTCATGGGGCAGATGAGAAGGGCTGCTCGTCTTCTTTACCGCTCCAAGACGAAATGCATGGGTTGTGCAGATATGCTGCGTAGCCATGCCAATCACTAGGTCTTATTTTCGGGGTGGGGCTTATATTGCACAAATGCTTAGAAATCCTGCTAGGGCTTATTTTATGGGTAGGTCTTATTTTCGGGGAAACACTATAGCAGAGGTAGAGAAACACTGTGTCACAGTTCCTGAATGGTGGAGAGGCTGCTACTACTCTTGTCAGCTGCATACTGCCGAGTGTTGGACCCCAGGGCAAGAAGACAGGTTACCAGACAGGAGACGCCGAGGGAGGAGTATCCAGTTGTCCTTTCCTGGAAGTCTTTTTTCAGGAGATAAATTTCTGAGACAACATGATACAGTCAGCTGTTGTCCCCAAACCTGGCCTATTAGGGACCAGGAGGCAAAGTTCCACCACCGCCCTCCACCCTCCTACTTCCACCCACTACTCCTGTCTGTGGAAAAATTGCCTTCCATGAAACTCAGGAACCGGCTGTAGAGTAGTAGGTGAGCAGCGGGCAAGTGAGCGAAGCTTCATCTGTATTTGCGGGGGCTCCCCATCGCTCGCATCACCGCCTGAGCTCTGTGGAAAAATTGTC
The DNA here is from genome assembly GCA_008086735.1 of Cheirogaleus medius. Taxonomy (NCBI): domain Eukaryota; kingdom Metazoa; phylum Chordata; class Mammalia; order Primates; family Cheirogaleidae; genus Cheirogaleus; species Cheirogaleus medius. Next base: position 15,773,582 of record VBSM01003157.1, on the reverse strand, counting down.
TTCCATGAAATCGGTCCCTGGTGCCAAAAATGTTGGGGACTGCTGGTATAGTGAATACTCCTTCAGTGTAAAGAAGCTTAAATTTTAGTTCCAGCTCAGCCAATAGCTATTGGATGCTCATCATTTAGCTTGTTTCTCTTCAGCTACACACGCAGAGAATTGGATACAGAATACTTAAGTTTCCTTCTATCATCTAGAGTCTGAGAACCACAAATATTATGTTATCTAATGATTCCCACAACCAAGTGACATTTCAAAAAGTCAGTTTCTTATAAAAAGAAAAACCTAAAACCTCATGGAATGGACTCATATGCCTCATAAAAATGATAAAATATAAGTTAAATGGGCCTATAAGAGGCTACAGAAGTTGTAATATATTGCCAAGAGCTCTTTGCTAAATTTCAAGGTTTTCCAAAGCAGCACACTAGCAGAATCCCAAGTAACTGAGATGATCAGATAGTTGAAAGGCCTATTTTCCACTCTCAAATCTGTTCTACTGTTAAGAAGACTACCTGCAAACTAGTTCAGCCTCTGTGGAAAGCAATATGGAGATACCTTAAAGCGA
>VBSM01003157.1:15688742-15772917 GCA_008086735.1 Cheirogaleus medius | reverse complement strand
CCATCCCTTCCTCCCCCTTCCCACCTGCCGGACACCTGATGAATGTTACTACTAAGCACTTATAAGTGTTAACTCAACTATAGCCAAATGAAACCATGGGCAATGAAGAAAAGGGGCATGTGCAAAACAATTTTTAAACTTTAAACAAATTAATTTCTTTGAAAGCATAGTACAGAAGACTTGCCACTTTGCACACATCATTGCACTCACGCACTTCCTTATCAAGTATCTGTATTAAAATAATAAATTTTTCTTGTTTTATTCAATGTCTATATTGTAAATTACTTAAGGAATAATAACTGAATCTCTCCCATGAGAATTAGAACTTGTTCTTGGGCTCAGGTTTCTGAGAGTTATAATCCATTTCCAAGCAGAAAATAGCCTAGAAACTTTAGTTAGGTAAAATTTCGGGTATATGTTGAGTTGGAAAAACATATTTGTCTTCTAAAGCGTGACCTTAATGACAAGACTAAGATTCTAACAGAAAGTTTAAGCTGGGATTCTGTGCATCCTTGTCTTTTTAAAAGTTCTGATTTCTAGCCTTCCTTCTAGCATAATTACATACTTCCTGTCATATTCTGACCTTCTAAGACTCTGTGATTTTGCCTTTGCTCACATTGCATTTCCTACATCAGTAAGAAACTCACTCAGAATGGCCCAAACAAATTCATCTGGGTTTTTGTGTCTTTCAAGAATAAAATCAAGACAACACAAAGGGAAATATTTATGGAAACCAATTTTGAGACACGTCTCAGGCTGCCTTTAGCAAGAGCACTGTGTGTATAAGTAGGGTGAAAGGGGCCCAAATGTGGCATAACCTTGCTAAACTCACGCACTTTTTAGGAAAGGCATAGGTGTTAGGGTTAATGACAATTTCAAATCAATATCTGGCACCATACTATTTACAATAATGACATATCATAAGAACCTGTAGTTTCATTATAAGGAATGAAAATTGATGTCAGCAGCATATAGAAACAAATTATGCTCTAATGATTTCCTAATAAAGTAATTTGCTCATAGATCATGGGGAATATGAGCAAAAACCTGCTAATTTGGAGCCCACATAATTATTTTTTAGCCTTTAAATATTAAGCAACTTGCATAGGGCTTCTCATGGTATGCTAAATGAAGATCTCTCATCCCACCAAGTTTTTGAGGAAGATAAAAAGGGTCAAAGACAGAACTTCAGAGATAACTAAATGCATTTAAAATGCAAATGTTTACTAAGAAGGAACAGGTTAAGATGATTTGCTCCCTGTGGTTAAACCAGTGTTCCCCCATGGCCCATGTGATAAATTAGGAGATCTATGAAGATTCCTGAAATCCCAGTATTTAAACAAGGAGAAAGGAGCACACAACAGAATCTGAACAACTTTTACAAAATGCAGTCTACCCCCGCCACATCTCAACTACAATCTAATTTAATCTCAGAGTAGTTAAATAGGAGGATTAAATCAAATGATACATGTAAAAGTGCTTTGGCAATTAAGGAGGAGTATATAAATAGAAGTTATTAAGACACTTTTGACTGGAAAAGAGAAACTGTTTTCCATACTTAATTACATTTCCCTGTGGATTTTTAAAAGTAAGCCATCTTGCAACTTAGTATTAAGGAATAGTGAATAATTGTATTTGCATACAGGCAGTAGCATAAAAATTATGTTCCTATTCAGTGGACTTTCAATCAAGCAAAACAAATTGACAAATTAAAAACACTAGGGACGAAGACTGTGGTAGTGAAGCCCTTTCCACATGTTTTTCTTCAATTATTTTTCTTTGCCTTACCTTGGGCTGCTTCTAGAGTTTATTTTCAAAAGTAAAAAAAAAAAAATGATAAAGGAAGCAAAGCTAACAAAGTAGATGGCTTATCAAATTAGAAACAGGAAGCTTTTCCAAAATCAGAGTAAAGAATGTGGAGACTTATGAGATCTAAATGTTCATCATGGGTCTACAGTGCAGTTCCTTTGGATGTAAAAACATGACATCTCCATAGTTCAGTCTTTAATTGTTCTTCATTCTCAGTGGGTGAGAGTGTTCATTGCACATCTTCCTTTACCCATAAGGTGTGCTGGGCTTTTGCTCATAGTATCTCCCATATTTCTGGAAGGTGAACTCTTCAGCAGGCGGACACAGCTCATGTACTAACTCACTGCTATGCTAAGGGCATGAGATTCACCTATCTGTGTATAGCATTCTGCAGCACAGTCAAAAATGGATCTGAGTTTGAAAACCACCAATTTTGGCACTAAGGCAGGTGTATCCATAGGAAAATTAATGAACTTTCTGTCTCAGTTTTTTAATCAATAAAAAATAATAGAGACAATAACACTACCTTGCAAAATTTTATTCAAAATTGAAAATTATAAGAATATGTTACTTGTACGCCATTTAATAGCTACCTTTATTGACTACTATGTGCCTCACCTTCCACTAAGTGCTTTGTATTTCTCATTTAGTACTCAAAACAACCCTATCCCATAGGAAATATTATCTCTGTTCAAAACTGCAAGCACTGAGAAGTTCATACTTAGGATCATGTGGCTAGTAAGTAAGTAAAAGGGTCAGAGGGACGGGCTTGTGGGATTCAGAGCCTGCCCCGCTAACTGCTACAGTAAGTGGCTAGTCCAAGGCCACAGAAAAGAGAAAGCCAATTTTTGTATCTTCGGTGACATTATGCACTTTATCTTTTTAATCAAAAAGTCCCTTGGTGGAGGTGGTGGGGGGTGTTTTTAAGACTTTTCCTCCACTGCTTGGACCTCCTTGTGTGATGGAGAAAAGGTAAGAAGGTGGTCTCCATGGTCTTTTACAATGTTAAAGTTTTTGACCTTGTAAAAGAAAAATGATGATTCCTTTTAGCAACAGGAGATAAAGGAGTAAAAGAAAGGAAAAAGATTAAATGAAAGAACTTCTTGGCTACTCTTATGAACTAAATGCTCATGTCACCCCAATATCCATAAGTCGAAATTCTACTCCCCAGTGCGATGGTCTTAGGAGGTGAGGCCCTTGGAAGTTCATTCAGTCGTGTGGGTGGAGCCCTCATGAGTGGGATTAATGCCCTTATAAGAAGGGTCAGGAGGGAGATGATCTCTGTCTCAGCCACATAGGATGTAAGAAGACGGCCGTCTTTAAACCAGAAAGAGTGCTCTCACCAGACACTGGATCTGCCAGCGCCTCCATCTTAGACTTCCCAGCCTCTAGAACTATGAGAAGAAATGTTTGCTGTTTTAGCCACCAAGTCTATAGTATTCTTTCATAGCAGCCAGAACTGACTAAGACAACTATAAAACATGAGAGAGTTTACTGAAAAAGTAGTGGCTGTAATTGATACATATGGTCTACAGGTAAACAATTGTTTATCTTCAATTGTCTGAATCAATACTATCTAAAGGCAAGGATAGTGTTTACATTTAAATAATGCTAGTATTATAAGATGAAGGGCAATGTCCCTTAATCTATCAACCCTACATTTTAAGCAGGACTTGTTTTCATATAGCTGGATATCTGAATCATGAGATTTGCTAGATGTTTACAAGAACCCCCAAAAAGCTGTAAGATTTGCTTTTTAGAATTGAAGTTGTAGACACTGGTGCTTCCAGAGAAACTTTCTGATTCAGAAAGAGAAGGATGAACCGCACAAAGAATGACTAGAAATGCAAGAGGATGTCAGGTGGGGCATCTGTTCTCTTCCGTACTTGTCCCTCTCCTTGACCTCTTTATCCACAGTGCCCTGGGGTGAAGGGTAAGCAGGGAGCTGACAGCATTATCAAGTTCGGAAATGCAGTGGGAGTCAGATTTTATTTCCATCATATTTATTATCTGATGTGTTTTTACTATCTGCCTCCAACTCCCTTTTGGGGGACCTCTGGCATTTACATCTTCCTAGCTTTCTCCTCTCTTTGATGTTGGTTCTCTGCCAGCCATTTTGGTACTATTTTCTTTTTTCTGTTTCTCTTTCTCTGTTATCCCTTTGTGTATTCTCACTCTTTATAGACATCATTTCTAAGATAGTCTGTGTCTCCAGAAACTTTTTCAAGAATAAAATACATCTAACCCTATTTTTGTTAGTCCTGGTCCTTTGAGAATCAGATACCAAGAGTAAACATGCAAAAGAGCTAGTGGAGGAAATGCCAGTGAGAGAAAATGGAGTGGGAGCTGGGGGAGACTGGGAGAGTCATCAGACTGGGTGCAGGTCTTGTCCCCACAGGAGAGTGAGGAAGCAGCTCTGGGTGGAAGCCTGGGGCCTGCGGTGTAGTTCTAAGGAAAGCTCTGCAGGGGGGGGTCTTGAGCCAAAGTCACTCATCAGAGGAGCTTGATGTGTATCAGGAATAGGCCTGCCTCAATATCCCTGATGCTCTCTGTCACTGGCTGGGTGTGGCCCATGGGAAGCACAGCCTCAGTCACAATGTGGAGGTGGATTTCAGAGTGCAGTGAAGGTCATCGTAAAATTATTCTGCGTTTGGAAATCCGTGGAGTGCATTCTTATGGCCACCACACTATGCTTAAAGCATAGCTTGTGAGGTGTGGATGTGGGTGTGTAAAATATCTATACATTTTATTGATGTAGATCTTACTTTTTGGCAAAAGGATTTGAAATACGTAAGTAAAACAGCCTAGTGGGCCATTTGCCAAATTAGAGGGCTGCTCTGAGAATTACCTTCAGATCCACTTTTGCTAAGGTGGTGAAAATTAGACATTTTCAGGCGAAAAATAGTTATTCAACAAGCTTATGGAAAGACATTTATGCATATTCCAATAAGTGTCAGCTGCCATCACTGCTGCTTTATATTTTCATCTAAGGAAATGTTTATCTGATTGTCAAATTTCTTTAAAAATATATATTAGTATAGTCAGTCACCACAGGAGCCAGAAAACATAATAGTTAGTAAAAGTTGTCTTTTTTTGTGAATGGTGGTTTTGTATAACTTTATAAAAATCAACTAAGAGAAAAAAGTATACACTGAGCAATGTGTTTGGTTTGATGGATTTTGAACTAGTCCAGTTAGGATGAAATGTAAAATTTACTAACTATTGCTGGATATAATCCTCAACTAAAATAAATGTATTCTATATTTTATACCTTCTAAAGACATTAGGTCAATAGATATAAAAGAGTTATAATAATCAGGAAGCCAGAATTATATGTTTCAATCCTCGGTCACTATTGAATAATGCTCTATCTTGTCATATGTTCAGTGGAGGTAGCTTATTTGGCAAGAATACAACAAAGAATGCAATGAAGAATACAACACGACACAGAAAGGAGAGGGGAAAATGAGATGTATATTGGTTTAAAGATACTGTTGCAATATTTCTTTCTAGACAATTTTCGTTCATTTTGATGACATCCCATATTTTGACCCTTCTTAGTTCCCACTCACATGATATTCTTAATATAGTCTCATGATTTTATCTCAGTACATCTATTTTTCAGTTAAAAACAAGCATAAGTAGAAAAGATTAATCAGAAGAAAAGATGGACTTTAGGTAGGGTGTAGTAAGAATTGAGATGTCGTTTTCTGCCATATCTGAGGACACTAGTGTGTGTGTGTGTGTGTGTGTGTGTGTGTGTGTGTGTGTTTGTACATAGATACAGATTTATTATAAAGAATTGGCTCACATAATTATGGAGGCTGGCAAGTCCAAAATCTTCAGGGTGTGGGCTGGCAGGCGGGAGACTCAGGAGAGCTGACACAATGATGCAATTCCAGTCTGAAGGCCATCTGCTGTAGAAACAGGAAGAGCTGATGTTGCAGATGAGTCTGGAGGCAGGCTGCTGAAGAATGCTCTCTTGCTTGAGAGAGGCTGATCTTTTTGTTTGATTCAGGCTTTCAACTGGTTGGATGAGGCCCATGACATTGTAGAGGATGATCTGCTTTACTCAAAGTCTATCAATTTTAATGTTAATCTCATCCAAAAATATCCTCACAGAAACACCTAGAATAATGTTTGACCTTGTCAAATATCTGAACACCCCATGGTCACAGAAAATTAACCATTACACCAGCCTTCCAGGGTCCTCAGCTCTAGTAGGAGGAATAGTTAACTATGTGATGTCCAACCCACTCTGATTCTACGTAACACTGAAAATAAGTCATAGGAGTTGGGTCAAGTATTTCATACCAAAAATTTTGGAAACATATTCCCTCTTCTTAGACTTAGCTTCCTAAGTTGTTGAAATTTAAAGTGTATTTTTCTTTTGGTCTTTCCTAAATGAAGCATTTTATTGAGATATAGCATACATGCAGTAAATTGCACTAATCTTAAGTGACAACTGAATGTTTATATTTGTTTAACTACCATCTAAAACAATATATACATAATTTTCAACATATATGTGTGTGTGTGTGTATATATATACATATATATAGGGGTCTGTTTCCCTGGAGAACCCAGACTAATATACCAAGCCTCCAGTTTCCTTTCATTTTTCCTGTTGTCCACACTCTCACCAAAACAGTAGAATTTCTAAGAAAAATATAGAAAGATTGAAAAGGGGGGTGGGTGAGAGTAGCCAGATGAAGTGGCACCTCAGATGAATAATTTCACAATTTTTCTCACTCCTTTTCTAATGTATTGGTTAAGAAACACTAATAAAAACACTCAAGACTAAGAAACAGTAATAAAAAACACTCAAGGCCCATATAAGAGCTATAATATTGCCAGGACTTAATCCAAAAAAATAAAAAATTAAAAAACCTCTTGTCACAAAATCCTTAGACCCACTCTTCTTAGCAGGTCACATTTATAGCAAATCTTCCTAAACTCAATACTCACCTGCATGTGTTCAATTTTTTCTCACCTAGCATTAAAAATAAATGTTAGAAATTGACTCTTTTCATCATTTGAATTTTTGCCTTTTTGGAATATATGCATTTTAACAGAGGTATGCATGAAAAATAAGTCTTTGCTCGAGGGGATGTATTACTAATGTTAAAATGTTAGGCATCTGTTAAAGTCTGGTTGGAGAGGGATTTAAAGTTGAGTAAGTTTTTTCTGTCATGCTGTCATTTAGCAGTGCTCAAATAGCATGCCATCATTGTCTCCTTATGCAGGCCTTCATAAAATCCTCTACTTTTCTTATTGAAAACATTGCTGTTTGGAACAAAATGGCTACACAGTTGCGATGTGATATGGTGGAAAGGGCACCTAACAAGGCCTCAAAGATCTAATCCAAATCATGGATCAGCACGAGGTTGGACATATCAATTAATCTCCCAGAGATCCAGTCTGCTGACTGGTAATAGTGAGATAATAACATCTGCGATAATACTTTATGAACCGAAATGTGTCTTGTAAGCTTAAGGTATTGTCAATGCCACAATCACTCCACAATCACTCCACGTGACTTTATCTGGACTTTATCTGCTAGTGATAAAGATATTTCTTAAAAGTTCAGAACTATGCTTTCAAAATGAAAATATTGACATGTGTCCCTGTTGGAATTTGGGTACTAGCTGAAGGGTTGAAGGAAAGAAGAGGGAAAAAGAAGAATTGGGGACAAGAGATTCTGCTGACTTATGAATGTGCCACAGTTGCTTTTCCTGGAGGAAACGTTACAGTTAGCAGGTACCTTTGCAGTGTAGAACTCATAAGCATAAAGTTTTGATGCTCTGCCATCAATCAATAGCGTGTTGCATACCCATGTTAGAGAGCGCTTCAAGTGTCCCTTCATTAGTCAATGGAGTGGGAAAGATCAACAATTCAGTTACAAAGATATGTGAAGTGTCTTAATAGTGTTAGCTTTGTAGGCAGGTCAGTAATAGCAACTTTGTGGACTGATTCATGTGTTTCACATGGTACTCTCTACTCTAATAAATCCAAGAGTATTAAAAGAAAGTAACCACATCCACCTCTTATGGAAAGCAGAACACAATATTTCAGGGACAGCATTAGCACTGAACAATACCTGAGCTATTGGAGCACTACTGTTTCTAAATTTATAGTAATGCCTGTGGAAAGGCAGAGAACAATAGAGAAAAGTAATTAATTATATTCCTTGGCTTAGAACAATGCCAGTTAGGTCAACTTCTATTGTAGCCATGTCTTTGTCTAAAAGAACTGCCATGTTAACTGACTACTTTGTAGCTGTTCAGTTGAGAATTTTTCTCAATAAAGAATGTCTCCTTTGTTTCTAGATGAGAATGAAACCAATAGCATAATGTTAGCTACTCTTTAGAAACACAGAACAAATATAGAATCCAAAAGTGGGGTACCTGAGGGAGAAGACTGGAAAGATAGTATTCTTGCATTTGGGCAGGAAAAAAGTAGATGTAGGAATAGGTGAGACAGGAGTCAGACACCCTGCAGGCAGATGGGATAAGGGTCACAAGGAGAAGGCCAATAGGATAAGAAAGTCCCAAGAATGTGAATATGCTTAGCTAAGATAAATGTAACCAATAGGGATACTTTAGTTATCTTACTTTAGCCATAACATCTCTATCTAAGGTAAAAGGAGGAATTTTCTTTTAATTGGGGCATGCACACAGTTGAAGTGACAGTGCCCCTAAATGAACTACACTTATTAACATAGTAAAAATCCCAACTACCCGCACCATGACAGTTTACAACTGCCATGGCAACTCCCGGAAGCTACCCCATAAGGTCAAGAAAAAGAAAGGTTCTCAGTTCTGGGAACTCTTCACCCCTTTCCCAGAAAACCTATGAATATTCTGCCCCTAGCTTAGCATATTATTAGGGATCAGGATGAAAGGACAGTCCCTAACCCAGGGGTGGCACTGTTCCTCCTTGTATCAGTCTGCTCTTTTGCCTTTTCTTAAGAGTGTACTCTGTTTTCAATAAATCTTTCTACACACTGCCTATAAGAGAGAGAGTTCTTGTTCTCACTTGTGCCGCTGTGCTTGAATTCCTTCCTGCGTGGGGGTCAAGAACTCTCTCTGCCAGAGTAGATACTGTACCAGTATCATAGGGAAGAACCTGACTAGCTTGTTCTTTTCTTTTCCCTCCCATTCCTCACAAATCAAGAGCAAGTTTGAAAAAAAATATGAAAAAGAGATGTGCCATTTTTATAGGGAATATTCCATGATAAATGAGCAGCAAGTAGAGAACATAATAAATGCCTTTTGGTGCTTGAGGAATCACGAATGGAAGTAGAGAGTTTAGTGTTTTCAAAAACAATGAACTCTATAATTTCATGTTTATTTTTTTGGCTTTCCATGATATATCATTTTTTGCTCCAAACTTGATCTAGTTTATTATTCCTAAAGCTTAACATTCTTATAGTTAGGCTTGAAATTTTGGTGTATCAACATCACAAGAAAAGATGGGGGACCTTTGCATCAAATCATGAAGTCTTTGTTAGATAATGCAAAGGTCAACAGAAGATCATTACTTGGTGACACACCACTTTGAAAGGCAGTAGTATGTCAGTTTGCTACTGGATAAGGTCTGAGAGACATTCAGCTTAAGAAATTTGAAGAGCTCTAGTAGATAGGCTTTCTAACCCTCCCTTCATACCTGCAACCCAAAAAGTTGATTTGTAGAGTTTCAAGTAATGATGACATATGCATTATTTTTTCTTGGCCTCTAAGAGATAATTGTTCTAAGAGAAGAAGTAAATGTACCATAGTTCATACAATGGTTTACTATAACTCCAGAAGAATATAATAATACCATTCTATTCCGTAGATGTTAACTTCATTTTGTTTGTGGGGGGATCAGAAAAGATTATCCTACAATTCAAACTGAGCTTATTCTTCTAGCCTTACTGTAATGCATTAAACTGGAGGAGTCAGAGAAAGTGTTCACCAGTCCAGAAGATGGTTATACATTTGAGATTTTTAAGGTATGTCATACATAGATCAGGTCAGGTTTGTGAGACTTCTTGGTTGGGGGAATCTAGTATGTAGGTTCATAAAATTTACAGAACAAGTTCTTTTATAGTGTCAGGAAGTTCTCTTTGATCCCAAAATTTTATAGAATGCCATTTCCAAAAGATTAATATTTAATGTAGGGTTTTGGTTTTTTTTTACTATTTATCTCTTGTAATATTTTTTTGATAAATAACTTCTAAAGCATTTGTTCTTAACCTCTGCTCCTCTCTCCAATAAGTCAGATACATAGAAACATAAAAATATAAAAATTGCATGAATCCTCTGAATGGTTCAATAGATTCATGGTCCCCAAGTTAAAAACCACTGTTCTAGACAAATTAGAATTGTATCTGCTTAAATAGAGTAGTATCACACCCTACATAGTGCCAGGGATCTGGTAAGCACTTCATAAAACCTATTGGAGGAAATGGCAGATAGAATATTTTTTCATTGTCTGCCCTGAAATTACATTTGCTGCACCACACGGAGACCCAATAAGGTCATCAGTCGTCACTTCCAACATTATTGCCTTTCATTGTTCAAATACCAGGAATGAGAGTCAGAAGAGCAAAGTTCATATTTCAGCATTTCATGAATCTGATCATTACATGATCCCAGAAAGTTTCATTACACTCTTCTCCTGTGCATTTTACTTATGACATTGAATTAGCTAATAAAGAGTACTACATGACCTTTAAATGGTTTTGTAAAGAAGAGGCAAATATTTTGTTTTCTCTTTTTATTTTTATTAAACTCTCTCTCTCTTTCTCTTTCTCTGCACACTAAAGATTGCTGGGTGTTACTAAAATTCTGTAACACAGTAATTAAACACTTTGTTCATGAGAGGCAAATAAAATGCTTAATAATTCAACCAAAACAAATACAATCATCTGAGTTTTATAAAATATTAATAGCTTTAGCTTCAGATACCACATCAAAATTAACCTATCTACTCAACCTCAGCCATCATAATTTTACTTCTCTTGTTACTTAGTCATTGAACTCTTCTGGTTTTGAATCAAATGAAAACTAATTTTAAAAATGAGAGTGAAAAAATCAAGTTTGTGTAATTCAGCTTTTTCAAATTAAAAAAATTATATACCAATTCATCTCTGTCATTGAGAAGATATACAAGTAATAATTTTCATCCTTGATTTACTTTAATAATTTTATCATTAATATAGGAAACAGTAAATATAAGTGAGAGAAAAGGACATTTTATTTTCACAATGAAACTTGAGCACAATGTTAGGGAGTTGTGGGACTATAGGTATGTCAATAGTTTAGCCTTTAAACTTACAAATTGAGTGTTTTAAAATTTTTTGTATTGAGGAAAGTTTCAAACATATACAAATGTTGACATATTGCATAATTTGGTGACCATCTTTAAACTGATTTTGAAGTAACTGATGTGGCATTCTAGATAAAGAGTAGACAGTTATTGCTTTATTTCCTTCCCATTCACACTTCTTCCCTCACCTTACTAGAATTGAAGCTAAGTAAATGCCTTTTTTATATAAAATGAACAGGTGTTTAAGAAAATGGCAAGCAGTTCAGAAAAGTATAAAGAAAAAATGTTTCAACACCAAACCAATTTCTACCACCTCCAAATTACTGTAGTCACTATATGCTGAACACTATTTCATATACATTCTTGCAGAGAGATCAATAGGTAATTGAGTGAAAAGTATTATCATACTATATTTACTATTTAAAATAAAACCCATGGATTCAGATTTTTTAAAAAAATAAACTGAAGTAGAACAGAAACAATGTTTTTTAGAGATATTCAACCCTTGACATTTTGATATAAAAGGTTTTATTATAAATTTACATTTCTACTTTAAGTAGTATCTATTTTTATTTTTATTTGAAACGGTAATTCCTAAAACTCTGTGTTTAAATCAATTCACTGTTTGCAATGTCTTTTAACCATGTCTTCTCCATATGTGAGTTTTTATTAATATTATGCTTCATCTCTTGTATGACTAGTAGTCATTCTGGTCAAGAGAGTTTTGGTCCTTCGGTTGTTAACAAAGTTGCTGAACGTCATGGAAATATCTGTTGTCTTTTATTTGAAGATATCTTAGACAGTATAAACTATTGGGTCACTCTTTGGGAAATTTGATATTGTTTACTGTCTTCAGTAATTGAAGGTTGCCTTAAGAGACATCTGCAGCTAACTCAATTTTTCCCATTTGTACACTCTCTGCCTTTCTTGTCCCATGCTCATTGTCTTAGTCAGTTTAAGAGGCTATAACAAAAACACCATAGAATGGGTGATTTAAACAACAGAGATTCATCTCTCACATTTGTAGAAGCTAGGAAATCTAAGATTGAGATACTGGTAGAGTCAGTGTCTTCTTAGGGCACTATTCCTGGTTTGCAGATGGCCTTTTTATTCTTACTTCCTCACAGGGGGAGAGCAGAGAGAAAGAGACAAAGCAAGCATGCTGGCTCTTGTGTGCCTGCACATGGCTCTTTATCTCTCTCTCTCTGTCTCTCCCCTGTCTTTTACAAGGGCACTAATCCTATCCATAGGACTCCACCCCCATGACTTAATTACTCCCCACTTTCTAATACCATCACACTGGGGATTAAGATTTCAACATAAAAATTTTGGAGGGGACACATTCAGTTCATAGAACTCACATTATTTTTTTTTCTGAATTGTTAAAGTATAGTAACTTTTATAAAATGTGTCAGATATTACTGTCTGAATTTTTCAGAGGTAAAGTATGCCCTTCCAATTTACAGATTTGAGTTTTTACTCATTTCTGTGACATATTCACCTGTGATATTGTTTTATAATTTTAATTGTCCCACTTTCTATACTCTTCTTCAGAAACACCAATCATGAGTATATAGTATCCCCTTTTTTTCATACCTGTCAACTTTCGAACAAACATTATTTGTTCTCATTTATTATTAATATTTCTAATATGACTTTTGTCTTTATCATGGTTTAGCTTGCTCTTATGAGTCATGCTAGCTCAATTTTTTTTTCTTCATCTGTTCTTTTATAGTTTCTTCTTTGAATACTTACATCTATCCTATGAAATCTCTTCAGGAGATCTTATCATCCTGCTTACAATTTCTCTGAGACCTAACAGGTTGAGTGCTTTGTGATATAAGAATGGTTGTTGCAATATTTGGTAGGTATGTTTATAGTTGGAAGTTGTGAAAGCTTCCTTGTTTCTTTGGCACTTAAAAGCTTTTTCTATTTTTTTTTTCTTTTTCATTGTTCACAGTGGGTTTTAGCAGAGAAGAGTGACATAAAAAAACGTCTTTTTTCCCCCACCCATTTAAGCTAAAGCTTTACATGGAAGTTTAAGTCTAAAATTTTACACCAGGAGTGGCTTCTTTTCCGCGAGAGTGATCAAGTGCTTAGAATGGACTGATCGTAGGAATCATTTTTCCAATTCTTTCAACCACCTTTACCCCAGAAAGTTTGGGGTATAAGAGGATAAAATCACTTTCCCTGATAACATAGGTGTGACCATATGATAAAACACTACAGATATGGTTGTAAACAGCTTTTTCTTTGCCCACATAAGAAGAGAAATATGGAGTGTTAGAGGTAGGAGTTTAACAGTGTATCCAAAAGACTGGGCTGGTTTGGGCTACTTCTCACCTTGTATAATGTAAGCTTTGATTATACAGAGTTGAGATATGAGTAACGTACTTCGGAGGTTCTCTTTCTGTTCAAATAAAAACAAAGAAAGTAGTTAGAAGCCTCACCAGGAGTTGTATCAGCGATAGAAATAAAGTCTAGCTAGAAACATTAACTAGAGTATAAGTGTCTCAAGGGGCCATAGCTTATTTAAATAATAAGTTCAATTAGTATTTTCAGTATCCTACACAGTAAAATAGGCGTTTAATATTAACAAGAATAAAAAATAATAATAAATGATGTGGTTAATATTTGGATGCAAATTGGTGCCGGACGCTATACCAATCACTTGATATGCATTGCCACATTTAATTCTTGCAAAAAAAGAACAACTTTTTTTAACCCTTCCTGATCAAGAAACTGAGGCTCAGAAAGGTAAATGCCCAAAATTACTCGACTACTCAATAGATGAAGCAAAGATTGAACCAAGGCTATCTTACCACAGAGTATGTGTTTAACTGCCATGAAAAGAAAGAAGGAGAAAGGGGAGAAAAAAGGAAACTAAGTGAAAGGAATGATTGATATGAGCAAGAATTTTAAGGTACTGCAGCGTCGTTGCACAAAAAGGAGAAGGGAAGACCTTTGAGCTGCAGTGAAAAGTACGAATTTGCTGTGGAGACTCTGGCACTAGGAGCACAGAGAACATGAAGCACACATGCCTCAACATACAAAAAAAGTTGATTAGAACCCAAAGCTGGTGTGCCAATGGTGAGCAGACAATGGTGGACAAGGGCACAGGAGAAACTGACATGGGGAGGATAGTTGCCTTTGACAGGTTCACTGTTTTTCTTAATCCCTGCCTTCCGGGCTAATAATCATTTCCTTTTATATTCTTTTAAATGTGTGAATAGGGACTGATTGATTGATTGATTGATCAACAGTTTTATTAAGGTACATTTGATATACAAAAACTTGCACATATGTTTAATGAATACAGTTTAATAAGTTTGTGCATTTGCATATACCAGTTTCCATGAAAGAAATCAAGGTAACCCATGAATCCATCACCTCCAAAAGTTTCCTCATGCCTCTTTGTTTTTTGTTGTTTTTGTTGGATTTTTTCTTTATAGTAAATATACTTAACATGAGATCTATACTCAATAAATTTTTCAAGTCCACAATGCCATGTTGTGAACCATAGTCACAGTATTATATAGTTATCTCCAGAACTTACTTCCCTTGCTTTTCTGAACCTTTACAGCTATTGAACAATTCCCTGTTTTCCCCTCCCAACATCCCCTGGCACCCACCATCCTGCCCTCTGCTTCTATGAATTGCATTATTTTAGACACCTAACATGAAATGTGATATATACATACAAGGGGATGTTATTCAGCCTTAATAAAGAAAGAAATCCTGCCCTATGTGATAACATGGATGTTCTTGGAAGGTGCTAAGTTAAGAGAAATAAGCCAGTCACAGAAGAACCAGTCATTTTCTTAACATCTGGAGAAAGTGTAAACATGGGAAGAATACAACAGTAGCCAATATGGACCAAAATAACTCTTGAGATCTTAGTCATCATGATGGATCAAGAATAGCTAGCTACAGCAGCCTGAAGTTAGTGGGATGCAAGTTTGATGAGAGGGAAAATCAAAAGACCTTTTCGTCTTTTTTCTTGATAGTTTTAAACTGGGATATGTGTGTACAGGTGTGTATTTATGTGTGTATCTGCAAAACCATGAAATAGTCTAGATTAGGAAAGCATAAGCCAACAATATGAAATATTCTCTGTTTAGCCTTAGTGCTAATATTAATTCAAAAAGGAAGCATTCTGTGGGTCTAAACAGTGAGATCCCAGCTACGGCAAACTCAATTCACTGAGCCAAAGAAGTGTGCTAGGTCTAGTTTTTCCTCTGTGTAGCTGAGTGATGGGATCTTTCTTGGCCCCAATTTCTCACTATTTGGGGACAATTCTGCTTGCCCCACCTGCACTTGCTTCACTAAGTCCAAAACCTATATAAAAGTAATCAAATTGCAGATACTCATCACAGCCCAGAGAAGTCAGAATATTTACTAAGCAACTGAAGAATCTTTGAGTTCTAGAATCTCTTTGTCATGTCCCAAGCTATGAGGCCGGCCCTGCTCAGACCTTACTCACTGTGCTTTCTAGTTCTCATTGATTCTACCAGAATCCCACCATATCTGTTCCTATGTAATATCTTTTCATTCTTTGGGAAACAAGGCCTGGGGTAGCACCTTGACACTCATAACTAGTCTCTGCCACTGTATTCTACATATCGAAAAGCTCTCTTACTTTCCAGTTATTCAGGATCTTCTTAAGGATTGAATTCTTTATTTTTCTCATTTCTGTGTTTATTCTTATTTATATAGATTTATTCCAACTACCATAATACTAAATTGTCACACCTTTCCTTTTTTCTGTCTGGCAAATATTGTCTCTTAACCAAATATATCTCCTCTACCAGATACCCACCCCCTGCATTTTCTTTTACAAGCATTTGTACTAACATTGAGTTTACATAAGATACATTTTGTTTGTCAATCAAAGACCAAGAGGTATATTTATTCATTAAGTGATTTATCAATGAAAGACACATCATTACTACTAAATATTATTACTATCATATTATTATTCTCAGTGGCAGTGCCAACACTATCTGGGCTCTTGACTTACATTGCAAACCCTTTTTTGTTTTTCACCATATCCCATGCCTGTCCCATATACCATTAACAAAAGCACATAATTGTTTTCTTTCTTTCTTTTTTTTTTTTTTGTTAAATTGAGACAGGGCCTCATTCTGTTGCCCAGGCTGGAGTGCCATGGCATCATCAGAGTTCACTGCAACCCAAAACTCCTCAGCTCAAGCAATTCTCCTGCCTCAGCCTCCCAAGTAGCTGGGAATACAGGCAGGCACCGCCAGTCCTGGCTAAGTTTTAAAATTTTTTTAGTAAAGCCAATGTCTTGCTATGCTGCTCAGGCTGGTCTTGAACTCCTGGCCTCAAGAAATCCTCCCACCTTGGTCTCCCAAAGTGCTAGGATTACAGATGTAAGCCACCTTGCCTGGCCAAAAGTCATAATTCTTAACTGATTCCCAAATGCAGCCAGCCTGAGATGAAAGAATAAGAGACATGGTAGTCTCCTAAATAAATAAGCACTTTAGATTTAGAGGGAAAAAAGTAATATGGCCTATAGAAAGTAAAAGAAAACTGAAATGTTTTGAAAATGGGTATTCCAAAAGGTATTGAAATAAAAATCCACAAAATCTTTGATCGATCAAGTCCTCCTTTAGTAGTGAATTCTATAGAAATACTTGTGCAATTGCACAAATATACATATAAGCAAGGGCATTGGACATTATGTTAGTGACGTTTTGAGGTAAAAAATACCCATCCTTTGGGAATAATTAAATAAAATAAGATATACCTAAAGAAAGGGCATGACCATTAAATAGTATAAAGTAGATCTCCATGTATAATATTGAAAGAAGTGCATGAGGTAATGTTGAATTTTTTTTAAACAAGTTGCAAATATTACATGGAGACATAACCCCACTTTTTATAATTCATTCTTCATACCCAGGAAGGTACCTATGGTTTTAAATTATTCAATAAGGGTGAAGATTTATAAATGCAAAAGATTCTTAAAATTTATTATAGGCTTAATGGTTTGAGCATTTCTTCAACTGTTGAGGTACATGCACAAATTCTGAAGGTTACTCTTGAAAATGTTAATGGTTGTTATTCTAGGGAAGTGGGAGATTGGAGAGGTGAGGTAAGGAGTCGTGATTTTTCCTTTTAAAACTCTAGCCATCTAATGCATTTAACTAATGAGGAATACTATACAAAGAGCAATAGCCTGTGAACAGGGCTAGCCACACTATGTCCTCCATTGATGACCCAGGCATTGTATCTTCCCTTATCTCTTTTCACCTTGCAGACTCTTTTTCCTTCCCTGACTTATGAAAACATACATTATAAGACAAATACATAGAAGCTAGCATAGATGTTATTGGAATGCAATTTGAATTCTAATTGAAGTTATGCATTTGACAAATTACAGGAATAATAATGTGTTTGAGTTTTTAGTAGTTGCCTTCCATATGTTAGATGGAGATGTATAGGACATGTGAGATTACCTGATTTATGGCAGCAATGACTTAGACCCAAGCTTTGTTTGGCCCTAGAAGAGGTGATGTTATTCATATCAGTTAGAGTCTATCAACATGGTTTAACAACCCCGTGTTAAACCATTTCCATAAAGAGCAGCTGTTTCTTCCAATCTGCCTCCCTCCCCTGTTGTCCCTAAATATCTATTCCTATACACATTGGTCCTGTGCTTTGATATCATTAAAGATGGACAAAGATGTTTTACAAATACAAAAGATTATTTTCAAAAGTTATCGGAAGGCTTAATATTTTAAACATGATTTAAACTGTAGATGCTTAGTGTTTTCAGTGGCTTAATGTAATAAAACCCACCTGTTATTTTTGGCTGCTTTATTTAGACCATCTGCTCCACAAAGAATGAAAAGCTCAACAGTGGATGGAGAATTGTCTACTTCTCGTGTGTCAATGATTTATTTATTCTCTCTATCCAAGCCTTCAGGTCATTGCAAAACTTTGTATTCATTTTCCCACAAAAGGGAAAGCCAATATTTGGTGTCTGGCTTTATTAAAAATCATCACAGGGAATTGTATATTTTTTTTTGATAATTCAGTTTCCTATTTTCCCCTGTGTCAAAATAGCTTGCCAGTTGCATTTATTTTAAGGACGCTGATTCTCTATTCCTTCTGTGGCAGGTTGAGTATCTGCCGGAGAGGTATTTTTGGTGATGGCTGACAAATCATGCATCATCCATAGTTCAGGTAGTTATGTGAGCATGCCCCTAAATTAAGATGGAATCCTCATTAGAGATGAGAGTTACAAAGGTAACTTTGATCACCAACTGCCTCCATTTGAATGGATTGGTTTTGTAGTCCTTATCCTGATCTTTCTACAACATAGGACACAGAAGATCACCTCTTAACTTTAACTAGTTCACTTAATAGCTATGACATTGTTCACTCCAGGGGGTTCACTCTCACATCTTTGATTATCTCTAATAATTACAACGACAACAATAATAACAGCTAGTATTTACTGAGCGCTTAATAGGTTCTAAATACCACACTAAACATGCCATACATGTATGCTCATCTTTTATTTAGTGCTTCTTTTTTCTCATCTTAGGCGTTCTCCAAAACTTATTTATACACCTTGTTGTTTCTCCTTATTTATTCATTTCCTTAATGAGAGCACTTCCCTTACTTGTAGTCCAAACTACCACTTTTGTGGGTGGTGGCTGACTACATTTCTAGCCACTGAACTTGAACCATAAATTCCAATTCCCTGTTTCTAGCTCCTTACGGAAATGTTTTAGAATTATCTAAGTGGAACAGGAGCTAATATTTTTTTGAGTGCCTACTAAGTGCCAGGCATTTGGTAGGCATTTTATGTGTTAGTTTGTTTAATCCTCACATAAAAAAACTTTATTCTCATTTTAGATTTGGGAAAATTTAAGTACAAATAATTTAATAATTTTCCCGAGATGACTGCTGGTTAAGAAGCAAGCTGGATTCAAACTCAAGTATAATTCTAAAACCCATAAATTTTATAACATTCACATAATTTTCAAATGTAACACTTTCTTCACATCATTGACTTCCCTTTATAAGCATTTGAGGATATCATCCATGCATTGCATGATAACCTTTTTAATGTTTCCCTGTTTATCTCCTCCCCACCTCCTGCTTTGACCCTCATCCAAGTCCTTAGTAACCTCACCCTTAGATCACCCCAGTTACCTCTCTCTCCTTACTCTTCATTTCCAACCCTTCCTGCACAAATCCAACCGGTTTATTCTCCTGAGGCTCTGCTTTCCTACTGTCAGCAATTGGACAGATCACCTGTAATCTGCCTAACCACCAAAACCAAACTATAAATTCAGAGTTTTTCTTCAACTTGCTCCAGGTTACCTATCCTAAATTCTCATTAATTTAGCAATTCATTTCACTCACAACAATTAGTTCACTGGGTTCTTTACTTGCTCTGCTCCTTACCACTCCTTTCCTCCTTCCAAGTGTCCTTTTCCTTCTCCTTTTGGCCAATCCAATCTTGCCCTAGTTCAAAGGTCCCAATCAAGTTCTTTTCTTCCAAGAAAGCCATCTTTCCCGTCTACAGCTCACTAGCATCTCTACTTCTCTGAGCTACTGCAGCATTTGAGGTGTGTACCAAGCCTTTATCTATCGCCTTATATTTGCCTTTCATCATTTGAATCTCCTAGTATCATATTATACAGTAAACTTTTGAGGACACAGGTCCTTTGTGCTACTTTATAGAGCTTGGCATATAGACTTGGCACATGGTGTATCCTCAATACACTCTGACAGAAGCTGAGTACTTAGAAATGACCATCATCTTGCCACACACAGCTTATAGCCTCCCTGAAAACCTTTACTATAGCCTGTTAGTCCCCCAGGTGGATGGGGCTCCCCGAGTTTGATATTATATATTCCTAAGAAGAACCAACAAATGCTTTTTAGCTCTTATATATGTTTCATAGCCCATACAGTCTTTCATACAAAAATAGAATTGGACTTACATGCTGCTATTGTTCCAAACCTGCCTAAGGTACTTTGAAAATGTAATGCCTATTGTTTAGAGGGAGAGGGAGAGAGGTGAATCATAGCACATCACTAAGTTTCTTACATATAGTCATGATTCTCTCTTCCTCCCAGAGGGCATGCTTATAAAGTACTATATAAAGAATTTTAAAAGTCCTCTCTATCCCCAAAGTGTGATCTCTTACAGACTATTTGTCTGGAAAGATTCTGAAGAACAGAAAGGGTATGATTTACTTCAAGTCCTTCTTGGGCTGAAACTAACACCTGAACTGTCTCTAAGATACTGACCTCTGCAGAGATATTTATTCTACCATGGTGAAGATGGATAATGTGACAATAAATAAGGTAAATGGCTGGGAACTCAGAGCTCACATATCCTGATGGCTTTTGAGTAACAAGCCAGGAACTCAACTCACTGTAATATGAGAACAAAGGACAGTGCCACTGAGGAGATTTAGCTTCTCAGCAAGAGCATGCATTGTATGTAGGAAACACGGGTTTACCTTTCCAATATTTTAAAACACTTTGGCATCATTAGTGCAGGGCCATTTAAAGGTTATAGAATTCTAATAGAAAAATCAATGACCAGTATAGGATAATACTAAAGTCACATAAAAAAGTGCATAAAATGGTCAGATCATTCCCAGAGATTTGCTGGCATTTCCAGTGGGGCATCTAATTGAAGAGTGATTAAGTAGAATTTAAGTAGAATTAAGTAGAATCAGCAATATCTCTGCTTCGTTTGCACACTAAAATTGAATACACATTTTGATAAGCCAAAAACATAATCTAAATTGTATTATGATGTAGAAACACAAAGATACAACATACAGCCCAAAACAAATGGCAAATATTACCGCTTTAGGTATTTTATCTTATTGAATCCACTGACCAATTCTGTGATGTAAGTATTTTTATTCTCATTTTATAAATAAGCCTATTAAGCTTGGAAAAATTAAATAATGTGCTCAAGGTCAAAGTTACTAAGAGGCAGAGCCAGTACTCAAATAAGTCGCAGAGCTAATTTACTTCCTTCACTCACCTATTCAAGGTTTTGAGAAATCCTGAAGTAAATAAATCCATTACACATTGTTTAGACCAAGATTTGCCATACTCATGTAACTTAAAAGTTAACCATTATATTTCAAACTTTTAAAATTAAAAATGAGTGCTTCTCCTTCTACCTGTGGCCCAGCATATTTCAGCATATTATGGGGGTACAAATATTTCAGTTATGTATATTGCCCATGCCCCCCTCCCCCCTCGAGGCAGAGCCTCAAGCATGACCATCCCCCAAACGTTGCACATCTCACTCATTATGTTTGTATATACCATTTTTGATTCATGATTAGGAGTAAGAAGTGGAAATTAAGGGTCAGAAATTAGGT
Source organism: Cheirogaleus medius (assembly GCA_008086735.1). NCBI lineage: Eukaryota > Metazoa > Chordata > Mammalia > Primates > Cheirogaleidae > Cheirogaleus > Cheirogaleus medius. Next base: position 15,751,396 of record VBSM01003157.1, on the reverse strand, counting down.
AAGGTTTTATTATGACTATTATTGATACTTTAAAATAGTTGCTTTATATTTTGACACAGCTACTTGACAAATGCTCTTCAAATCAAACTTTCTTTGATTAAGAAAAGGAAAGTCAAATTAATCAAGATAACTTGACCTCTCTCAGGGTAATGACTGTGTCTTATCTATTTTATGTTCCAAGGATCTAGCACAGTTCTTCACACTAGCTAGGATCAAGAAGTTAAATCACTGCCGCACCCAGTAAAATCAAACCCTCACCTTGAAACCTAGCCATGGATACTCTCCCTTTGAAGAAGGAAATAGACCCTTTTATCCTCAACTCTAATCCTCTGACTATACTTTTCCTTTAGGAATCTCTCCCTTTTTCTGCTATCAACACTTCCCTGGCCTCTGGGGACATTACTGCTTTATCCTCCTCCAAAACATCTTTTTGTAGCAAAACCAAAAAAAGACTAGATATTTAAAGAACATTTTTACTTCAAGGCTATTGATAAGAAAATGGTAAGAGACCGAGAGATAAATATATAACTAGATACAAAGTATGACTTACTCATTTTTGTTTTGGGAACACTTTCAGATATATTCTGCTTAGCTCTTAACCTGCTTCTAAAATATAAAAGCCATCATTTTTCACCACAAAAAGCTACAAACCTCAGTGTCTGGATTCCTTAAGACCCAAGAAAATGAAATTAAAATTCTCTTTCTCAACTAGGGCCTTCTTGACCATGCTTTTTTTTTTTTTTTTTTTTTTTTTTTTTTTTTTTTTTTTTTAGAGACGGGGTCTCGCTCTTGGTCAGGCTGGTTTCGAACTCCTGACCTTGAGCTATCCACCCGCCTCGGCCTCCCAGAGTGCTAGGATTACAGGCGTGAGCCACCGCGCCCGGCCTTTGACCATGCTTTTTACAGCTGTTGGAAATATTACTACATGTCCCAAAGACCCTAGAAGAGTACACTATACATAACAAGCACTCAACACAGGGGGTTGGCTAACTCACAAATATCCTTGGGTTCAACTGCAAAAACCTGTAGGCAACAATTTAGCTGAAGACAAATGAATTCAACCTGGAGTTGGGTTTTTAGGAATGCTGGCTTCGTGCCTGCCTCCAGCAAATGTGTCTACAGGAGTGTTTCCACCCCTCTGTACCTATTCTCTACCCAGTCTTCTAAGAATCTCACTAGCCTCAGGTTGGCAGATTCTGAATTTGAGGATGTTTTGATAACATTTAAGACTCTGGGGGAGGCAATGTTTGTAAAGGTGATTTAGCAGAGAATACCAATAAACAATTTATGGGAAGATTTTTCTGTCTCCTATAACTGGTAATTTTGAGATAATACTTCATTTCAGGCTATAGTTTCCATACCTCTAATGCACAAGAATATCATGTTTTTACAAAAGGTCACATAAAAAATAATAGCAGAGTATTTTAATGAACACTTTTAGACTATTATTTTTTTCCTGATATTAAAAAATGTGTTTGGAAATAATTATTATTCTTTGAGCTATGGTTTTTCAGTCCTTTATAAGAATTAACATTTAAAAATGTATACGTAACAATTGAGGGTTTTTTCCTATAATGAGAATGCATACATATATATATATAAAATTAATATGAATGGCCAGTACAATAGGTGGTAATAAAGCTATTTGCCAAAATTTATTCCATACTATAACTTTCTTTTCAGAATATTTATATGTTTGCTATATTTAATTAAAAATAGCTCTTTGAGATTCAATAATATCTTTTTGCAAGATTCTGAGAAGGATTTGATGAATCAAAAGGATATAGTTTCTTAGGTGGAAAAGTGAAGTTCATTGGAGAAAGGGTAGAGAATTATTGAGTAACTCTTCCAAGGTCAGTGTCAACTTCAATGACTAGCTACATATTTTACAGTAAATACTGACTACGCAAGTTAATGTTGCCCATGATGGTTAGATGGAGGTGCTCGATTATCCCCTCTCTTGGTCCATTTGGTAGAGATAACAAGAGAAAAATCATCTTTCCTCTCTATGGATTCCTGGTCTCCCATTGTCCATGGTGGTTTAAGGTGACCAAGAGGTCCTTGCATCACCCCCAGGGGTACTAGGACACTGCTGGTGATTCTGTGTGCAAGCTCATCTTACAGGGGAATATCTTCCTGCCTCTGGCTCACTCAAATTAACACTCCTCCCTAACTGCTGGCACTTTTTTGTGTTACCTTAAGGAAAAGCATTTTCTCGGCTTGAAAATGTCACAACAGCCACCAGAGTGGTGGTTGATAGAACAATAGTTCCAATAATTATGAGTATGAGTTAAAGTCAAGTGCCTAATTATAATATGGGAGTTTTGACTTTCCTGTGAATAGTGTGGGCCAGGAAAGCAACATTCTGCATCCATTTTTTAGCTGTATATCCATTGTACTTTCTTGGTTTTTCATCACCTACATTACTTTGTCTATGTGGACCACAGAAGAATCAACACCTTGTGAAAAGATTTACACAAGGAAAAAATACATATACTCTGTATATGTGGATCACAGAAGTATGAACATTTTGTGCAAAAAAAAAAAAAATACCCAAGAAAACACATTCAGTGAGGAGTTTTTCATCATATATATAGAGAAAAATAGAGTGATCAATAAGGTTATGTAGTTATTGACCTGTGAACACTTGGCTAAAGAAAATGCTCCTCTGATAAATCTAGAAAAAGAGCCAAACACCACAAATGAGAGGTCTGACAAAGTAGCCCATCGAGTTCCATCCACATGTCTGAGGCAGTCAGGAGCGAGCGGGTAGCACGGGGCCGTGGGCGAGCCACCAGCCTGACCTCCCCTGACTTCTGCCTGCCTGCTCACGCTTTCTGACTTGATCATTTTTCCGACAAGAGAAAATCCGTTTTCAGCTGCAGGAGCATGCCTTATTTTACAAATGGCTGAGATGTTTTGCTAGCATCTTCCGTAGCAGTGAAACCTCAGCCGTGGAGAGAGTCCAAAGCAGTGGCCACTGCCTGAGCTCACTGATAGCTGGTAGCTCTCCTGCCAACCATTCGAGCTCTTTCTCTCTCAGAGCAGGTTAAAAAGCTTTCACCCCCTGGTAACCAGAGTATTTCTGCTTGTTCGCTTTCCCACTAAAACCTATTCTGACTGTCCAGCTCAGGACTGCCTTGAACTTAGTAGAGGGCATCAGAAGTGTATAAAATGTTTTTTCTATAGGTTCTATAATGAACTTAATATAATAGATGGGATATTTTTACCCAGATAGAACATTCAGTCTAGTAAATTGCCATACGTTTATCTTAGCTATTGTCCCTTGGCGTTATTAGTGATCAAATGCTGTGTATTTGCAGCTATGTGGAAGGAGGGGCTGGTCTTACAGACTCCTGATGAACCTGTGCTATTCCTGCCCTGCTGCGACACAACAGGTGTGACTTAGAAAAGCACAAAATGACTAAATTCTGAGGTGGTACTCAAAGGAAGCAAAAAAAAAAAAAAAGTGCCAAAAATCAGTCCTTGAAAATTTCCTAGAGGCAGTGAGTTCTGAGTCGGATTTTAGGAAAAAGATAATTTATGCTTTTGCTTAAAGGTACAAGACGCAGGAGACCAATCCAAACACCATTAGGTAGAAATTGCATAGGAATAGATAAACACGCCTTTTCAATCTTAGTCTTAAAATTGATTTTCAAATGTTGTTAAATCATTAGTTATATTAGCATAGAACTGAATGAGCTATTAGTAGGAATGTGTAAATTGCAAATTAAAATACAAGAAAGATCTGAAATTGGCAATGTCTTCTTTTTGATTAAATACCTGTCTTAACGTTTTTAGAGGAAGAAGAATAATGCAGTATTTGATTTATGCAAATGATTTCTTTGAAATGTAACTAGCATTAGATATGGAATAGACATTTTTAATGAGAGACAAAATAACATAATATGGTAATTTAGAACAAGTAAAAGTAGATTTCTATCAAACTGTCTTGTCATTCAATCTAACAAATCCAAAGTCTTTAATATAGGAGAAAAATGGACAGGTCTTGGGACAATATACAATATTATTCCAGGTAATAAATAATAGGCTGTGTGACTTATAAACAGCTTGACCGAGTCTACCAGAAACACCCTAAATATACAAAAGAGGCAGCACTGAATAACGGATAAATAATAAAAGTTTATTTTTAAATCAAATATCTGCCTATCACAGGGCTGGACCTGCCTGACAGTACATGGTCTTCATCTCATCTGTAAATTTACCTATTAATTGTAATCTAGAATTTGTTCTAAAGTGTTCAGTGACTATTCACTGCATTCAGAATAAGATCCAAAGGCCTTATCCTGCAAAAGTCTTCCCAAATGTATGCCTTATCCAATGTTAGCTTCATCTCCCATTACAACTAGCAGGACCCTGTGCTAGATTAGACAAGCCGGCTTTACATCCTCTAACCTGGAACATCCAGATGTTGGCTCAGTTTGTTTGATCTTCTTAGCCATCTTTATCCTTGCTTTTCAATGTCTGCCTCTCAAACGCTTCCCTGTCATTCATGACCAAATTTAAATTCTATCTGCTCTAAATAGCCTTTGCAGAACTTCTTAGTCTGAAGAAGCTACCCCCTTCCCTCTATTTCCGTAGCAGATTGTTAGTTGCTCTGTTCAACAACTGACACATCTAGTCAAGCTCCACAAGATATGGATTTACCTCTTAAGGCAAAGAACAGTAGTTGGCACATAGTAGACATTCACTTAACATTTGTTCACTGATTAGCTCAATACTTTTCAAGTTATGCTTTCTTCTCCAAAACTGCTACCACCAATAGTCAGGTCCTCATCTTCTTTGACCTTATCACAAAAGTAGTCACCTAATAGATCACTTTGCCTTTAGTCTTGTCATCTGCCACACTGCTTTCAGAACGATCTCTCTGAAACAGAAACTTGAACATGTCATGCTATTTTTAAAACTGCAATCATCTCTCTCTCACTCAGAGGTTGAATCCCACAGGCTTTATGTGACATGTGAAGCCCTGCGATTTGTCCCTCCTTCTCCAGCCAATGGTCTACAACTTCCTGTCATATGCTTTATGCCTCAGCAGCATTGGTCAGGTGTATCTTATACCAGTGATGAATTACTAACGGCTTATGTAATTCAAAACTATTAGTCAAAAATTAAAATTTTCTCATGCAAAAAAATCTAAACTTGGAGGGGCATTTTGGAACAGGTGGATTTTCACCATTGTAAGCTATTTTTCCTTTTCCGTTCTTCTGCCCAGCATTCCCTCTATGCTTTCACACTGTACATGCTCTTAAATTTACAGGAGAATACTTCCTCATGGCATTTTATTGCACTTAAATTCTGCTTCAAAGTTATGGATTTTCAGGCATTACCTCAGGCCTAAATTTTAGCCTTAGCCCTGGCAGCACTATTTAGTAAGAATTTTGAGTATATTGTTGCAGGGCATAGGGAAATAATTTACATTACAGAGTAGTGAATGCTAACATTACAGGATGAAAGTCACCAAAAGCATTCACACAAGCCTGAGTGCAGATTAACTTATAGTGATAGACACAGGACGGGAAGTATTTCTGTTTACTAGCTACTAGTTAGAGTGGCCACGTGCCAGTAACAGAAATTGTCAGCTCATCAGTGTTGACATTAACCATCCTTTAAATTTAGGGGATTTTTCACTTTTCAAATTTTGTTCATAAAGGCATAGTTTATTAATATCTTTTATATTTTGTTACTTTAAATTTGTGTGTCTGGATTTATACAAAATGAAACTTCATTGTATGTATAGTTCCCCAAAGACGCTTAATGGGGTTCTTGCTGTGATGCTGTTCCCTACTGCCTGGAATGTCATCTCAAGCTCCTGTCCTATTATGCCACATCCCATCCACATTTCTTTATCTGATGCATCCTGTCACTTCAATCAGTTATCACCTCCATGTTCGGTATCCATCAGTTGTTCTTGAGCAGTGTTCCCCCTGTGCATAACTCTGTCATTGGCCTCATGCCTCTCCTGTGCTGAGGATATTTGTATTCACTCATTCTTGTGATCTCAGTAGCCAGTAGTGTTCAGTCATATTTGAACATAGTAATAGTAGAAGTCTCGTATCACAATTACTTTGTGCTTGAATGTCTGGTTCCTCTAGAATTGAAGTTTCTGGAGAAGAGGAAGTGTGTACCACCCTAAGTATGTAACATAAATCTTTGTACACAATCTACGCCCAATCTATAGATGTTTTTGGAATTGAGTTAAATGCCATCTCTCATAAGAATTGCTGAAATATCTTTATAAATACATTATAACAACGAGCTATCGCAGATATCTAATTTCTAATGTTTTCTCTCTGCCTTTTTTATAAACACATTTGTCATTCCTTTCTCTCTATACATTGACAATTGCATCATATTTTTCCCGTCTTCCATTCAAAGCTGAACCCAAAAGTTTGCACAAGACATTTTTGAAAGTTGTAGGAATTCAGTGATAAGGGCACATCCGAGGAGCTCCTATTCTTCACAAGCTTGATCGTGCCACCTTCCTTCTTGAACTGTGAGCACCTTCCTCTAAATCATTGATTTCATTTTCCTTTCCTGGAATTGGGTGTCAGTCCATGAACTTGCTCTTTGCTCTTTATCTTTTCTATCCTGTAAAGAAGTTCATATAAATCCTTTCAATTATATGCTATAATTTCTCATTCAGTTCCATCCTACACAGGTTCTTTATATTCTTTATGGCTTTCCCCTCTGAACCTCTCTTTATGTTTTATAAAAATTTAAGGCACCGTCTCTTAAACTTAAGGGTACTTAAGAATCATCAGAGAGAATTTGATAAAATGTACAGAGAACAAATATTATGACCTGATGAATTTGGGGTGGTGTCCAGAAATTTTTATCTTAGCAAATGTTACAGAAGCTTTTGTTGCTGGTCTCGGTGGTCTCTAAACCTCACTCTGAGGCATTCTACTCTGCAGGCTGCTTCCCAGGCTTGACCTCTGCTTTTCCCCTTTGTTTCTGATCTATTGTTCTTCTTCCTCTGCTTGTTGATGTTTGTTATTTATATTTCAACTTTTTCACATTTACTCTCAATTCTGCCTAAAGTCGAGAATATCTATTTCAAAATGTTTAATGTTGCTCCTTTGCTTAAGAATTATCTCTAGAATTTTGTTCAATGGCCAACCACTAATATTTTGAAAGTGACTTGATTAATATTTTTATTATATTTTGCATGTCATCCCATTCCATAAACATGTGGGTCATATCACAGCCTAATTTTTCAGCTTTTAAAAAATGAATTTGAGATAACCTTATGATCAGAAAAGATAGTATCTTTCAATTTACATGTCACATATTTCAAGTTCCCCTGTGTATAAATTGCCTTATTTCTCCATAGCCATTTCTCTTCATTAAATTGTATTCAGAAACATTAGTATGTACATACAAATAGGTGTCCTTCAATCTTGATAATTTTATAGGCTACTTGTAAATATTTGTCCTCGTGAAGCACATTATCTCAACTCATGCCTCTGCAATTGAAAATCTCATTGATTCAACATATTTATTTTTATGTTGATAAAAGTAGTTAAAATTTCCCTTATTTGGAAATTTATTGGATGGGGGGCAGAGATTAGGCAGAAAGTACAATTGTGTTCTGATTTGATATCCCTGATTATATATTAAATATTTTATGTGCTTTCTTTATAGTCGCTAATGCACTTGACCTATTCCACCGTGCTTGAATACCTGAAAAATCTTGCTGCCAGAATTTTTTTAAATGCAAAACTCTTAGGTTAAGTATTATGCAATAGATTTTAAAATAGAGTATTTTTCTATAAAGCTTTTGATTAAAATTGAAGATTATCAAGAGATCCTAATCCAAGTTCAAGGAAGCATCACTGTAATCATAATGATAAAAGTGGGAATCAAGAGGGTAGTAGTTTACATAGATTTGTGAATGGTTTATTCATATTCATATTCTAACTCTGTCACTTAAAGATTCCTAGACATGTCTAGCCCTCAGTTTCTTCTTCTGTAAAAGTGGAGAATTGGAATGAATGATTGACCAGTGGTTCTTGAATGTGGCTATCTCCAAATCACCTGAGTGATTCTCAAGTCCCGTTCCAATACCCACGTTATGGGTTGAAGTGTGTCTCCCCAAAAGTATGTTAAAGTCCTAACCTCCAGTCCCTGACAACGTGACCTGATTTTTAATTAGTTAAAATGAGGTTATATTAGAGTGAGCCCTTAATCCAATATAACAGGTATCCTTCTAATAGAAGAAGAGACAGAGATACACACACAGAAGAAAAAAGGCCATAGGAAGATAGAGGCAGAGATTGGCATGATACATGTGCAAGCCAAAGAATGTCAAAGATTGCTGGACATCACCAGAAACTAAGAAGAGGCAAGGAAGGATTCCCCTGTAGTTTTCAGAGGGAATATGGCCCTATGGACACCTTGATTTCAAACCAATAACCTCCAGAACTGTGAGAGTAATTTTTGTTTGTCTTAAGCTGCCTAGTTTGTTGCACTTTGTTATGGAAGCCCCAGGAAATTAATATAACTACTAACTCAGAATCTTTAGGAATGCAACAAGAAAATCTGTATTTTAAAAGCTCCACCCTCCCTACTGATTCTGCTATGATCAAGGTTTGAGACCAATGGATAGATGATGTCTGAGATTCTGTCCAGATCCCAGATTTTTTGATTCAAGGATACATATGTTTTCAAGCAGTAGAAAAAATATGTATATATATTGCAATGATGAAGTAAGGTTGAGAACTACTCAACCACTACTGTCAAGCACTTCATGACAATGTCAAAAATTTCCCTCCTGCTTATGATAACAAAGGCCTACACAATGCTATTCTGTAGTTGCTACCCTGGAAGTACAAGGCACTGGAAGGTCAATTCAATTCCATCTTGACAAACACATCTATTTAAACTTATTTGCTCTTGGAGATATGATGCGTATTCAGTTTTTAGTCAGTAAATGTTGGGGTACTGTTTGTGATAGATTTGCCACATAATAGGTAATATATCTTCTGTGTATGAACATCCAGTTCTTCTGCAATTGTCTGTGATGATTGATATTAAACTATCATTTCTTGGTCTGTGGCACCAAGTGCAAACTTATCTTTCATATTGCCAACTGTAGACGCTCCTCTCTCCTGCCTGGGTTTGCCCTTGAGACACAGTAATGAGTGGTGCAAAGCCCTGCGACAGCATCAGGAATTTGCTCCATGCCCAGAGCTGACAGAGGGCCCTGAGTGATGGCGCAGCCCACCCCCCCGCCCCAAACACACCGGCAGGGCCTCCGTCTATAGCCGCACCAGGTGACAATGACTCTTACCTCCACCATGCATCTTATTCATCATCATTTATGTAAGATGTTCTTCTACATTTTTATCTTTATTTTGTGTCTTCGCTATGGGTTATGGATAGTAATCATGTAGGAAATGCAATTCTATGAGAAAAAAAATGAAGAGGAAGAAAACAAAAGGTCTTTAGCATTTTTCTCTCTTATAGTATATTATTGAACAGAACAGGATTGCCAATTAGTCAAAAGTGATCAGGCACTTGGAAAGCAGAAAGGGAAGCTGTCTTTCACAGGCCTGTCTACTGAAGTGGTTTGCAACTTACACTTAGTAGGTGCCGCCTGACTTCTATCTTTATGATACATGAGCATGCACACACACACATATATATTTATGTATATTTGTGTTTAGGCTTCTTATCCACAATCTTGCATGATCTCTTTGTCTATCAGAAATTCTCAGATGAGAGTTCACCATCATGGTTGTTTAATAACTATTCTTTCTCAATCCTTTGCCTCACAATGGAATAAGCTTGATTATTTTTAAATCATTGCTGCAAATATATTTTCTTCTATCTCTCCTGTTGGAATTGACAAGATTAGTGTATCAGAGTATTTATTATTATATTAAAATGAACAGTTTATACCTAGGTTATCTGCAGTATATCATAAGGTCTTTAAGATTAGGGCCTGTGTCTAAACCTATATCTGTACCCCACTCCTTAGCTTTATACCTGGCACATAATAGAAACTCTATAAATATCTCTTTCACATAAACTGTCCCCAGGTGTGTAAAACTATTCTGACTTCTCAAACAGAGTAAAGGAGGAGCACACAAAATCCTGTACCATGGTGGCACTCAATCCAAAATAGCTGAGAATCAGGTTTCAGATGGGAATGAAATCATATATTATGCTGGTGTGCAGGAGTGTAGGTTATAGATATAGTTTGCAAGATCTGGAGAGCTGAGGCTAAGAAGAATGGAGAAAGGATCTAAACTGTTGTTCCAAGCACATTTAGAGGCATTGAACCAATGGGGAAAAGGCTAAAGTATAAGGGAATATACAGAAACTTAAAGTCTAATTTAAGATCAATGAGCTGGAATTTAAGGTAGATAGGTAAGGTGCAATATATTACAGCCAATCTCAAAGATCAGCATGGTTCTAGTAAAAGGATTGGGCAATGGGAGGTTAGGAATCCCACTACTTTTCTTTTTCCCAGACAAAAAACCCAAATAAACAAGAAAAGGATACATCATTTTGGGTGGCAAAAGAGAGGTGAATTGTTGGGTTAAAAAGAGGAAAGCAAAGTATAGAAAACGTTGATAGGTTAGAGAGTTTGGGGATTTTTTTTCTTTGTAAAGCATACATAAAGAATTTCCCTGAAATAATTTTATCCAAGCTTTCAATTTCAGGTTTCAGATATTTAATGAAATGGCTAATTACCCACTTTATAGAAAAACAAAAGCTACGGCTCACATCTAGTAATCAGGCTGGTAGACTATGTTGCAACAAAAATTACGCAGTAGATTGCATTTATACCTGAGCTTTAAGAAAATGCACATACATAATTGACTTTAAGGCAGTACTTAAATGGAGTATGCTGATATTACTGCTTTAAGAAAAAATAATAGACATAATTTAAAACAATTGTTACTTAGTCAATTGTATACCTGTTCACATCCATCAAATCTCTTCCTACTCAAAGGGGCAGTTATTAAAATCAACAAGATGGTTCCATATCAATGCAAAAGTCATCACTGTCTTAAATATTAAATATTCAATCCTTATTGAGTGGTGAGCAGTCCCATGATGGGAAAATTAGCCATGTGGCATATTTTAAGACATACAAAAATCAAATGGATTGAGCATTCATTTGACTAACTACTTGAAAATTCTATGTAATTACTTAACACAGAATATCTGCTTACAAAAGCAAGAGGCTATTGGGAGCAACATTAACATGAATAATTGTAATTTTTACTAGTGTTTTATTGCAGTATAATTTTTATACAGTAAAATGTCAAATCCCAAATGGTCAGCACAATGACTTTCTTCATCTGTATAATTCCATGATCCTATCGCTTATTGAAATATACGGAACATTTTCACCTCCTCAGAAAAAATTTGTATCTTATGTTAAACTGTGAATACCAGGAGGAAGGGATAAAAATGCATGCCCAAAAATTAAAAGGAAGTCAGGGAGAAAACATAATTCAGTTTTACAAATATTTGATTCACATTTAATTTTCAAATATGCTTCATATATATAGCTATGATCTACATATTTCAAACTTACTTACTATTTTCATATAATTCATTAAAGTATTTTAAAAATATATTTGTCTGATCTGGTTTTAAACAAGAAACATTATTTGCTGAAGAAACAATTTCTTATTGTTGCTGGGAATGCCTATATTTCTTTACCAGTATGCCTTACTTAAAGCTCCTCTGAAGGTATAGATAATTGCAGTTGAGAGTATACTAGTGACACCTAGTGCTTATCCACTAAAAATGTCTGCATTTAAGAGAAGATTTATTTTCTCATGGTTAGCTATGGTTAATCAAGTTCTTGTTTATGTGCAGAAAGTGACAATGATAATATAAGTGCTATTTCATGCTGTTAAAGACTAAATGGATAACCTTCCAACATAACCTCTTAACATAATTAAAGCAAACAGATTTGACATTAACATTGTGCATTAAGAGCAAAAGCAGGGAATGAGAGGATCCTAAAATGAGAAGACATATGTTTGAATTGCATTTTTATTATTCATAAGCAGATATGAATGCCAAAATGTTGTAGCATATTGGCTTAGTCCACTCGTTAGGAACTAGTAGGTGACATGGGAGACAGAGGTGGGATCTCTGACCACAGTGAAAAAAGACAAAACTAAGGCTCCTTGTTATTCATGAGTTGACTGTGAGAATAATTTTTACACCTCAGGTCAGACTCTGAAATATAACAGAGCCCAGTAGACAAAGGATTGCTCTACAAGGCTTTTCACTTAAATTAGGTAGACGAACCTTAGCATTTTCGCTCCTTCCCCAGCCTAGAGAGAAAATCTTAGCTCTCAGTCCTAGCCTGTTAAGCCCATTATCTTTATGGAATAATGGGAACAGCACCGAAAAGCTTCCCCACTCCAACCGGAATAGTCCCCCATCTGCCTGTCATTCCTATTATGCCACTGTTAGAGATTCTGTCCCCTTAACCTAGCAAAACCTTGGTACAGGTTGAGCATCCCCAATCCAAAAATCTGAAATCTCAAATGTTCCCAAATCTTAAACCTTTTGAATGTCGATAGGATGTCACAAGAGGAAAATTCCACACATGCGATAGGTCGCAGTCAAAACTTTGTTTCGTGCACAAAATTTAAAAAAATATCATGTGTAAAAGGTGTATATGAAATATATATGAATTTGTGTTTAGACTTAGGTCCCATCTACAAGATATCTCATTATGTATAGGCACATATTCCAAAATAAAAAAAAATTCAAAATCTGAAACACTTCTGGTCTCAAGAATTTTGGATAAGGATAGTCAACCTGTATATATAGTGTTATAAGCTAAACCACATTGGGGATGAGCTAGCAGTTAATCATTGGTCAATGGTGGTGGATCAAAAGTAACTTGGGGAAAGGGAAGGAGAATAGAGAAGGCAAAGGGAGAGAAATGCTAAATTATAATAAAACATACAAAACCCAAATAAATCAAAGCAACATGTTGCACAACTTTGCCAAGGATAAGTCATGAAACCATGTAGTTACTTTCAGTCTTAGACTTACCATCACCAGCAAACGTTATACATTTTTAAGCATCAAAGATGTTCAGGATACTATGGTGTAAATTGAAACATTTCGCATATATATATAAAGTACTACCATAAGATATATATTTTATATATGTATGTGCACATCAAATGCTAGATTCTAGATTCTAGAGGTAGAGTAATAAACAGTACAGATAAGATGTCTTTCCTTATGGAGCTTACATACAAGTGTAATACACAGATAATAACTGTAAGAGCAACTATAACAAAGATAACTTTAGATAGTGCATAAGTACCAAGAAGAAAGAAAGGTGAGATAATGTGAGAGACAGTGATGAGAGAAAGATAAGAAAGAAAATTTATACTACGGTGTCCAGGGAGAACCTCCCTGAGGAGGTGACACTGGAACTGAAAGCTGAATGACAAGGCAAGTGAAGACATGGGGGGAATGAGGCCCCAGCAGGTACAAAGGCCCAGAGATAGGAATAATCTTGGCTTATTTAAAGAACAGAAACAGGACCGGTGTGGCAGGAGCTGTATGTGCACCAACGTGGCAAGAGAGTAGTAGAAGGCCAGTGCTGAGGGAAAGGCTGCAGTGACACTTTGCATGTTATTATTGGCTACATTATTGATCCTTTGAAAATTCATATGTTGAAGATCTAAACCCCAGACTGACGGCATTTGGAGGTGGGGCCTTTGGGAGCTGATGAGATTTAGATGAGGTCCTGAGGATGGGACACTCATGAAGGGGATTAATGCTCTTATGAGAAGGGGAAGAGAGAGAAAGTCCACATGAACACACAGTGAGAAGTCAGACATCTACAAGCCACAGAAGCAGACCCTGGCCAGACACCAAACTATCTGGTACCTTGATCTTGAGCTTCCCAGCCTCCAGAACTGTAAGAAGTAAATGTCTTTTAAGTCACCCAATCTATGACTTCAAACCCAGTATTTTGTTATAGAAACTTGAACAAACTGAGGCACAAGTGATTGCAAGAAATTTGAAATCTAAGGATATGGAATCTAAGAATGGTGGGAAACTACTGGAAAATTTTTCACCAGAGGAATATATGAAAAAAATAAAACTACACACACACACACACACACACACACGCACATGCACACACACATTCTCATTTTATTTAAGAGCACTATGGCCACCATGTAGATAATAGATAATAGAAAAAGGAGGTAAAGATTGAGAACAAGATGACCTCATGTCATTTACAATGTATTTGGGAAGTAAGACAAATACACAACAAAAGCTAAAAATCATAAAGAGGATAGCCTACATCATGTACATACACTACTCCACAGCTTTCATACTAAGATTTTTCAGTAGGTTCATATATTGCATATGCAGAATGCCTTTAAGAAGGGAGCCAGGGTAAGTTAGTGGACCTGGACAGGCTGTACCCAACAATTCTGTCTTTTGGGAATTTATGCTATCACACTCCTTCTGGCCTCATACATCAAGTCACTTGAAGTGTCACCTTACATAATTTAAGGCTGCAAAAGATAACCTCTCTGTCTCCGGGCACCACATAGTGGGTGTTTGAAGGGCAGGCCAATGATTGTTTATTTCTCAGAAAATCTCAATGTCTGGAGATATAACAAGAAATACTTCTAGCAACTTTTTGAAAAGGCTAACAAAAACTCCCACACAACATCAAAATTGTTTCTTTGAATTTTTATTTTCTTATATGTTGAACTATACTTAAGGACACAAAGTCTAGTTTTTGTTTTTGTTCTTCCTTTTGCTTTTACATAATGTATCATTTTGCAAAGTGTTGGAATACAACCAAAGCTTCCAATCATTGTTCAGTTTAAATTTAGCATTTTAATGATTACGGCTGCTTTCTAAACATGCATGTGCACACATACATACACACAAACACATTTACAGTTATGCAAGTTCCAATATCGCCAAATCATCCTGACATTTATTAGCTTATTTTTCTTATTTTGCTGTCTAATTAAATGTGGACCCACTGGAGGGTCAATGTTAGATTATAAACTCCTGTTTGGAATTGTAGATGGCAAGGTATCTTTCTGTCTAGCTCCTTTTTGGTTTCTTCATCATTGAGTGCTCCACGGGTGACAAACATTTCACTTTGCATGGATGATAAAATATGATGTGATGTGGCCCCTGTCCTCAAGGATGACATGACCTCATGGTGAAGCTTTCAAAGTTCAGCTACTCCCTTACCTACATGAAGAAGATGGGTGAGGATGTTGTAGTGGAGGTGAAGTGTCTAAAAGTGTTATTTAAAGAGGAGTTGCATGATTTATGACATATTCCTAACATTCCCATTTGGCCTTCAGATTCTTTGTTCATGTGTCCATTCATTCAAAAAACATTTGTTCCAAGACTGTGCTGGGCACAAGATACAGTGTTGATCATCATGGAGCATAGAGCTGCTGTTGCCTCTGGCAGAATGCCCCTCACTCCCTTTAGCAGCCACCTCAAATGTCACCTGGGAAGCATCTCTTGGTCAACTCACTGGATCCCTCTATTACTCATGAAGAAGTAGTATTTTTGTATGTTTATTACAGCATTTTACATTACCTAACTTAGTAAGGTTTGTCATTGACTTTCTCTGTGAATTTACATCTCTCTATATTATAAGATCTTTGAAACCACAGATATTAACTCCATAAGTCAAAACCAAAAAAGTATATGTGATACATACTTACTATTGATACATATAGCATTTATTAAGCAAAATGCAAGGCTTTAATAGGAGTCAGTATCCAGGCTGATATTTGAATAATGCCTCTCAATTATCTGATTTCTTATTAAGGGATATAGAAGTTATTTGCCCCAACAGTGTCTTGATGTTTTTCTTGAATTATTTAATAAATATTTATATAACACAGCATGCTATGCACTATTCCACACACTATAGGATGTCAAATGATTTAAGGCTCACAACAGCCCAATGATGCCAGTACAATCAACACCCTCATTGTGCAGATGATAGTACTAGGCAGGGAAAGATTAGGGATCTTGTCCAAGGTCACATAGCTGATCAGAGGCAGAGCCCAGTTTTGGATCTCATCCTGGCAGGCTGGTTGCAAAGTCTATGCTTTGACCACTCCCCTACGCTGACTCACCTACCATGCTGGGTTTCCTCACATTGTTGGCTCTTGAATCCACACATCCATTCATTTATTCAGCAAGCATATTCCTTTCCATACACACTGCCACTGCCCTGGCCAAGGCCTCACTTCCCCAGGCTTGTGTTTGTGGAATAGTGTCCATTTCCTTCCTCCCAGGCCCTA
The DNA here is from genome assembly GCA_008086735.1 of Cheirogaleus medius. Lineage (NCBI taxonomy): Eukaryota > Metazoa > Chordata > Mammalia > Primates > Cheirogaleidae > Cheirogaleus > Cheirogaleus medius. The sequence continues at coordinate 15,735,062 of VBSM01003157.1, read as the reverse complement.
ATCGTCAGAACCACCCCTGCCTGTGTTCTCGGCCCTCTGCTTTTATATCATTACACACTCTCCCTTGGAGAACTCCTCCTGCCTTTCTATCTAACATGAATAACTTTCATGGTATTATTTTCTTGTTCACTTCCTCCCTGTTCAATGTTTTGCATCTTCCAGTTCCAAAGTATCTTTGCGATTTTATATCTTAGCTCCCTTTTCAAATATTCTGCCCCAAACACACGTTGCAGACAAGGCAAGGTACTTGCCAACCTAGACTCTGCCTTCTTGCTTCTGCTCTGCTGGTCTCTACCAGCCTTTACTGTCCGCCTGTGAAAATGCTAACTGTATCTCTAGGAAGGGGAAACAGTCTTCAAGAAGTCTTTGCTGCACCTTTCAGTCCACAGTAATCCCTCCGTCTCTCCCTACTGTGTTCCTTTAGCAGCCTGTACCCTACGCCTCTTACTTGGTACCTTGCAAGTGCCTCGTAGTAGTTGAAAACACAAGCTCTGAAATTAGGCAGCTGGACTCATAGTCCAGCTTCAGAGATTACTTGGTTTGTAAACTTCTACAAATTATTCTGTCTCATCAATAAAATAGAGATAATAATAGCAAACTCATGAGATACCAGGATGACTAAGAAACTGCCTGGCACATAGAATTTAATACATGTTACCTACTGCTATTAGATAATTAACATAGAACCTTGTAACATCTCTGCTGATGATAGCCAACTCCTACAGTGCTTCCTATCTCATTTTCCATATCTTTGTTTCCTACAGTCTGATCCCACCTTACTCGTATTAGTTTTACCCACTGAATTGGACTTTATGACCTTAATACCTGAACCAGATCTGAAATTGGACCTAATGGATTAGAATTCCTATCTGGCTCTTCTCAAGCTTTCACTTGTCCTGTGTTCACACCAGTTCTGTTTCTCCCTATTTTCCCGTGGACACGCTGATTCTTTCTCCTTCTTATCCTCCAGTGTCGTGACCCCTAGCAAGCCCCTCTTTATAATTTTCTGGAATCTATCCAACTAGATCTTAAGAACATTAAAAAGAAGAACTATTATTTTTCCTTCTTTGTAGTCCCCACAGTGCTAAGCACATACTAGGTGCTCTAAAAATATTTATTGAATAAAATAATGACATGAAAATAAAGATATTCATAGCTCATTATTATTTTTTAGTTTCCAAGAAAACACAGTTTATATCAGTGAAATGTGATGGACATCTATGAAAGTGTATTTTAACAGGTGCAAAGAGACAACCAAACATTTCATTCGGTTTGACAAATATCTGAGAACTTTTTCCACTTTTCCCTCCTACCAGAAATACCACTTAAAAGGGACTCTATTTCAGTAGAGGGGAGAAGTTTATTTGCTTATGGCTCCTGGAAGACAGGAATGTGATATTTATTCTCAGGCAATTGGAAAATTGATTCCACCCATTTAGGAGTTTAACAATAGATTCATAATAACTCTTCTCAAAGACTATAAAAGAGTAAGTACATCGATTGATCAATAGTACATTTAAGAAGAAAAAGAACTCAAGATCAAGAGAATTTAAGGACATTGCTGAAGAGCACTTTCTATTCAGAGAATTAAATCATAAAGTATCACAGAGGATACAAAACAAATAAATTTGGAAGTATTTCCTTAACTTTGGGACACTAATTTCAGGAGATAGGGCTCAAAACTCCTTCCTATTAGTCTAAAATCAAGGTGACCATCCCAATCAAAACCTCTAGGTCATTGAAAATGTTTGATTTAGTCCTATGATCGATCTCTGATGTCTGTTTTAAGCAGTTGGAGTTTCTCAAAGTACAAGAGTACAAGCTCTTAGCTGTCTCTTGGAGCCAGCCAGATTCACAGATGGAAGAATAAACCCAGGAAGACCCTGCTGGAAAAGGATTTTGGAGGGAAGGAGCTGAATGAATGGCTGCTTGACAGTAAGTACCACCCAGGGAAAACAAGAAATTTGCCTCCTTTCTCGTTTCCTCTGGAAGAAACACCGACAGCCTTGGAGAGAATCTTTCTCATCAGTCATTTGCAGGACTTGGTTCTGATCAGTACCCAGAAAAGTCCACTTCTAACAGGTTGGCTTGTGACTTTGCCAGCTCCAGCTCCAGCTCCAGCTCTATTGGCTTCATTCTCTTTCTTCCACCACTCTAGCCTCTGGAATGCAGCCACCCTGCGATCTGTGATGTGTGCACTAATGTGCCTGCCAGTCTTGCTTCTCTGAGAGTCATCGTCCCTCTGCACCACTTGTTCTTGTCCCAGAACCAGGTGGCTGAAACCCAGGGGAATATTTGCAGATGGGTCCACTGTCTACGTAGAGGGCTTTGTCCTGCCCATCAAACCTGGGCTGGGCTGGGCTGGAGGAGGCAGTACCATTGCCCTAACTGCTATGGTTGCTGCTACTGCTGTCCTTGGCCATGACACTACGGATGCTGAGCTCAGCTACCCCCATCAGTGAGGACCTCAAATCCTTTCCTCTGCACTAACAAAAAAGCCTGAAGAGTTAAGCTGAGAATGCAGACCCAAGCCTTGAAAAACAACGGCTCCCTCTCAGGCCTCCCACAACTCAGGGATGTTCCCCTCTCACGGTGAATATTAAGCAATGTAGTGTAGTGAATATAAAACTAAGGCTCAGAGTCATGCCTCACAGATTTTAATCCCATCTCCAGCATGGTGTCAAACTCTTTGATTCTCAATTTCCTTCTCTGATAAATGAGCACAACAATAGCACCAACCTCTCTCTATATTGGATTGTGAGGATGAAATAAGGCCACCCTCTCCACTGCACTGCTTTTAAACCAGTGGCTGAGCAGCAGATCTTTGTGAAGACCCCTATGGGCAAGACCATCGCCCTTCAGTTTTAAACTAGTGATGCCATCAGGCATGTCAAAGCCAAAATCTAAACCAAAGAGGGCATCCCACCTGACCAGCAGCACCTGATTTTTGTGGGCAGGCAGCAGAAGGATGGCCACCTTCTCTCAGGTGACATCCAGATGGAGTCCACCTACCCTTGGCACATTGCTGCAGGGCTAGATGATGACTCAGTCTTCCCTCCACCAGCTGTGCCAGAAATACAACCATGAGAAGATAATCTGCCACAGTGGTAGGTACACTTGCCTGCAGCCCTGTACAGTCAAGGGTCTCAAGAATTGCAGCCGCCAAGAAGGTCAAAGGTGGTCCCTTCTGCTGACTCCTTCTGCCCTCGAGGGGAAGCCTCCTTCCCAAGCCCCATTGTCCTGGGACTTCAATAAAGTGTCCCTTTCCTTGACTGGGAAAAAATAAAATCATCCTCATAAAGGTGTTAGGACAGGGTCTGCACATAGAATGCCCTCCGTAAATGGTAATAGTGATGGTGACGATGATGATGGTGGTGTGAGGCCACTGCTGCTGCAAGGCCAAGACCTCTTTTTGGTGCTAGTCTGGAGAATCAGCACACTGTTGTACATATCATGACTCTCCTGCCTGCCAACGTGGGGACGCAGTTGTGACAACACACCCCCTCTAGTCTCATGAAGCCTTCGTTCTAAGTGTGTTTCCACAAGAAAAGCCCTTTATGTCCTACCGTAACTTCTAATTGCATGTTTGTATGTTACATTATTTACATAGGCTCTGTTAATTATTTTCCAGTGGTTACTAACTTTCTGGTGGCAGATGTATATATTATAAATACATATATGTGTATATCATATATATGCTGGTGGCATGGATGGATGATAGATAGATAGATAGATAGATAGATAGATAAACTGATTTCAGCCCTCTTTTCTCCTGGTTAGATGGGTATCCTTAGTTTTCCAGTAAGGGAGGTTACTTGAATAAGACCTCAGGTAATTAATGGTTTTTCAAAAATTTAAAAAATTTTATGCTCCCATTTGGGTATAAAAAAATGCTCAACATCCCTAATCATTAGAGAAATGCAAACCAAAACCACAATGAGATATCACCTAATCCCAGTGAGATTGGCCTCTATCAAAAAATCCCAAAACAACAAATGTTGGCGAGGATGTGGAGAGACAGGAACACTCTTACACTGCTGGTGAGACTGCAAATAGTGCAACTTCTATGGAAAAGAATTTGGAGATACCTCAAAGAACTAAAAATAGAAATACCATTTGATCCAGCAATAGCACTATTAGGCATCTACCCAGAAAAGCAAAAGACACTCTATTATAAAGACATCTGTACCCAAATGTTTATGGCAGCACAATTCACTATTGCACGGATGTGGAAACAACCCAAATGCCCATCAACTCATGAGTGAATTATTAAAATTTGGTATATGTATACAATGGAGTATTATTCAATTATAACCAACAACAATGATCTAGCACCTCTTATATTTTCCTGGATTGAGCTTGAGCGCATTATTCAAAGTGCAGTATCACAAGATTGAAAGAATAGGCTCCACTTGTACTCGCCATCACATTGGCACTAACTGATTAACATGATGGTGCTCACATGGTAGTAATATTCTCCAGGGATTAGGGGGTGTGGGAGGGTAAACTCACAACTGAAGGACACAGTGAGCATTGTAGAGGGAAAGGATATGCTTCCAACTCTCGCTTGGGTGAGGCAAAGTCATAAAATGTAACCAAAATATTTGTACCCTCATAATACCCTGAAATAATAATAAAAAAAACGATTCAATAAATAAATAAATGAATAAACCGAATCTTTCCCAGTTTGAAAAAAAAAAAAGCCTGATGAACTTATTTACAGAAATTTTCTTATTCTTCAGAATTCACTCCTAGGCCCTCTTCTTACTCTCTCTCCTTAAACAACCACAGCCACTCCCCATGGCTTGAATTGTCATGCAAAGATCAACAATGTTGAGTTTCTATATCCAGTCTTGATCTCCTCTGTGCTTCAAAGGGGTATATAAATGCTTAGCCAGCATGTCCACTTAGACATCTCAAAGACCCCTAAAACTCAACAGGTCCAAAACAACTAAACTCATGACTTCTTCCGTGCTAAACCTATTGTTTCTCCACTTTTCCCTATTTTAGCACATGACCACAGACTAGGAATTATTCTTCATTTCTCCTGTCCTTGACTCCCCAAATCCTGTTAGTTCTACTCCCTAAATATCTCCCAAATCCATCTTTTCTCTCCACCTTCCATATTGCCAGCTACTATCATCTCCTAGTAAGAATACTCAAAAAGCCTCACAAATTATTTACCTGTACCTGTTATCACTTTTTTCCAGTTCATTCTCCATAATGCAGCCAGAATATTCATTTTAGAAAGCAAGATCTTGTCATGTCTCCTCCTTGTTAAATAGCTTTCAGTGGTTTCCCATTCCTCTGAGGATGGAAAAGACACAGTCCATAATCCTTAATATGTCCCTCGAGGGTCTTCATGCTCAGGCTCCCTCCTCTCCTGTCTTCACTTGCTCTTCTCTCTACACTCCAGCATTACTGGCCTTAAAAAAATATTCCTCTGATAGGCCATTCTCTTTCTTGCACTAGGATCTATATATGTGCTGTCATATAATTTTTTTTTCTCTCTCTCCCACTTACTCAGCCTTTACTTACCTAATGCCACCTTTATGGTCAATACAAATTTCATTTCCTTAGGGAAGTATTTCTGGACTCCATGATACAATTTCCTCTCATAGGCTTCCGCAGAACATTTCTCCTACATAGAACTCAATAAAATTGTTTGATGACTCTCTTCCCAACCAGGCTGCAATCTGTCTTGTTCAGTGCTGTGTATCTAGCTGTGTATCTACCAATAGGTTTTCAGGAAAGAACACTGAATGAATGAATAAATGTTTTTAGTGAAACTATTGGAGATTTGAGTTAAAATTTCAAATCCATTTCATTCTGCTGGCAGAGCAACAATTATGATCACATACTACTTGGCTCAAATTTGTTTATCAGATTAGCAGAAAGTAAGGCATGAAGGAAGAGTAGCACAACAGATAGGTGATATCTGTAGCAGAACAGAGAGTAAATAGTTTAATAGAAATCTAAGACGCTATGTTGGAAGGAGATCAGTGGATGAAGCAAAAAAGAACACTCAAGAAGGAAAGAAAAGACACAGAAATCAATTTTGTAACATCTTAGATACAACTTGGGCTTCAGAATCAGAAAGACCTGGATCTGAATCCCAGCTCTGTCATTTATAAGACATAATAATGCTGCTTAGAAAGGGTAAGAGTGGTTTTCTTTTAAATGGCAGGAAAATTCTTAGCTGAATTGTTAGTTTTCTCCTCTCCAACTCCAAGAGGACACACTTTCCTTTTACGTTTATTATATATTCCGTTTATCAAGCAGTGAAATTTGTGGCGAATATATTGAATATAAATTGTGTTTCTGTCAGGGTCCCATCAGAATACATAAACCACGCCATGTAGTCCAAGAGAGCCTTTTTATACCAGGAACCAGTTACAATGGTATTAAGACAGTTGAAAATATAAACAGAGAAAGTGAGACAGTCAAAAGATTTGCAGGGCCGGGAAGCTGCTCCTCAGGCTGGAGAGTCAAGGGGAGCAGTGAAAGCTCAGGAGTAAAGCTGCTGGGGAAGGAGGAGGGAGCTGGACCTTGGAGGGAGGGGACCCCAGAGAGAAAGAGCCACTGTCCACCAAAGATGCCAAAGCAGAGAGAAGGGGAGAAATAACCTGGCTTCCCTCCTCCTCCCTCCTTCCAATCTCTAACTGGAGGCCAGTGGGCAGGGTCTCCTGGGAAGAGTAGTTGGCAGAGTCAGACTTTTGAGAGTGAAAACAGAAAAGAGAGGGAGGAAAAAAAAGAGAGAGAGAAGGGAAAACCAGGGAATAGATCTGAGTGAAACAGGCAAATGACTGGTACAAACAGCAAAGAAGGGCAATGAGAAGTGATTTAGTAGAACTCTGCTAACTGAAAAAGAACTACCCGGTCCTGGCAAAACTCAAAAGACCAACACAGGAAAAATTATGAATCATGGTAATTTCATTCTTTGTAAAGGTAATATGGGGCAATGGAGAGAAAACAAGTTTGGAAGGAGATAGCCTTTGTATTTAAACATTAAAGATATTATATAAATTGAGAAAGCAAGTCTTTCATCATCTTGTTTCCACTCTTCCCCCCAAATAAATAACCACTGCTATGAAATTGGTGAAAATATTCTAGAAATTGTAAATCTATATGTCAAATAGATATGTATATAGATATACACCTTATTTAAAAAAACAACAAAATGCTAGACATATTGTTTTGAAACTTTTTTCCACTTCAAAATATATCTCAGGCATCTTTCCATGTCACATAAATAATTTTGTCTGATTTCTTTTACTGGTTGCAGAGTATCCTACTGTATACTCAGATCATAATTCATTTAACCAATTTCTTACTGGAATTCATTTGTAGTGTTCCTAATTTTTTTCTACTGCATATAAGATTTAAAAGTATATATTTGCATATATACCTTCAGGGTAAAGTTCTAAATGTGGAATTACTGGGTTGGAGGATAAGATGTCATAAATTTTAATATAAATTACTAAAAGGCATTCCAAAATTTGTTTTGATTTATATTTTCATCAAGAGTGGATGGAGAATTTTTTACATACACTCTTAACAATACAGTGGGGATTTTTAAAAATCATTTTTGACCATTTGAAACACACATATACATACAAAAAATTCATTATTATTATTATTTGCATATTTTTATTGGTTAGGTTAACATCGAAGAGTACTTTGGCAGTTCTGATTTTTCTGTGAACTTCTAGCTCATATCATGTCATTTTTCTGTTACTTGATTTTTAAAATCTGTTTCATGGTTTATAAAATATAATAAACTATCCCAAATTGTCAGGTGTTGCATTTTTTCCCCTTATTTGTCTTTAGGCTTCTGAATTTTTATGTTGTTTGCCATGCAGAAATTTGCCATGTACAAACTGTAGAGCTTCGAACACGTAAATTAAATTTAACTTGCCTCTTATTAATTTATTCATCTGAAATGGGGAATAACGATATACTCCTCACATGTTTATTTTGAGGATCTCTGGGATTACAGGTACAAATTTTCTCTTCCTAGAACATTAATAGCCATGTTTAATGTTAAATGTCCTTTCACATGACATCATCTCATTTTGTAACAGCTTTCTGAAGTGGGTGTGGCAGATCCTAATATCCTCATTTTACAACTTAGAAACTGAGGCTCAGAAAGTTTTCCTGAATTTCTTATAATCAGACAAGTACAAAGATTTAGAGACTCAATTTTTGGTCTAGGATATGAAAAATAAACGCACTTAGCATTTTACTCTTCTTCTTTCTAGTGGTTGGATGTGGAGGCCAAAAGGGGAGACCAGCTACTATTTATGAAAACAGAAGGCTCTAGCAGGCTTATCTTAATTGGTAGTTAAGACAAAACAAAAGTAGACTTTAGAGGGGATTTTTCAAATTTGTTTCAAATGAACATGTTAACTAAGGGGCAAAGACATACAATTTTTGTGGCTATACAAAAGATATACAATTTTGAGTGTGGTGAAAAGGGAAGAGGATGGCTGTGAGCTCTTTTTAAATGCATTTTATAACATCATCTTCCACTCAGCTCCTAGATACTGCCTAAAACAGTGTGGTCCTTCATATATTCAAAAAGCCAATTATTTATTGTGCACTAACCTCTTGAACAAAACTTTATGCATAAATACAACTCTAAGAAACAGGATATTTGAATACAAAAAAGGTATTTTCCAAAAATACCATGTTGGAATATGCAATAGTATTTTCATAGCTTTTCATGTGCTATTCTGGGAAAGTTACCTGTGACTTGAAAGAAGATTTAACAATGAAAGTTGATCATGTAGAAAAATAAAACGTACAAATAAAAATGGAAATGCCCAGCATATAGGACATTATCAGTAAGCCAGATGAAAGTTTAAGCATTTCAAATATCCTAGGGACTTCGGTTGCTCTAATAAAATGGAAATGCTTCCAGACACACATGCTTAGAGAGATTATTTCAAGGTTTATATAGATGCAAAGCATTTTAGTTTTAGAGGCAAGAATGGGAGCTTAAATCAGATGAGACTAATAGCATGTTTATCACTTCTGAAACCTCACACAGACACCAAAGAATTTTCACAATAATATCAGAAGGTCAGCCCTGTGGCTCTGCACTGAAGAAAGACACAGTTGTTTGACTATTTGGAAGGTGGGGATATATGACACAGGCCATAAAAGGAAGAGCCACTGCCAGCAGATGCTATTATGGTCCTCAGAATATTGTTGGAGACAAATATCTCCATTATGGTCCATTGCACTAACTCTTCCAGAGAAGCACCACTCTGGAATACTATTCTGCATGGAAGATTTTACAACTACAGCTAGACATTTTAAAAATTCATAATGTTATTAGAAATAAATTTTAAACAATAAAAGAAACGCAGTTAGTTGGTTCTTCAGTCAAAAAACGTGTTAACATATTTTAGAAATACATTTCTCTGACCAAACATCAACCTGAGTTTGCCAAGAAGTAGGAATATCTGTAAGGCAGGGAGGGGCGAGGTGTTTCAGCTTTGATCTGGCCTAGGGAGAGTTTGAGCTGGTTCTATTTAGAACTGCCCAAGTGGCCTCAAAAGCTTTCTCTTCTGCATCATTACTACTTATGTAGGTGTCTAGAGATCTTCTGTCTCCAAAATGGTCATTAGTGTCCTGGGCTGCTGAAAAAAGAGTTATTCACATAAGACTGAGGGCACAGTCTCAGGCCATAGTTGGGAATCACTATTCTTGCATGTCAAGCTGTCAAAGACTGGTGGGAGGGCCTCCTTTGTTGCCAATGGAAACTACATATAACTTGCCATCTTGGTACAAGCAATGCACTAGGCTCCCTTGAATGAAAATTTGATGGCTGGTGGGTGATTTCTTGGCTTCCACATGGTTTCAGGCACTGAGATGGCTCAGGTTGAGATGAGACTGTTCCTGGATGCCAATGCCCCTCCTATCACTCAGGTCTGGTTCTCTAGTCCTGGACCACTGACCTCTGCTCACAACATGGTCTTCTGTCTTCTTTCTTCTTCCTCTAAACTCTTCATTTAGACTATGGTCAGTATATCCAGTGTCCCCAGCTACTCTTCAAGATCTATTCTTTATGTACTAACTTAGGCATTGGATCTAAAAGGCAAACATTTTACTGTTTGATTTTTTATTTCTCCTATATTCTTTTCCCTAAGGCAGTAGCTATATGACCTGGAGTTTGTGGGATGGAATGGGGTCAGGAAGGTCACAGGGAACAGAAAAATGCAAGGACTGGAAACACATGCCTAATATATAAAAATGTTATTCTGCCTCATGTCTCTTATAAGCATTTAATACTATTTGTGTGATTAAAACTTAGAGAAATCTGTAGACTACAGACCTGCCCAGTTTGCTTTGATCTTTTCAAAGATTCTACTTCAAAAGTAACATGTACTTTTGACAGTAAAGCTTCAAACCCACAAACATCCTCATGTGAACAGAGAGAGTTGGATGGAACTAGTTCTGTCACATGATTCTTGTTACAACAAAGCAGTAGGAGAAGAGAAAGCTCCATAGTCTGGATGCATTGGGCTTTTGAAATGAAAAAGGAAGGTTGCCTGCAATAGGCATTTCCACTAGAGAGCAATCACAATGCCCAGTTGGTTCTCATGCCTTTGATAGTTCTTGACTGTATCTAACTCTCCTGCTGAGTTCCTGTCTCAGGCTCACAGATTAATATTAACTCGGGCTGCAATGAGTCAGGTTTCTCTTACTGAGAGGGAGCTGTTTTGATCTGTGCACTTTATCATTAAAAGGCTTCCTGAAAGCCTATCTTGTAGCATTTCCCAAATCATATTCCATAGAATTCTGGTAACCAGTGAGAAGTAAAAAAGTGTTGCATAGATAAAAGGAGCCTGCAGTCAAACTACTCAGGGATATTCTGCAAACTTTACCTCTTATCATAAAGATTCAGAATTCAATTAACATATAAAAAGTTCAGAGAAAACCTACATAAAAGAAACCTGTCTAACTTTGATAAACCCAGTAATTCCCAAATTTTGCAAACACAATCTTTGCTTAATTCATCTAGTATCAATAAATATCATATAGACCACATTTTGAAAAAGACTGCTGTATACACATGACATAATTTATTCAGATATTTGATTCCATATAACCCCTCCAATAAAGATAGAATTCATTTCCATTGATGATAAAAACCATAAAATATTCAGAAGCTTGAAAATTTTTTTTTTACTTGTGGAAACTTTTCTACATACTAAATTCAGAACATCAAGTGGTTCTTGAACAACCTGGACTGCTAAAGTTTGAAGGCTGTGACATCATTAAAATTTATTTGTACGGAAATCACTTTCACTGCATAAGCCATTGACCCTCTTTAAGGTAGGAACCAAGATAAGAGGTAGATTCAGGTAAGTCAGGAGCAGATGAACCACATTGAATCAGGCTGCATGGTACCGTATGCTCAGAGAGTAAGACTCTGAGGATTGTGAAGACTGAGGCCCAAAGACAAGACAAGCCAGGGGGCAAGCCACACAGGCGGTCAGGAGCCAGTAGAGCTCAGCACTGGAAAGCAGGTTAAAACAATGGACCACATTCCAGAATCCTGGAAAAGTACAAACACTGTACCAGATGATGGTGGTGGGAGTGAGGGGAAAGAGGCAGACATAGAGAAGGAAGGGTGCAGGAACACAGGCGGACTGAAGAGCAGGCATGTGCACTCACAAAGAAGACCTTACATCAAATGTCTGCTGTAGTAAAGAACTTTCCAAAGAAAACCTTCCCCCTGGGACAGATGATGGTGGCAGGCAGAGCCATTCCAGTGTCTAAGGGCTATGGCTATCACATGGCTCATCTAGATAGAAAGGGAAAAGAGTAATAAAGACAAAGGCAACAACTATATGGTAAGGCAGGAATCATCCAAATGTTCACCTGAGTTTGGAGGAGGAAAAATTAGATTCTTTTTTTATGATTGGATCATCATTCAAATCATCATTTATAATCATAATTCCAATGTTATAAAATTTTACATTTATAAAATTGTAATGGGGTATATAACAGAGATGCCCATATCAATGAACTAGCCAAGTGTGTCCATCATATATATGTCCTTTATGGGAGATGAAAAATTAAATATTAACATATTATTAACAAATGCCAAATGCCAACAAATACAAATGCCAATGTGCTGAGCCAAAATTTGAGCTGACATCATTGTGCACAAGAATCAAATATAAAATATGAATAATTAACCATATATTTATAAATTTGGTAAAATTGATTTTAATAAATTGAGTAGTGTCTTATAGTTTTTTTTAAATTTCATTTTTATTTTACTAAAGTATTTTTTTAATTTAATAAAGCCTTTGATTCTAACCCACAGATCATTATTAACACAAATTAAGAAAGTGTGGTATTGACTACGTTACTCTTTCGAGGGAATTCAAAGTTGCACAGGACAGGTCATAACAATGGCTTTGCCATTAGCCTGCAAGGATATATGGAGTAGTATTTGGCAGAGATTAATACAAGTGTCTCTCCTAACTAATAACTTCACTGATTGCCTGATCAAAAATTTTCAAATATGCTAACTATATCACTGAGGACACTTATGTTAGGTGTGCTATTAGAATTTCAGAAATAGAAATTAAAGCCCAATATGATTTCATTAAAAGAATATATCACATTTGCCAAACCACAAGGAAATTCAACAGAAACAAATACAGATTTAGGTAGGAAAAAGAATCTGAGAAAGGAATGTAGGGTATGAAAGTAGTAATGAATCATATGTGTATAAAAATTATCTATGTCCACATGATATCAGACATTGTAATATGATTAACTTATAAAAATAATCTAAGTCCCTCATAAGAGAACTCTGAACATTTTTCTGAGCAGATTTTGAAGAGAACGTGGTCAAATATGTGGATATGCATAAAAATTACAACCTTTATAGGGGCAGAGATAATGCCCACCTGAGAGCACTGTGTGTACTGACTGGTGTGTAGTATGGTCTCCGTTCATGTCTGTTGACATTGTATCCATCAGGGTTTGGTCAGGAAGACAGAGTCCATTCCACGCATTCCAGGCATAAAGGATCTTAATACAGGAAATATGGGCTTTAAAACCATCCAAAGAGCTGAGGAAGACAAGGTCAGGGACGCCACCCCTGGGGAGCTCAACCTGGGGCACTGAAGACGATGTTCTCAGGACTGGCTGGGAAGATGCAGTGAACCTCTCTTCTGCCCAGCCCTTTGCCTGTAGCTGCCTTCAGAGATGAATGGCCATTCCTTCTCTTCTACCTTCCAAATCGTACCTAAGTATTTCTCGTCATCAAACTCCAACCCAGAGCCATGTGAGGAAAAGGATTCTGGGAAGATAATTCTCGCTCTAGAGAAAGACGGTGGTGACGCAGAGTTGACAGCAAGCCAGAACAAACCTGTAAATGAAGATTCTATGCAGAAAGGATAAAATAATTTGCACGTTTAGCCTGGAGAAGACAGAATATGATACATTTTCACACCATTTCTGGCCTCTTGTGAAACCAGGTTAAAATTCTTAGCTGATTCATTCATAGATGATCCGGTCCACAATCGCCACAATAATAACCAACAACTCCAACATTTCAGTGACTAATAGCAGGCACTATGCCTCACCGGTGTGTCTGCATGAAAGTTGGATACTTTTATCTGCTGCACAGGAAGGTGGAAATGAATAGCCTGGGAGGAATCTACACTGGTCCATTCCAAAGAGCAATCTGAATCTTGTGGTACTCGCTGAAACTAAGGATGTACATATCCTGTCTCCTGGCACGGCCTGTCTGTTCATTCTTCAGGGAAACTCTCACACAGTGTACAACAAGACAGAAACACAGGTGAGAGGATGTTTAAGAGGATGTTTATAGCTGTGTAGTCAAATGTTTCATTGGTAGGAAAATGAAATACACATGGTGACACAAGAGTATTATGGCCTGTGTCATAAACTACACAGCAGTCAAAGGCAGTGAGTTAAATTTGCATACAGAAACATGGATAGGGTACAGAAATACATGATGGGTGGGAAAAAGAGGGAAGAAATGGGAGATCCCATAACACAATACCATTTATGCAAAATTAAATGCCCACATAGCACTGAGTATTTTTCAAGCACCTGTAATGATCTAAATAAACATGTAGCAGCAGGTGGATTGAAAGAATATATATTAAATACTAATGTGTGCTTTGGGAGGGGTTAGGAAATGAGATTGAGAAAATCAGATGAAGGGAAAATCACATTTTTATAAAGAAAGGCCCTGACAAACAGATGATGAAAATAGTAATTCATAAGCGAAGAAGTACGGGCTAAAGCAAGTTCTGCACACTTGATCCCCAAGAAGCAAGAGAGGGAGGGAGAGAGGAAGGAAGGAAAAGAGAGAACCTAAAGGAAGATTTGAGACTCCTGGGAAGAGTAGAGGATGTGTGTGGCAAAGGGTAAAAGCTTCATAAAACAGCTGAGTTTCTATATCACAGTCCTTTTTTTCCATTAAGTTTTATATTTGGGAGGAAAGATCAATGCTTTCTAGCCTTCTTTAATAGCATGCTATATATATATATATATATATGAAAGAGAAACTTAGTGAAATTCCTCTATAGCTTTTTCATTTCTCTCCTTAACTATTCTAACTAAGGTTTCTGAGAGCTAGTTGACCTCAAGGGTTAATATTTAAAACTACATTTCAAGGTTTCCCTTTTTAAAATGCATCTTCCTTGTGAATAAATACTGCGGAATGAGGCAGCTGACGGGATCTGTGATCTGTTACCTTGGGTGTGTCCTCCATCAGGGAACATTTTCTCTGCAGAGTGGAAATTGCTTCCATCTTTCAAAGTGAAGCAATGGAGAGAAGCCCGAACCAGCCTATTGAGACATTAGAGGAAATCTCAGTCTTTCAACGAGAGGGACAATTTAATATCTCAGGCTGCAGCAACTGCGACACCACCATGTGGACTGCAGAAGTAAGATGCAACCTATGCTGCTGCCGTCCGTGCTGACTGTAGTCCCCTGCATACATTCAAATGCTGTCTGCACTCTCTTAACACTCGTTTCTTCTGGCATTCTAGCTTCTCATGCATAACCACTGTTCCTAGAGACAGAGGCATGGTCGAGATCGAGGACTATGCTGGACACACATAGTAATTTCATGATTACCAGATGAATTGACAATGAATGAAAAAATGATGCTTTACATTCTCTCTGTCTCTCTCTTTCTCTGTGTATACACACACACACACACAGGTATGTTCACACCTGCATACATCATATGTATATTTTCCTTAGAGATCTATTCAGTCACTTCTCTCTCTCTATCCACTTCC
Source organism: Cheirogaleus medius (assembly GCA_008086735.1). NCBI lineage: Eukaryota > Metazoa > Chordata > Mammalia > Primates > Cheirogaleidae > Cheirogaleus > Cheirogaleus medius. Next base: position 15,719,748 of record VBSM01003157.1, on the reverse strand, counting down.
CATTTCTTCTGGAATCTTCCCTCACCAGGCCCCCCTCCTCATTCTTGCCATAGCAACACCTCCTGTGGGTCTCCACCAGCCTCTCTTTTCAGCTTGTCCAAGACCAAGACTCAGGAGCTGCAATGTTTAGTAAATTGTAAGGGAGGGGCAGATATGATGGGAAACAAAAGCAGAGGTTCTTTTCTCATAGAATACCCCGGCCTGGATTACTGATACCTTTTGGCACGCAGGCTCCTGCTGGCCTGGCAGGGCAGGGCAGAGTGTGGACCGGGCTGGCTGCTGGCTGGGCCCTTGCCTCCCCTACCAGTCTGATCAACAGCTCCCAGAGAAAACACAAGTTCATTCCCATGAAGATGCAGAGGATTCTCTCTGATTGTACTTCATTTTAAAAGAAAAGGGGATTGCTTAAAAGAGGTTTCTGTGCTGCTGATAGGCTTTAGTAGAAAAGGTGTGTTAAAAATCAAGACTATTCCCATGCACAAGAAAACAGACAGATGTACCCAGGCACTGTCTCTATATCAACCCATTTCAAATGGGAAGCAAGATTGACCACTTCTTAGAGTTCAGGCTGAATAATCCACTCACCAAGATGTTTGTAAACAATGTGCAGGATGTGGAGAAACGGTTTTGCATTAGCCAGTGGACAATACTTTTCTCCAAAAGTTCACACTAACCTCCATCTTCAATCACCCACAAATACACTTTTATCCTTTCTCCAAATCTCCAAACTTGTCCACCTATACCCCACTGGCATGACAAAAATATTTTCCCAAATACCCACGCTCCACCTCCCTCCCCCAAGGACAATGAGAGTTTTCTGTCACACAATAAAATATTAATAGGTCACCCTGTGAGATAAGAACTTTATGTCTTTAAAATTTTTAGTGGAATATGCATGTAATGTTATAAAAAGACTCTTCATGGATATTTACCAGTTCAAATGGTTTTTCCAGAATGAAACAAAATAAAAAAGCAATTGGAACCAGTCTTAAATTAGAATTAAAAACAGATAGCTTTTAAGAGTATATGTAAAAAAGCTCTAGGTTCCCGAGATTTTTTAATCATGGCAACCTTAAAACGCGCCGCTCGTGTATGGCAATAGGGTTCTCATCAGTAAAAAGGTTAAATTGTAAGCAGCTGAAGAGGCTGACTCTTTAAGCTTAGCTCAGAGTGGAGAATTTATTACACAGTCATGATCTTATTTAGTATGCAGGGTAAATAGGCTCATTAGGAATATAATGTAGAGGAGATTCATGACTTTTCCAACAGGGTCAGAGAGATCAGCTAAGAAGGAGAAGGAGGCCAGGCAGTGGAAATGGCTCTCTGACATGCTGCAGATGTGTTCGTGTCCTGTTTGGTGCCTATAAACTTAGTCATTTTAAGAATGGCATCAGTCAGGGAAGGAGAAAGGGTCCTATTAGAAGGTAAGACACAAAAACCTTGCAGAGGTTTTATCCAGAGGTCATGTGTATGAAATCCAGTAACAGATGGCCAGTTGAGGACATCTGAAAGGCAAGAGTAAGAAAGCATGAATCTCTTCCATTACCAGCAGCTCTCTTTAACCCTGAGCTGGCGCTCAGCATAGTTGGGAAGCAAGGGAAGGTTGTTCTCATGGTTCCTGCTTTTATTTTTTTCTTCTGTGTGAAATCTCTTCATGGGCCTGACTAACTTCTACCCTGAATGCCCCAAATCCAGACTTTCAGCACAGGAATGTTTATGACACTCCCCTGCTGGTGGCCTTGGGCCCAATCTGTGTATGATGACCTCTCCATCTTTCCAAGGTGGCTCGCTGACTCAAGTGAAGTAGTGGTCATCTTTTCTGGATCCCTTTCGACCTCCTTCTACTGAAATGTATCTAGCTCTCCTCTCCTCACAGTTGGAAGGCTCTAGAAAGGGTAGCCTCTGCAGATGTGCTAAAGGGAGAGGCCCAGGGGTGCCCAGCCCACAGGGCCACCAGTCGGGGCCCTCTAGGTGAGGAATGCGTTAAGGCAGTGCTCTTCTGGAAGCAGCTCTTCCTCTGTTGCTTTCTCTCACAAAAGAATGGTTTTGATAGATATTTCAGAGCTGGTGTGCTCCATTTCGGTAGAAGAACCAAAAGATAACCCTTTTGACATTAGATAAAAAGGATAGATGGAGAAGCAGTCCTTCTGGGATAGGAACCATCTTTCTAGGGCATGGAGGAGAGACGGTTTTAAAGGTCCTGAGATACCAGTAAATGTTAAAGATAGTAATGCCTTTTCCATGGTCACACATTAGGAAAATGGCCTAATTTCCCTCACAAAGGATTATCTGATAATTTAGGAAGTAAATCTCTAATGTACCAATATTGAGAAATGATAGTATTAACTTCACTATATAATCATATAATATTGGTCTTTAAAAATGGTGGGGGAACTTTCTGAGACTAGTTAATTTTACTCAACTGTAGCTGTGATTCTGGTTGAATCAACTCCATTTGCTAATTTCAAATAGAAGAGAGGTAAAAATGATCTCACATTTACATACCATTAACCACTGTAATAGGATAAGAATGAACATAGGGAGCTTAAAGATTGCAGAGTTACTGCTTTGGGTTTAGACGGGGAACTATAAAAATGTCACTGCTGAGTAAAAATGGGTGAGACTTTAGTTCCAACTCCTCTGTGGAAGCCTGTCATTGTAATTTCAGAGTCCTGATTTTTAAAGGGGAGCAAACTATAGGTTCTTAAGATTTAATTCATTTTGCCACTTTTAGGCATTGAGATATTTTATTCTCTGGCATTTGGATCATGTATTCCTGACATATGATGAGCAAAATGTGTAATATACACAGAAATAAAAATAGAGCAAGTAGATCTTCCTAAGACAGCCATTGGCCACTTCAGAGTCTGAGGATTTTACTGGTAAAGAAAACCATTATCTGGTTCCTATTATAACCTGGTGGCTAGTAGATAATACCCACCTTATTCTGTTCATAAGAAAAAAAATTCAGAGAGGGTAAAAATATGATAATAATAATAAGATATTGGACAAATTATTTCCTGAATCTGGTATTAAACATCTTAATGCCAACTCTGAAGATTTTATTCAGTGGCTAATGAATATTTTCCTACCACAGCAAACTCAGTAGTCGTAAAGAAGATAGAAAGAACCTCAACCTAGAAGAAATGGATAAATTCCTGGACACATACAACCTATCAAGACTGAATCATAAATAAATAGAAAATCTGAACAGACCAATTACAAGAGATTGAAACAGTAATACAAACTCTCCCCTCAAAGGAAAGTCCAGGACCTGATGGCTTCACTGCTGAATTCTACCAAACATTTAAAGAAGAAGGAATACAGATCCTTCTCAAATTCTTTCAAAAAACTGAAGAGGAGGGAACACTTCCAAACTCATTTTATAAGGCCAGCATTACCCTGACCCCAAAGCCAGACAAGGACTCTACAAGAAAAGAAAATCACAGCCACAATATCCCTGAAGAACACAGATGCAAAAATACTCCACAAAATACTAGCAACCAAAAATTCCACAGCACATTAAAAGGATCATTCACCATGACCAAGTGGGATTTATCCCACAGATGTAAGGATAGTTCAACATACACAAACCCATAAATGTGATATATCACATCAGCAGAATGAAGGACAAATTCTTAAGGTCATCTCAATAGATGCAGAAAATCATTTGACAAAATTGAACATCTGTTCATGTTAAAAACTCTCAACAAAATAGGTATAGAAGGAATGTACTTCAACACAATAAAGGCCATATATGACAAACTCACAGCTAACAATATCATTCTCAACAGTGAAAAGGTAAAAGCTTCTTCTGAGATCAGGAACAAGACAAGGATGTTCACATTCACCAATTCTGTCCAACATAGTACTAGAAGTTCTAGCCAGATTGATTGGGCAAGAAAAAAAAATAAAGGCATCCAAGCTGGAAAGGAGGAAATTAAATTATCCCTGTTTGCAGACAACAGAATCTTATGTATACAAAGCCCTAAAGACTGCAACAACAAATAAAACTATTGGAACTAATAAACAAGTTCAGTAAAGTTTCAGTATATAAAATCAACACACAAAAATCAACAACAGCATTTCTATAATCTAACAACAAACTACCAAAAAAGATCCCATTTATAATAGCTACAAAAAATAAAAATAAAATACTTAGGAATGAATTTAACCAAGGAGGTGCAAGACCTATACATCGTTAAAAAAAATAAAATACTGAAAATATACCTTACAATTTTTCTCCTTCCTTTGTTCCCCTCCATCAGTATTTGGACCAGGTAAAAACTTGGTAGGGTATAGTATCCTGTTAGAGATGATGTATTATTTTGAAGTAGCCCAAATCCTATTACCCAATCCCATCACTTTCACCTCTCCTATGCCATGTACATTATTACTTCATTCTATATCCACTCACGGATCAAAATGCACAGAAATTGCAAGGCAGGAAGTAGGACAAAACAGGAAGTCACACATCCATTCCTAAGAAGTGTATTTTGAACAAGTAAAATGCCTCAGTTAATGCTAGAAATTGTAAGACTTTTTGGTTAGCATTCAATGTTAGAGATTGAAAGTGCTTGTGTTTGATTAGTTCAGATTATCAGGAAAACAATCCTTAAGAGATCTAGAAGATCCCACCTCAATTCAGACAGAGCTATACCACTGGAAAACCTTTCAGGTACTCATAAAAGTCATTCCTAAGTGGCCCCCTCCATGACCTCATTTCATCTCCATATTTGATAGGAAGTCCCATTCCAGGTAGTAAATGGGCTTTTGATCACTGAATTTATTATAACTAGTAGAATGTCACATTCTTTTCTTATGATGTTGCTGCAAAATTCTCATCATTTCCAAAATCTTGGATATAAGCATTATAATATTTCCCAAATGGTTCAAACTGAACCTGACCCATATGACAAAAAAGAGATATGTGGATGATAAATGGTGCAAATTTAGGTAAAATACAAGTCTAAGTTCCCTGTTTTGTAAAATGCTAATAATAATAGTTTTACATAGCCATATGATAAGAATTAAATGAGATAAAGCACTCAGTACATGACTTGATATAGAGTAAAATCTAAATAAAGCAGCAATTATTCTTATTAAAATAAAATAGACTAAGAAATAACAATTTGATATTCTTCAAAGCAATATTCAAATGAAAATATATGACCTTAAACATTTTTAGTATTTAACAATATGGAATGGAAATAAACTAATCACTAGAGAAGTCAGAAAAATATATTAGCCATAAAAAGTCAATAGAGAAGTATTGATAGAAATTATTGCATGAGAAAATAGAAAAACTGTAAAATTAATGTAGTTTCTATGCTAATACTTTGAAACATTAAGTGGAGAAAATGTTTTCAAATCTCATCAAACCCAGAAAATTCAAATGTACCTTAGCATATAAAACATCATATAAATACAGATTCTGAGAAAATTAAAAGTAATTATTAGAGAATAGAACAATCTTTAACATTAAATGACAAAATATCATTGACAATTTTCTAAGAAAAGTATTACAAGGCTATAACTGGCACTAATCCAATAGCTGCCCCAAAGCCCACCTAGTTCTGTCAGTTTCCACCATTGCTCTTCAGGTCTGGGGGTTAGCATTTTACTATTTACCATTTTGGGGGACAGATGGTAATTATCTTGGGCCTTTCAGGTCATATAGTCTCTGTTGTTACTACTCAGTTTTGTCCTTGTAACATGAAAATAATCATAGACGCTGTAAATAAATGAGTTTGGCTGTGTTCCTAGTTCAAAACCAGCCTGGGAAACATGGCAAGACCCAGTTTCCATAAAAAAATTTTTTTAAATTAGCTGGCCATGGTGGTATGTACCTGTAGTCCTAGCTGCTCAGGAGGTTGAGGCAGGAGGATCACTTGAGCCCAGGAGTTGGAGGCTGCAGTAAGCTATGATCATGCAACAGAGCAAGACCTTTTGATTGAGACCTAGTTGCTAACATCATGCCCCTAGATTATATCTATAACCTTCCAACTAGTTTGCTTGTATCTACTATGCAAATCAACAAATCCCACCTGTTCTTCACAATGCAGAAAGGCAAATCTAATTAAGTAACAAAACCCCCTTTTGCCTGTAACATCTTTTAGTGTATTTGCTCTTAGAATAAGGACAGAAATTCATAAGAAAGCCCAACTCCCATCTGCTCCTCACTCTGGCTTCCTTCCGGTTGCTTCTGTCTCTCTGCTATCTTCTACTGCCGGACTCCTGTACGTGCTTATTTCTCTGCCTGGATATTCCTACTCCTCCTCTTCCCTAATGAACACCTCATAACTTATATCTTAGCTCATGTATCACTTTCTCAGCTAATTATTCTCTGATTGATCTGCCAATCAAAAAACTCCTGGCTTTTCCCAGCATTGTACTGTTTGACCTGCAATTTCATACATGTGTGTTACATTTGTATCATTATGTGTCTTCTCAGTAGATTATATACCCTAAAAGGGAAGAAGGTATTTCTGGTCTGTTTACCATTTTGTGTTCAGTCTTAGCATTATGTCTTCTATGTAACAAGAGCTGAATAATTATTAGTTGAATGAGCAAACAAACTGAAAAATGAATAAACAAATAAATGAACCATGAGACACATTTAAAATCCATAAAGTAAATACCTCTATAAAAGATTCCAGGGCCAATTATAAAATGATTTGTTTCAACTTTTTTAGTTCCCAGGATTTACTAAAACTTTCAGAGCATAAAAAAATTGGAAAGTCTACCCAATATATTGTATAAAAATAGCATTGGCTGATAATAAAACATAAGAAAAAAAAAGAGTTGGAAATTGTCGTTCCATAGTATTCTTTCTTGACCTACTTGATCCAATCAGCAGTATGCTTTCTGATCCTCAGGTGATTTCAATGGGCGCCCAAGGCTGAGACCCATACATCTAGGCAGTTTCAGCTGGCGCTGGGGGAAAGTTCTGAAGGAATGGGAGGGGAGCAAGAAGATGGGTGATGAGAGTAGTCAGTCATTGATATCAAATTTTGATATTTCCAGTAAGCAAATATCTGGTCATGCATCTTTAAAATTTTTTATATATTTCCATAGATTTAGGGGGTACAAGTGTTTTTTGTTACTTGGATGAATTATAAAATAAGGGCTTTTATTGTTCCCTTCATCTGCATAGTGTACATTGTACCCAACAGATCATTTTTGATCCCTCACCCCATTCTACCTTCTCTCCTTCTTAGTTTCCAAAGTATATTATACCACTTTGTATGACAAAATATACCTGTCATTTAGCTTCCACTTATAAGTGAGAACATGTGGTGTTTGTTTTTTCATTCCTGAGATACTTCAGTTAAGATAAAGATCTCCAGTTCAATCCAAGTTGCAAAAGACATTATTTCATTCCGTTTGATGGCTGAGTAGTACCATGGTGTGTGTATATGTGTGTGTGTGTGTATGTGTGTATATATAAAATAGTACCATGGTATGCATATATATATGCACACAATATATACATGCACACACATATATATACACTACTATATATATAATATATATAGTAGTACTGTAGTGTGTGTGTATATACACACACACCATATACACACATATATACTGCTATATATATATATATAGTAGGATCATGGTGTGTGTGTGTGTATAAAGTAGTACCATGGTGTGCATATATATACATATCATATATACACACACACATGTATATACACTACTATATATATAATATATATAGAGAGAAAGTAGTACCGTGGTGTGTGTATGGGTATATATGCACACACACCATACACACACACACACATATATATATAGTAGGATCATGGTGTGTGTGTGTGTGTGTGTGTGTATTTTCTTTATCCACTCATCAGTTGGTGGGCACTTAGGTTGGTTCCAATGCTTTGCAATTGTGATTGCACTATGGTAAACATTCAGGTGCAGGTGTCTTTTTCAAATAATGCCTTCTTTTCCTTTTGGTGGATCCCCAATAGTATGATTGCTGTGTCAAATAGTAGGTATACGTTTAATTCTTTGAGGAATGTCCATACTGTGTTTCATAGTGGTTGTACTAATTTACATTCCCACCAACGGGTATATAAACATTCCCTTTTCATTGCATCTACACGAATATCTATTGTTGTTTGACTTTTTAATAATGGCCATTCTGGCAGGAGTAAAGTGATATCTCACTGTGGTTTTAATTTGTATTTACCTGATGACTAATGATGTTTCGAATTTTCTTCATATGTTTGTTGGCCCAAAAATAAAACCATATACCTATAAACAACTGATTTTCAACAAAGCAGACAAAAAAATACACTGGGGAAAGGATGCCCCATTCAATAAATGGTGCTGGGAAAATTGGATAGCCATATGCAGAAGAATGAAACTGGATCCCTCTCTCTCACTTTATACAACAATTAATTCAAGATGGATTAAAGATTTAGATGTAAGATGTGCAACCATAAGAACTAGAGAAGAAAATGTAGGAAAAACTGTTCTGGACATTGGCCTAGGCAAAGAATTTATGACTAAGATCTCAAAAGCAAATACAGCAACAACAAAAAAATGGGCCTTAATTAAACTAAGAAGTTTCTTCACAGCAAAGGAAATATCATCAGAGTAAACAGACAGCCTACAGAATGGGGGAAAATATTTGCAAACTGTATGTCTGACAAAGGACTAACATTCAGAATCTAAAAGGAACTCAAACAAATCAGCAAGAAAAAAACCAAATAACCCCATTAAAAAGTGGGCAAAAGAGATGAACAGATTTTTTTTCAAAAGTCATGTATTTTTTATTTTTAAACAATGCATTTATAAATAAAGTAATACTGAGACTATAAGATTAGAATATATTATTATCTCTCCAATTGCTTTGAGAACCAGAACATGTCCATCCAAGAATATCTAAACAGAATAACAGAACAAAAGAGCTCTGAATTCAATGTCGGCCTATATAAGAATTTATTTAAAGATGAAAGGGATTTAACAAATCTGTGATAAAATAAACAATTATCTGATAAATGGTGCTGGATAATTGCTTACCTATTCAGAAGAAAATAAAGATTTCCAGCTCATATAATAATCCAAGTAAATTCTGGTTAAATGTAAACAATGAAATTATAAAATAACCTGAAGATTGAAAATGCTAGATATTAATTCATATCAGTTTAGGACTACCTAAAGCATAAAAGTACTGACAGAAATAACTGATTAATATGTCAATGTCCTTATTTATATAAAAATATTCATGTACATATATACATGCATATGTGTGTATAAATTAATATGTGTGTATATACACATGTATACTAGATTAATAGATATAACAAAAAGAGATAAAAATGTTTTTAGCAAATATCACATGGCAAGGTTTAATTTCCTTAATATGTAAAGAGATCTTAAATTACTAAAACTTAGAAAAAATATACAAGGAGCACCATTAAATAATTTATGAATAAAAGAAGAAATTAAAAAGTTGCTGACACATATTAAAATCAATGTCCAATCTCACTAAGGTTATAAGAATAGCCAATTTAAACAGCAATGAGAGATCATTTTCAGATACAAAATTGGCACATTTTTTATTTCCTTAATAACAATTCTCAGTGCTGATGAGAGCAAAGTGCAATGTTTACTTTCATATATAGTTGGTGCTAGTGTAAATTGATAAACTTTGAAGAAGCAAATTAGGAACCAAAAGCCTTTAAAATCATAATTTTGACCCAGTAATACCTTTTCTAGGAATTTATCGTGCATAATGATACTTATTGCAGTGTTATTTGTAATAGTGAAACTTTGGAACAACCTAAATAATATTAATGTGAGAATAGCTAAATTAAATCATGTATTTCATATCACAAAAATATGCATTCATTTCAATTTGTGCTAGTGAAGTCTACTTCAAGGTCACAGGAAAATGTTCATGATTGAATCAGGGTATAATAATACATGAACTACTAAGGGTATAAAAATTCTGTGTGTGTGTCTAGGTGTGTATGTGTGTGTGTGTCTGTGTGTTGTAGAGGGAGAGAGAGTAATTGAAAGGAAATATGCTAACATGCCAACAACATGTATTTCTAAATCATAAAAATAAAATTGAATTTCATCCTTTTATAGGTTGATTTTCCAAATTTTATTAAAGGTTATTATGTTTTACAGTCAGAAAGACATGTATTCTAAAATTACAGAAAAATACAACTTTATATTTTCAGACGTCACTTGCCTTTTTCTTTTTATTTTCTTCTCAACCAGTATAAAATGAGTTCAAAAAAGAGGGTCGAAATAACAACTAGTGAATCCAGATAATGATCTACTTTTGATGTTTGTATCATTGTATCATAGTCCTTTTTTTTTTTTTAACATTGAATGCTTTGCAGTTATGCTTGGAAAAGAGACTCTATCATGAATCATGCATGTGTGATACTGGTCTTTATTAGACAATAATATTTAACCATTATCTTTCCAGATCTAATTGAAAAAATATCACATTACCACAAAATACACATTTTGCTTACCGCAATAGAAAGCTCTGCTGAGGTTATCAGGAAAAAGCAGCAGTTTTGGAAGATGAGGTTTTGACACACCATTCGGTGGGTAAATATTCCAATTACAATTAAGAATCCATACTGTGAATGAAGAACTAACTCAATCTTTTTAGATTTCTTTAACTTGCATCTTGGGATAGTCCAGGGTGCTCAAATTACTTCAAAATAAAGCAAACTTCCTAGGTATCTGAAGCCTCGTGTTTCAAGAAAAATGATACATTCTGATGTAGACTCTGAAAAAACTCAAAAAGTGGGGATGAGGTTTATCACTTAACTGAATTATTTTTATATTTGAAATCTTCTAACACACACTGTCTTTGTAAGCATAGTATTGGACCTCAGTCTTATCATTTGGCTATCAAATTATATTTCTATTTATTATTAATAACCATTCACAGATTTGATTTTGACTTAAATGGCAAAAGAGAAACAGGACCTTTTCTCAGCTTTTATTCCCACAGCTTTCAGCATCCATAGAAGACACATTTAACAACAAATGGCTTATTGACATCTTGCAACACTGTTATCTTGCTTGGCACACAGATTTTTGTGTCAGCCCCATGCAGAGGGGAAAGAAACCCTGTGCTTTAGAACCAGCCCTTTCAATCTAGACCTGACAGGGGCACAGAATAAGAGAATCCCATTCTGGCTAAAGGATGTAACCCTGTACTTTGTCCTAACCCAGATGAGGCTCCTTCCCAGGTTAAAAACACTTCCCTCCAGGACAGCTGACTGGGGACCGCAGCTGATCCTAGACCTTGAAAATGAGAATGATGTTCCAGAAGCACTTAACGCGGGAAACTGAATAAAAGCAACAATGACCAACATGTGTTGTGCATTTGCCCTAGGTTAGACAATGTTCTTGTAATAATTTATACATAATAACTCATTTAATCTCACAACAACGCTTAAGGGTTTGATGCTATTATTATCTCTATTTTACATGTGAGGAAACTGAGCATAGACACAGATATAGCAGTACTACGGCTTGGATTTATTTTATTACAAAAATAAATTATATTTCTATATCATAGATGAAAACAATAGTAAATAAAAATAAAACTTAAAATTGATTATACTGATTCCTCCTACATTATTCTTATAATTCTAACTTGTGTTGGTTCTTCTATGCCTTTGTCTTTCAGCATAGATTTTAGAATAAGCTTATCTATGCCTATATAAAATTTTCCTGGGATTTTTGTGAAAATTACATTCAACTTATAGATAAACTAGGATCACCCAGAATTAACTACTGTCTTTATAACATTGAGTCTTCCAGTTCATGGACACAGTGTATCTTTCCATTTATTTATATCATTAATATTTTTCATCAGCATCTTGTCATTTCTAGGAGACAGCTAGTACATGTCTTGATAGATGTATTCATATGTATTTCATTTTCTTTGGAGCAATTGTAAATAGTATTATGTTTTGAATTTCAGTTCCCACATGTTCCTTGTTAGAACATACAAATGTCACTGACTTTTTGCACATGTTGTATAGATCTTATCTCTGTGACATTTTTGAATTATTAGTTCTTGAAGATTTTTGTAGATTATTTGGAATTTTTTACATAGACAACCATGACATCTACAAACAGGGACTGTTGGATTTTTTCCTTTTCAAATTGGGTGTTTTTATTTCCTTTTTGCCTTATTATTCTGGCGAAGATTTCTAGTACTATGTTGAATATGAGTGGTGACAGTGAATATCCGTGCCTTGCTTCTCACCATTGGGGAAAAACATTCAGTCTTTCACCATTAACTGTGATGCTAGATGTACGGTATTAGTGATGTTCTTTAACAAGCTGAGAAAGTTCTCCTTGATTCCTAGTTTGCTGAGAATTTTTTATCTTGAAAACATGCTAAATTTTGTTGAATGCTTTTTCTATGATAATTAAAATGATCATATGATTTTTCTTCTTTAGCCTGTTAATACAGCAGATCACATTAACTGATTTTTAAATATTGAACCAGCCCTGCATCCTTGGAATGACTCCTACTTGTTCATGGTATATAGCTCTTTTTTCATATTGCTGAATTCTATTTGCTAATATTTTGTTAAGAATGTTTGTGCCTATATGTGAAAGGAACATCAGCCTTCAATTTCTTCTTATTTTCCTTTTTTTAAATTTTTTGGTCTGGTTTTGGTATTAGGTTAATATTCGCTTCATAAAATGAATTGAGAAGTGTTCACACTTCTCAATTACACATTTCAGAAAACAGAAAACTTCTGTTTTCTGAAAAAGATTGGGTAGAATTTGTGTTAGTTCATCTTTAAGTGTTTGGTAGAATTTTCCAGTGAAACCATCTGAGCCTGGAGAGTTCTTTTGGGGGGAGTTTTTAAATAAAAAATTCAATTTTCTAAATATTATAGAGCTATTTATATAATCTTTTTAAAATTAAATTATGGTACTTTTTATTTTTTGAAGAATTGGTCCATTTCATTTATGTTGTAAAATTCATATGTATGCAGTTGTCCATAGCATTTCTTTATTATTTTATGTCTTCAAGGTCTGTAGTGATATCTCTTATATTCCTGTTAGTAATTTGTGTCTTCTCTATTTTTTCTTTGTCAGTCTTACTAGAGGCTTATCAACTTCATGAATCTTTTCAAAGAACCAGCTCTTTGCCTTATTATTTTTCTGTCTTTTTTGGTTTATAATTTCAAGATTTCTATTGTTATCTTTATTGTGTTAAAGTTTTACGTCTGACATTATATATGTTGTTTTCTGTTTGTTCTATCTCTTTTTAGTTTCTCTGATTTTTTTCCTAATTTTCTATGGGTTGCTTGTCCCATTTAGAGAATTCCATCCTGATTGTTATCCTGATTTATCAAAAGTATTTGTGTGTGTTTTTCTTTGTCTATAAGCTTTTTTCCCCGTGGCTACTCTAGCTAACGCTGTGTATTTATATGTGTGTGTGTTCATGTGTGTGAACACACAAAATAGACAAGTGTCATCATTTTACCAATCCAAGTAAAATGTAGAAAACTTACCTTCCTTTATATTTTCTTAAACTGCCTTATTTATGACATACTTGCCTGAAAACTCAAGATAAAAGGAAAAACTATTGTATTTACCCATATTTTTTCTTACCATCTTCCTTCTTCTTAATGCTTCAAAATTCCTTCATTTATTGTTTCCTTTCTGTTACAGACTATTTTTTTAGCTATTCTTCTAGGGTAAGTCTCCTGGTGATAAATTCTCTTAGTGTTTCTTCATTTGAGACTATCTGTATTACCACTTCATTCCTGCAAGATATTTTTGCTTGTTATAGAAATCTGGATTGATAGTTCTTTTCGTTTAACACTTGAAAAATGTTATTCCAAGTGAAAAATCCATTGTTAATGAAATTGTTTTTTCCCCAAAAAAGGAGAAAGGGATATAAGGGGTCATTGCTCTCTTGCTACTGTCAAGAGGTTTTTTCTACATCTTTATTTTTCAGACACTGGAATATGATGTATCTTGATGTGGATCTGTTTAGGTTTATTATGCTTGTGGTTTCCTTGACTCTGTACCTTTTTGTATTTTGCCAAATTTGGGGAATTTTCTATTATTTCTTTTTCATCCCCATCCTATATCTCTCCTCCTTTTGGGACTCTGATGCTACAGAAGTTAAATCTTTTGTTGTAATCCCATGGGTGCCTGAGTCTGTGCTCATTTTTTCGCAATATATTCTTTCTCTTTGGTTAGATTGTATAATTTCTATCTTTTACCTTCAAGGTCAGTAATTCTTTCCTTTGTCCATTCCATTCTGCTATTGAGCCCTTTCAATTAGTTTTTTTTTTTTCCTAATTTTGGTTATTATATTTTCAGTTCTAAAATCCATTTGGTTTTTTTATATATTCTATTTCTTTGCTGAGGTCATCTCTTTTTTCACTTGTTTTGAGCATGTTTATAATTGTTATAGTGGCTATTTTGTCAGATAATCCTAACTTCTTTATAATCTTGGTGTTAATATTTACTATCTTTTTTTCATTCATTTGGTGATCTTCCCAGTTTGATATATGAAAAGTAGTTTTCACCTGAAAGCTGAACATGTGGGATATTTTGTGATGAGACTCTGACTGTTATTTCAGTCTTCTGATTTAGCTTGCTTTTTTTGACACTGTTCCAGCACTGGAAGACTAGGGCCTGGTTCTGCCTCGTTACTGCAAGATGAAAGGAGAAGTCCACGTTGCCCACTCTGCCTTGATTGACATCTGAGGTGGGGGCTCCTTGTTACTTATGGGTGGAAATGGGGGTTCTAGCTCCCCCCAGGCCTCCACCAATAGCTCCCTGACTGGGAGGGGTGGGAGTGTTTTGTTACTGCTTCCCATGTGCCTCCCCAGACCCCACAGGAGAGGGGGATGGCCTCGATACACAGGAGCAGAGGTGAAGTGCTGACTCTCCACTTGGCCTCCTTGGTGGCTACCCCAGTGGTGACAGGGAGAGATTATCATCACTCCCAAATAGGAATATAAGTACAGGGTCTCCATGTAGACTCCACTGACACCATGGGAGGAGCTCTCATCATCACCTAGTGGGTGTGAAAGTACGAGTTTCCTGCTTGGCCTTCTCTGACACTACCCTAGCAGGAGTATTTAGGGTGCCACATTTCACCCCTATGAGGATTGATGTCCAGGCTGCTCACTTGGCCTTTGCTGGCCTGAACTGGGCAGAGACCAATTTTTTTGTAGTATCTGCTATAGTAGATATGTTGTCATCCAAAAATGTTCTACACTGTCCATTTCCTGGTCCTGTGGCCAGAGAGAGCAAGTTTTGTTGGGGAACTTTTTGTCTGTGCTTTTAGGCATTTCCAGGTTGCCTGTTTCTTCTGCTCGAACCATGCAATATATGAGACTCAAGGTAAACTCAGGGAACTCACTACCACGTCACGTCTGAGCCTGTCACCTTCTGCTCTTCCCTTTAGAGTCTTCTTATGTTTGTTTTAGATACAATGTCCAGGGTTTTTAGCTGCACTTAGAAGGTGAAACCCACTCTCCAGGCTCAGAAGGGGTAGTTCTGATGTCACTTTTAAAAATAGTCAAGCATAGATGTTTCAAAGGATTAAATCTGAATCAAATGTGGAAAGCTGGAGTCACTACTCTGAAATCCTACAGTTCTGAAGAAAAAGGTTTGAAATCACTATTTTGACCATGGGAAATTTGAAAGGTTTCTAAGAGCAGGGTTAACAAGGTCAAATTTCCCTCCGAGTGAGATAACCGGGCATTGTGGAGCTTGCCCTGACACGGGGAGATGCTGGCAGCTGGGCAGGAGGCCTTTGTCATGGCACAGGTGTAAAATATTGAGAGTCTGAAAGGAAGTGACAGCAGTGGGGACAAAAAGGAATGACTTGGGAGAAATGAAAGAGTACTTGATAAAACATCAGTAATGATCAAAGAAGGAAAGAAGTGGGTGTCGGGGTCCAACAGGGAGGTAAAAGTTTTAATATTCATTTCTTGCACAAGCATTTATTAATTGCCTATTCTGTACTCTGAGTTGGCTTCTGGGAACACACCTATGAATATAGCACATTATTGCCCTTTAGAATACTATCGTGCCATGGACATGTAAGCAAATAAGTGCAGTGTAAGTACTATCCGTTGCCTCGACCTGATATAAGTTTTTGTTGTTGCTTTTGTTGCTTTAACCTTCATAACTGGGAGTTTCAAAGGCGATGATATCTCAGTTACCTCAGTCATGGAGCCATCAATTCATCTCTAAGCCAAAATGTTCTATTGTTTTGGGAAAAATATTAAAGCAAGACATAATTCTGTAAACAAAAGCCAGAGTCCTCTCTGCAGCACAGACATTGGGACACTGTGCATCATGAGGGCTGCTCAGCACAACAGGTCACATACAACATGGTCCCTACTGTGCCTATGGGACGTGTTTCTAATACAGTCACGCCCCATGTTTCGGTCAGCAACAGACCACATATATGATAGTGGTTCCATAAGATTATAATACCATATTTTTACTATACCTTTTCTATATTTAGATATATTTAGGTACAGAAATAGTTACAATTGTGTCACAATTGCCTAAAATATTTAGTACAGTAGCATGTTGTAGCTACAGGTTTGTAGCCTAGGAGCAATAGGCTATACCATATAGCTTAGGTGTACAGTAAGCTATACCATGTAGGTTTGTGTAAATATATTCTATGATGTTCAAAAGTGACAAAGTCACCTAAAAACATGTTTCTCAGAATATATCCCTGCTGTTAAGGGACACATGACTGCAATCAACTTCTGGCAAAAGGGATAATCTGTCATGAGAGACATAGTTCTCTGTCACTGAAGGTGATCAAATAACTCAATCAGAAAAACCACTTTGAGGGAATTCTGGAGAGAGGGGATTTGGTGACATTGAAATTTCTGCAAACCCTGAGATTCCAAAATTCTATTAAAATGGGATTAGTGGATTGTAAAGAATGATAGGTGTGAGTGGCTGATACATGTGATGTCAATAATTTGAAAAAGTAGGTGGTAGGCTTGCCTAACATTGAACATTTGAGCTATTAAAGTTTCAAAAACATCTTTTATATATAAAAATATATGTAAATTATTTTGAAATTTGATATTAAATCACTGAAGTTTTTTGATATTTGAATACTACCTGTATAACAATACCTGTTCATGTATTGTTAGATCAATAATCCTATTCAGTGTTATTATTCCATTGCTATTCCAGTGCTATGTAATACAGATGCAACTGAATTTAGTTTTAATTTATTAAAAAAAATTCAGTCTTATGTTTCTATATAGAAAAAAGTACCCAGTTTTAAAGAAGAAATGTAAGCATTAGTGGTTACTTTATAAAGCTCAAAATAGACAACTGCCCACCTATGTTGGATTACTGTATCTTCCCTTCAGGATATATAGAAATGAATAGATAAATAAAGTCTGTATTTTTATTCTTAACTACATTTTTTAGCTTTATTGAGGTATAATTTATATACAAAAAAATGCACACATTTAATGTATACTTATTGATGAGTTTGAACATACGCATGCACCCATCGATACCATCATCAGAACAAAAGTATTAAACATACCCATCACCACCAGAATTCCCCTGTGTTCTTTTGTATTTGGTTTGGTAAGAACATTTAATATGAGATCTATCCTCTTATAAGATATCTATACATTTTAAGGTGCCAAATACTGTATTGTTAACTATAAATATTATGTTGTACAGCAGATCTCCAGAGCTTATTCGTCTTGCATAACAGAAACTTTATACCTATTACAAAACAATTCCCCATTTCCTTTTCTCGGTCCCTAGCAACCACCATTCTATTTCTGCTTCTATGAGTTTAATTACTCGGATGCCTTATATAAGCAGAATCATGCAGTATTTGTCCTTCTGTTACTGACTTATTTCACTAAGCATAATGTCCTCTAGGTTCATCCATGCTGTTGCAAATGACAGGATCTCTTTTTTAAGGCTGAATGGTATTCCATTTTATATGTATAGCACATTTTCTTTATCTATCCATCTGTCAATGACTGTTTGGGTTGTTTACATATCTTGGCTATTGTAGGAAAGAAAAAAATAGTATCTTTTCCTCACCTATGGCAAAGGTCATGGCTGACACCATGTAACAAAAGAAAGGTTGAAAAAGAAAAGTATAACAAATTTAACTAAAGTTTTATGTGACAGAGAAGCCTTCAGAAATTAAGACCCGAAGACCCAGGGAAGACTGTATTTTAATGCTTAGGTTCGAATACCCAGCAAGATTTGTCTGTTCTGATTCTTCTTGGCCTCTGGGTATGGGAAGGACTCCTCTGGAGTGATGGTCTTATGACCTACTCTCAGACAAGATAGGTTAAAGAACTCCTTTATGGTCAGCTGTCATGTAGAAAGGCAGGAGAGGAACAGAGTGACCTTCTTGCTTCTGCAGTTTCATCAACTACTCAAGCGCCACACTTTAGGGCATTGTGTTGTGAGCCCCAGTGTTATTGTGAATAATGCAGCAATGAGAATGGGGGTGCAGATATCTCTTTGAAATCCTGATTTTAATTTTTCAGATAATATAGCCAGAGGTGGGATTGCTGGATCATATGATAGTTCTATTTCTAATTTTTTGAAGAACTCCATACTGTTTTCCATAGTGTCTACATGATTCTTCATTCTCACCAACAGTATATAAGAATTACAATTTCTCCACATCCTTGCCAGCACTTATCTTTTGTGTTTTTTTTTTTAATAATGTCCATCCTAACAGTGTGAGATAGTATCTCATTGTGGTTTTGATCTGCATTCCTCTGATGGTTAATGACGTTGAACCGCTTTTCATATACCTTGGGCTATTTGTATGTCTTTAGAGAAATGTCTATTCAAGTTCTTATACCATTTTTTAGTCAGATTTTTTTTCACCATTGAGTTGTAGGAGATTCTTACATATTTTAGATACTATCCCTTTATCAGAGAGATAGGTGATTTGCAAATATTTTCTCCTGTTCTGCAGGGAATGGATAATCATCAGTGTTTCAGGGACATGGAAATAAATTGACTTGATAGAAGCTGCTTTTAACAGAAATAAGCACAAATATCTATAATTCTGAAAACCTTCTTCCCACTGCCTTTATCTTATATATAGTCACTACGCTAGTTGGGCCTGAGTTTGGCAAAGGTAAATTGGAGGAAGTTATTCAGAACATTCTTTACTTAAAAAAGGTAAGATTAGATTAGATCTAGGACTTTTCATTACACTCTAAATATGTTTTCCTGTCAGTGAATAAGCACAAATACACTCTTAGAGGCACTCATCACCACTTTTCGTTTGTCTGTAAACATCATATGTACATGTAGACACCATATGAATAATTATCATGCTTTCCCCAGATTATCACAACTTTGAATATGAATCAAACGTCAATTTTAAATACATGAAAAGGATTTCTTAATTATAGACTAATTGATTTCAACAACATAACTTTATAAGTTGTTTTATTTTATTTTTTTTACATGGGAGACATGAAGTTCCTACCAACAAAATATCCCTCCAAAATGAAAGTAGCTTTCTAATATTTTTCTCCCTATTGAAAGTGAATTTAATGCCTAATTTTCTAAATCTTTTGAGTTGCTTGCAAAGAATACATGCAAAGTTTTCAAATGCCTTAGCTTTGCTGAAAGTGATCCAAAAAATCATGGATAGTAAGACAATCCACCAGAGGAGCAGCACTGATGACAGCTCAGGCGTGCAAAGAAATTCTTTGCTGTGAAAGACCATAGTGTGCAACCAACATACAATTTAGTTGTGCCTTTAACGACGGCAATCTCAAAGCAATCTAGGCTATGGATTTAATAGTCAGATGGGATTATGAAAGCTTAAATAACTCAGAGAACAATGGATTTCCCCATGCTAATTGTCCTACTAGTTAGCTTAGAGAGGAATATATGATTACAGAAATGCTGAAATACCGTTGTGATGGGTGGAATAGTATTCCCCAAAGATTCCAACATCCCCTAGGACCTCAAAATGTGAATTTGTTTGGAAATAGAGTCTTTGCAGATGTGATTAAGGTGTGCATAGAGATGGGATCATATTGGATTATGGTGGGCCCTAAATCCAAAGAAAATGTCCTTATAGGAGATAGAAAGGGACACACACAGAAAAGAGGGTCATGCAAAGTGAGAGGTATGTAGACACTGGAGTTATATTGCCCCAAACCAAGGAACATCTGGGACCACCAGAGGCTGGAAGAGATGAGGAATAGATTCCTCTGTTAGCCCTGCTAACACCATAATCTCAGACTTCTAGATGCCTAAACTATGATAGATTAAATGTCTCTTGTTTTAAAGTATCACATTTGTGGTAATTTGTTGTGGAGAATCTAAAAAACGAATACAACCATGCAAGAAAAGAATGGAAAAGAATTTGGGCTCATTTTGATCACAGTACATGTATCTTTAAATTTTTAAAATTTTAATCATTCTGTATGTATCTTTTTTTATATTGAATATCTTAAAGCCAAACTTTATAAGCAGTTTCACTTTATTTCCATCTTTATTTTACTGAAAGATAATTTTAAATTCACCTGAATTTCCCTCAACAGATTGACTTCAGTTTTAATCAGCCAAAATGACCCAGCCCAGTCCTAAGGTGGAATAGTAAAGATAAGTTGATGAACCAATATCTCAAAATGAGAAAAATACTCTCTGTAAACAAAGTTACTCTCTTTGTACTTTCCATTCCTAGACTGGATAAAAAGATTTAATTTATTTAGCATCAAATATACAAGCATAAACACTTTGTCATTCTCCAAATGTCTTCCCCTTCATATTTAGTTTTTCTTTGACTTGCTAATGGATGCCATCTGTTTGATTCAATAAATTGCCATCTTACATTTGATTGATTAATTAAATCTTAACTCAACAATTTATCTTTTCTTCAACTACAATTTTGCTCAAAGAACTATCTTTTTAAGAATAGAATAACTCCCAATGTGAGAAAACCCTCAAGAACATAAGCAATGCAAAAATCTTAAAAAACAAACAAACAGATAGTTGTAGCCTCCTCTTTTTTTACATGAAGAAACTGAGGCTCATGATAATTGCACTTATGTTCTGGACCTACTCAGCAGAAAAATGTGCAGGTACAAACATTTAAAATCCATTCATGGGATTCACAAACACCTTGAAAGGTCTAGGTTAAAAAGCACCCTAAGAACTCATCATGCTTAAATTTTAGGGGATTAGCATTTTAACATGTCTAATGATAAATAAAATAAAATGTTATGTGTTAACTGAGCTTTACCTTTACACAGTGTGGTACATGCATATTCCTTCTTCCTTCCCCTTACGATAAAGGACATGGAGAAATGAGTCCTTTCATTCCACAGTTGTGGCTCTACATGAAAGAATTTGAACCTGAATAATCCAGAGTAGTTTCTCCCACACCTTATTTGAAAGTCAGGAAGGATACATCAAAAAGAAGGGATCACTCCGGTATTTTCTGGTAATAAATAGTAGAAAGACAGATGGTTATGAAAAGACTTTTAGGCCAGAAACTTTGAGGATGGTCATTTCAAAGTTTCTTTTTGTCTGCGTGAGATGTAATGGTCACATTTTATAAGTCCACCATGGTCAGTCATTTGGAATGAATTATTCCTGCGTAATCGCTTCTCTGATTGCACGATTGTTGTTATTGTTTGCACTGCAGTTTCTTTACTCCAACAAGTAAGATGTCATTTCCCTTCTTTATTCGTGTTGGCATGGGCCTTCTGGAGTGGAATGTTGTCCTGGCATGCAGTCACCACCGCGGAGCAGAGATGTGTGGCGTTTATAAAGCATTTCTTATGTGCAGGGTTACACATCCAAATTGTGCACCATCTGGGTTAATACAAATAAAGTTATAATAAATCATTCATCGCTTTGTGAAATATTATATAAATTCACATGAATCCTTTTTTTATATTCACCACATGGATGTTTCCCAACAGATCTATGGCTCTATAAATGCAAGCAACTTTATTTGCTAATAATCCCAATATTATGTCTTCGTTTGTTAGTTGCTTTATGTCTCATGTAAAAATGTCATTTTTTTATTGCTAGTAAGGGAGCCTTGATTCAAAACCTTTTAACACGTCGCCTTTTGTGCAGATGGGTTTCATACATCCACTGTGCTTCGTCATGCCTAATATTAGGGTAATAGCATTTTAACATGTCTAATGATAAAAACAAAACTATAATGTTATATTTCAATTGAGTTTTACCTTTATACAAGTGTGGTATATACACGTGTCTTCTTCTTTCCTCTTACAATAAAAGAAGTATCCTCCAGGTTCAAAAAAAGTTGAAAGGAGAGGACTTATCTTTACCTTTCCCAAATATCTTCGAAGAGAAAACCAATGGCAATACCGCATACACAAAGGAAGTAAATAAGCAAAGACATGGGGACATGGGGCAGTGGGGAGGGGGCAGCAAATCACTTCCAACTCTGCTAAATTGGAAAGGAATTAAAATAGGGTTTCTTATTTAATACCCTTCTCTAGACTTCACAGGAAGCCCCTCTTCACACAGTTCAGGATCCCTGTGGAATCCTGATATTGAATGGATTGGAAGTAAATTATGCTAAAAAACAAACAATTAATAGCACTTTGTTTTTTCTTAGAGATGGGGGTCTCACTATGTTGCCCGGGCTGGACTTGAACTCCTAGCCTAGCAATTCTCCCACCTTGGCCTCCCAAGTAGACGGGACTACAGGAGCATACCCCTATGCCAAGCTATTTGTCTTTGGTGGTTGCCCTACTCTTATCACACTTTGGTGAAATTATTTGCTTAATGTCTGTCTTCTCTACTAGACTGTAAATTTGGTGTCTTCAGAACAGGCTAGGTTGCTCACACGGACCAGCAATAGCAACACAAAACTATTTAACTGAAGTTTAAAAGGAGGGAGATTTATTTTAAAGAGAAACAAGGAAATCTCAGGAAACTCTGTCGCAAGCTGTGCCTTCCAAGCATCTCAAAGTTGTCATTCATACACACTCCCTCTTCTCTTCCCACCCACAGGGTGTCTCAGCCTTGTTTCGTATTTCTGTGCCTGCTTCATTTTCTCAACCCTTGAGAGAAGTAGGGCAAGTATGATCACACCAGTTTACAAATGTCTAAGGTCAGATAACTGCTGAAATTAGAACCTAGATTTCCTGAATTTCAGCTCTGTGCTCCTATTTTGACCCCATAGCTGTGTTTAAAATGCAATAGAGAATGCCTTAGGAATTGCTATTAGCCAAGAGTTAACTGTGGTAACAGGAAAAACAGTGGATGTGAATGCTAATGAATGGAATTTCAATTCTGCTATGTACTCTCTGGCTGGCCGAGAAGGGAGTCTTTTAACCCCAACAAGCTTCAGTTCTCTCATCTGTGAAATTATAGAAAATAACACCTGCATCCTACACACCAAATTTTGACATTATCAAAAAAAATATATGAAAGTATTTTAAATTAGTATGTCTAGACAAATGTAAACTATTAACTATCTGTATTCTGTTTTATAAAAGAGGTAACATTTTACAATTCTTTACTGTTACATTTTTTTTTTCTGAGACAGAGTCTCACTCTGTTGCTCTGGCTAGAGTGCCGTGGCGTCAGCCTAGCTCACAGCAACCTCAAACTCCTGGGCTTAAGCAATCTTCTGCCTCAGTCTCCCAAGTAGCTGGGACTACAGGCATGTACCACCACGCCTGGCTAATTTTTTCTATACATATTTTTAGTTGTCCAGATAATTTCTTTCTATTTTTAGTAGAGACGGGGGTCTCGCTCTTGCTCAGGCTGGTCTCGAATTCCTGACCTCGAGCAATCCTCCTGCCTCGGCTTCCCAGAGTGCTAGGATTACAGGTGTGAGCCACCACGCCGGGCCTGCTATTACATTTTTTGATGGCTTTTTGAACTCCTTGTACCTTTCTCTGTCCACACACCCATCTCCCCATCCCAAACCTGTAGCAGGAAGAGCAGGACTTTTCTACACATAATTTCTATCTAACATGTTGTTCTTGCTTAGCAGTAGTCCTTAACTGTAACTCACTAAGAATAGATGATGAGAGGTGAATTGTGTCTCACTGAGTTCTTGTCCATTCAAAGTAGATGGAAAATTTTACTGCTATTTTCACAAGTCTGCACTCTTTATCATTGAGCCGTAGAAGAGTAATTTGTACCTTGGAGGTCAACAGATATAGTAATAATGGCTTGTTGATTATCTCTAGAATTGCAGAATGCCTAACTAAAATCACACATGTATGCATGGCAAAGCTACATAAGCTAACTATCAGATTTTCTTGTTTACAAGGAATTAAATGATAACTGCTCAATTCCATGGGTATTTAGCTAATTACTTAATAATTATAATTTATGTGATATGCAATTTTTTTAAAAAACACGGAGCTGAAGAGGGAAAACAATGAAAGCATCTCTTAACAGTACAAAGTTGGAGAAATTCTGCATACTGGTTTCTAGAGTAAATTGGTTCTTCGCTTAAGTGAGAGCACCCTTAGAGGAGGGAACTTATGCTTGGACACATGTCGCTGTAGAGTTTCATACTGTGGGAGAAACTATGAATTGAAATGCTACCCCAAAAACTGCTTCGTCAGTGAAACACTTGTTGTATAAGGGGAAGAAATGGGAAGCTAAACAAGATGGGAAATGCATTGGTTGAATAGTGAACACCTTCCCCTCCAAATCCATGTTTACCCAAACCTCAGAATGTGACATAGCTTGGAACTAGGATCTTTACTGATGTTATCAGGTAAGATGAGGTCATAATGAATTAGGACAGGCCTTAAATCCAAGACTTTTGAGAGAGGGATTGGGAAAGACACAGACAGAGAATGCCATGTGAAGACACAAGGAAAAGGCCATGTGACAATGGAGGTAGAGATTGGATTGATACATCTATAAGCCAAGGAATGACAGAGTTGCTGGCAACCACCAGAAGCTAGGAAAAGACAATAAAGGATTCTTCATAGAGCCTTCAGAGAGAGCATGGCCCTGATAACAATTTGATTTCATACTTCTAGCCTGTAGAATTGTGAGAGAATAAATTTTTGTTGTTTTAAGCTACCTAGTTTGTGGTGTTTATTATAGAATCTCTAGGAAACTTACATAGAAGGTTGAAGAATTTTTGGAAAATAATTATGTTTACCAATTAACAAGACTTACCTCCATCACTCAGACCCATGAGTGCAGGGCAGATGTACTCCCCTAGATATTTTGCTTACTGTTAGGCTTAAATTTCTTGAAGTCAAGCAGTGACTCACTAAGTCAGCACATAAATTAAATTTAGTTGCCCAAATATGATAGTGCAATTTTCCACAGTATTTAATTTACTTAGCTCCCTGATTTGTTTACATTCAGAGCATCTGAGTCATTTACTTGTGTAAGTAAAGTGATGTATTTATACAAAACTCTTTGTGTATATGCATATATTCATGCATATTTTCCTCAGGAATATGATTTATTTTTTACAGATTCAACAGTATTCTAATGATTAGAGTCCCTAATAAGACAGCAACCATCAGTTATAAAAGCCATTAAGTGGAGAAGGATTAACTTAAAAAAAAAATACTAATGTGCAGAATATAGAACATCATCTGTTGCATATATGCCATAATAGAGTTCATAATTTCTATGCTGGCAAAAAAAATTGCAATAACAAACTTGTCTGTAAGGGAAGGAATATGTCTTTATAAGGTTATTAGGCTGATTTTTATTTGTTAAGGAGAGACTTTTACAGCAAAATATCCTAATATTTCACAATACTCTCTCAGAAGTTCTCTACATTTATTCTGTAGGCTTATATCATAAGGAGCTAATTTCTCTATGTGTATTTTCATATTTGATTCAGTAATATCTTTTTTTGCCTGAATATTGGTGAAAGAGATGATGCAACACACTTACCAAACAATGCAAATACTGTCATTTCTCTTCTTTTTGAGTATAGAATAAGATTGAGAAAATTTCAGAGCTTTAAAATTCATCATTATTAACAGGGTAATGAAGAAAAATTGTATAATCAAATCAATTAATGCAAAAAAATGGACAAAATCCAACATCCACTCATGGTAAAACTTCTAAACAAACTAAGAATAGAGGGGAACTTTCTCTACTTGATAAAGAGCACCTACAAAAAGCCAACAAAAACCATCAAACTTAATGGAAAATATGAAAGATTGAATGCTTTCCCCTTAAGATTAGAACTGAGATAAGAATGTCTTCACTCACCACTCTTACTCAACATAATGCCACAATTTCTATCCAGCAAAATAAGTCAATAAAAGGCAATAAAAACATGTAGATTACAACAGAAGGAATAAAACTGTCCCTTTTTGCAGATGGCATTGTTATCTATGTAGAAAATCTCAACTAATCTATAAAAACATCTTAAAATTAATAGAGTTTAGAAATGTCACAGAATACAAGATCAACACACACAAACATCAATCACATTTCTCTATACCAAAAAGGAATATGTGAAAACAGGAATTAAGAACACCATGAAAATTACAATTGCTTCAAATAAAATAAATAAGAAAAAATCTAACAAAATACATTCGTGTATCTTGAAATTACAAGATGCATATGGAGGAAAACTAGGAAGATCTAAATAAATGGAGACACATACCATGTTCATGGATTGGAAGGCTCAACATTGTAAAGATTTCAATGCTACCCAAATGGATCTATAGGATTAATATAATTTCTATCAAAATTTTAATAAGATTTTATAGAAATGGAAAAGCTTATTCTAATATGTATATGGAAAGAAGCAGGCCTAAAACAGCTGAAACAATTTTGAAAAAAGCAGAATAAAGTAGGATGAATTAATCTAATTGTTTCAAGATGTTATACAGGTATAGTCAAGACAGTATAGTATTAGAGGGGGACACAGACTTATGGATACAGACTTAACTGCCAACAAGAACATTAATAGGACAGAAAATAAAACCTAGGAAAAGGCACATAGAAATACGCCCAACTGATTTTTGACAAAGGTGCAAAAGCAATTAAATAAAGGAAGGATAGCTTCTTCAATAAGTGATGCTGAAACAATTGGACATCTATAGGTAAAATTTAACTCAAAATAGATCACAGACAAATGCAAAGTGTAATACTATAAAACTCTCAAAAATATTTAAAATAAATCTTTCTGGGTTAGGAAGAGGCAGAATGTTTTTAGACTTGACACCAAAAACATGACCCACAGGAGGAAAAATCATAAATTGTACCTTATTAAAATGAAAAACTTTGATTTGGCAAAATACTCTGTGAAGAGGAAAAAAAGATAAGCTACAGATATGGAGATAATATTGCAAACTGTATATCTTGCAAAGGACTAATATCTAGAATATATAAAGTATTTTCAAATGCAACAGTAAAAAAAAATAGTAATCCAATTAGAATATGAGGAAAAGACATAAGACATTTCACTGAGGAGGTCTATAGATGGCAAATAACACATTAAAAGACACTCAACATCATTAGCCATTAGGGAAATAAAAATTAAAAACAAAGAGATATCATTACACTCCTACTGGAATGGCTGGAATAAAAAATGATAATACCAAATGTTTGTGAGGATGTGGAGAAACTGGATCACTCATATATTATCATTGGAAATGTAAAATGATATAACCACTCTGGAAAAGAGTATGGAAGTTTCTAACAAAAATAAACATGTACCTACCATATGACCCAGTAATTGTGCTCTTGGGTAGTTACCACAGGAAAATGAAAACTTATCTTCTCACAAAACCTGTACAGAAATTTTCATAGTATAATCATTTATAGTCACTCCACCTGGAAGCAACTCAGATGTCCTTCAATGGTTAAACAAACCGTTGTACTTCCATACTGTAGAATATTGTTTAGCAATAAAAAGGAATAAAGTATTGATACACACAAAAACTTGGATGGATCTCAATGGCATTAGGATGAGTAAAAAAAGCCAATTTCAAAAGGTTACATATATGATTCCACTTATGTAATATTCTTGAAATTACAAAATTATAGAGCTGGAGAACAGATTACCAGTTGCTAGTAGTTTTGAAGGGAAGAGGAAGAAAGACAACTGTGGCTATAAAAAGGTAGCACAAAGAATACTAGTGAGGGAGCTATTTTGTATCTTGACCAAGGTGGTAGTCACATGAATATACACATGTCATAAATTAAACTGAATATACATACACGCACACAAATGAGTGAATAAAAACTGGTGAAATCATCACATGTACCCCATGATAATTTAAAAATTTTAAAAACTGGTGAAGTCTGAATAAAACACATGGATTGCAACAATTTCCATTTCCTGGTTGTGCTATTGTATCAGAGTTGTACACCATGTTACCACGGAGGGCAACTGGATGAAGTGTAGATGAGATCTCTCTTTACTATTTCCAAAACTACACGTAAATCTACAATTATCTCAAGATAGCAAATTTTAAAAAATAAAAACAACAAAAATCTACCACTCTCTCAAACATGTATCACATTTATTTTGAGTATCTGTATGCAATAGAAGCCCATGTAGAGCTCACTGTGTCTGCAGATACCTCAGCCCAGCCTCCAGAAATTCTTATTCAAAAGGTGTGCAATAGGGCACAGACGGCTTTAATTTTTTAGCAACCCCCTGTTACCTAGGATAAGAATCATGACTTCAGTTATTCTGAAGAAGACTTTAAACAACTTGGGTCCTCCAGGACCCTGCAGAGAATTTAGATATAACTGACAAAGACCTCAGAGGCCTTGGAATACTTGTGACAAAGCTAAAGTATATGTAACTCACTGTGTTAAGGAGGGTCTCAAACAGATATTCAACATGGGTTGAATTTTCCTTTAAAAAATATCCTAAAATTTAGGGGGTATTGATTGCTTAGTGCACAAATATTGCAAAGATAAATAAATCATGACAAGCTAAAAATTTCCATGCAGTAACTCCACACCCCAACTCATAAGAAATATGTGCACTAATATTTTATTGCCATCTGACCAAAGAGAAAAAGTTGTTCTTTTTTAAAACAGGAAACCTTTTTAAAGATATAGAAACAGGATTGGAGGGCTTGTCTGGATTTTCATGTGACTAGTAAGGAACAGATTTAGAGCCCTCTATTCTTGACACAAAACTTCATTTTTCCACCCTATACTTGCTAAGTAGGTAAATAATAAGGGGAAATGACTGATGGAAGAGATAGAAAACATAAATATCTTGTAATATAATTGAGCCTACAGATAACGTAGTGTCATAAAGTCATTATGCTAGTTCATATAGACAATAGCTTCATAATAATTGTGATAATTCTATAATATAAACAGGGAAAATATGATTTATTTCCACTGTATAGATTTGAAAACTAAGGTGTTTTCAGAGTAGTACACCTTACTCCAGTGGTTTTTAACCTTTTATGAGCCTGACAATCACTTGGAAAGCTTTTTAAAATACAGACTTCTGAGCCCTACTACTGGAAATTCTAATTTAGTTAGTCTGGGATGCAACTTTGTTGGGATGTTTTTAAGCTGATTTTTTCAAGTGATGCTGATCCTGCTGGTCCATAGAACACACTCTGAGGACCACTGTCTTACACCACTGTGTCTTCTTCTCATCCCTCTTCTCACAGTGCAGCATCTGTATCATCTTGGCATTTACAGATCTAACACCCATGAATTCAATTATGCAGATTTAGTAGAGAACGTCCTTTGTATGTGACCATTTATAATGTTACCCATATAAAAATTTTAAATGTACTTAAGGGAAGCAATTTGTAGCACTCTTGCTAATTTACCAGCACCTGCATCTAAATGACACTTTGAATCTCTGCTCCTCATCCATCCATTTGGATAGCTAATTTAATAACATGAACTTTTAAATGGTTTTCTTTCTGAAGAAACAAAATCTAATTTGACTGACAGTTGAATAGTCTGTCAATGTATATGGGCTGATTCTCACTGGTAACAGATGACCCTCCATGGAAGTGTGATTTGGGAGAAAACCAAGAGCCTAAGCAGAATCTGAAAATCAAGAGTTTTCAGTGCTGTCGGGACATCTGCCTAGAGCAGGGTTTCTCATCCTTGGCACTGCCGACCTTTTGGGCCAATAATTCTTTGTCATGGGAAGCTGTACTGTGCATGCAGAATCCCTGGCCTTTACCCACTGGATGCCAAGAGCAGCCTCCTAGTGTGACAATCAAAAATGTCTCCACAATTTGCTAAATGTCCCAGGGGCAGGGGGCAGGTGTAAAATTGCTCCAGGTTGGGAACCACTGACCTATAGAATGTCTACTGCGGCTCATCCTCTTCTTCTTCCTCTCCTGAACAATTCAGTCCAAGAGGCAACTGCTGAGGTTGCATAAGTGTCTCTGTGGCAGAGGTAGGGTGGGGTGGGAATGAATTGCAATGGTCCAGAGCAGTATATGTGAGTGTGGGTAGGGAGAGTGTCCACACAGGGGTTGGGAATGGGTCCAAGGTTTCTGAGCCTGTGAGGAAGGAGGAGAGTGTTTGTATAAGGCAGATAGTCTGTAACAGGATATCCCAGGCTGAGTGGGACGAAGAGGTTTTCAGTACAGAGGAGTGGCCAGCATGGGGATGTCAGAGAATAGGTGGTGTGAGGAAGGTGTCCATGTAGAAACAGGGCAGTGTGATACACGTGAAGGTTGAGGGAGGCATCCACACAGTGAGGCAACCTGGCAGTGGTTGTCACAGCCAGAGTGAGTTAGACAGGTGGCCCCATTAGGGAGAAAAGGTAAACAGCAATGACGGTAAATTAGATACATTCTTGGGAATGGATCCTATAAGCAATTATATTAAGGATAAAAGAAGTCATATTTTTTCACTATCGAAGAGTTATAAAATGAAAAGTGGGAAAACTAGGTGTTGGACTGGAATTGAGATTTTTGATATAACTCATAATTTTCAATATATGAAAAAGAGACATAGAAAGAAATATAGATATATGGCACACATCTGTAAGAGATACGCATTAACTAGTTCAGCC